>OZ018320.1:78024894-78694547 GCA_963969495.1 Ceratothoa steindachneri
GAGAGAGAGAAGAGAGAGAGAGAGAGAGAGAGAGAGAGAGAGAGAGAGAGAGAGAGAGAGAGAGAGAGAGAGAGAGAAAGAGCGTGTGTGATCGAGTCTCGAGAAAGGAATTTCGAGCGAAGGAGCCCTGCTTCCAGACCGTCTGCAAACTTCCGGAGCGATAACGCGCCAGAAGCCCGTCCCATGTATGGTGTAACGACCCTCAACGCCGATTCCCGTCTTCGAGGCTGTGGGACTGAACCGATAACGCTTCCGTCGGCAAACATTTGGAATTTCTGGCGTAGTAGTATATATTTTACATCCCGAGAATAATCTTCAAAGTATTCTTAGAGCTTTCGGGTCGCGAGCTGTACCCACGTTGCTTCCAAGTAAGCAAGCCCACGCAATACAGAAGGCATTCACGCGGCATCATAAGAGGTCTTTGGAATCATTCATCGACGACGCGCAATCCTCGAGCGACAACCCCCGGTGCTATTCGGTCTCGCAGCAGGAATCCATATTCGGAACGACGAAGACTACGTCTGGAATATCGCGCTCTACTCCGCTTCCTCGAAGACATACCTTTACCCGAGTACCCATACTAGTGGTCTTCTCCAGAAAATCGTAAGACCTACATTTTCTTTTATCGTCGAAGAGGTGTGACTCTCTCCAACGGAGCGACCCACCTCGTGATTTCCTCCCGATCCCTCTCGAGTAATTATTGTAATAGTTATTGAGCCTCGTACGGCTAAGACTCACCTCGCAGTCGCCTCCCGCTTTCACTCGGAGAATTAGTGTACTTATTGAGCATAGTACGGCTAAGACGATTCATACTTGTCATTTCAATTTCATTCATTTCGTAAACGGTGTTAATTAAATTGCCTGTATATTATTCTATGAATATCTATTGTTGTTTGTATAGGATTAAAAGATTATTTTTGCTTCTCCTGTTTAAATCCTCCAACCACCAGTCTAATTTAATAGTAGCAATACTGGCCAACGATTAATTCACTTTCGCCATTTAATATATATATATATATATATATATATATATATATATATATATATATATATATATATATATATATATATATATATATAATTGCAGTAGGAAGGATACGACCATCAGTGACATTTTAATTTATTCCAAGCAACGTTTCGGATTACCCAATCCATCATCAGGCTAAAGGGATAAACACAATTTGTGAGGCAAACAAATGTTAACATAAACTAGATACAAATCAAAAGCAAAATAATTTAGATAGTGAACCTATAAAATTAAAAGTATTAATAATTGCAAGTACATATAGAGATAAGGAGAGGAACAAATTCATACCTGCTGTCAGCGAGTCAGGGGAATGACTAAGGAATTTACCCAATATCGGACACGATTATGGGTAGCTTGCTGTCGGTATAATATTAACAGGTCTGAAGCTGGTTGGTTGTGGCTATTACCGATAATGGGCGGCAGGTCAAGTCTGAATTTAACGTGGGCGAATGGGTTTTTATGAAGAGAGATTCTAGAATTCTGAGCTGGATGATGTTAGGATTAGAGCCCAGAATCTCAAAATTATTGATGTTTACATCAACCTTACACTTTATAATGTGATCTCTGATTGGCGAGACTTCCTTACTAGCGAGAGACTTTCCTGTTCGGCAACTAAAGCGAGGTCCTCAAAAATATTTTAGATAGAGCTTTCCCTTCTCACTCGACATCCGCGGTGTTTCATGGGTTCATCCTATCAAACCCAATATCTGCCTAGGCTAGAAGGTACTCTTCCATTGGATTTTTGATACCTTACCTCTAACCCGCTCACAATTTAAAGGCTCTCTGTCCATATCACATACAAAGAAAAGCAAATACAGGTTCTGAGAGTAGTAACCACTGCCACCATGCATTGCAACCTACAGTCGGGTAAAATAAGTAGGTATTCATAACAATTTTTCAAAACACACGCAAAGTACAACATCTTTTCAACATTAAAGACAAAATACCAACGCTGCTTCGATCCTCCATCATAAAGGAATTCACCTGCTCGAGATGTATTTGGGATCGACACAGCGCACACTACATACCCTTATTTGCGCACATCTAGGCATCAGCAATAGAACTGGAGCCCCACTCACTACTCCTGAGTTCTCCCCCTATCCGAATAAGCTCATTTCCACTTTTACTACAACTAATCACCCACGAATTATACACGCCAAATCCACTCCTCCAAAAACAACCCCTATGTTTCAAATATTTCTATTATCTCCCCTTTTTTTACAATGAAGACACCCAAAACTAATTAATCTCAGTTTTATTTAAAAATAAAAACATATTTCCTATTCCCTAATAGTTAAAAGCCTTGCATTTTTATAATTTGAATATTACCACCTCTGCTGCTTCTCATTTCCGATATAATTAATTATAAATATCTGATAACTTATCTAAAAAAATTCTTATGTTTGCATATATTTATAATCTCACATCCTTGAGAATGGGTTCCTATCGGAAACGTCGGTACCAAGAAGTTAAAATATTGTAATGAACGTTATATATATATATATATATATATATATATATATATATATATATATATATATATATATATATATATATATATATATATATATATATATATATATATATATATATATATATATGATGAAAATTAATGCAATATCGCAAGAAAAGATGAGGAATTAAACCACATTCTCCGAAGACAATTTAATTCAGAACAGTTTCTGTGTATCTCACACCCTTTTTCAACTGACACTGGATAGAAAATATATGAAAAGTGCATACAAACATAACACAAGGTGAGGTCGTGAAAGATCCCCTCTTTTCCCCCCAATCCCCTACTTGTGGCTAATCTGGGATGAGGAGGGGGGTTAGGCCTAAAGATATTGAAGGGCTGACATTTTACTATTTTGTTTATTTGCTTTCTTATTACAGGATTAAAAGAAAATTGACCCTCAGATAGATTTAATTTAGGAACTGACGATATCAAGCTCGATTCTACGATTCTTCTCTTAACATAGTTAGCCGATTTAAATACCATTTTACTTCCATTGAAATCGATCGTATGATTCAAGTCTCTAACATGGCAAAATATTCCACTGCTTTCGCTGCCCACTCTAATATCTCTTTTGTGTTCGTACAATCTCTTGTCTAGATTTCTACCCGTTTCCCCAATATAAACTTTATGGCAATCGTTGCATGATATTGCATATACTCCTATGTTATGATGTTCTTTGGGTTTCCTGGCAATCATCAATTGGTTTAAGGAATTATTATATTTAAAGGATACACCGAAACTGTTCTGAATTAAATTGTCTTCGGAGAATGTGGTTCAATTCCTCATATATATATATATATATATATATATATATATATATATATATATATATATATATATATATATATATATATATACACAACCACCCTAAACCCTAAGTGTGGTCGGCTGAAGTGTCTATTTGTTTTACTTTTTGTGGTGCTACGGTACTTCGGTTCATAAATAGTATATATATTATATTAAAAAAGTAAAGTTACTTAACCATTTTTTCATTTAAAATTATATAAAAACACTACAATTATCTTATATTAAATAATTTAATATATAGTCGTTTTATATTATACTTATAAAAGAAAGGAAATGGTGAAGCAACTTTATTTTCTTATATAATACAAAGTCGTTGAAATATAAATTACGAACTTTTTTAAAAATAAATTTACAGGATGTTTAAAAAAAATTTATATCATTTTTAAATCTAATAACTTTGCCAATTCCCGTTCAGTTGACTTCAAATTTTAATACCATGTGGAGAAACAGGTTAAGAGTTTATGTTTAATGTTTTTTTAAGAGCAGAGGAGTTGCCTGTTGCCAGGCGTATACGTTTTTTTAGGATAAATAAGCAGGCGAAATTTAAGAAGGGGATGGGATTTTTTTTGAGTATTTGAATAATAATTTCATCTTAGTTTGGTTGTGATTTATGTTTTTGATCAAAGTTATTTCTAATAATTCTTTTATAATATCACAAAACAAAATGGTGAAGTTCAGAAATAAATAAGAATCGAAATTTTGTGAATTTTTTAAAACCCAAAGAATTACAAATGGTGAAGTTCCAAAAATTTATTTTTATTTATTTTCTATAACTATATTTTAGCAACGTGATATTTTGAAAGGGGGAAAATTTAGTTTAAGTTCCTTTTTTAAATCATTATAATTAGCGAAGTTCAGAAAATTTATAAAAATTTAATCATGACTACTTTTTTTACATTTTAAACTTTAATCTTAGTAGCGAAGCGCAAACCAATGCCTGGTTTATAAATATTTTAATACTTAGTTTAGATTTTAAATTTTAATCTTAGTAGCGAAGCGCAAGCTCCCCCGCGAAGCCATTGCCTGATATATATATATATATATATATATATATATATATATATATATATATATATATATATATATATATATATATATATATATATATATATATATATATATTAAAAAAAACAAGAAGCAGAGAACAGAAACCTGAGGAACGCCGTGATTAACTGATAGCTATAATGATCCAGTTGACAACAACTCACCTACGGTTTGCCCGAAAGTCTTCAATCTATTTTAGTACGCTGCCCTATTTTGTGCCATTTTACCTTAAGTCGTCTTCTGGATGGAACGGTGGCAGAGAGGCTTTTTGAAATGGAGATAAACTCTCATCTTGGTCAAACGTCGTAATCAAGAAAAATCAAGCGAGTGGCGAGGCCGACCGGTCACCAGCAAGGAGGTCTTGGGACAGCTTTACGCAGCAAAGTCACTCTCCCTTACAAAAGTCTCTAGAGAGCCTTGGGTACAGTGTTTTTCTCGTTCAGGTGAACAGCACTTTCAAGTACACATTAACATACAGCTTCCTCCCCCCCTCACCATTTTAGACTAAGCCTTTTGAATCTATTTAAAGATCCTCACACAGTGTCATAATTATTCCCCCAAATTACGTTATTAGCCTGTTTTTTACGTTATCCAATTGCCCACTTTTCACGTTTGATCTTCTTTTTTTGCACTTAACGGATCGAACAAATCATTTTACCAACGCTTCCAATAATCCACTCTCTCTTTCATATTTACTCTACATTAGATTTGCATCTTAATTACTTCCACGACAGAACATTTACACACTTCAGTTCCTCACTCTTTCTGATTACAATCACAAACTTCAACAACTACCCCTTCGAGTTACTCTCCCTCATTCACTTCCAGATCTTCCACTCGAACACTTCTCTACTTTTTAAACTGTGCTTACATTACATTGTATTTCATGGGTCACACCAACCATCTGGCCTCATTATTTTTTGTCCTCGAATTTGAAGTTCAATAACAGCGAGGCCGAATCGCGCAGAAAGTTGTAAGGATAAATCAACAACGAAAGTGGTGAAGGTGGAAGTGAAAACTTGTGGAAGATAGAGGGCTACAGGGCCTCCAGCGAGCATTGAGGTGAGGAGGGTACACAATGCTCCAGATGTCAACCGCAGCATGGTTGTCCACGTCGTATCCGTCCTCCTCCTCCTACAGATGGCCAAAATGATAGGTAAGGAAAGGTGGGGGTTATGGGGGCGTAGAAAAGGGTGAGGAGAAGCCAGACATGTTAAAACCAACCTCTCGGACAGGGGTCAAGAGCCCCCCTCTCCCCCGGCCTCGACCCGGGATGAATGAACGAAAGACGGTCGGCAATTAGTGTGCGCTTTGCGGTTGCTATAGCAACAAGTAGCCGCCTTCATACCTCATCGGGCAGTCTGGGGGAGCCCTGGGGGACGACCTTCATTCATTCCGAGTGGCACTGTATCTATGAGGAGCGTCTCCCACTTGCCCCCGATGCAGCCTGAAGGTGTTACCGGTTGCTATAGTAACCGCGTACCATCACTGCAGTTTCCCGTAAGAGTCTCCGTTTCCGCATTCAGGCATCGAAATTTATTCGCACACCCTAGTTTAATTTTAAAGATACTGTGCAGGTTTATACACCTACACAGCTAATACCGTCTCAATCTTTACAACACTCACCTTCTTTCTCCTTACACACATTTGCAGACGTTATAATCGATGGCTTCATTTCCCTCCCAGAATCAGATCGCCAAAGATCATCCTCACAAGGTTTCCATTACCCTCTCTCAACAAGTTCACAGCAGGTTTCATGCAGACATTTTTTTCATTACACCGTCTGCGAACAGAGTGACATTTAACACCATTAAGAAACCTCCCAAACTATATTAAACCAGCCACGCCATACTTTACACTACTCTGAACAAACGCCCACCATCCTAAACACTTCCTAATCCACAATCAGTATAATCGTTCTACACTCTCTCTCAATTATTATTCTTTCTAGCTAATATCATCACATTAATTCCTCTACACTCTGTTAGATTTCTATCATGAATATACCGCATACACAACGGACTCCGTACTCCCCTTTGCCCTCTTCTCCCTGCCCCTCACGAAACCTCCCCCTACCACCCCATTACACTCAACAGCTCTGCAGATGGCATCACCATTCTCGCACGACACCCAGGCAGTTCGCGATCTACAACTCCACATCATAAGTCTCGAACGCTGGCTACAACAGAACCAAATAACCGTCTTCACCTTCACAATCTTCTGTCACGCATTTTACAACCTAATCCCCCCAATCCCTTTAACAAACACACCACTTTCCTTAAATAAAACCCCTACAGACCTCTTTCACAACAGGACTGAATTCCCGACAGAGTAAACAACCTTAACACCAAAATGACCACACCCAGAGTACTCACAGGAACCACATGGGATTTTTTGTTTAGTTTAAGGAGCCCATCTGGCGACTGCTTACGAGGGCAGAAGTCGCTGTAATCACGCTACAGTTTAATACTAGAATAATTAAAAAAACAAACAAACAAAATACACGCAAAAAAAACAAACAACATTTGAGTAATCCATCATCCAGACATTCAAGCAATACACCTTTCGTGTCCCTACCTTGCCTATTTGTCCACAAACCTCGCACCCACTCAGCACACTACACGGAGACACAAAACGAAAACACTGCCTAACAACAGCTTGCACCTGCACCCCCCTAATAAACCACCTACACCATGAAACAAAGCCCCCCTCCCATCGAATTTAAAGCGGAATGTCAACGTTTACCTCAAAAAGTTTAGATTAGGTGAAAATGTGTGGAATATATATATATATATATATATATATATATATATATATATATATATATATATATATATATATATATATATATATATATATAACCACAGGAGCGGGGGAGAGGGGGTACACGGTCAAAATATAGGCTGAAGAAATTGTCCATGCTCCACCCGAGACCCCCCGTGGGGCATGAGAGGACGTCCTATTAAAACTCCCTCTCGACGTCAGGGGAACGCAATCTCCCCGTAGCACAAGACACCTCAAGCCCCCCACCCCCTCCCCACACACTGAGTGCGGGATCCCTGGGAGAAAGATAGGAGCCTATCCGGTGGGCGGAGTTTATCGTAGCTGCAGATCGTGGGGAGGGACCGAGGGACCGAAGGGGGCCAGCCAAGATAAATATAGTGGAAAGGATATTTGAATGGCGTTAGGCGCAATGTATCGAGAAGGCTGCCATTGTCATCTGAAATCAAGATAAATGGTTCGTTTCCCTTCGGGCGGACTCGTAACCCAACGCACTCGACAGCGGAATGGAATGGGCAGATAACCCCCTCCCCCGCACCCAAACCTCCCCTGTTCGATAACAACAGACGCTCATGCAGCGTATCAAGTCAGAACAGTCTTTTTAACCTCGGAGGGGAGGGGGATAGCTGAGTGGATTAAGCCTCAATCGACCGGAGTCGGTGGTTCGCATCCGGCGTAAAAGGCGACGCTTCTTTCTTTTCCTACGGGGAGCCTTTCCTTCTCACACATCCCCGCTTTACTCTCCTGGCGGGGCTTGACAACGGGGAGGCAGAAAATCGCGAAACGGGAACCTTTTCGGTTGGAAGCGGAGAGGGAAGTTGGCACGCATCCCAATCCAACAGGGAACCATCACGAGAGAATAAACGCGCTCATTCCAACCAAATCCCTGCAGCCCCGACCCACAAATAATAGATGTGCGGCACGCGTACACAGAACACACACAAACAAACAAACAAAAATATACACACACCAGCACCAAGTCTCAACATGACCTAGTCTTTCAGCCCTGCCCCCTTTACGGTGAAAGTCTACCTATAGGAATATTGCCAAAATCAACACCTCTCCCCCATACTTTACCATAAATGGCTCAAGATATAGGGCACATATGGACAGTATATGGGACAGGGTCTTCGCTTTAGTTATTTCACATATATATATATATATATATATATATATATATATATATATATATATATATATATATATATATATGTGTGTGTGTGTGTTTGTGTGTGCGTGTGTGTGTGTGTGTGTGTTAGACAAATATAATTGAAACACCTATTAATTTATCGTGCTTTTTAACATTAATATTGCGGAAAATTTCGAAAGAGTGAAAAACTTTACTGAATTTGCTATAAATTATTCTCTATTATTTAATGTTATAAGCCTCGTGCTGGGTAATTTTTTTCACAATTTAATGATACCTTATACTAATATGAAAGGGTTTTCCAAATTTCAACGAGGCTAGATTGGAGGAGGTCAAATGGTTTGAGCATCGGTAACGAAAACCTCTCTAATGTTTAATTTTCCAGAGATTGTTTCTAAGATCATGATTGTTTCTAAGATCGAGACTGTTTCTATGATCGAGATGTTTCTAAGATCGAGATTGTTTCTAAGATCGAGACCGTTTTTAAATATTCTCAAAGATATGATGAGTAGGTAAATGAAAGTTCCATAGCACATAAAGGCATGCATTTAATATATTTTATGAAGAATTCATATGATACAATAGTATATTCAAGAAATTATACTAAATAATCTAACAAAATAAAATATTGACACGTGCAAAATAAGAGAACGGTTTTTTCAGGAACATTCTACAAGTTTGTTGAAATCACCTGGCAACATTTTGCTCATTAGGTAAGAGAACTGTTCAACCGCCATTATTATCGTACTCACTCTGCAGAGAGTGAGTACACACTTGAAAGTCATAGGATTGTTCGCTTGAAGACTTCGGGGAGGACTCTTTCTGCGACTTCAAGAGGTAGGAAGGTCCAAGAGAGTGATTTCGCGCATTCTGAAGTTATACAATGAAAACAAAACCTATAAATCTCATGCAAAATTCAGCCGACCTCGCATAACCACCATCAGAGAAGACATATCTATTAGGCGCTTCTCTATGGAGGATCTCTTTGAAACTGCAGCAGGAATTTCTCGAAAAATTAAGACCAACGCTGCAAAGAGTAAAATACTATTTCGAACAACAAGATATCGAAGTAATAAAGTGGCCTGCTCAGAGCCGGACCTGAACCCAATTGATAACCTCTGGAAGATCAATGGAGACAAAATTCGAGAGCAGCAACCTTCAACTGTGACGGAGTTATGGAAGGAAAATAAACAAGAATGAAACAAAATGACACCGAATTTTGCAAGAAACTGATGAGGTCCTGTAGTCGTCGTTGCGCCGAAGTAATAGAAAACAAAGGCTTCAACACCTCATATCAAGTGTTTTGAGTTTCAATGTTGTCAAATCTTGCTTTGTTTCTATGGGGAAAAGAGTATACGAGCACAGACAGAGGCATCTAGGAGGATTTAGAAGTGGGAGGGGGCAGTCTTGAAGCCGAAGTAGACGAATAAAAGGATAATTAAGTGAACATTTTTTGTTTTGGACATTGATTATATACATCATGATGATTGGAACGAGCGAGAAGAGACCAGGGCTTATGTTAAAATTGTCCACTAAATTTATGCAAACAAACTAAACTATTTCTTGAAAAAGTATCGATAAATTTTGAATGGAATGGGCACTATCCCAATTAATTAAATGATCAAATGTGGATATGTGTACAAACAGGGCGCTCTGTGCGTTATAATTACGTGCAATGGCTTGATATTGACTCAGGAAAGATTTACAGGAATTGGAAAACAATGGCGCTTTGTCTACTATAAGTCCATCTTCACCGCCCTAATAACCAGCTTCCTTAGCTTCATTTCCCGTTCCTTTAAGCTAAATTCTATTGATACCCTTGTTCACAGAGCCCTTAAGGTGAGAGATACTTATAAACATTTCAACTAAGAAGTCTCTCTCGTCAAAAACCTTTTCAAAGATAATGGATTTCCAGTGTTTCTAATAGTCTGACTAAATAGAAACCAATGGTATGTTAGACCTGTTCAAAAACCAACTTTTTTTTATGTTCATAGGTTTCTGTACATTTTCTGATTTCTGGTGCACATGAACCAAGTGGTTGTAAGACCTTTAAATCTCTTTTAAAAAATCAGAGTTGAGCAGCACACTGGAGGGTCACGTAGATCTCCTAGTAAAACCGGACCATTCAACCATAAGAGTGAAGGCCGAAACCTGTATTCTAAGGTGAAAATCGATTGATTCTCTCTCCTTCACTTGAATCATATATACTCTGAAAGGTACCAAACACCATCTATCATCTGGACCGTCGCTTAATGGTCGTTAGACGCGTCCCATTTGTATAATTATATCTTTAAGTTAAGAATTAAAACTTTCTTTGCTTAAATTTACAACATACATTGTATTTTCATGATTTCCAGTATATATACTATATATATATATATATATATATATATATATATATATATATATATATATATATATACAAGGTGTTCGGACTAATTGGAAGATTTTTAATGTCTCATTTTATCAGAGACAGGTTGATGTATCGATGAAGAGTTAAAGGTATTGGATATCATACAGAGTAAAGTTCTAGTTGAGCAAAGGTTAGCTGCTATGGGTGACTGGAAGCCATCTGAATACTCGTAAAGAGTTACCTTTATCCGGATTCTCGCCGGGCATAAAAATGCCGACGTTATGACTACTGCCCAATGTTCTATGAACACTGTAAAGGCTGTAAGACGTGACATTGACAGCTGCAACGGAAACTACGAAGCCGTGGCTAAAAGAGAGGGACACGACAGAAGTTATGACTGCGTATGCACGACGGAATTCATCCAACAACTCCAGGATAGTGTGATGGAAGACCGGAGCAAGGAAATCAGGGCTTTGACGAGAGATATGGATGTTCTAGTCGACACCATAAAGCTGGCTGGCCCTGAATCGGGAGGACCTTCGCTACCACTCGTAGAAGAGGTGCAGGGGACAAATTCTGACAGTCAAGAAGCTCCTGAACAAGCTGAAGAATCCTGTTCAGTCGGGAAAGACCTGGTTGTTCTACAATCCATGCGACGTTCCATGCATTATGAATACCAAGTTGCCCCAACTGTGAGGGTTTAGGGGCGTGTCTCCAGTCAGGGTGACGTTACGCTGCCTCACATCTTTGAGAAGTGACTTAGGCACAATTCAGACGGCTATAGTCAAACCCTGCTGGGGAGGGTTTCTGATAGAAGGCCAAACCTTCGGAGTCAGAAGTGATTGTTGAAGAATTTCTACGACTTTACCAGCGCCACTTTTTGCTTCCCCAATTCCCCGGATTTTAGCCCTATGGATTACTATGTGTATTTCACGGGTGAGAAAGAGACACTACACATACATGAATAAGAAATAAAAATAAAGATGAAAATGCAGGAAGCTGTTAGCTTTGTTTCGTAGTTGAAGCGTGTTCGTGTATATGTCAGAGAAACAGTGAGTGAGAGAAGAATTACGTCTTCGTTTGTGTGGTTTGCTGCTTGTGCATCTGTATAATGATTACCCGTTCTGACTAAAATAAGAAAAGGCACCATTTAGCAGAATGACAGAAAAAAAGAGCCAAGACAAACGCAAAGAACTACATCGACCTAGTCCTAAAAGATGTAGAGAAAGCCTTTGACAGTCTGGGTTAGAAGAATGAAATATAAACATCTTAAATCTCCAGATGAACAGCAATCCCGAGATAATTATCTGCAATTAAATTACAAACAAGAAAGCATACGGTGATTAATGATTATAAAGGACCAGTATTCGACCTGGAAGTTGGAATCCCACAAGGAGGCTACCTCAGCCTGCCAGGGTATTCAATCTATAACAGCGGACTTACCCGATCTGAGAAAAGGTCTAGGGAGACGGCAGCCGAAGCAGAGATCTCCATATACGAAATGAGTTCGGAAGATTCAGGCCAACCAAACCAAATTCACTGCCATCGCGTTTGGACGCCACCGAACTGACTCACTCAGCATTAGCAATACACTAATTCACTAATTAATCAACTAAACATATGTAAAAACAATTAAAATAGCAAAAGAAAATTTTACATCCTATATCAGGCCTAGAGGGCCAGCATCCTATAGCTAGAGAAAGTGAATACAAGGAGGCCGTTTCATTACGAATACCAATTGGTATGTTTCGAACCGCGAGGGAACTACATGGACGCACGGGTATCGAACCTTTAGCTGTACAATAGAAGCAACGTGATATGCATCAAAATTAACAAAATAATAGCAAATTAAACCCTTGAAAAATTAAAAATCAATCAAGAAACTGTCATATACTGATGCTACCTACCATCGGCTTTGACTCCACCAGAGGCACTGGCATTATTATAGATGGTTGACACTAAGATACAGTAGACCACAACCAGAATGAGTATGGACATAAAAGACAAACAACGTAAGCAAACCACAACGTATAGGCAGGTGAGATAGATACATGATACACTATTAAAAGATAACAACAAATACAGTAAATCAGAAATATACAGACCCTTATATAACATCAATACTAGAGATAGCACACTCACTGAGCAACCTTTTTCTCCATCTCTTTCGACTTGTTTCTTTGATCTTCCTGCTTTCAGTCTCCTTTTGCCACTACTAGCTAAAGGGTTAGCACTGGGCACTCGATATCCTCATCCCCCCCTTTCCCCAAACTTCGATTGCCCATTGTTCCCTGAAGACGACTATGCGAAGGTCGAAAAATATTTAGGAATATAAACAATGGATAAGATCGGGTTTTTAATCAGTCCTCTCCAGTCTCAAGATAAGACCCCTTTTTTTTCGGAGGTTCAAGAAAATATATGTACAGGCAACTTGGCTGTCGACTTCAAAAAGATAAATCATGTATTCAGCATGGCCTTCTTCTAATATATATATGTATATATACTCGTATATATGGTTGGTATGCCATAGGAAAATCTAATTGTAACTATTGAACAATTAGCTAAAAAACTACATCCAACTTATTCAATGTGCATCTTCATTTAAAGGAGATAGGCAAGGTCTCACGAATGGGGCAATGGATATCTAAAGATCTGTCAGAAGTAATGATATTTTTTACCAAATTTCATTACCGTTTGTTTCCCCATTTTTTAGTAATTGTTTTTACAAATTATGAAAACTTGTACGCTTAAATCAGCTTAAAAATCATCATCTGTGAAAATTATGGCTCTTGAGTGCTGAAAATCTATTTTGGAACGGCAAAGCATCATAACTATTTCCTAAGGAAGAAATGTCATATATAAATATCCGAAAAAACTTAAAATACCGACCGGTCAGTACATAGATAAATGCTATCAAAAAAGTTGGAAACAACAGGTAAACAGGATAACGAGGTTAGGTAGAAGCAAACAAACCTGCTTAGACATTGTAATAGAGCAAATAGGTTAGTTAGCTTGCGATAAAGAGCATTAAAACTGGGCGATCGATAAGTAGAAAAAAAGGTTCTTTGGACGGATGAGATCAATTTTGAAAACTTTGGTTCCAAACGTAGTTTAATAACAAGTATGTAAATAACTCCTCAGTCTATTATGCCTAAAGCAAAGCATGACACAAGTAGTGGGATAGTTTGGGGGCTCTTTTGCTAGCACTTCAGTGGGAGATCTTTATAAAATTTCAAACAAATTAGAACACAGCATGGCCATCATTCAATTTTGCAGCAACATGCTATCCCATCTCGAACCAGTCTTATGGGTCAAATTTTGATTCTGCAGTAGGAAAATAATCCTACATACACACATAGACTGTGTCTTAGTTATTTGGAGAAGAAATAATGGGAAAGCCAGCTTACAGTCTTTGATTGTCCCCAAAACTCAGTCTACTGGTTGCAATCATATCGAACTCTAATAGGATTATCTGGACAGGTGAATGAGAGAGAAGCAACCAACAAATGCACAGATACTATGGGACTGTTTGCTTGAATGTTGGAACGAAATTCCATAAGAATACTATATGGATTTTTTTCAGGGGGGGTGGGGAAATTTGATGACAAGAATGTGATCTGTATTTATCAAAGCAAAAAAAGGATATTTTGTTGGGTCAAAAAATTAATCTGTAAATCTGTAATTTTGGGGGGCCGCTCTTCGTGTTTACATTAAAGTTGATCTATAATAACTAACATTTAATTTACTTTCCTTTTTAGGTGTAAATTAAAGGCACAGTTAGGCAGAACGGTTTTTTTTTCCTCTTCCTATAAGCTTTCAGAGTCATTCCTCAGTTGTTTTTTGGGGAGGGAGGGGGGAGCCCATTTGGCGACTACCTGCTTGGCATAGGTCGTCGTACACGAAACAGACTACGTGTACACCCTCTATGGCTTCTCCCACAGCTCTCTCGTCTCCCTTTCCTTGTCAAAACTACCTTTCTTTTGGCTACTCTGTCTAACTTTCACACAATTTCACTCATCCCAACTTAAATTTGCTATTTTTACCCCCCCCCCCCAAAAAAAAACCCAGGAGATTCGATCAAGTTAAGCATCATAACGACGCCATCGGACGACCGCTGAAAATATTCGCTTTTCTGAAACGGAAAAATGTGATTAAAAGTTCAGAGGAATCAAGGTCGACCTTAAGTGGTTCGCCTTGTCGCGTGAATACTGCTGTAACTACTGGGGAGATGGGAGGAGCCAAGCGGGAGAGGGAGCAGGGCTTTATTTATTTAAAAGATAATTCGATACTTGAGGAGTCGTATTACAAGAAGGGTTCATTAGGATTAAGAACCTACACACGGTTCTTCATCCAAAAATAAAGCGAAACTAACGAGACAGCCCATCTTTGTCTGCCTTTGAAGATAAATTTGCAAAAGGGGTGAAATTAGGAGGGGGAGGCGATATGCAAAACTAAAACCCGACTATACTAAAGAGTGGTCACAAAGTCTTGTCACGCCCTGTTAATATTGTTTTAATTTTCTATTTCAGATGATCGAAAGTCTTGTCAAACCCTGCTAATATTGTTCCGAAAGTCTTGTCACGCCCTGTTAATATTGTTAAATTTTCTATTTCGGATGACCGAGTCTTGTCACAACCAGCGATGCCATCCCTAGGTTTTTAAACCAAGATCTTGTTTTTTTTTATTGCGTGCCTTGGTTTATTTTCTAGGAAATCAAAGAAATCTTGTTTTTTTTAGGCATTTCCACGAAATTACTTTTCTAAATGATAATAAACTAAGTTTATCACCGCATGGCTGTCAAATATTTTTGTATATTTCAGTGTTACCACCTTTAAGTTAACAGAAAAGTTCTAGTGAAAGCAATCCTTTAGGAATGGTCATTAGTGCTTTCTTGACGAAACATTTTGAAAAAGCGTAGGTAGATCTTTGAAATAATATTCAATTTTACAATCGGCGCATCTTAAGAAATGCTTAAAAAGCGATTCTGATTTCAAAAATTGTTTTTAGATTTTCTTAAAAGCTTTATTTTCACTTACTAGTTCTATATTAATGAGAAATGTATTTAGAAATGGTGGAAAGAGGAAGTTTCAATGCATCTAAATTGATGGCCTTTAAATTTGTATTTTCAACTAAACGAAAATTAGAGAATTATTATGAATAATCAACCACTAATAAACCTTATTCATTAGAACATAGAGTTCAAAATAAGTGATCCCTAACCAAATTTTCTTTCGTTTTGGTCCTTATGTAAATAAAATGTTTCTTTGAATTCGGATTTAGATTAAAGAAGAAATACTGCATAATTAAGCGATACTATTTAAATGAATTATATATGTCATATTTTACCTCATAAATATTCATAGATAATAAATAAAAATGCAAGTGATGCTATGATGCAATATAACGTCCGAAAACGTTATATATATATATATATATATATATATATATATATATATATATATATATATATATATATATATATATATATATATATATATGTAGAAGTCTAAATACCTCCATGCATTAGTACATACATAAATACACCGACACAGCTGCGTGCCTCCCCCCCTTATTCGAAATTCGCCTTTTCGCATCGAATCCCCTTCACCCTTTTTCGCGCCTTCGGGATAACCAAATTCGCGGCTGGCCACACAGGAAAATGTCTGCCTCAAAAGACACCTGCCAGCCGACGAAGGCCCGAGTTTCTTCGCGCCGTCATAAACCTGCGACTTGAGAAGAGGAAAGCTTGGATGGCGCCGAGGTGTGAATGTTTGGCATGTCCTGGCGGCAGACGAAAGGTCTTTTCGCGCGACGATAAGAATTTTATGAGAATCCGGTGCTCTCTCGATTTTAGCTCTTGAGAGAAATAAAAGGGAAAATTCTCCCTGGAGTCGGGCAGAAGATCTTGGACCTACGTTGTGTGTGGAGCTAGTCCTACAAAGGAAATAGTTCGCCCGTTGCAAGGAAGAAACTTCAGGGAATTTGTTGTTGCCGTCACGGTACTTGTAGGTGCTAAACTTCTCGTAGACTTCCCCCCCCCCTTCAGAATCAGAGGTTACACAGGAGCTCCCTCTGCGGATTACCCTAGACGCAGCTAGGTAATTATTTTTGGCTACCCACTCCAGGTGCTAATAATTGGAACGGACACTTCGAGAAGAATTCCGATTTGAGTAACAGTTTGGCTCGCCTTCGCGATCCGGCCTAGGATCATTATATCAGGACACCGGTCTAGGATTACCCTCACATTCGGTAACCTTGGACGACCGGGCTAAGTGCGAACATCGTCAGAAGAAGAAGACATTCACCGTCATTCTCCAAATACTTACGAACTCAAAGGTATCGTTAAAGTGAATTATTCACTCCCCTAACTTCACCAGTTTAATCGTTAGCTAAAATTTCCATCCCGAGCTCATAACCTCGAGGATTAAAAGTGACTAATTCAGTGCTTAATTCCGTGATATTATTCAATTCATCATGTCCGGTGAAATTAAGACGCAAGCATCCTAGTAAGTAGATTTCAAGTGTAATCCCCACGACATTATATAGACTTACCAATTCAGTGCGAAGATTAATCTTATTTATACATATATATGCTATTTCATATTTCCAATTTATGAATATTAAAGTTTATTTTGTATCTGTGTGTTTTAACAATTTTGGACGATCCTTTGGCAATTGATAAGCAATCCACTCGGCTCAATTCTCAATATTACATAAGTCCACCCATGACTGGCTTTTACTGAGTCAAAACACACTCAGGGAATCATTATCTTAATTTTGATCAAAAGGGAAGCACAGGGGTTATTCTTATTCACCGGAACTGGCTACGGAAGGTGTATTGGCTATACTTCACCCCTTTACCTTGGTGCGGAATTAAAATAGATGCCAAGGAAGTGGGACACCCTCGACAATATATATATATATATATATATATATATATATATATATATATATATATATATATATATATATAAATATATATATGCGAGTAAGCAGGCAATATTGTAGCTAACTAAGCTCTTCATCAAGCTCTCGGAAGGAGCTCTTCTCACAGTCACGAGAATATAACGCATAAGCCAGCTAGAATAGATAATAGTAAATTTTCCATTCTCTTCGAGAGTAAAGATAACAATACAAATAGCTGATCAAAAGACAATTTTTTTTTTTGGGGGGGGGGTTGTCTTAGAAAGGCTGGCTTATAGGTTATCTTCTCGTGATTATGAGAAGAGCTCCTTCCGAGAGCTAGATGTGAAGAGCTTAGTTAGCTACAAAATTGTATTCTTAAAGGCACAACTATGATTACGTAATTGTAAATAACTCTCGATATATATATATATATATATATATATATATATATATATATATATATATATATATATATATATATATAAAACCCCTAGGCCTAGACGAGAATCCTGCTATTACAATATTTTCACCTGTTTTATAGTATCACATTTGTTGAGTAAAGTGTAGGTTTGTAGCTGTGTTTCCATTCCTTGTTGTTTCTAAGTCTGCGCGGTAGTTTTTTTTAGGGCGCCCCTTATCCAACTGGATGGATGGGACTCAAAAGACTCCGTATCAGCCGCCGCCCCCTCTTTTCTACTTACTAGTTGCCTTATAAGACTACGCAGATTGGCGTTGGTGGTCGAACTCTGGAGAGGTACTGGGCAAGTATACGACCCGCCACCGAAAATAAATAATAAGAGAAGGGGCTCGGCGCTGACATGACTAGTATGTTGAGTGTCGTCACCTATTATATTTTATAGTTGCCATAATGTGGAGATAATGAACCCCAAATCCCCACCTACCATTATATTTTATGGTGGCCTGTTAGTAGGAACTGATATATCCCATTATACTGGCTCACCTAACTTCTTTTGCTGCTTCCTCTCTTTCATATATGAACATATAGTTCATTTTCTTATTTTTCTGAAGATTTTTGATCAGTTATGTAAAACAAATAAAACATTTGAAAATGGCTCGTACCAGTAAATGAAAAAGGGTTGCAGGCAAAAGTTTTTGTTTGATAAAAATGGACATAAATATTTTTTCGTATAAGTAAATGGAATGTGCGTATGCCTTATTTGTAGATTGAGTCGCAGTGTGTCAAAACTACAATCTTGAACCCCATTATTTACTTAGCATAGGGAGTTTCAAAAACTTGAATGGGCATACCGCCTAGACAAGGTAGCATTTTTTAAAGAATCTGTGCAAACAACAGACAGTTTTGAAAAGACAATATCAATGAAAATACTTCCGCAACGCAAATTATGAAGTGTGTGATCACATTGCAATAAAGTTGAAACCACATATCGAGGGCGAATTTGTTAAAATTTTAACTCTGACAAAGTCAGATTGTTTGAAGTTATTATTTTATCACGAAATTTTTCTAGCCGTAAACAAGACGGCTAAATATATCCAAATAACAACATGGAACATTAAGTTTGTGTTTTATTCCATAGTTGTCGATGAGACAAAGGACACAAGTATAGCACAGTTAGTTATATTTGCTCGTGGGATAACATCAAACTTTAAGATAAGAGAAGATTTACTAGATTTAAAATCAATGCATGCGAATGTGAAGATATTTTTACTCAGGTCAGTTCAGCAATAATTAATTTCGTGAAACTGTACGATAAACTTAGCCGCTTAGTTACGGACGGGGCGACATCTATGGTAGGACGTCAAAAAGAATTTGTTACTCTAATCAAGAAGGAATTGGAAAATCGTCAACTGGATTCTATTAATACCTGAATGTCTGCCATTGTCTTATTCCTCAGCAACATTTATACACAATCTATAAGCATGATCGAAGCGATGAATTTGGTAACAGAATGCATTAACTTAAAAATAAGGGATTGAACAACAGTGAATCCAATTTTGGGGGGAATGACCTCGAAGCAGAATAAGGTGATTTAGTGTTCCATTGTGAAGTTCACTGGTTGAGCAAAGGTTATATACTCAAGCGTTTCTATGAACTTAGAAATGAAGTAAAACTCTTCATGGATGTAAAAGCATTCCAGTTATGGAGTTGAGGACAAAAAGTGGTTATGTGATTTGGCATTTCTGGTGGAAATCACTAGTCATATAAATGCTTTTAATCTGAAATTACAAGGGTCGAATCAATTTATTAGAAGTTTTCTTGTTAGCATCAAGAAGTTTGCTAAAATGCTAGAATTGTTTATATCTCAGTTGAAGAAACTGTACGGTGTATTTACCAACCCTGAAAGAGCAGAAACCAGAATCAAAAGTAGAGTATGCCGCAGTGTTATAATCTTGTGGAGCAATTGACAAAAACGTTTTCAGACTTACACAGTCATGAACCTGCTCTGCGAATATGGGATGTTCCCTTTGATGTGATACCAGATGAAGTACCTGATTTCTTGCAACTCGAATTAATTCATTTACAATCGAACAATGTACTGAAATCTAAATTTAATAGTTCATCCGTTTCGGAGTTTTCTAAATTGCATGTAACTACTAAAGAATATCCGCTTTTGCGGAATCATGCTTTTAAAAAACCTGCATCGTCCTTTTCCACCATGGACTGATGTGAGCAATTTTTCTCCTAGTTAATCATAGCCAAGGATCCCTTACGTGCTTAAGCTTACGTGCTTAAGCTCACAGACAATAATGTTGCAAATCAACTCAGAATGCTTCATCATCAGCCTCACCACACATCTCTGAGATTTGCAAAGCGAAGCAGAACCAACCCTCTCGATAAAATGCAAGGTAAGAAAATTGACTTAAATTTAGAACATTATAGTCTTTAGTGTCTTTAATGTTTTGTAATTAGAATTGTTAGAAGTATTAGGTTAGTTACCTTCATTAAATTATATTTTAATTACGGTTACATAGTTTGAGGGAGTACATATGTATAAATTTGTAAAAGTGAAGGTTTATTAGTTATGCTCGCACAAGTTTTTATGAACATGCCATTAACACTAGCTACTGAAAAGGTTTCCCACTCCTGCTTTATAGGAGTGGTTTCCAACGGCATGAATCCATTTTGTATGTGTCGAAGCGAGCGAACGACTAGACAACATTTGGTTCATAGGCTAAGCCATTACGGGTCTGATAAAACAAAGCTAGGCTTCGCCGAAGCATGCATACAGAACGTTTTGAACACTTAGCGCAGTTAATAAATTTTAAATATAACAACTCGATATAACATTTTAATCACTTAGATCACTAATTTACCTTTCATTGGCGATTGCTCCAACATATTATTTATTTTGTAGATGATAAAATATCCGATACTATAAAGAATAAAGTCATTGGGGGATACTCGAGCTTTGAGATGACGCAAAGAAGGGATAGGTAGAGGATATGCTTAAGAGGGAGATACTATACACTTGCGATATGTGAGACGAACATTAAGGAGAATGAAGAGTTTGCAAAGGATGGAGTGAGTATGTATATTGCGATCAGATGAGACATGTGATGAAAAGGGTGGTGAGGAGATTGTGTTATTGACAATGGAGTACCATGGGGCAATGCGTGGTTATGAATGCATAAGATCGAGAATGATTACATGGATGTCGGTAAGAATTACAAGGGATGTATGGCCCCTGCGATGATAAAAATGAAATTAAGGAAGGTTTCTGGACTGATCAATGGAATGAGACATGTTGGCAATTTTGCCAGGCTCTCAGGTCGGCAGTTACCCGATAGGGAATTGTTTTATAGCTGCAACCTACCGGGAACCCCACAAACACCTTGGAAAATGCTCCCAAAACATTTCTAAATCACTCTCTCAGCCAAAAAACATAAGGTGACCAGCATATACCAAAATAGGGAACACCCATCAAACCATACCACAGACACTCTCTCTCATTCGTACTTTTATCCACAGTGTATCCGTAGGGAGAGTAATTAGCCATGACGACATTTCACACCCTTGCTTCATAACCTCATACACAGTAAACCAGTTAGGCCGGTCATCTCTTACCCTACCGCATGCCTTACTTTCAACATAAGAACTTTTCACGCCATTCTAGTTACCACCCACTCCATACAATCTTAAAACCTGCCATAACACTTCCCTATCAACACGATCATCGAACATATTTATCGTTTATCCCTTGCTTTCTCAGCCAGCTCTTTCAATGCAAACACCTGATCTTTTAATTTGTTTTGCATACACGACACCCTTGCTTCATAACCTCATACACAGTAAACCAGTTAGGCCGGTCATCTCTTACCCTACCGCATGCCTTACTTTCAACATAAGAACTTTTCACGCCATTCTAGTTACCACCCACTCCATACAATCTTAAAACCTGCCATAACACTTCCCTATCAACACGATCATCGAACATATTTATCGTTTATCCCTTGCTTTCTCAGCCAGCTCTTTCAATGCAAACACCTGATCTTTTAATTTGTTTTGCATACACAACACCCTTGCTTCATAACCTCATACACAGTAAACCAGTTAGGCCGGTCATCTCTTACCCTACCGCATGCCTTACTTTCAACATAAGAACTTTTCACGCCATTCTAGTTACCACCCACTCCATACAATCTTAAAACCTGCCATAACACTTCCCTATCAACACGATCATCGAACATATTTATCGTTTATCCCTTGCTTTCTCAGCCAGCTCTTTCAATGCAAACACCTGATCTTTTAATTTGTTTTGCATACACAACACCCTTGCTTCATAACCTCATACACAGTAAACCAGTTAGGCCGGTCATCTCTTACCCTACCGCATGCCTTACTTTCAACATAAGAACTTTTCACGCCATTCTAGTTACCACCCACTCCATACAATCTTAAAACCTGCCATAACACTTCCCTATCAACACGATCATCGAACATATTTATCGTTTATCCCTTGCTTTCTCAGCCAGCTCTTTCAATGCAAACACCTGATCTTTTAATTTGTTTTGCATACACAACACCCTTGCTTCATAACCTCATACACAGTAAACCAGTTAGGCCGGTAATCTCTTACCCTACCGCATGCCTTACTTTCAACATAAGAACTTTTCACGCCATTCTAGTTACCGCCCACTCCATACAATCTTAAAACCTGCCATAACACTTCCCTATCAACACGATCATCGAACATATTTATCGTTTATCCCTTGCTTTCTCAGCCAGCTCTTTCAATGCAAACACCTGATCTTTTAATTTGTTTTGCATACACGACATCATTATGTTATTCTTAACGTTCAATCAGAATTTTTTCAATATACCTCACCATTAACACTTACATCTACCTTTCTCATAATACAATCAAAACATTCTTTCACTCTTCAGTTACCATTATATTTTCAAAGGTTGTATAAGACTCCCCCTCGACCCATTCCACAACACAACAGTATTTTTAGCATCTCGGATACACTTCGAATATTATCCACTTCATTTACTTTCCCGTCTATGGAACCTACACAGTTCTAACAACTTCTTGCACACATCGCTCCCATACCCTAATATGAGCACCTGCTTTGCATGATTCCATATGGGTTTGGCAGCAAAGAAAACAAGTTCAGAGTGATTGATCAACTCATGATGAAAGGAATATGCGGTTGATGTATATGACGTGAAAGCTGAAGATTTTCCATGGTTAAATTGATTAAACCGGAAAGAGAAAGTGGATTCATCACCGCTGGAATGATGTGAAACGTGCAGTGGAGGAGAAGAAGCAAGAGGATACTTGCAGACAGTCCATAGTAGAGAAGAGAACTTTGATGAGCTCTATCATGTGGTTATGGAGGATGAAGTGAAGACGAATGGTTTTATTAAGGTATAAACAATCAAGAAATCATTAGCGGTGTGAAGTGGATGAGGGGTGATGGTGTGAGGAAGAGAGGGGAGGGAATTTGTCCTTGGAATGAACCTTGACTGAATGTTGTTATTGTTGGCAAAGAACCCTGGGAGCAGATGACACCTCTGCTCCCTCCGGCCGCTAGAGAGATTAAGGGAGAAACCTTTGATGCTCAGATGGTACTGTAGCACCCCGCCAACGTTACCCTCTTTGAGGCTGTCCTGAGGGATCGGGTTCGAGTCAAGGGAGGGAGGGACTGGATGTTATGCTAGGGCGTAGCACCGCATCCCTAGGAATGGCCAATGTGGCGTGGGTAGAAAAGGGATTGTGGCGACTTTGTAGGAAGAGGGTAGTTTGTAGTCATGATGCACGCCGTACCCAATTTGGGGGAAAGCGGTTACAGACGATAATGATAAAAAAAAACATTGAAGGATTTAAGTCAATTGAAAAAGGATATCTGCCCCCATTCGAACCCACAGGGTAGAAGCGACCAAAAGATTGGGAGGAGCAAAATGTTATCAAACGACAAGCACCCACGGGTGATCGATGACAAGAACACACGGGTGATCGACAAGTACCCACGAGTGATCGACGGCAAGAACACACGGGAGACCGACGACAAGCACCCACGAGTGATAGAGGGCAAGAACACACGGGTGATCGACGACAAGCACCCACCAGTGATGGGCGGCAAGAACACGGGTGATCGATGACAAGCATCCACGAGTGATCGACGGCAAGAAAACACGGGTGATCGACGACAAGCACCCAGGAGTGATCGACGGCAAGAACACAAGTGATCGACGACAGGCACCCACGAGTTATCGACGACCGGCCCCCACGAATGATAGACGGCAAGAACACATGGGTGATCGACGACAAGCACACACGAGTGATGGAGGGCAAGAAGACACTGGCGATCGACGAGGACAAGCACTCACGAGTGATCGACAAGAACACGGGTGATCGACGACAAACACCCACGAGTGATGGAGGGCAAGAACACACGAATGATCGACGACAAGTACCCACGAGTGATCGACGGCAAGAACACACTGGCGATCGACGAGGACAAGCACTCACGAGTGATCGACAAGAACACACGCGCGATCGACGAAAAACACCCACGAGTGATAAACGTCAAGAACACGGTGATCGACGACAAGCACCCACAAGTGATGGAGGGCAAGAACACACGGGTGATCGATAAGCACCCACAAGTGGAGTGATCGACGGCAAGAACACACGGGTGATCGAAGACAAGCACCCACAAGTGATGGAGGGCAGGGCAAGAACACACGGGTGATCGATAAGCACCCACGAGTGGAGTGATCGACGGCAAGAACACACGGGTGATCGAAGACAAGCACCCACGAGTGGTCGACTAGAACAAACGGGTGATCGACAAGCACACACGAGTGTTCGACGATAAGCACCCACGAGTGATCGACGACAAAAACACACGGGTGATTGATAACAGACATCCATGGGTGATTAATACGGGACAAGAATTGTAAAAGTCAAAGTCGAGCGACAGAACCTGACTTCTTTTTACTCATCCACGTTTGTGTTCTTATCCATTTTTACTCACCCATGTTTGTGTTCTTAGCCAGTTCTTCCATCCATTTTATTCAGCCACGTTTGTGTTCTTATCCATTTCTTTCATCCATTTTTATTCCCCCAGGCTTTTGCTCTTATCCATTTCTTCCATCTATTTTTACTCACCCACGTTTGTGTTCTTATCCATTTCTCCCAATCATTTTACTCACCCACGTTTGTGTTCTTATCCATTTTTCCATCCATTTTTACCCACCAGCATTCGTGTTCTTAATTATTTCTTCCATTCATTTTTATTCACCCACGTTTCTTTTTTTATTCATTTCTTTTATGCGACTTATTCCTAACATGTATCACTAAACGTTTCTTCGATTCGTCCTTAGTTTGAGGCCTCCATTTTGTGTCCAAGTTTCACTTTACTTCACTAGGTGAAAACTGGGGGGTGGGGGGTGGGGGGTATTCTTCTGATTTCCTTTTCTAAAATCTGCCACCACCAGGAGGTACAAGGTGCGGCATTCTTGCACCTGCTCTAAAATTGGATCGCTCTCGAATGTAATAGCTCTATCTCGAACCCCATCGCTCACCTTTCAGGGCGGAGAGGAAGACAACGCCTTACTTGTCGCTTGAATCCATTGTTTATTCACCCATTTGATTTATTAACCTCAAAGAATGAATTGGATTTAACTTGGCCAAAAACCTTTTAATATCTTAAAAACTGGAATCGATTATAAAAAAAAGAAAATACAAGAAAAGAGAAAGGAAGAGGGAGTCAATTTAGCCTACTACCCCCACCCCGATTAAATTCGTTCCCTCACTTCGCTCCCCAACGCAAGAGTAAAGAAAACAACAACACGAAAATGTATCATAATGATAATTGTTTCCATTTTTGTACAAGGTTTCGGCGGCCCCTTTACCACCTCCCCTCCATCCCCCTCTCTGGGGCCGGGGGAATGGAGCGAAGAGGTGCCCTTGGGAACAGAAAGTAGGTCACCCACTGCACTTGGCTCGATAACCCATTTCACTTTCACTGGAATCCATGGATGGATATATAACTTGTATTATAGGACCATAAACAGTCTATGTAGTTTTAAATGCTTCTGTGTGCATTGGAAATTTCACCCTAAGCATGTAAAACTGCGCAGCAGAATGCACTTACATGTGTTTAACTATGGATACAATCTATGGTCAAGGGGCTGTTTATTCAGACTTGGCACCACGCGAGAAGCCGTTCAGGGATGACATCTATATAGGTTGTCCGCATTTTGAGACAGAGGGGCGTATTTCAACTTTCCAGGGTAAAGAGATCGCAAAAAAAATTCTAAATAAGCAATTAGATTTCCCTGCGGGAAATTCGCTTTTCCCAATCGCATAGCTGCAAACTAACCCACACCCGAGCGCACATATGTGCGCACAAAAGTGAAAACCTTCATCAAACGAATATCCAAGGCCGATTAATGCGAATTTTCCTACCCTATTCCCATGGGGGTTTCCAGTTGGATCCTACCACTACCTCCAGCCACACATCGGACAGACATCCTTCATTGCTGAACGCGATCTGGTTCGGGAGAATTGTGCGACCGGCCGCTTTCCAGAGCCACAATTCTTGCCTTGAGTTATTCGTTGTATGTACCTTACGTTTCAACTTCCCCTAACTTCATCAATTTCTTCTAAACCTCTCCCAAAACCATTGAAGTCACGAGAGTGAAGGAGGACATCTATGCAGCTCGATGCTCAAGCATGCAAGGATTGAAGGACCAAGGCTAATTGATGGGAAAATTGACAGTAAGCGAAGGGAATGATTGTGAAAACGAATTAGTTTAATTGGAAGAAGGAACAAACCTATACATTGGGGAAGAGAATAAGAGAGAAAGAAAGAAAGCGAGAAAAATAAAGGAAGATGAAAGATTTTTTTTAGCGCGCCCAGCTGGCGACTGCCTTCCAGGGCATAAGTCCCCCCCAATTAAAAATTTTAGCGGCTACTTTAAAATTCCGAAACCAAACTAAACAAAGAAAAAAGATAAAAGACGAACAAAAACAAAACAAAAAGGAAGCAGGCTCCGGCATCGGGTGAGGCTCGCCTCCTGTCAATTTTGACTCCCTGCCTGTTCTCTTGGCAGTCCCCTGTGATAGCAAGGTTGTGACTGTCACTGGTAGGGAGATGGAGTTGCCCGAGGGCGCCTTCAAAGAAGGGGGTGAGGAGGGAATCCACCGCACCCGTAGGCCTAGGAGATGAGTATACCTCATGCCCGGTAGAAGAGGTTTGGAGGGGCCCTTGGTAAAGCACAGGTAAGGGGGAGGGGGACCTCTTTTTCAGAGGAGAAGCTACCAGAGGGCGGCTCCAAAGATGGCAAAAAGTAAGTCCCTTTGCCGCATGGTGATGTTGAGAAGGGCGCCCCTGCACCGTGCGAAGGAGTGCCTCAATTTTCCTCGTCCTTCCCGACACCTAGGGAAGGCAATGCTGCGCTTGGAGGAGGGTCTCCATGCGTTTGCCCACCCTTGCCTTCTGTTGCAACCATTTTATTATAAGAAGAGAAAAGGGAGTACATGGAAGGTAGAGAAACGTCTCCATAGGATCAGAAATTCCAGAATGTGACCATTTAAACCTAATCGGTCCCGGTTCAGCGTTGATGGGCTTTGCCAACCCGGACCGCCATTCAGGCGACTTTGTCCTGGAGCTTTGACCATAAAGGGTGGTGCCGACATAGCCACCTGGAGGAAGGTGAGCAGAGTCGACGGCCCAGCACACCACGTACCTAATACTTAAAGACAGAGAGAGAGAGAAAGAAAGAGAGGAGGAAAATAAAGAGAAAGAAAAGGAGAGAGAAAAGCGAGAGAAAGAGAAAAAGTCATAATGAAAGAGAGAATAAGAAAAAAGATAATGAAAGTGAGAAAAAGAGAGGTAGATAGTGAGAGAGAGAAAGACATAGAGAGAAAGAAAAATAAAGAGACGAAGAGAAAGGGAAAGAACGGCAGAGAGAAAAAGAGAAAGAGATCGAGAAAAAGAAAGAGACGAACAGAAAGGGAGAGAACGACAGAGAGAGAAAAAGAGACAAATACAAATTGATAGATAGAGAGAGAGACATAAAGAAAGAGAAAGTATTTGCTTTTGACGGTTACGTGTAACACCTGACATTTCCTCTTCGTTTTTTACCCAATTTATTCCTTGTAATTAAACTTGTAATGCGACGCAATATTTTGCTCTATAAAAGATAGGTATGGATGGGACCCAATGAAACAAATTTAATGAGAACAATTACAAACTCTTTAAAAGGAAAAAACATTAATGACATATGAGTTATCAGTTCTTTCGACCTAGATAGCAAACCACAAACTATTCATAAATCTAAAAAAAGAGAGAACCAAACTTATGAGATGAGAACCCTACCAAAAATTGACAACCCAAACAATAAAAGGTCTTCCAAATTACAGTATCAAACAATTATAACAATGAACTTATTGATCAAGTGAGAGAACTCTCTTTCGAAAATTGAAAAAAAAATATATATCAAACCTTTTAATTCTGTGCACCTTCAGTAAAGACAAAGGATAGAAGGTGATCTTAGGCAACTAATAAGGTTGGGCTACTAAAAGATTTGCAGAGAAGCGGTGGAACATTTCCAGAAGGAATCGAAAATACCGAACTCCAAAAGATTATTAAAAAACAAAAAACAATCTCGGAGAAATTCATTGGAACAAAAGCAGAAATCTTGGGAAAATCATGATGGAAAATTTATTAAAAGCGGCAAGAATACTATCGGAAGCTTTATGATTTTATATGCAACAAATATCAGCTTCTTAACAGATATGGGGGGAGGGGGGATTCCAGCGGAAAAGAAATATGAAGTTTTGCACCCAAGAGCAGGACAAATTATGCACCTCTCCCAACACACACCGGGGAATCGTGTAACGATCGAAATAGTTCCAATGAATTCCCAGTATTGTTTCTTAATAAGCTTTTCTATGACAATATTTCGTTTCTGGGGACAGAAAGTTCTTGGGAGAGGCTTCAATCTACTTAATTTATTGTAGAATGTAAGCTTGGGCTCCTGAGAGAGGTAGACGCCCATGGGGCACCTCAGCGTATCTCTTGATTTGGGTTTGTTTTTTCTGTTTATTTAAACTTGTTTATTGTTAAATTAGTAGATTACTAACTTTTCATTTATTATTTTTTAGGCTGCTGCTCTACCATCAGATGAGTACAGTAATTAATTATTACTAGGAAGGGTTTTAGGGGTACCCTCATGGGTTCAGTGATGCGGGACGGGGGTGGGTAAAATTAGGTGATTCTGCTAGAAAATTATAATAGCCTTTTTTTTTCTTTTTTTCAAGGAGTCCATCAGGCGACTGCCTATTTGGGCATAAGTCGCCGTACTCACCACGACAGCCTAGTAATAGGCTAATGTAGAATAACAACAAAAAACAATAATAAAAAAGAAAAAAGGCAACAAGCAGGAGGCAGGCTTGAGCGTGGGGGAGGAGGGGTGTCCGCCTACCCCCGGCGCAGGGACGTGCGACCTACAGAGAAAAGAACAAGAAAAACCCCACTTAGGTAAATAAACGGGAGAAGGCCGGCCTCCCCCAAAACGTCTATAAGTCCACCAGTCAATGTGCACGAACTCGTCCCGAGTACAAGGGACAGGCGGTAGCGACCCCGCCCACCCCGGTACCGGCACAGGTAAGGTGCGCGGAGATCGCCCAGACTGGGACATTCAACAAGAATGTGCCGACCACGCTGGGGGACAACGCAGTCTTCACAGTATGCCGTTGGCGAGCGCTCCATCAAATGGCGGAGAGTCCCGCGAGTGTGTGCAATTCGGAGAAGACAGAAACCAACCTGAAGCCTTCACGGCATTGGGGGAGGGGTAGGTTAATGGTAACAGTCACGGCGCAATGGCACGCAACTTTAAGTTGCCTTCGACCGTCTCCCATCTTCTTTGCCAAGCAGCCCGGAGAGCTGCCCGTATTCCTGCAATGTAGTCTGAGTGTGGAAGAGCGAAACGCTGGTCCGGTCACCAAATACTCGTGGACTCTTTGGCTCCCTCATCGGCGCGCTCATTCTCCGCAACTCTTACATGTCCAGGAACCCAGCACAAGATAATCTCGACATCCGCTCGGCTCGCCAAAACCAAAACCGTGGCGTCACGGATATCGCGAACTAGGGAATGTGGAGATTCCAATGCCCCGAGAGCACTCAGGGCGCTTCGTGAGTCGCTATAGATCACAATCCGATCTCCGAACTGGGCACTTCTCGTAATCGCCCGTACCGAGTGGTGTATTGCCACCGGCTCGGCCGTGAAGACAGACGCAGTGCCTGGCAGAGCCCCGCTGACTTTTAAACAGAGGGGATACGGCATGGAAGCCGACCCCCTCTTGGGACTTACAGCAATCCGTATACACTGGCACGGTTCCAGCATAACACGAGGAAGGGGGGGGGAGCGCTGGTTTTAGCCAGGGCTGGGTGTGGACCCTGTGTGCCGCCAGCGTTACCAGGGGAGCACCCGGGGTGGGCAGAACCCGCAGAAGGGTTCCAAATGGGCGCGGAAATGACCCTACTCGTATGCCTGTAGGGGCCAGGAGCAGAGAGTGTCTTTTTCAACATAGGACGTCCCGGGCAGCGCCGGGCGCGACAGGACCAAGTCCTTAGCCTCGTGAAATGCGACACGATCCTGAGCCTGAACGGCCAGGATTTCCTTCTCAAGGAAGTACGAACCACATTTCTTCGAAGAAGTGGGTTGCGGCTCTCAGCAATTGACACACTTAGCTACACACGATTTGGATTTATCGTATGCGGCCTTGGAGAAACTTACACAGGTTTCGGGTAACGCAGACTTTGCACGTCGACAGGAGCGATTAGTATGGCCGAAGCGGAGGCAGTAATAGCACCTCCGCGGCAGTGGCACGAATGCCTTCACGCGGTAGCGATAGCAACCCGCACGCGCCGACTCAGGAAGCTTTTCACAGTCGAACGTGACGAAGAGTGTAGGGGTGGGTCTCGAGGGCCCTCCCTGTTTTCTCATCACACGTTCGACCTTAACCGCCCCATGGTCGGCCAGCTCTAAGGTGATGCCCTCTATGGAGTAGTCCACGAGTTCCCTCACATAAACTACTACTTTCACGGAGTTCATGTAGAGTGCTGCGTCAAACTCACAGGCGTGTCATCAAGTGTCCGAAGGGCGCTAATCATGGCCGCCTCGGAGGGATTCGACGCATTCGCTAAAAGGCTTCCGTCCGAGAAACGGGTCACCTTCGGCTCTCTACCAATCACACGAGCTAAAGCTCTCCTCTGACGGATCATGTTGCCCTTAGCCAACATGGTGCCATCAGTGGAGCGAATAACCAGGAAGCTTTTGAAGCCAGCGGGCTAGAAAACGCCGGATAGTATCTGAATGAGGGGCCCCGATGTAATCGAGGCTTCGCTCTGCGCACTAGCACTTTTGGTCTTAGTCAGGGGTTCCGCACCCGGGGGGACAGACGGGCCGGATGTGCTGATTTTGGCTTGGTCGCTTACCGAAGTGGCAGCAGACCCATCTGTCCCCGCAGCCCCAGCGGATGGAGAGGAGCCCCGATTCTTTTTAGGACAGGAGAGCGTGGAATAAAGCCGCTTCTCCGCTCCGCCGGAAGGAGCCCCCAGACAGTATGGACCGGCCTCAGCAAGGCCCTTCTCCGAGATGGATAAGGTCCTGGCGGTCGCAGGGGTATCAGCCAGAGGAGGAGATCCCTAACCTCCCTGTACTGCTTTGGAGACCACAGCCGTTTGAGGACCTTACATAGGGGCGGACTAGAGTTCGGTGCTTGGCGCCGAGCCCGGATTTCCCCCCCCCCCCCCATGGAAGGCCCTACCGTGTGAGGCTGGGTTGCCTCAAGGACCATGTCTATCCCGGGGGGGTCTCCATTTGCCCCCCCACCTCCCCGGGCATCACAGGTCCCATTGGCAGCGGTTTCACTAGTCGAGTATAGGGAGGCACCGGCCTTGGACCCCGCTAGGATATATATTCTCGTCAGCAGGTCTTTTGAGGGAAGCGACCGATGGGGCCTGTCTTCCCTCTCCCCCCCTAAGGGGGTTTGCCTCCTTTGTTGGGCTCAATTATATTGCTTTTCAAGTCAGTTAAGAACTCCTTACTTTTAAACATAATAACACAATGTTGCATGCAATATGACTGTCAGATGCTAAATGATGTTATCCCCCAAAACTATATATGTAAACTATTGTTGAAACCTATTCGGTCATTGTAGAACAATCTACACCCAAAATTCTGTAAATAAGTTAATTTAAAAATATTTTTGCATGAAATATATTTCCATCCTTATATTGTCTGGAATATATATATATATATATATATATATATATATATATATATATATATATATATTAAATAACTTATTCAGATGTGTCCAAATATTTGTTTTATTTAAATGTATATAAAGATTAATAAGACATCATCGCGTCTCGCGAATGATGAAAAATCACCCTACATCGGGCTTCGAGCCAGCGATCATACGCTTGCGAAGTACGGTCGTTAACCACTGAACGACAATAGACTAAAATGAAACTCAATCTGTATTGAGTTCCGAGGAACGACGTGTCAAATTAATGGGCAGAAATCTTTTACACGTTTCCCCGTCCACGCGTGTAGAGGGAGGGGGGGGGGGGTAACATTTAATTCGAAATTCAATAATGAGTCTCTTAGTCCATCGTAGTTCAGGGGTTAACGCCCGCACTTCGCACGCGTAAGATGGCTGGTTCGAATCCCGGTACACTGATGTTTTGGTCTCTACCGAATAATTCTGCCAACCTGGCTGCTTAAAGTTAAAGAGGCAAAATTGATTTCATTTCCCATTGTATAGGTGATGTTTTGATGCAAAATTGTAAGAAGTGGGAAAATAGTTCTAGCTTGAGATACATTTTGAAAATTGGCAAAAGTGTCATCTACAGCACATCTGTAGAACAGGGGACGACGTCAGCTGGAGACTCGTAAGCAATTCCAGAGTCTAGATGAGTTATGAGAAATAGACTAATGGGGTTGTTATGGGCTCGCATATTTTCTCTTTGCAACAGCTTAGGAAAAGGCCTATCGTAACCTTTCTAGACAGTTTATACCGATTCTAGCGACTCGATGAACAGTAAAGCCGCCTCGCGACTTGAGACACCTCCAGGATGAGGAAAAAAAATCCCAGTCTTAGGGTTTGTACTAAGGAAAGTAGGTTTACCATCGCAGGTTACCGGTGCGGACCCCCAGCATGAATTAAACCATATAAACAAGTGTAGGCGTGCACAGGAGCGGCCTGCTCTGACACGCTAGAACCCCATTTTGTTCCCAGGACGCCCAGAGAGAGTAAGATCACCCAGAAGGACTCAGAATGGTCACGGGCGGTATTGCGATCAGTTCTGGATGGGTAAGGAAGGGGCCGAGGGTGTCTACCCACGCATACCAACCAATACAGGACTTTCACGTCAGCCTCCTTCACGGTTCGAAATTTGATGGTCTCGGACCTCCTTTTCTAGAAGAGAATCCTCATAATGAGGGACGTGAGTGCACTTTGGTCTGTACGACAGACTCACATGTACTGTCTTAGAACAAGTGATGTATATTTAAAAATTATCTTTATTCGCGTATCGAGGTGACTATCAATTATGTCTGGAACACTGACACGAAAAATACCAACCCGGCAACGCAGAAAATGCGTTCAAACGAAGCATGAAGGAGCCAAACGTTCCGGCTCGGAGAGCTTGTCGTAGTTAAAACTGATGCGACCTTGACCATCTTCTTGTCTGCTAGCAAAGAACTTCCATCAAATACAAGGACTATTCTTAATTTCGCAAACTAGGGGAGGGGGGGAGAGTATACCACATTGCCTAGGAAGCTACCGCAAGAGAACGGCGAGACTTTCTGCTTCGGTCTGTGTTGTCAGGTTTCCTCCTAATGCCATCATTCATTAATTTATGGTTAATTTGTCTTGCAACAGCATCAATGCTCTCATACGACCAAATACGAGTATCAACCAATTTAAACTTGAATTTTCTGTATTACAAATACATTGCCTAAAAGAGGAGACATACGAAATAAAGGTAGAATTTTTACATTGGAAGGGAAAATTCAATAATCAAAATTAAAATTTATTTAATTTGAGTGGTATTACTGTTGACTCTAAAGAAACCAGACTTTTTCGTTATCTTGATGTTATGGTTTCCAATTAATGACTACTAGATGAATAAAAAAGTAAGCGCAGGAAGTGGCAGCAAAAGAGAATAGCTAACTACATTTTCTACTAAAAATTGGTCATTTCATGATTTACATGAACAGATAAAAAAAAAATGCGTGGTAAAAATTAAAAGGCCTTACTAAGGACTCTTCGTGAGATCAACTTTTAGCTACGTGTTTATCAAAAACTAGGAAAAATGAAAAAATTATATTTTTCCAAAAGACGAAAAGCAGACTTCTTTAAGATTTCTTCTGAAGTCAATATATTTTGCCCCTATACATTCTTTCCTATAAAAAATTCCAATTACTTACTTCCAACATAAATATTTTACATCATTCATAAGTTTGCCGCCTAGTACATACATCATTCAAAGCTGGCACATACGCTTTCATGTAGACATGATTCTAAGTTTTTTCCAGATCTATAAACACAGAAAGCCCATTGCACCTCCAATCCCTCGCCTTTGAAACAAAATAAGTGTATCCAGAGGGCCAATAGGACTCTAAACCAACCTTGCTCTTCCCTCTGTTATCCAGTTTAATAAGAATGCTTTGCATGCACCTTGCCACCAATACTCAACAGACAATCGCCTCGGCTAATATATCATCCATTTAAGCTGCCTTAACATGTTTCAGACATTCCAACTAGAAGCATATCTTTAGGCCAAGTTACACATATACTAACAGACAAAAACAACCCAAAATAAATAACCAGCAACAATTAACAATAAATCCCTAAAAGGCACGTAAAGGTGCTGGAGAAGGGCCTGCCTTCCTCAGCAGCCCCTGAACGTGCAACAAACAATGATCTGATAACGTTGAAACGCGGGAGGAGGGAGGACAATGGAACAGATGGGGCGAAATGGCACGCAACTTTAAATTCTTGTTAGCCGTCTCCCTACATTTTGCCATGCGATCCGAAGGGCTAACCTGATTCTTGTCATGAGTACGGAAAAGAAAAAAATGTGGTCCGGTCGCCCAGTCTTTGCAGCCAGCCTGACACCCTCATTTCCCGCAACCTCTACAGATACAGGAAGCCAGCCAAAGACAATCTCGACATCCTCCCAACTCGAACCGAGCACGACCCTTAATCTCGCGTACCAAATGGTGTATTGGAACCAGCTCGGCCTTGCAGAAAGGTAGCGCACAGTAGAGCCCCGCCGGCTTCAAATATGGGGGTAAGTCGTGAAAGCCGACACCCTCTTCGGATTGGAAGCCAATTGCGTACACCTAACGGGTCCACTGACAAGATGTATATTCCAAGAAATACGAACACATTACTCCCGATGGTGGGTAAGCTTTGGGAGCAAGGCGTGGCGATAACAGTTCAAAGGTGGTATCGTCTAGGTTGGCTTCATACCTGGAGAGAGCACGTGGTTTGTTGGCTCTCGAAATCAACCATATTCAATTTTTCTGCCTCTATTACACTTTGGACCCAAATTGCCCTCCTCAATCTTGCTGTTCACACGCCTATTATGTCTCAATTAAACCTTTTTTTACTTCCAAAATAACTTCTTATTTAAGTTCTTTGCAATCATCCTTCCAAATGGTCCAATCCTGCTTCCTTACCCTGGCTAATCTCTCGTTTCATTGCTCTTTCAGACTTTCTGTATGGATTTCTGTGCAGACAGAAGCATTTGCAAACAAGACTCCATCTCTATTGCACACTTCATATCATCATTCTACCGCTCAGCATTTCTCTTTCCAGCTCTAATGCACTCATATATTGCACTACCCACTAGTGAATTAAAAAAAAATCCTCTCTCCTGCTCTCGAAGTGGTCCTACATATTCTCCCCTTCTCTCGTTATTCCAACAGTATTTTTATGATTCTCAATTTTAAATGAAGTTATTCTTCACCATTTGGCAACTTCATATTAATTCCATTTCTATTGAGAATTGTATCTCTCCACACACAAAGAAATCTGCCTCTACTGTCATCGGTGGCCATTTTGTAAATAATTAATCGAGACTTTAACCACTACCCATAGCCATTGTAGGCCCCCTCCCCTTCCCTTGGTGAGTGTTGCACTAATGAGAAGAATACATAAGTCAAACTGAAAGAACTTGCGAGGCGAATAAAGGCCAGAGGCCGTCCAAATGATTTGAGAGCCATAAGAGATAAAATTGCGAACGGGCGAATGATGAATGACGAGCGAAAACCGCAAAGGCAACGCAATGACCATTACTAGTAACCTGACGGCATCTGTCTACTCTTATAAGAGCCATTCATTAAATGGAAGATCTGCTAAAAGGCATATGTACTTAATTTGTGACATCAAAAATCCAGCCTGTTAGATCTGGCACTTGGAGGAGGCGCCTCTCGGCCCTAGTAACACCGGTTATCTAAATATGAATTGAGACTACCTGAGCTTTATTCATTTTACACATTTTCATATCCTCTATCTTCACAATTTCCTTACATACTTCTGTTTAGACGCCATTGTTGGTCGCTTTAAATTTGAGGATAGGTGAGCTGTAAACTTTGTTGAGGAACGAGCATCAGAATGACTCCTGAGCTGGGCTTTCAAACCGGGACACAGAACAGAAAGCAACATGTAATAAGGAGAATGTGTGACCTAGAATGGAACCCAAAGGAAGGGTTTTGCAGCACCTCAATATCCTGGCCATTGAAGGACGGGGACCAATCGACCGAAATATAAACAATCATAAAAAAAAGGATAGCGCGAAACGTGACGAGGAAAAACTTGAATTCTCACCGCTCAAATGAAGGAACTATTTTCGGAATAGTCACGCAGGAACTACTCTACCACATAGACACAACAGATACTCAGAATGGCATTGATCATTTAAAAGAATAAAGGAAGAAGCATGAACAAAATCGGAAGAACCGAGGCAGCGATTTCAAGAATATCAAACATGGAAGGAATTTAGCGAAACCCATAACATCTTTATTCCTTTCCCAATCCCAAACACGGCTCTGGGTGTCCCCAAAGCGCCAATCCCACAACCACACCGCCAGTACTTTCCCATTCCTTATCAAAGCCATGGTGGGGGAATGGGGAGCCTCATCGCCTTTCGCCGACACAATTCCTTTTCTTCACATACGTGTCATCACCATTTGACATTCTACTCACAACACTTTCACTTAGCTTCAATAAAATGTGATCAACTAAAACAATAATTAACTAGCGTACATGAAAATATACACACAATATCTTAAAAAGAATAAAGGAAAACCAAAGAGGGCATTCCAACAAACAGAAAGACAAGTGACCTCCCTAGAAAAAAATAATTATATATATATATATATGCAGGATTAATTGAAGTCGACAGCAACGGCTGCATTGTTTACTTTTGGCTGCAGCTTTCTTATAGCTTTGACTATAGACTCAACAGATGGCTCTAGGCGAGGAAAATTGCTCGGAAGAGGCATAACTTTATTTGCCTAGACGTCTTTCGACTTAAGAGTAGGTAATCTTGGAGGCAGAATGGAGAACGTGATATTACAGGAAAATATATTGAATATGTTTCAAAATTACCATAAGAAAACGGACCATTCAAATATCTAAAATATATTACAAGACCAAAAAAACATGATCCCTCGTCATGAAGAACAGTTGTCTTCCCGCGACGAAGCCCCTACAAGAGGCCAACCTATTATATGAATACTCGTGCAATGTCGATGACTACGTTCATCTCAACTCTAAATACATAGGGATGACTTCTACGACCTTGTCGCGCAGGTTGACGATGCACCTCCAGGACGGGGCTATCAAGCGACATGCCACAACGCATCATACGTCAAGTACAAGAGAAACGCTCAACCAAAACACCTCCATCATCTTCCGTGATCCTGACCGCCGAAGACTCCGAATGGCCGAGCCAGTTATGATCTCCCAATCAATACACAACTCCAGCCAGATACTATCCTCCCAACGACTCGCCGCCAGAATCTGCACAGCCCCCCCCGCGCATAGAACCAGAATTTCACTGAACCTTTTCCTCCTTTTGTTTCTACGCGGGGTGGTCTAAGGGACGGTTTAATTCAGATCAAAGCGGTTGCTCGCTGCCTCAGTGTGCACGGTTCGAATCCAATCCCAGCTCGGATTTTTTCGAAGTAGGAAATAACTACATATTTCCGAAGAAAAATTATTCCGTTTTCTCTTTCTGGCGGTATATTGGATTTATTTCATCATTCCCTCGCGATCATGAGAGATATACATTATATATATACCAATGTTAAGTTGTTTTAACATTGGTACTGCATACAACAAATTATCATGGTAAGGTAAAAATATATGTGTGTATATATATATATGATAATAAGGGATATAAGAGATTACCCATAGCCATGACAAACACTTGTTCGTAGAACGTAGAACTTGCCATTAAAACTTAATTTACATTTTTGAATGCATAAACAAATAAGTTGGATGATCGAGTTGGACAGCAAAGGCAAATCTTAAGAGTTTAGAATATCAGCTAGGAAATCCAAATAGGTATAAATGGGCACTTTAGTGAATACTGAGGTAACATCAAAACTGACTAATCTCAGGTCTGATCTTACACTCATTTTGTCTAACCTATTGCAAAGAACAACTGAATATTTTATATGTGAGGGTGATATGGATCCTAAGATCGGAGAAAGTAAATTTAATAAATATTTTAAGTTTATATTGGATTGACCCAGTTGCACTGATGATTGGTTTTATTGGATTGCCTGGTTTATGGGTTTTTTATTAGGCCATACAAATAAGGTAATGATGAACCACTGAAGAAACTGAGTCAATTGATTTGTTTTTTAAAAATATTTCTTAGGTCTTTATTAAAATTCTTAATTACATCAATAAAGGAATCGCTTCTTAACAGTACGTATGTAGTAGTATTAGATAACAAACTTGGTTGAATTTGAATTTAAATTAGGAAGAGATGACAGAGGAGATGATCTGAAGAAAAAGATCTAGGAAAGAATAGAGAACTTAATAGTGAGTGATTGTGAATAGGAGAATGAACAGGCAACTCGAACGCGAGAGTGAATTTACAAATCAATGCCACACACACATACACATGAAAGGATGGGATCTTTCATACGGAAGAATTTGCTGAGAGAATAAGACATACAAATCTGAAAGAGTGTTGAGGGAGAGATTTAAAAGGGAATAATTGTTATTAAATAAAATGATCTGATTATTCTGTCAAATTGTGAGTTTGGAAAGAAAATTGTTAGACAAAAGTTACTGAGGTATTATTCTACTCCCTTAAGAAAGATTGACCGGAGGAACGCCTGTAGCCTTTAATATATTATTTACACAAAATTGTAAGTTCTAAGAGATTAGATGTATTTTCGAAAAAGTGAGGTAGAAAATTAGATATTTTACTAATAAATATCTAAAATCGATTGACTATGTTTTTGGCATTCTATCGTATGCTTGATATTAAGGTGATATAATCAAGTTAATTAAATCAAGGTGAGGGGGATCTTTAAAAATCGCAAAAGTCTTCCATATAATGTTTGGAAACTACTGGTTTGAAAAGAGGTCAGGTGGAAATGTGTTGGAGTCAAATAGGGAATCAATTAAACAAAAATAAAGTTTTCAACAACCAATTTTAAGAGCTTGGGAGAGATACAGTAATGTGTATTCAGTAAGTTTCTGACACTAATGTTCGTAAATCGAGACCTCACATCAAGTAGGGTCATAAAGCAATTAGGCGATGGAAAGATCGAGCATAATTAGCAAATTAAAGCCAGCCCTTAGTCGTATATTCTTTCAGGGCGAGTGGATCGGGGACAGGGAGCAAAAAAAAAGTAGGCCAAATTTAAATGTTGATGGTATGGAGATGGCCGGCGACGCGGCCAAATTTATTTAACCCCTCATCCTATTTCCGTTTCTCACTTTTTTTTTCTGTACAACAGCCACTCGCAACTTTTATTCTAACTATTTTGACAAGACGTAAAAACGTCCTGCATTATGAAGCGAATAGTTTATTATACTTGGTCTCAGTGAAACTTGGAAGAATTCATAACGCTATTAAGCTCTTACTTAAACAAATGACCATCACTTATTTTGTGTCAAAGGGAAAATAAGAATCCGAAAGAGAAGCATAAGTAGGACTAGAGGACTGGAGGAGATAGAACAAGCTAAAAACTGTTCAAGCATACGCCCCAACATCTGCTTGTACGTAGGATAAAATAGATTCTAAGATGACAACAGAAATAATGACTACAATTGCCCAAGACTTTAAAAATGGTCAATCTAATCTTCAAAAAGAAAACAATAAAAATGGACAGAAGTCCAAACATTCAGAGTTGCCGATCACAATAAAAAAGGTTCTCGAACACCGGATACAATTTCAAAAGGCATTACCAGAAACCCCAATGAACCTAGTAAAATGAATACAATCCCAAAATATCATGGACAGTCCGAAAAAGAAGCCTATGTAGCGCACAGCCGTCGAAACCGCAACAAGCCTAGGCTAATACAAACGTCTCGGCAGCGAATATATCAGTGGCCATTGCTGGTGTAGGAAAAGTTGTTTTAAGATTCTTTTTAAGAGAAATGGGAGAGGGAGAGGGACAATTGGATGATATTGTTAAAGGGCATGTTTGGGGCCTTCCACATGGGGGGATGAACGCGGACTGGAAACGGACGAGATGGATCTGCAAGTAGGGCCAGAGACGCGAATTGAAGGAGGGACGCGTAACTTTGTGATTCATAATAGGGAGAAAAGGTTGGAGGACGGGGGATATTTTGTGAGTGTGAAGCTCCACGATATTTGTGGGTTAGGATGAGTAAGTTAATTTATATTTACACAATTTAAGAGATTCGGTTTCTCCGTTTGATTTTATAAATGATTTGCGTCGTCCGGCGAGATTCGGACCACAGTTAATCAGAAAATAACAAACGAATGGAATCCTGCTCTGGTTAAAAGATTTGATTATCATTTTCTTTTGTATTCCGCTGCTCAATTTGCGGAAAATTCTGTACTACTTTACTCTCACTCGAGGTCAATATGTACTTTGAATGTGAGAATAAACCACAAAAAGCTCCCCCCACCCAACACAAATGCTTAAGATTTTCGCTCAGTTGAAGGTTTAAAGGATTCTAAAAGAATCCTTTAAACCTATTTCGATTAAAATTTTCCACATGCTTAGTTACTAAAAAAAAATCATACTGTTGGATACAATAAAAATTCTTTTACACTGCGTTCAATATTTATTCCTCGAGAATAACTTGTAGTATATCAAATAGCAGAATTATACTACATTGGCTGAGCGGGAGGCACTAGCGTCAATCAATCGGCAATTCTCCGCTTAAATAAACTATCAACACTTAAAGTGGCACTTAGCACGTTTCGTAAATCGCCAGCACAATAAAAAAGAACAACTCATCACATTAAGATTGATATTTTGTTCTTTTGCCAAGTTTTTAACAAACCTAAATGATTGTACATATGTAAACGTGGGATCAAGCCAGATAAAATCGCATTTGTAAAAACAAAATATCATATATCAATGTATTCAAAGGCCCAAAGAAATGATAACTGGTAACACAAACCGGAAAAAGGGTAAGGAAATTATTATGTGAACCATTAAAGCTTAAGAAAGAAAATGGGAGATATAGAAACGAAGAAATAGGGCAAATTGGGGTTGAGGATGGTAGCTCTGGGGATGAGCGTCGTGGTCAATTTAGCGAAGAGCGCTTGATGACACAGGTTCAAATCTAACTCCTTTATTCATTTTCATATAACGGTTAAAATAGTTTTCCCAATTTCTCTGTTTCTATATCTCCCATTTTCTTTCTTAAGCTTTATATGATCACGTGATAAATTCTTTAGCGTTTTTCCGGGTTGTGTAACCAGTTTTCATTTCTTTGGGCCTTTAAATACGTCTATTATATATCATATGTCATGTAATTTCCAATTATCATACGCAATAAGTTTTAAAACAAATGATAAAGACCTACATTACATTTTAATTAGGAGAGATCCTCGGTGTAATTTCTATTTAGTTGCTACAAACAGTATAACTATTCAAACATTCCTCAAGCACAAAAGTATCCTTCTAAAAATGCTAAAGATCCTAACTGGTTTATCAATTCTAGTGTGTTAGTTGTGAGGGAAAACGACTTTTTCAACTCTTTTTGTGGGTCTGAAACCATCGTTATTTCTTTCATTACACAAATAGACGTGTGACCAAGGCAAAGTTTTCAGCCATAACTAACCATGCCGAATCTGGTAAAAAAAAATTAAGATAATAAGGGGGTTTTTGTTGTTGATTTTTTAGATTCATGTTTCGTTTTTTGTTTGTTTTTTGATAATTTTAGGAGCCTATCTGGCTCTACGCAGTTCGCATAAGTCGCTACGATCACGATAGCCAAGCACTACGATACTTTAAAATAAGAATATGAAAAAACAATAGAAAGGGAAAATGGCAATAAGCTCCGGCGACGAGGGAAAGTCCGCCTCACCCCGGCGAAGGAGCGTGCGACCAACAAAGAAAACAACAACAAAAAAACTAGTTAAATAAAGGGAAGAAGGCCGGCCTCTCCGCAAAAGTGTATAACTCCACCAGTCAATGTGCACGAACTCTTCCCGAGTACAAGGGACAGGCGGTAGCAATCCCGAATACCGGGAGAGGTAACGTGCGCAGAGATCACCCAGAGTGGAACATTCAGCAAAAATGTGAGGAACAGTCTGAAGGACAACGCAGTGTTCACAGTAGGGCGCTGGAGAGCGCTCAATCAAATAGCGATGCTTCCCGCGAGTGTGTCCAATTCTGAGAAGTCAGAAAGCGACCTGAAGCCCTCGCGGAATTGGGGGTAGATCCATGGGAACAGTCGCGGCTGAATAACACGCAACTTTAAGTTCCCTTCGACCGTCTGCCATCTTCTTTGCCAAGCAGCCCGAAGAGCTGCCTGTATTTCTGCAGTGTAGTAGTGGGAGGAAGAGCAAAACGCTGGTCCAATCGCAGAGTCCACGCGGACTCTTTAGCGCCCTCGTCGGCGGGCTCATTGTCCGCAATTCCTACATGTCCAGGAACCCAACAGAAGATAATCTCGACATCCGCCCGGCTCGCCAAAACCAAAACCATGGCGTCAAGGATGTCGCGAACCAAGGGATGCGGAGATTCAAATGCCACGAGAGCCGGAGGGCGCTTTGTGAGTCGCTATAGATTACAATCCGGTCTCCGAACCGGGCACGTGGCGTAATCTCGCATACAGAGTGGTGTATTGCCACCAGCTCAGCCGTGAAGACAAAGGCAGCACCTGGCAGAGCCCTGCTAACGTCAAACAGAGGGGATACAGCGTGGAAAACGACACCCTCTTCAGACTTGGGTACATCCGTATACACTGGCACGGTTCAAGCGTGACACGAGGTGTGCTCCAGAAAGGTCGAACGCAATACTCCCGGCGCTGTACAAGCTTTGGGAGCAGAGGCATGGCGACAAATAGCCAAATGTGGTACCCTCCAGGGTAGCGTCCTGGGCCTAAACCCAAAGGGCTTAGGGTATGCTTGGGGTCCCTTGTGGCATAGGTACCGTCGAAATCAGCTGCAGATGGAGTGAGAGGTGTTGGCGATTGAGGAGGCGCCGGGTTCGCGGGAAAGGACAAATAATGCTCTGTACACGGCGTAGAGCGAGAAGCATCTGACCAGCATCAACTAGTAGGCTCTCAATGGGGAAAGAACGAAAGGTCCCGGTCGCAAGGCGAAGGCCGGTGTGGTGGATCGAGTCCACCTTCCGCAATAAACGCTCGGATACGGATGCATAAAACTCGCATCCGTAGTCGAGCTTCGAACGAACAAAGGATCGATAAAAAAAGTAAGGCAGTAGCCCTATCAGCGCCACAAGCGCTGAACGTCACGGAACTATGAATATCCATGGGGCGGGTACAAGAGACCCTAAGGCTGCAAATATGAGCCTCCAAGGTGAGGCGTCGGTCAAATACAAGACCAATAAAACAGTGCGATTCAAGAGCTTGCAGGCGTATCCCATTAAGAAACAGGTCTGGGTCGGGGTGGAGCCGTGAATGGCAGCAAAAGTGAAACACCTTATTCTTGGCGAAGGAAAACCGAAATCTGAGCACTTCGGCATAGCGAGAGGCGCGGTTCAATGCCTGTTGGAGTCCACGCTCTAGAGTTGGCATCTGGGCCGCGCAAAGAGATCGAGAGGTCGTCCACGTAAAGCGTAGCGAGAACATCTTCTGGCAGCACCAAGGTGATGCCGTTGATGCTCAGGGCAAAGAGTGTGGCACTGAGGACACTTGCTTGCGGGACAACGTCTTCCTGCTCCATTGGGCCGGATAGAGCTCCAACGACCCGTACGCGGAATCGACGATCTTGCAAAAATTCAGATATAAACATTGGTAGGCGTCCTCTCGCCCCCATTTCATGAAGAGCCTCCATAACATAATGCCGTATCACCATGCGGTATCATAGGCCTTCTCCAGATCGAAAAAAACGTGGCGTAGTGCTGTCTACAAAGGAAGGCCTCGCAGACGGCATTTTCCAGTCGGAGCAGAGCATCCGACGTGGAGTGTTACTTGCGGAAGCCGCACTGTGCGGAAGACAGATGGCCTCCGCTGTCCAGGAAAAAGGCTAATCTAACATTTACCAATTTCTCCATCAACTTGCACACACAAGAGGTTAGAGAGATTGGGCGGAAACCGGCCGGAGTAGAGTGATCTCTCCCCGGTTTGCGAAGGACGAGCACAGTAGCGATTCGCCAGGAATCTGAGAGGAGACCCTCCACCCAGACCCTGTTAAACAAATCTAACAGAAAGGCCATGCCTCGCTCACCCAGGTGAACGGGAGGGGGGTCATGCGAGAACTTGCCCCGAATCCTTTTGACGCACTTTCACACCTCTGCGAGAGAGGTCTTCCCGTTAAGTGAAGACACGTATGCCCGCCAATAAGAGCAGCGGGCGTGCTTCGAAATATACCAGAACCTAGCCCTAGCCCGACGAAATTCACAAATAGTGAAATCGTTCGGGCGGCACTTATAGCGCAACTAGGCATAACGCTCCTGTTTGAGGGCCATCTCACACTCGGCCGACCACCATGGGAGTGGTCGGCGTGCAAAACGGCCAGACGTTCTGGGAATAGTAGTCAGGCCCGCGGCGATGAGGTTGCCGGATAAGAACTTAACGGCCTCATCTACCGACCTAAGCTCCTCGACTGAGATAGAGAATTCAGTCATTTCCTGAAATGCAGGCCACCGCGTCCGCGCCAAGCACCACCGAGGTGGGCTCTCAGACAGTTGCCCTGAAAATGATATTTGAATGTTAAGTGATCACTACCATAGAGGTCATCGACTCCCCCCCCAAATCAAAATCAGGCTGTGCATCAAAAGAGCATAAAGATAGAGCAAGGCAAGTAAATGAAGCGGTTCTCGGGTAGTGATGCGTAAACTCATCCAAATTTAGGACACCTATTTCAAGCTCTTCGATCAGGTCGGCAAGGACTTGACCCCTGGGATTAATAGATGTCTCCCCAGAGGCGGTGTCTACCGTTCAGATCTCCGAGCGAGATAAATGGCCTCGGCAACCGTGCCACGACGCGGCGGAAGTCCCCCGCGTCGAAGTCAGCTGACGGTGGAATGTACGCAGAAATGATAGTATACAACATATCCAGGTGAAGCTTGAATGCCACTGACTGAAATGAGGTATCTAAAGTGAAAAGAAGAACAGAGATATCATGCCGGGTGTCAACCGTGCATGCCCCAGCCCGTCCATCTCGTGGTGGTGGGGTCGCAATACCCTTATACCCCGGGAGGGAGGGAGGGCAGGGGGCACGCGCCTAGCAAAGGCTCCTGCAGAAAGATAGCTAACGGGGAACGAGACATGACGAGCCTCGGTAGCTCCTCCCAAAAGGAGCGGAGTCCACGGCAATTCCATTGAAGGAATATGCCCTCCAGGCCTAGCTCGGAGGAGCTGCGGGGGCCCTCTTCGAACAGAAGACCATAACGGGAATGGCCGTACGCTTGCCGTAGGCAGAACACAGGGCGCTCTTAACCGGACAAAGCGCTGAAGGCGCTGTCGCCTTTGACGACATATTAGGGGAGGTTGAGCTCACCATGCGAGTCTTTTGCTCCCTCCGCCTCGAAACCTTAGGCGGGTGTTGCGGCTTCGGAGGCGGGGGGCCCTCTATTCGAGGAACCACCGTCTTCGAGCTACTCATCCCACTACTAGGCCTGGGCGAAGGAGCCGAAGATCCTTTGTTGCTGTCCTCCTTTCGGGGGACAGCTTTAGGAAGCCCAGAAGATGTCCTGGCGACCAACTTCAGGGGTGTTGCCTCCTGTGAGTCTAACGACTAGGTGGAGGCGCGTGGCCATTTCGCCTTAGAGGAAACGGTCACGCTGGGGGAAGGGGAAAGGCCTGGTTTTAGCTGGGCTGGGTGTGAACCCTTTGTGCCGCCGGCTTTAACAGGGGAGCGCCCGGGTTGGGTAGAGCCCGCAGAAGGGCTCCGAATGGGCGCGGAAACAACCGTGCTCGTTGGCCTGGATGGGCCAGGAGCAAAGGATGCCTTTCTAACCATTGAGGCATAAGACGTTCCAGGCAGAGCCGGGCGCGCTAGGACCAAGTCCTCAGCCTCGCATAATGAGAGTCGATCCTGGGCCTGAACGGCCAGGATTTCTTTCTCAAGAATATATGCACCGCATTACTTCGAAGAAGCGGGGTGCGACTCTCCGCAATTGACACACTTGGCCACACACGATTTAGACTTATTGTGTGCGGCCTTGGAGCAATTTACAGACTTCGGGTGACCCCAACTTTGCACGTCTACATTAACGATTCGTATGGCGGAAACGGTGACAGTAATAGCACCGCCGCGAGAGTGGCACGATTGCCCTCAGGCGGTAGCGGTACCAACCGGCCTGCACCGACTCAGGGAGCTTGTCACAGTCGAACGTGGCGAAGAGTGTAGGGGTGGGTCTCGAGGCCCCTCCCTGTTTTCTCATCAAACGTTAGACCTTGACTTCCCCATGGTCGGCCAGCTCTAAGGTGATGTCCTCTATAGAGTAGTCAACGAGTTCCCTCGCATAAACTAATCCTTTCACAAAATTCATGGTAGAGTGCGGCGTCACACCCACCGGGGTGCCATGAAGTGTCCGAAGAGCACTTATCTTGGCCTCCTCGGAGGGATCGGCCGCATTCGCCAGAAGGCTCCTGTCCGAGAAACGAGTCACCTTCGGCTCTCTACCAATTACACTAGCTAATCCTCTCCTCAGATGGATCAGGTCGCCCCTGGCCAACATGCTGCCATCAGTGGAGCGAATAAGCGTTTGAAGGCAGCGGGCTCGAAAACGCCAGGTAACCTCTGAATGAGGGGCCCCGATTTTATCGAGACTCCGACCTGTGCACTTTTAGTCTTAGTCATTGTCAGTGGCTCCGCACCGGGAGGGGGGGGGGCAGAGGGAAAGGATGTGCCGATCTTGGCTTGGTCGCTTACCAAAGTCACAGCAGACCCATCCGTCCCGTGGACGGAGAGGAGCCCCGAGTCTTCTTAGTCTTTTTCTTATTTTTTGTCTTTAGGGGAGGAGGGCGGGGAATGAACCCCATTCTCCTCTCCGCCGACAGAAGCCCCCAGGCCACATGTTCCGGCCTCAGCCAGGTCCTTCTCCGAGATGGAGAAGGTCCTGGTAGTCGCATGGACACCAGTTGGAGGAGATCCCGCCCTTCCTTGTACTGCCTTGGAAATTCGGGCCGTTTGAGGAGGACCTTGCATAGGGGCGGATTCGGGTTCGGTGCTTGGCGCCGAGCCCAAATTCCCTCACATGGAAGGCCCTACGGTCTGAGGCTGGGTTGCCTCAAGGACCATGTCTATCTTAGGAGGGGCCTCCAGTTGGCCATCCCCTCCCAGGACATCGCAGGTCCCCTTGGCAGCGTCACTAGTCATGTGTGGAGAGGCACAGGCCTTGACCCCGGCAAGGTTCAATATTCTTGCCAGCAGGTCTTTTGAGGGAAGCGACCGTAGGGGCCTGGCTTCCCTCTCCCCCCTAAGGCGGTTTGCCCTACCGAGCCGCTTCAAATGTTGAGCAGTCGGCTATGAGCTGCTTGCTGGCTTTCTTGGCAGTCCCCTACACCCGTAGGCGAAGGAGAGGAGTAAGCCTCCTCTCCGGTTAGAGAAATATGGAGGGTCCCCTGCGCAAGCACAGATGGGGGAACCTCTATTTTTTTCTGTGGAGCTGCCCGAGGGCGGCTCCATCGATGGAACATGGGTAATTAAAGGAATTTTTGGGGGGACTCATCATTGGGCATGGTGACCCTCTTTTTATTACGGGATGAAATAGCCTATCACCCTCACAGTAGCCCGCTCTGCAAGGGGTGCGGATAGGCCTGGCAGAGACAGGTGCCGTCATTTATGGCCACCCCTCCCGCCTGGTGGCCTGGCAGCCCTTCAGCATGGCAGCTCCACCTTGGGCTACGGCGTAAAATTGAAAGTGTGTGAAGAGAAAAGGAAAAGGGATGTGAGGAAGGTATGGGTGGGGATGAAGCAGGTTGTTAAAAAAAACCCATCCCGAACCGGAGCTCAGGGTTTAGGGAACGTTGTCCCCTCACCCCTCAGCCCCGATCTGGATCGGTTGGCTAAGAAGAAAGTCAGCATCTACCCTGTGAAATTAGAGGCTGACCAGAGAAAGTTGTGGGAGAGGTTGTATAAATAGCGAGGAAACAAGTGTTTTGAAGGAAGGAGAAGAGGCTAAGCTGGGGTCGGACGGGGTACTGAGTCCCGTCAGCACGGTGGCCAGGATGGCAAATCGCCGCACCCCTTATTCATGTTCCGACAGTCACGATTTAGATATTTTGGTTTCTTTATATATTTACATCATGAAACTAAACCCGAAATTAACAAACAAAAATTTTCAGTTTCCCATGTCAATCAAATAAAATCCAAAACAACCCAATTTCTCAGAAAAAGGACAACCGACCTACCGCCAATAGTTATTTATGTTCTGAATTTTTGCACATGACAGTCAGCACTAGAATTTTATCTAATACAGAAACACCTACATATATGATAAGCAATTTGATTACATTTTATATTTCTGTAGCTTTTTTTTTAGCGCAAATCTGTCTAGTTTCTCTTTAATTATTCTGAAATCAATCCAATAGTTTGCTCTATCCTGCAGCATTTGACTATGGTTATTCCTTATTTGTAATTTAAGTGTAGTTTTGAAGGCTCGTTTTAATAGTGTATTTATTACAGTTTACAAAAATACTGCCGATGATATACATAATTGATGATGTACAAAACTTCCGGTGTTTTAGTTTCAATACGTTGTGTTGGCTTTATTTTTTTTAACGACTCTTGCGTTTCACGAGGAATCAGCCCAACAATGAAACATCGAAACACTCGACGCAAATACATAGTATTGGACACGCAATAGCATTTAATGTGAATTATCCTTTTAATATGGTCTGCACCTTCCACGTCACTTTAAAACGTCATTCGACTAATCAGAATATTCCACGTCACTTGTTAACACCATGAACATTTAGTGCGCTTATCATAAGAGTGATTCTGGTATTTGACATCCGACATCGCACATGAATGTTTACAGAAAGGTTAAAACGAAAGAGGTCTCAGAGGATCTTTATAAGGTGATTATTGACAATTATAAAAATGGTCTGAATTGCAGAAAAATATGTACTAAATTAAATACTACAGTTAGAGCCATCATTCAAAAGTGGAAAGAACACCAGTGTCGCTAACCTGCCGCGAGGTAGGAGTCTTCAGAAAATATCGGAACGTGGTACAAAACTTGTAGTCCGGAAGGTGAAGAGAAACCCATTCACCACCCGAGCTAAGCGACAGAAAGATCGACAGGGAGGATGATTAGCAAGGATACCATTAGCATGATACTCCACCGAGTAGACCTTCATTCTAGAGCCCCAAGAAAGACCCCTTTAATGAAGAAAAAAACACGTCAAGGTTCGCCTAGCTTTTGCTAGCCGATTCCTAGTAAAACCCGACCTGTTCTGGAATAGGATCCTTTGGTTCGATGAAAATAAAATATACTTAATGCACCGAACACATCTAGTCATGTTTGGAGGGAGAATGACCAAGAATTCAATCGCTGTAATACCATGCCAACTGTGAAATTCGTTTATGACTATATAATGATAAAAGCAAGATTTTCATTTCCAGGCACCGGCGGACTTAATGTGGTTAATGGAATTATGAGTAGCTAAATGTATCGCACGATCACTAAAGCGACTACGATATTTTTTCGTTCCAACAAGACAACAATCCGACAACTAAAGGATGGTTTCGTATAAGGAAGATAGACGTTTTAGAATTGCCGAGCCAATCTCCTGATATCAATCTCATTTGAAAATCTGTGGAATCAGCTGAATATACAAATCTACAAGAGACCTACGGAATTTGGAAGACAAGAGGATTTCTGTAAGAAAGAATGGGCTGCCATCACACCTAAATTCTGCCAACAACTTACAGCAACGTACAAAAGACGTTTGCAAGCAGCAATTGCCAACAATGGCTTTGTAACTAAATATTAGGTGACATGTGTCCAATACTTTTGCGCGGAGCGATTCAGTGTTTTTGTAAATATCGACCATGAAAGAGAATGTTTGGATGTGAATAAGCGGATGAGACTGGAAATCGGGTTAAAGAGGACATTGGAAGACACTCGAAAGCAAGGGGAGACTCAATTAAGGCAATCCAAATTTGAGATGACAGAAGAATAACGCTTAGGGAAATATAAAATATCCTGGCCGGAATCGAACCTAGGTCTCCCAATCGCCAGTCAAGTGCTCTACCGCTAAGCTACCAGGCACGGTAGCTAATAAATTAAACGTGTTAAAAATAGTTTTATTATTTATGGAATTCAAATTTTATTTGAAACCCCATTAAATGGGTACAAGTGGTAGCATGGACAAACATGGCAGCTGACATCTGAAAGAATCGAGCACAATGGGCCCTCGCACCCGGAAGATTTCCCATGATTATGGGAGAGTGAAGATTAAGAGAGTTGTACCACATCCGGCCCTCGACAGCCAAGATAATATCCTGTGTAGAGAAATTGGAGGCTTTATTCGCACATTTTAACTTCCCCTAACTTGAGCACTCTACCTCAGAAACCTTCGGACGGAGATACCATCGATGGGTTTCCCTTCACAATTTTAAGTAAATAATAAAATGTGAGGCTGGAAATGTTTTCCTTTCGCATGACTTGTTATTTCTTTCATTTATCACCCAATTACTCCACCCTGACGGTATAAATACGATTAAGTGAAAATGAGAACGCAAAGTCCGTGGATTTGTTTTTTGGAAGCGGGGGTGGAGGGGTACACGATCAGCTTGCACTAAGGTGCATTGTTTACAAATGAATAACTATGGAAAAAACAACAAAACCCACTAAAAGAGAGTTTCGGTAATGCAATGGATGAAACTGAGCTACAGAATGTTATTGGTTAACTGAACTAAAAGTGAGAATCCGGATGCCGTTTGGATTGGCCGTTCATGTTTGCGTGCGTGTTCGTGGTTGCAGACTGCCGTTGCCGACTGCCGTTGCCGACCCGCCGATGGATCGATCCTCAAAGTTGATTGAGTGCGTATCTTGGTTGCTAAGGGCGGGCGGGAGAATTGGTTGCACGAGAAGGATGGGAAGCGTGCTTGTGTAAGTAAGTAAACTACGCTTGCTTTGGCTTGCGGAACTAATCCGATTAGGATGTACATCCAGAAGTCTACACGTTTCTTGAATGAAACACGCATAACCAAAAAGTTACGTGACTCATGATAATGAGTGGTTTAAGTCTTTGCTTACGGGTAGTGGCGATCCTGAACTATTAAATTGACGTCCGATTGAAGATTTGTTTCTAGAGATTTTTTTTATCGGATCGTGATTGAAAAACGAGAGAGTACTTATAAAGGAGAACTCCGCAGTTGGAGTGGTTGTCTAGAGTTTACCCTCCTGACTCTTGGAGTAAATAGTTATGTGATGGAGTGTGACTGTGAGACTTCATTCCCAAGGAATCTCTTATGGTCCGGAGCTTTAGGGTTATATTAAACATTGTGCAATTCTACCTTGTGGACGAACGAACACGTCCAAGTCCAATGCAAAGCACTACACTCTCTTGACAACATACTGCCCCATAAATGCGGGTTGGCAAGGGTCGCTGCCACACGTTGGAAAAATTGAGGTCTGAGGTAGAACTCGGAAAAAAACTAAGGATGAGGAATTTAATTCATTCAAAGAATTATAATTAGATACCAGAGAGTGGGTTTGCAGCACAGAGTATCTACCTATGCTATGAACAAACGAGAGCGTATAATAAATAATACTAATGGTAATAACAGCTGATTGACCTTGGTGCGACACGAAGCGTAGGAGTGGAATCATAACGCGCTAATGGGTCAATCGGACATGGCCCAAGCGAACAAACACAACCACCTTATGTTGGGAAGGATGAGGCCTATGAGACAAGGAAGTGTTTTATATCGTGGAGTTTGGGAATGGGAGAAGAAGGAGGGGGAAGGGTCTCTAGAAGGAGTGACAGCCGAATAGCAAATGAGTGTGGCGGACGGGTGGGCAATGGACAGTGCAGGGTGCGGTCCGGGTAGTTTTTTCAGTTGACTACTCATTGCCAGGCACATCGGCAAGGGATGCCACTTAGTAGAAATTAGCACTAGGTCCTAGCGACACCACCATGAACCCATAATGAATGACTAGGTGAATTTCAATCAGGGATTTGGGTGGGAATGCCCGAATGGCGCGGATGTGGAGGTGTGCGAATCCGCAAAGAGTATCATGAAATTGGCTTTGACGTCCCAGACGGCAAACAGTTTTACCGAGTATGAAAAACACACAGGGGGAGAGAGACTGAAAAAAAAAGAGGAGTATGGGGACACTGTCTCGATAAAGAGCGAGGTAAATGAGCTACGGGGGGAAAGGAACCATCGGAAAAGATAGCCGTTTCCTGAAAAAGGGCGAATGAATGATCAAACAAGTTCAACATACCTAAGTCGCGTGCTCTCAATGATTCTGACTTACGACCTTCAAAACTTTCAATAATTCCAGGACTAACCTTGGGAGGACCTTAGTAATTATATCATTCGAAAGAGAATGTAAAACAACGCAAGGGTTTTAAATTTCGTTAGAATCGACCGAATAGTTACGATGTTATTACCAAAACACTCATTTAAAAGTAAAGTCGTTACCATCCGACCAACTGACCTACGGACCGACATAGTAATTTATAGAGTCGCGTCTACGCGACTAAAAAGTCTACTTGGTTGATCTCTACTCTGGTCAGGTTCCGGGAATTAGCGAACGGTAGGAGATGATCACAACCTAAGAACAAATTCACGAAGAAGACACGGCATTGGGAAAGGAAAGGAAAGGGAGGGGGGCCATGATGATTGGGCACACAATCCGAAGAAAAGGTGCCAATGATTGTCAATGAAAGGGGTGTCATTTAGCACCGGTAAAACAGAGGATGCCGGCATTCGGCGGAAACGAAGGATAGCTGAAAGAGCTGCCAGTCGATTGGAGCGGCAGGGAACGTTGCACTCCACACACTGGCGCAATGAGAGAGAAGAAAAGGCATATAAGCGGAAACCATAGGTTTGGAATGGTTAAGGGTGACCTAACGTCAGAGCCTAACCCAGTAGTATACTCGATAGCGAAAGTCTCATGTGGAGTGGACTAAAGCACGGTAAACGAGGGATATCATATAGCGAGGTAGGTAACTTAAGAAGTATGGAAGGGAGCTTTGCGACCCGTACCAATACCTACTTGGTAGGGCTTAAGCTGAGAAATGGGCAGGGTTAACCAAAAAAAACTACCCATGGTATCTATGCCGATTACTGATGGGCGTGAAAGGATGGGTGTACCTTTGATGCTGACCACCAGCCTCGAATCGCTTACCGCTAATTGAAGTTACGTTTTTAGGGAGATGCTGCGACACCATTTTTTTTCTATTAGTTGTTTATTCGTTTAAAACTGAGATCCTTTGCGCACTGGGATTAGAGCGTAAGATGCAAGTGTTACTGGAAAGGTTAACAATTCTTTTTTTTTAGGGGGGGGGGGGGATTTACTTAGTCACTCCTGAGGTTAGGCGTTTTCAAAGTTAGGCGTTCCCGAGCTATCCTTCAGAGGACCTTGGCAATTATATCATTTGAAATAAAGTGTAAAACATAAGGGTTTCAAATTTCGTTAGAATCAGCCGAATAATTATGATATTATTGCCAAAACAAAATAGTTCCTGGGATAACCTGGGGAGGCCCTTAGAATATATATAATTCGAGTGAGAATATAAAACATAATAAGGGTTTCAAATTTCGTTAGAATCAGCTGAATAGTTAGGATGTTATTGCCAAAACAAAATAATTCCCGGGCTAACCTTGGGAGGACCTTGTCAATTATATCATTCCAAAGAGAATGTAAACAACATAAGATTTTCAAATTTCGTTAGGATGGGCCGAATAGTTATAACAAAGTAATTCCCGGGCTAATCTTGGGAGGACTTTAGCAATTGTATCACTCGAAAGAGAGTGTAAAACAACATAAATGTTTCAAATTTCGTTAGAATGGGACGAATAAATTTTGAACAAAATAATCCACGGGCTAACCTTGGGAGGACTTTGGCAATTATATCATTCGAAAGCGAATGTAAAACAACATAAGGGTTTCAAATTTCGTTAGGATCGACCTAATAGTTATATTATTGCAAAAACAAAATAATTCCCGGGCTAACTTTGGGAAGATGACAATTATATCATTCGAAAGGGAATGTAAAACAACATGAGCTTTTAAAATTTCGTTAGAATCAGTCGAATAGTTATGATGTCATTGCCAAAACAAAATAATTCATGGCCTAACCTTGGGAGGACTTTGCAATTATTTCAATCGAAATAGAATGTAAAACAACATGAGGCTTTCAAATTTCGTTAGAATCGTCTGAATAGTTACAATGTTATTACAAAAAAAAAAGCAAAAGGGGGGGCCGACCGACATAGTGAGATGTAGAGTCGCCCGCGACTAGACTCGCACGAGACTTAAAAGAGCAATTATCATCATCATCATCACTAACTCTATAATTTAAGAAGGGGATTTCTTGAGTATCTGAATAATAATTTCATCTTAGTTTGGTTATGACTTATTTTATCAAAGTTATTTCTAATAATTCTTTTACAATAACAAAAAATAAAATGGTAAATTCAGAAATAAATATACTCGTAAGTATCGAAATTTTTTAGATTTTTTAAAACGCAAAGAATTACAAATAGTGAAGTTCAGATAATTTATTTTTATATATCTTCGATAACTATATTTTAGCAACGTGATATTTTGAAAGGGGGGAAATTTAGTTTAGAATTCCCTTTTAAAATTATTATAATAATTTTAAAAAGGAATTCTAAACTAAATTTCCCCCCTTTCAAAATATCACGTTGCTAAAATATAGTTATCGAAGATATATAAAAATAAATTATCTGAACTTCACTATTTGTAATTCTTTGCGTTTTAAAAAATTCACAAAATTTAGATACTTATATTTATTTCTGAACTTCACCATTTTATTTTTTGTTATTATAAAAGAATTATTAGAAATAACTTTGATAAAAAAACATAAGTCATAACCAAACTAAGATGAAATTATTATTCAAACACTCAAAAAAATCCCCTTCTTAAATTATAGTTAGTGAATAATGATGATGATGAATAGTAATGTTACTGTGCCCAGCGGTAGTAGATCTTAACAAATAAAGTTTACATTTGTCTCATTTGAGCGAAGACAAATTATGACGATCCGTTGATCGAAGAGGAGGAGCTGCTGTGGTAAAAGCGGAGGCAATGGATTTCTACTTATTTTTAAGTGTCTGTGCTTTTTATACAAGGCTGTTGTTCCAGGAGTAAATGTGATTAACAGTTTCGCGGAGTGGCTTTATTTAGCTTTAATTTTTCCACAACTCCCTTTCTTTTTTTCCATTCGCTTACTGTTCAATCCTTCTTATCTATCTGCGAGTGGGCGTGCATTCGTTGTCTTACATAAGTTTGCATTCATTCTCACTGATTAATTTTAGTTAATGAGATGCTGCTCCCCTCCCCACCCCAAAATCTCAGTTCGCGATTAAATATAATAGAACACAAATAAAGGTGCAGTTGTCACAGAAGGTACAAATTCCATTAATAATTGAGAAGAAATTAGCTCAGGATCAACATAAATCCTCACCCATTTATCTTCGGAGGATGGAACAAGAGTTGCATTAATTGGGTGATCAAAATCCTTTATTCAAATATGGACCGGACAAACACACCAACCCCAAAGATTTTGAGAAAGAAATGATCAACTCCCTAACTCCTGATTTCAATGCAACATAGTCATATATTTCAAAAGAATAAACCAGATTCTTACGATCAGAATAACTAACGTTGAATAACGCTCGGAAGGCCCTGCTCGAAACAATGGTGGATCCGTACCTGTATGGGAGGAAAAAAAAACAGATTAGGTGAGGATCAGTGGTGTGCAGAAGTTGCATATGGGAAATTAGAGACGTACAACCTGCTATAGGACTGGGGTACACTTAGAACCGTAGAGAAATGGATAAGCGCACACAAAAATGGATAATTTATAGATGGTAGCACTTATTAAATGGACTGACCGGCAAGTGGAACTGGAAGTATACAGTACCGTCCAAAAGGATCAGAACGCCTGTATTTCTATCACAACATCTTACATAACTTTCACCATATAGAATCCAAAGTTTCCAAAAGTGGTGTACGGAAACCTACCGATTTAAATTATGTATGGGCAAAAGTTATGCAAAGTTGAATGCATAAAACTAAAGTTATCAACAGATAAGCAATTTACTAGAAAAAATGACGTGTTCAAATGTATCCGAACGACAGCGAAACAATTTTCTATTGGAATATAACGATTAAATTATGGGTGGAAAACATTTGTATAACAAGTAATTAGTATTTAGTGTGGAGGTCTTTATTCTCGATGCTGCTTTGACCAACTATTGTCAACTTGGCTACTTTGATCATCCGTTGATGTAATGTGCTCATTGGTGAATCCTTCAAGTTCTTCGGATTGGTCAATGGCCTGAACGCGGGTGTGCGAGCGTGAAGATTATCTTCCTCCAGCCGACGTGACCCAGTCTGCCTGTAAACAATGATGGCAAAAATCTCACTAATCTCTCGGGAACCTACTGTAGGAAGGTCTTGAAACGGTCTTTCTTATCAATTTGGGTAATCGCTCAGTCTTCCATTTTGAGATCTGCCTTGGCCTACCCGTCCATTTACCAGCCTTACATAAACATGTTTTGTCATAACTCGACATAATATTAAGAAATACCCTTTTTGAGCGCTTGAGAGTTTCGGCCTTGGTTCCAAATGAAAGACCATTTTGGTGCCATAAGTTTACGATCAGCTCGCGGAGAGATTTCTTAGCTATGTTAACTGGACGGCAGCTGGCAAGAGAATGATCTAATGTACACGTGATTGAACTGAGAGCTAGTTGCCATGCAAACAATGCCGGTTCTCTCTACAACAAACCTAAGCGTTTGGATAATTTTGGACAGTTCGATATTTTTAGTAAAATGCTTATCTGATAGTTTTCGTTTTATTCATCCAAACTTGCATAACATTTATCTATACGCAGCTTATACCTGAGGTTATCGCAATAGGCAACTAATCCCGGATATGAGACAATGGCCTGGGAAACCGACCCTCACCCCCTTTGATGGCAATAGGAGAGGGTTTCGCGGCCCCGTCCAGTCAGGTCGGTTAATCACCATGAACGCTGGAATCGAGTGGGCGAATGGAATGTGGAATGGGAGAGATGTATGTGGTGAAAAAAGAGGAATGAACTAGTGAATATCTATTAAAGAGTGACGATACATAAGCTTGCGATATGTGAGAACAACATGAAGGAAAGTTTGTATTGGGGTGAAGTGATTACAGTGCAATCAGGTGTAACACAATTGTAGTTAAAGAGCAGGCGGTTGTGCGATTGAATGAGTAATGGAATAATAATGCAGTGGTTGGGTAGGAATGTGGTAGCTCAAGAACTATTTGGCGGAAGTTTAGATTTTGAAAGGTGAATCTACACGATTATAGTTTAAGGCACTGATGAAAGGTGCGGATGCGGTTTCTAGAATGATTACGGACGAGCGGTGAATGGAATCTGGAATGGGAATGGAATATAGAATGGCAATGGAATCTGGAATAGGAATGGGAATGGGATCTGGAATATGAATGGAATCTGGAATAGAAATGGAATCTGGAATAGGAATAGAATTTGAAATGGGAATGGAATCTGGAATGTGCATGGGTTGTTTGCTGTGGACAATATGAAGGAAGGAATTAGGTGAGCCGATGAGAGGTGGAATGCTTGGAACGGTTGGGATATGCCGAAAGTAGAGAGGAGGTTGGGCAAAGAAGGTAGTGTGTATGTAAGAGAGTACAATTTATCTTCACCTGATGCAAAAGACTACTGCGATTGTATTTAATGTGAAAGCTGCGAGAGGCAGCAGAGTATGGAGCTATCCAATTACTTGATTTTTATGACGGAGGTATATTTTAAGAGATATATAAGAAAAAGGTGAAGCTGAAGAAGAAGGGAGAATTAGAGGTGACATGCAGGTGAAGAGCGAAAGAGGGAAGACTATTTGACAACGCTTGGGAGAAGAGAGAAGGGAAGGGGGGCATAAACATGGGGATCGAAGAAGTCTGGGACAAATCTAAGAAATAGAGGGTAGTGCAAAGACAGTATGTGGGTGTGGTCAAGTGGAGAGAAAAAGCGGAATGCTGTACGGGGAAATGATGAGATGAAACGTACGGTTGAGAGGAGTTGGGTGGCGTATTTGTTTAAAAGTGAAAATGAGCATGCCAGGGGGATCAATCCATATAAGGAGGCGAAAAGCAAAACTAGTAATTGGAGAGATGATGAATAAGGATTCGGATAGGAACAAAAGTTGTTTTCGAAGAAAGTGAGAAAATAAGAGAAGTATTGAAATGTAGTTATCAAAGACAACAAAATTAGATGGCAAAAGTACTTCGATGAGCTGTATAATGTAGGGATGGAATAGATAATGAAGGTAAATACGGATAGTTACTGGAAAGGTGCATCGAAAATTTTCGATTGAGCGAGAAATGGGTGTAAGGATCGAATGGCACCGAGACAGGTGCTAGTTCGAACTAAAACGGAATAACAAAAGTTTAAAATAAAAAAGATCCCGTCGTGGACACTTAGATCGACCCCAACCATAAAACAACGAAGAAGGCCCCTCACCGGGCACCTTTCATTACTACTACTTCCTTCCTTTTATCCTTACTATCTTGCCTTCCCCCTCTCTTTATTACTCCCCTCCTCTTTTCTATCTTTCTATCAAACATCAACATCATTAACTAAAGGGATAAATAATTCAAGGTTAATGCCGAGTTTACGGGTCCGAAGAAAGCGTATGGGCGTGTGGGTAGCATTAAGGAATGTACGAAGTGGTAAACTGTTGAGTGGGTGTAAAAAAGTATTTATGATAGAAGAAATACATGCATTAGGGCTGAGAGATAGAGGCGTAAGAAGGGTGATAAATGGCGAGCGATGTGTACCACTTTGGAGTTTCCTGATGACCTGAGAGGGAGAGTAATGTGAAAATGATTATATCAAAGCAATCGGCAGAGTATGTGTAAGCGGAAGACTAAAAATAAATGCAGATGTGAGAAAGATAATGGAGTTTAGGGGTGAATAGGGGAAAGGTGGAGGGTGAATGTGGGAAGGGTAGAGGGTGAATGTGGGAAGGGTAGAGGGTGAATGTGGGAAGGGTGGAGGTTGAAGGTGGGAAGGGGGGTGCGTGTGGGATGGGAAGGGGATGAGTGTGGGATGAGAAAAGGGTGCGTGTGGGAAGGAGGGTGCGTGTGGGAAGGAGGGTGCGTGTGGGAAGGAGGGTGCGTGAGGGAAGAGAAGGGGTGAATGTGGGAAGGGGGGTGCGTGAGGGAAGGGGTGCGTGAGGGAAGGGGTGAATGTGGGAAGGGGGGTGAATGTGGGAAGGGGGGTGAATGTGGGAAGGGGAGTGAATGTGGGAAGGAGGGTGCGTGTGGGAAGGAGGGTGCGTGTGGGAAGGAGGGTGCGTGTGGGAAGGAGGGTGCGTGTGGGAAGGAGGGTGCGTGTGGGAAGGAGGGTACGTGTGGGGAGGAGGGTACGTGTGGGGAGGAGGGTGCGTATGGGAAGGGGCTGCATATGTAAAGGGGTTCGTGTGGGAAGGGAATGGGGCTCGTGTGGGAAGGGAATGGGGTTCGTGTGGGAAGGGAATGGGGTTCGTGTGGGAAGGGAATGGGGTTCGTGTGGGAAGGGAATGGGGTGCGTGTAGGAAGAGAAGGGGGTGCTTGTGGGAAGGAAATGGGGTGTGTGTGGGAAGGGAAGGGAGTTCGTGTTGGAAGGGAATGGGGTGCGTGTGGGAAGGGAATGGGGTGCGTGTGGGAAGGGAAGAGGGGTGCGTGTGGGAAGGGAAGAGGGGTGCGTGTGGGAAGGGAAGAGGGGTGCGTGTGGGAAGGAAAAGGGGCTGCGTGTGGGAAGAGAAGGGGGGTACGTGTGGTGAATGTGGAAAGGGGATGGGAGTATTACAGCCTTTGAACAAATCCGACGCTTTAGGGTGAATGAATATGAACCGGATGAGTCAGATCCCGCGCTATTTGAGAGGCGAGTACCAAGGGCCCATCTTTCTCTCTCTCTCTCTCTCTCGAATTTCAAGCGAAAACCAAGGAAGGCATCGCCGCTCTGAAAGTGTGAAAGGAGAGCGCTGTATAGGAATATACTCTAGAGAGAGGAAGAGAAGATGGGTTGGAAGATATATAACCGCGGAAACCCCCTGCTGGTATTGGGGGCAGGAAGAGGGACCCAATCCTCCAGATGTCAGCTGCAGTGAGGTTGCTCACGCTACACTTGGAGAGCCCTCGCCGGGGCGTTAAATGATGGATTAGATGGAATGAGATACATGAAAGGCATTTTAAACAAACAGCCCTAGATAGAGCCAATACGAAATAAAGGGGTGACCCCCTGCTCGCAGATCCGACGAGGATTGAGTGGATAGAGGCTGGACTGCGACTAGTACTGCAAAGAAGGATGGGGGTTGTTTGTTTTTAGAAGGCTATCTGGCGACTGCCCACTTGGCATAAGGCGCCGCAATCACACAGCCTAGCTCTAGGCTACTTTAAAATAAAAATATGAAAACAAAACAACGATAAAAAAGGAGATAAAAATTAGGAAGCAAGATCCGGCGTCGGGGGGAGGTCGCGCTCCCCCCGGCGCAAGGGCCTGCGACATGCAAAGAAAACAACAATAATAATAACAAAAAAACAAAACCTAGTTAAATAAAAGGGAGAAAGCTGGCCTCCCCCAAAATGTTTACCAGTCCACCAGTCAATGAGCACGCACTCATCCCGAGTACAATGGACAGGAGGGAAGCGACCCCGCCCATCCCGGTACCAGGAGAGGTAACGTACGCAAAGATCGCAAAGACTGGGACATTCAACAAGAATAGGACGAACAGTCTGGGGGACAACGTAGTTTTCACAGTAAGGCGCTGGCGAGCGCCCCATCAAATGGTGGTACGTCCCGCGAGTGTGCCCAATTCGGAGACATTTTTTTTTTATAGAGCCCATCTGGCAACTGCCCACTTGGGGATAAGTCGCCGGAAACACGACAGCCTAGAACTAGGCTACTTTAAAAAAAAAATATGAAAACATAATAATGATAAAAGTGTGAGAAAAATAACAATTAGGAAACAATCTCCAAAGTCGGGGGAGGTCCCCCTCACCCCGGCGCAGGAGCGTGCAACGTACAGAGAAAACAAAAACAAAAAAAAAGACTACTTAAATAAAGGGAAGAAGCCCGGCCTACCCCAAAAAGTCAACAAGTCCACAAGTCAAAGTGCACGAACCCGTCCCGAGTACAAGGGACAGGCGGTAGCGACCCCGCCCATCCAGGTACCGGGACAGGTAACGTGCGCGAAGATCACCCAGACTGGGACATTCGACAAGAATGTGCCGAACAGTCTGGGTGACGACGCAGTCGTCACAATAGGGCGCAGGCGAGCGCTCCATCAAATAGCGATGCGTTACACGAGTGTGTCCGATTCGGGGACGACAGAAAACGACATGAAGCCGTCGCGTAATTGGGGGGTAGGTCCATGGGAACAGTCGCGGCGCAATGGCACGCAACTTTAAGTACCCTTCGACCGTCTCCCTCTTCATTGCCAAGCAGTCCGAAGAGCTGCCGGTATTCCTGCCATGTAGTCAGTGTCAGGAAGAGCGAAACGCTGGTCCGGTCGCAGAGTCCTCGTGGACTCTTTGGCGCCTTCATCGGCGCGCTCATTCCCCGCAATTCCTACATGTCCAGGAACCCAGCAGAAGATAATCTCGAGATCCGCCCAGCTCGCCAAAACCATGGCGTCACGGATATCGCGAACCAGGGGATGCGGATATTCTAATGACCCTAGAACACTCAGGGCGCTTTGTGAGTCGCTATAGATCAGAATCCGGTCTCCGAACCGGGCACGTCGCGTAATGGCCCGTACCGAGTGGTGTATTGCAACCAGCTCAGCCGTGAAGAAAAACGCAGCGCCTGGCAGAGCCCCGCTGACTTCAAACAGAGCGGATACGGCGTGGAAGCCGACCCCCTCTTGGGACTTGGAGCCATCTGTATACACTGGCACGGTTCAACGTGAGACGAGGTGTGCTCCAAAAAGTTCGAACGCAATACTCCCGGCGCTGTACAAGCTTTGGGAGCAGAGGCGTGGCGACAAATAGCCAAATGTGGTACCCTCTAGGGTGGCATCCTGGGCAGAACCAGAGGTGCCACCGGCCCGAAAGCTATATCTACCTCTCGAAGGAGTTTCCTGGCCCTAAACCCAAAGGGGTTAGGGTATGACTGGCGTCTCTCGGCGGCACCGTCGAGATCAGCTGCGGATGCAGTGAAAGCTGTTGGAGACTGAGGGAGGCGCCGGGCTCGCGCGTACAGGCGAGTGATGCACTGCACGCGGCGCCGCGCGAGTGGCATCTCCCCAGTTTCGACCAACAGGCTCTCAATGGGGAAAGTGCGGAAGGCATCAGTCGCAATGCGAAGGTCGGCTGGTGGATTTAATCAACCTTCCGCAATAAACGCTCGGCTGCAGATGCATAAAACTCGCATCCGTAGTCGAGCTTCGAACGAACAAAGGATCGATAAAATTTAGGGCAGCAGCGCTATCAGCGCCCCAAGCGCTGAACGTCACCGAGCGGAGAATATCCATGGCGCGGGTACAAGAGACTCTAAGGCTGCGAATATGAGCCTCCAGATGAGGCGTCGGTCGAATACAAGACCAAGGAAACGGTGCGATTCAACCACTTCCAGGCGTACCCCATTAAGAAACAAATCTGGGTTGGGGTGGAGGCGTGGATGGCGGCAAAAGTGCACCACATTAGTCTTGGCCAAGGAAAACCGAAAACTGTGCGCTTCGGCATAGCGAGAGACGTGGTTCAATGCCTGTTGGAGTCGACGCTCCAGAGTTGGCATCTGGGCCACCCCAAAAGAGATCGAAAGGTCGTCCACGTAGAGCGTAGCGAGAACATCTTCCGGCAGCACCGAGGTGATGCCGTTGATGCTCAGGGCAAAGAGTGTGACACTGAGGACACTTCCCTGCGGGACACCCTCTTCCTGCTCCTTTGGGCCGGAGAGGGCTCCCCCTACCCGTACGCGCAATCAGCCATCTCGCAAAAATTCAGATATAAACATTGGGAGGCGTCCCCTCGACCTCATCGTGTGGAGAATCTCCATGATACCGTATGGCCATGTGGTATCATAGGCCTTCTCCAGATTGAAAAACACCGTGACGTAGTGGGCTGTCTACGAAGGAAGGCCTGGCAGACGGAATTTCCAGTCGGAGCAGAGCATCCGACGTGGAGTGGCACTTGCGGAAGCCACACTGTGCAGAAGACAAATGGCCTCCGCTGTCCAGGAAAAGGCTAATCTAACATTTACCACTTCTCCATAAACTTGCACACGCAAGAGGTTAGAGAGATTGGGCGGAAACCGGCCGGAGTAGAGTGATCTCTCCCCGGTTTTGAAAGGCGAGCACAGTAGCGAATCACCAGGAATCTGGGAGGAGACCCTCCACCCAGATACTGTTGAACAAATCTAACAGAAAGGCCATGCCTCGCTCACCCAGGTATCGAAGCATGGCGTACGGGACATCGTCCGGACCATGGGCGGTGTCCGCGGAAGAAAAAGAGCGGAGCGCATCTCACTCACAGTAAACCTGTCGTTGAAGGGTTCTCCGCCTCTGGAGGTAAAGTCAGGCCGGCGGCGTTCCGCGAAAACACGACGTGCATTGAATGCTGGCGGAGAAGCATCCCGACTAGAGAATGCAAAAAAAGCGGTCGCGAAGGATTCCGCAACAGACACGGGGTCTGAGATTGCGGTCCCAGTCTCCTGGATTTTATTTTTTTTTTAATTCTATAGAGCCCATCATGGCAACTGCCATTGGGCATAAGTCACCGAAAAACACGACAGCCTAGAACTAGGCTACTTTAAAATAAAAATATGAAAACTTAACAATGATATAAATTGGAAAAACTTAACAATCAGGAAGCAATCTCAGGCAGCGGGGGGGAGGTCCCCCTCGCCCCGGTGCAGGAGAGTGTAAACTACAAACAAAACAATAACAAAAAAAGAACCTTAAATAAAGAGGAGAAGCCCGGCCTCACCTAAAAAGTCAACAGGTCAATGTGAACGACCCTGTCCCGAGTACAAGGGACAGGCGGTAGCGACCCCGCCCATCCCGGTACCGGGACAGGTATCGTGCGCGAAGATCACCCAGACTGGGTCATTCGACAAGAATGTGCCGAACAGTCTTGGGGACGACGCAGTAGTTGCAATACGGCGCAGGCGAGAGCTCCATCAAATAGCAATGCGTCACAGGAGTGTGTCCGATTCGGAGACAACAGAAAGCAACCTGAAGCCGCCGCGGCATTAGGGGATAGGTCCATGGGAACAGTCGCGACGCAATAGCACGCAACTTTAAGTTCCCTTGGACCGTCTCCCATCTTCTTTGCCAAGCAGTCCGATGAGCTGCCCGTATTCCTGCCATGTAGTCGGTGTGAGGAAGAGCGACCAGTCTCCTGGAGAACGGGAGGGGAGGTCCTGCGACAACTTGCCCCGAACCCTTTTGACTCGCTTCCACACCTCTGCTAAAGGGGACAGTAAAATCGTTGTGGCAGCACTTATAGAGCATCTAAGCATAACACTTCTATTTGAGGGCCGTCTCACACTCGGCCGACCACCATAGAAGTGGTCGGCGTGCAAAACGGCCAGACGTCCTAGGAATAGTAGTCAGGCCCGCGTCGATGAGGTTGCCAGAGAAGAACTCAACGGCCTCATCTACCGACCTAAACTCCTCGACTGAGATAGTAAATTCAGTCATTTCCTGAAATGCAGGCCACCGCGCCCGCACCAAGCACCACCGAGGTTGGCTGTCAGGCGGCAGTTGCCCTGAAAATGATATTTGAATGGGAAAGTGATCACTACCATGGATGTCATCGACCACCCACTAATCAAAATCAGGCTGTGCAAGAAAATGAAGCGGTTCTCGGACAGTCAGCTGACGGTGGAATGTACGCAGAAATGATAGTATACCTCCAATCCAGGTGAAGCTGCACAGCCACTGCCTGAAAGGAGGTATCTAAAGAGAAAGGAAGAACGGAGACATCATGCCGGGTGTAAACCGCACAACGCCCAGCACGGCCATCCCGTGGTGGTGGGGTCGCAAGACCCTTATACCCCGGGAGGGCGGGCAGGGAGCACGCGCCTAGCATGGACTCCTGCAAAAAAATAGCTAACGGGGAACGGGACGAGACGCGCCTCCGCAGCTCCTCCCAGTTGACCCGGAGTCCACGGCAATTCCATCGAAGGAATATGCCATCCAGGCTTAGCTCGGAGGAGACGCGGGGGCCCTCCTCGAACAGAAGACCCTCACGGGAATGGCCTTACGCTTCCCGGGGGCAGAAACCCGGGCGCTGTTGGCCGGAAAAACCACTGAACGCGCTGTCGCCTTCAAGGATTTATTGGGGGAGGTTGGGCTCGCCATGCGAGTCTTTTCCACCCTCCACCTCGAAACCTTAGGCGGGCGTTGCGGCTCTGGAGGCGGGTTGTGGGGGGCCCTATTTTCGAGGAACCACCGTCTCCGAGCCACTCACTCCACCTCGGGGCGTGGGCGAAGGAGCCGAAGCTCCTTTGTTGCTGTGCTCCTTTCGGGTGAAAGCTTTAGGAACCCCGGAGGATGGCCTGGCGACCAACTTCAGGGGTGTTGCCTCCTGTGAGTCTAACGACTCGGTGGAGGCGCGTGGCTGTTTCGCCTTACGGGGAAACGGTCACGCTGGGGGAAGAGGGGGGAGCCCTGGTTTGAGCCGGGGCTGGGTATGAACCCTTTTTGCCGCCAGCTTTACCACAAGAGCGCCCGGGTTGAGTAGAGCCCGCAGAAGGGCTCCGAATGGGCGCGGAAACAACCGTGCTCGTTGGTCTGGATGGGCCATGAGCAGAGGGTGCCTTTCTAACTATTGAGGCATATGACGCCCCAGGCAGAGCCGGGTGCACCAGGACCAAGTCCTTAGCCTCGCGGAATGAGAGTCGATCCTGGGCCTGAACAACCAGGATTTCTTTCTCGAGGAGATATGCACCACATTGCTTCGAAGAAGCGGGGTGCGGCTCTCCGCAATTGACACACTTGGCCACACACGATTTAGACCTATCGTATGCGGCCTTGGAGCAATTTACACAGACTTCGGGTGACCCCGACTTTGAACGTCTACAAGAACGATTCGTATGGCCGAAGCAGTGACAGTAATAGAACCGCCGCGGCAATGGCACGAATGCCTTCACGCGGTAGTGATACCAACCGGCACGCACCGACTCAGGGAGCTTGTCACAGTTAAACGTGACGAAGAGTGTAGGAGTGGTCTCGAGACCGCTCCCTGTTTTTTCATCACGCGTTCGACCTTGACCGCCCAATGGTCGGCCAGCTCTAAGGTGATGTCCTTTATGGAGTAGTCAACGAATTGCCTCGCATAAACTACTCCTTTCACAAAGTTCATGGCAGAGGGCGGCATCACACTCACCGGGGTGCCATCAAGTGTCCGAAGAGCACTTATCTTGGCCGCTTAAGAGGACACGCCGCATTAGCCAGAAGGCTCCCGTCCGAGAAACGTGTCACCTTCGGCTCTCTACTTATTATACCACTAAAGCTCACGTCTGATTGATCATGTTGCCCTTGGCCAATATGCTGCCATCAGTGGAGCGCATAACGAGGAAGCGTTTAAAGCCAGCGGGCTCGAAAACGCCAGGTAACCTCTAAATCAGGGGCCCCGATGTCATCGAGGCTCCGCCCTGTGCACTCTTGGTGTTAGTCTTGGCAGGGGCTCCGCACACGAGGGGGTAGAGGGGCCGGATGTGCCGATCTTGGCTTGGTCGCTTACCGAAGTGGCAGCAGACCCACCGTCCCCGCAGTCCCCGCCGATGGAGGAGCCCCGAGTCTTCTTGGTCTTTTTCCTATATTTTTTCTTTTTAGGAGAGGGGGGGGGAATGAACCCGATTCTCCCCTCCGCCGGCAGGAGCCCCCAGGCCAGATGGACCGGCCTCAGCCAGGTCCTTCTTCGAGATGGAGAAGGTCCTTGTAATCGCAGTGGCACCGGTTGGAGGAGATCCCTTTCCTCCTTGTACTGCCTTGGAAACCCGGGCCGTTTGAGGAGGACCTTGCATAGGGGCGGATTCGGGTTCGGTGCTTGGCACCGAGCCCGGATTCGCTCTCATGAAAGGCCCTACCGTCTGAGGCTCGGTTGCTTCAAGGACCATGTCTATCTCATGGGGGACTTCCAGTTGCCCCGCCCCCCCAGGACATCGCAGGTCACGTTGGCAGCATTGTCACAAGTCGCGTGTGCGGAGGCACAGGCTTTGACCCCGGCAAGGTTCAATATTCTTGCCAGCAGGTCTTTTGAGGGAAGCGGCCGAAGGGGCCTGGCTTCCCTCTCCCCCCTAAGGGGGTTTGCCCTACCGAGCCGCTTCAATGGGGAGCGGTCGGCTATGGGCTGCCTGCTGGCTTTCTAGGCAGTCCCGTTGGAAAGAAAAGGAGAGACTGCCGCTGGAAACAGGGAGGTGCCCGAAAGCACCTCCAGAGAAGGGGGTGATTTTTTTTTTTTTTTAAGAGCTCATCTGGCGACTGCCTACTTGGGCATTAGTCGCCGTATTAAAACTGGCCTAGTTCTAGGCTACTTTAAAATAAAATTAAAAAGAAAAAAAAGAAAAAAAAAACAACTCCCCAAAAGGGAGAAAGGAAGCAAGCTGGTGCGTCGGGGAGAGGTCCCCCATGCGCAGGAGCGTGCAACTAAAGGAAAAAAACAAACAAATACAAAAAAACAAACAAAACAAAACAAAAAAAACAAACACACCTTGCTTAAATAATAGGGAGAAGGCCGGCCTCCCCCAAGAAGTCAACAAGTCCACAAGTCAATGTGCACGAATCTGTCCCGAGCACAAGGGACAGGCGGTAGCGACCCCGCCCATCCCGGTACTGAGACAGGTATCGTGCGCGAAGATCACCCAGACTGGGACATTCGACAAGAATGTGCCGAACAGTCTGGGGGACCACGCAGTCGTTGCAATAGGGCGCAGGCGAGCGCTCCATCAGATAGCGATGCGTCACACGAGTGTGTCCGATTTGGAGACGACAGAAAGCAACCTGAAGCCGCCGCGGCATTGGGGGATAGGTCCATGGGAACAGTCGCGGCGCAATGGCACGCAACTTTAAGTTCCCCTCGACCGTCTCCCATCTTCTTTGCCAAGCAGTCCGAAGAGCTGCCCGTATTCCTGCCATGTAGTCGGTGTGAGGAAGAGCGAAATGCTGGTCCGGTCGCAGAGTCCTCGCGGACTCTTTGGCGCCCTCATCGGCGCGCTCATTCCCCGCAATTCCTACATGTCCAGGAACCCAGCAGAAGATAATCTCGACATCTGCCCGGCTCGCCAAAACCGTGGCGTCACGGATATCGCGAACCAGGGGATGCGGAGATTCCAATGCCCCGAGAGCACTCAGGGCGCTTTGTGAGTCGCTATAGATCACAATCCGGTCTCCGAACCGGGCACGTCGCGTAATCTCCCGTACCGAGTGGTGTATTGCCACCAGCTCGGCCGTGAAGACAGACGCAGCGCCTAGTAGAGCCCCGCTGACTTCAAACAGAGGGGATACGGCGTGGAAGCCGACCCCCTCTTGGGACTTGGAGCCATCCGTATACACTGGCACGGTACCAGCGTGACACGATGTGTGCTCCAAAAAGGTCGAACGCAATACTCCCGGCGCAGTACAAGCTTTGGGAGCAGAGGCGTGGTGACAAATAGCCAAATGTGGTACCCTCCAGGGTGGCATCCTGGGCAGAACCAGGGGCGCCACCGGCCCGAGAGCTATATCTACCTCTCGAAGGAGTTTCCTGGCCCTAAACCCAAAGGGCTTAGGGTATGACTGGCGTCTCTCGGCGGCAAAGGGCACCATCGAGATCAGCTGCGGATGCAGTGAGAGCTGTTGGCGACTGAGGGAGGCGCCGGGCTCGCGCGTACAGGCGAGTGATGCACTGCACGCGGCGCCGAGCGAGTGGCATCTCCCCAACATCGACCAACAGGCTCTCAATGGGGGAAGTGCGGAAGGCACCGGTCGCATGGCGAAGGCCGGTGTGGTGGATCGAATCCACCTTCCGCAATAAACGCTCGGCTGCGGATGCATAAAACTCGCATCCGTAGTCGAGCTTCGAGCGAACAAAGGATCGATAAAAAAGTAAGGCGGTAGTCCTATCAGCGCCCCAAGCGCTGAACGTCACGGAACGGAGAATGTCCAAGCGCGGGTACAAGAGACCCTAAGGCTGCGAATATGAGCCTCCCAGGTGAGGCATCGGTCGAATACAAGACCAAGGAAACGGTGCGACTCAACCACATCCAGGCGCACCCCATTAAGAAACAAATCTGGGTCGGGGTGAAGCCGTGGATGGCGGCAGAAGTGCACCACCTTAGTCTTGGCCAAAGAAAACCGAAACCTGTGCGCTTCGGCATAGCGAGAGACGCGGTTCAATGCCTGTTGGAGTCGACGCTCCAGAGTTGGCATCTGGGCCGCGCCAAAAGAGATCGAAAGGTCGTCCACGTAGAGCGTAGCGAGAACATCTTCCGGCAGCACCGAGGTGATGCCGTTGATGCTCAGGGCAAAGAGTGTGACACTGAGGACACTTCCCTGCGGGACACCCTCTTCCTGCTCCTTTGGGCCGGAGAGGGCTCCCCCCACCCGTACGCGGAATCGACGATCTCGCAAAAATTCAGATATAAACATTGGGAGGCGTCCCCTCGCCCCCATCGTGTGGAGAGTCTCCATGATACCGTATCGCCATGCGGTATCATAGGCCTTCTCCAGATCAAAAAACACCGTGGCGTAGTGCTGTCTACGAAGGAAAGCCTCGCAGACGGCATTTTCCAGTCGGAGCAGAGCATCCGACGTGGAGTGGAACTTACGGAAGCCACACTGTGCAGAAGACAGATGGCCTCCGCTGTCCAGGAAATAGGCTAATCTAACATTTACCAATTTCTCCATCAACTTGCACACGCAAGAGGTTAGAGAGATTGGGCGGAAACCGGTCGGAGTAGAGTGATCTCTCCCCGGCTTGCGAAAGGCGAGCACAGTAGCGATTCGCCAGGAGTCTGGGAGAAGACCTTCCATCCAGATCCTATTGAACAAATCTAACAGAAAGGCCATGCCTCGCTCACCCAGGTGTCGAAGCATGACGTACGGGACATCGTCCGGACCATGGGCGGTGTCCGCGCACGAAGCGAGAGCGGAACGCAACTCACTCACAGTAAACTTGTCGTTGAAGGGTTCTCCGCCTCTGGAGGTAAAGTCCAGCCGGCGGCCTTCCGCGACATCACGGCGTACATTGAATGCTGGCGGAGCAGCATCACTGCTAGAGAATGCGGAAAAAGCGGTCGCTAAGGATTCCGCCACGGACGCGGGGTCCGAGATTGCGGTCCCATTCTCCTGGAGAACGGGAGGGGGGTCCTGCGAGAACTTGCCCCGAATCCTTTTGACTCGCTTCCACACCTCAGCTAAAGGGGTCTTCCCGTTAAGTGAAGACACGTATGCCCGCCAAGAAGAGCGGCGGGCGTGCTTCGAAATATACCGGAACCTAGCCCTAGCCCGACGAAATTCAGCGACAGGTGAAATCGTTCGGGCGGCGCTTATAGCGCATGTAGGCATAACGCTTCTGTTTGAGGGCCGTCTCACACTCGGCCGACCACCATGGGAGTGGTCGGCGTGCAAAACGGCCAGACGTCCTAGGAATAGTAGTCAGGCCCACGGCGATGAGGTTGCCGGAGAAGAACTCAACGGCCTCATCTACCGACCTATACTCCTCGACTGAGATAGAGAATTCAGTCATTTCCTGAAATGCAGGCCACCGCGCCCGCGCCAAGCACCACCGAGGTGGTCTCTCAGGCGGCAATTGCCCTGAAAATGATATTTGAATGGGAAAGTGATCACTACCATGGAGGTCATCGACCACCCCCCAATCAAAATCAGGCTGTGCATCCGAAGAACACAAAGATAGGTCAAGGCAAGAAAATGAAGCGGTTCTCGGACAGTGATGCGTAAACTCATCCACATTTAGGACGCCCATCCCAAGCTCTTCGATCAGATCGGCAAGGACTTGTCCCCTGGGATTTATGGAGTAATCTCCCCAGAGAGGATGCCTGCCGTTCAGATCTCCAAGCAAGAGATAGGGCCTCGGCAACCGTGCCACGACGCGGCGGAAGTCCCCCGCGTCGAAGTCAGCTGACGGTGAAATGTACGCAGAAATGATAGTATACCTCCTATCCAGGTGCAGCTGCACAGCCACTGCCTGAAAGGAGGTATCTAAAGAGAAAGGAAGAACGGAAACATCATGCCGGGTGTAAACCGCGCATCCCCCAGCCCGGCCATCCCGCGGTGGTGGGGTCGCAAGACCCTTATACCCGGGAGGGCAGGCAGGGGGCACGCGCCTAGCATGGTCTCCTGCAAAAAAATAGCTAACGGGGAACGGGACGAGGCGAGCCTCCGCAGCTCCTCCCAGTTGGCCCGGAGTCCACGGCAATTCCATTGAAGGAATATGCCCTCCAGGCCTAGCTCGGAGACGCGGGGGCCCTCCTCGAATTGAAGACCCTCACGGGAATGGCCGTACGCTTCCCGGGGGCAGAACCCCGGGCGCTGTTGGCCGGACAAAGCGCTGGAGGCGCTGTCGCCTTCGAGGACTTATTGGGGGAGGTTGGGCCCGCCATGCGAGTCTTTTCCTCTCTCCGCCTCGAAACCTTAGGCGGGCGCTGCGGCTTCGGAGGCGGGGGGGCCTCTTTTCGAGGAACCACCGTCTCCGAGCCACTCGCTCCACCTCGGGGCGTGGGCGAAGGAGCCGAAGCTCCTTTGTTGCTGTCCTCCTTTCGGGGAACAGCTTTAGGAACCCCCCAAGATGGCCTAGCGACCATCTTCAAGGGTGTTGCCTCCTGTGAGTCTAACGACTCGGTGGAGGCGCGTGGCCGTTTCGCCTTGCGGGAAACGGTCACGCTGGGGGAAGAGGGGGGAGCCCTGGTTTTAGCCGGGGCTGGGTATGAACCCTTTTTGCCGCCAGCTTTACCAGGGGAGCGCCCGGGTTGGGTAGAACCCGCAGAAGGGCTCCGAATGGGCGCGGAAACAACCGTGCTCGTTGGCCTGGATGGGCCATGAGCAGAGGGTGCCTTTCGAACTACTGAGGCATATGACGTCCCAGGCAGAGCTGGGCGCGCCAGGACCAAGTCCTTAGCCTCGCGGAATGAGAGTCTATCCTGGGCCTGAACGGCCAGGATTTCTTTCTCCAGGAGATATGCACCACATTGCTTCGAAGAAGCAGGGTGCGGCTCTCCGCAATTGACACACTTGGCCACACACGATTTGGACTTATCGTGTGCGACCTTGGAGCAATTTACACAGACTTCGGGTGACCCCGACTTTGCACGTCTACATGAGCGATTCGTATGGCCGAAGCGGTGACAGTAATAGCACCGCCGCGGCAGTGGCACGAATGCCTTCACGCGGTAGCGGTACCAACCGGCACGCACCGACTCAGGGAGCTTGTCACAGTCGAACGTGACGAAGAGTGTAGGGGTGGGTCTCGAAGCCCCTCCCTGTTTTCTCATCACACGTTCGACCTTGACCGCCCCATGGTCGGCCAGCTCTAGGGTGATGTCCTCAATGGAGTAGTCAACGAGTTCCCTCGCATAAACTACTCCTTTCACAAAGTTCATGGTAGAGTGCGGCGTCACACTCACCGGGGTGCCATGAAGTGTCCGAAGAGCACTTATCTTGGCCGCCTCGGCGGGATTCGCCGCATTCGCCAGAAGGCTGCCGTCCGAGAAACGGGTCACCTTCGGCTCTCTACCAATTGCACTAGCTAATCCTCTCCTCTGATGGATCATGTTGCCCTTGGACAACATGGTGCCATCAGTGGAGCGAATAACGAGGAAACGTTTGAAGCCAGCGGGCTCGAAAACGCCAGGTAACCTCTGAATCAGGGGCCCCGATGTCATCGAAGCTCCGCCCTGTGCACTTTTGGTGTTAGTCTTGGTCAGGGGCTCCGAACACGAGGGGGTAGAGGGGCCGGATGTGCCGATCTTGGCTTGGTCGCCTACCAAAGTGGCAGCAGACCCATCCGTCCCCGCAGCCCCCGCGGATGGAGAGGAGCCCCGAGTCTTTTTCGTCTTTTTAGTCTTCTTTTTCTTTTTCTTTTTTGGAGAGGAGGGCGGGGAATGAACCCGCTTTTCACCTCCGCCGGCAGAAGCCCCCAGGCCAGATGGACCGGCCTCAGCCAGGTCCCTCTCCGAAATGGAGAAGGTCCTGGTTGTCGTAGGGGCACCTGTCGGAGGAGATCCCTCCCCTCCTTTTACTGCCTCGGAGCCCTCAGCCATTTGAGGAGGACCTTGCATAGGGGCGGATTCGGGTTCGGTGCTTACCGCCGAGCCCAAATTCCCCCCCATGGAAGGCCCTACCCTCTGAGGCTGGGTCTCCTCAAGGACCATGTTTATCACAGGAGGGGCCTCCAGTTGGCCATCCCCTCCCAGGACATCGCAGGTTCCCTTGGCAGTGTCGCCAGTCTTGTGTGGGGAGGCACAGGCCTTGACCCCAGCAAGGTTTAAAATTCTTGCCAGCAGGTCTTTTGAGGGAAGCGACCGAAGGGGCCTGGCTTCCCTCTCCCCCCCTAAGGGGGTTTGCCCTACCGAGCCGCTTGCACGAGGGGCGGTCGGCAATGGGCTGCCTGCTGGCTTTCTTGGCAGTCCCCTTAGAAAGCAAAGGAGGGACTGCCGCTGGAGATTGGGAAGTGCCCGAAAGCACCTCCAGAGAAGGGGGTGAGGGGGAGTCCCCTACACCCGTAGGCGTAGGAGAGGAGTAAGCCTCCTCTCCGGTTAAAGAATTATGGAGGGTCCCTTGCGCAAGCACAAGGGGGGGGGGACCTCCATTTTCTCGGTGGAGCTGCCCGAGGGCGGCTCCGTTGATTTTCTTGGGGAAGTTGGGGGTTGGGTTTTTTTGTTTTTTTTCTCATACATGGGCATGGTGACCCTCTTTTTAATACGGGACGCAATAGCTCATCACCTCTCGCAGTTGCCCGCACTGCGAGAGGTGCTTACAAGCCCGGCAGAGCCAGGCGCCGCCATTCGGGACCACCCCTCCCGCCTGGTGGCCTGGCAGTCCATCGGCATGGCGGCTCCACCTTGGACACGGCGTAAAATTGATAGAATGTGAAGAGGAGAGGAAAGGGGATGTGAGGAAGGTATGGGTGGGGATGAAGCAGGTTGTTAAAAAAACCCCATCCCGAACCGGAGCTGAGGGGTTAGGGAACAATGTCCCCTCTACCCCCAGCCCCGATCCGGGGTGGTTGGCTTGAGAAGAAGGTCAGCATCTACCCTGTGAAATTAGAGGCTGACCAGAGAAAGTTGTGGGAGAGGTTGTATGAAAAGCAACGAGGTAGGGGAGAAATCGGGCCATCTGAAGCAAGGAAGCGAGGCTAAGCTGGGGCCGGACGGAGTGCTGAGTCCCGTCAGCACGGCGGCCAGGATGGCAAATCGCCGCGCCCCTTACGGGGGAGAAGGGGGTGAGGGGGAGTCCTCCCCTATACCCGTAGGCGAAGGAGAAGAGTAAGCCTCCTCTCTGGTTAGAAAAGTTTGGAGGGTCTCCTGCGGAAGCACAGGGGGTGGGACCTCCATTTTTCTGTGGAGCTGCCCGAGGGCGGCTCCGTCGATGCACAAGAGGAAATTGAGGGTAGATTTTTTATTTCTTCATCATTGGGCATGGTGACCTTAAAATTTTCACGGGATGCATACGTTCATCACCCATCGCAGTAGCGCGCCCTGCAAGGGGTGAGTACAGGCCTGGCAGAGCCAGGTTCCACCATTCAGGACTACCCCTCCAGCCTGGTGGCCTGGCAGTCCCTCGGCAGGGCAGCTCCACCTTGGACACGACGTAAAAAAATAGATTGTGAAGTAAGAAGGAAAAGGGATGTGAGGAAGGTATGGGTAGGGATGAAGCAGGTTGTTAAAAAAACACCATCCCAAACCGGAGCTCAGGGGTTAGGGAACATTGTTCCCTCCCCCCTCAGCCCCGATCCGGGATGGTTGGCTGAGAAGGTCAGCATCTACCCTGTAAAATTAGAGGCTGAGCAGGGAAACTTGTGCGCGAGGTTGTATGAAAAGCGAGGAAACCGCGAGGGAAACACAAGTGTTTTGAACGAAGGAGAAGAGGCTAAGCTTGGGTCGGACGGGGTGCTGAATCCCGTCAGCACGGCGGCCAGGATGGCAAATCGCCGCATCCCTTACGGGGTTGCAAAGAAGAGTAAAGTGGAGATGCATTAAAGGTAATTTCAATCTAGTTTGACAGTTGCGGGAGCGTTGGGTAGAAGAATGGGTTCCCGCTGAACCTGAGGTAAGGGTCTATACGGCCCACACCCCCACCCCTCCCTGGGGGAGGACAGTGCGATCAAAGCGTTATTGTTAAGGGTTTGAGTGTTGGGGTGTAGCGGCAAATTATTTTGCAGTGTGCTGATAGGAACGTGAGTGTATGGGAGTAAGACAATGGGTGTAGAGCAGTGGAAAATAGCGATTTGAAATGGATGTTTGGTAGGTTAGAAAGAACGAATGTGTAATAGATACAGATGCGTGGGGAAAGGCACGAATGAGGTTGAGAATGTTCTGAAGTGGAATGGAGATGTAAGAAGTATGGATGAGAATAAAGTTGTGAAGAGTACGAGTGTGTAGAGCGGTTTGCAAAGGTTTGGAATACTCTGTAAGTGTTTGACAGAGAAGGGGTTAACTGAAGCTGATGTGGGTGATTGGTGAGAACGGAGAATTGTGAGAGAGGAGCTTGTTTGGGTCCTGATCAGGAATGAACCCTGTGTGGAAATGTTACACCACATAGCCCCCTATTGATCTGAAGGGGCAATAGCGTGGAAAACTGGTCGGTGACCTTGTGCCAAAGGCATAAAGGGGACCGGGGGGAGGGGTCAATGGGCGTCGACTCCACTCCGTAGCAATGGTTACAAATGAATTTTGGAAGGTAGAAAACAAGGCTAAAATAAAAATGAGAAGATAATTGCCCATCCTTATTCTTGGCCCGGGGAATAACGTTCCTAAAAATAATTGAAGCGCTTATATCACATCAGCAGGAATATGCGATACATACTCATTAGGAGCAGCAGCATAAATCCAGTCAGAATCTAAAATGCGTCAAATTTACAACTAAAACTACTTAATCTAAGAATTTAAAACTAATTTAAGCTTTCATTATCCTTTATTATTTTAAAAGTGTTAATGAAAATTCACCCCTAGCTTAGACTTTAGAAAAGAAGTGCATAGATGAAGATATGGCGCAAGAAAAGAAACAATACGTCTGACGTGAATTGTTTTATTTTAGATCCACAATAATGGATATTAACGTCTATATTGTGGGAAGCGGGCGATATATAACTGACCAATTGACCAAGTTGCACTAAAATGAGGTCAAGGAAACAATCTAGATTATTTGGTCGGCTCTGACTTGGGGAGAGTAAACGATGGGGACATTCCTTAATCGGCAGCCGATGCGAATCATAAATCACGTTTATAACATGTCACGAAACGACACTTGCCGATAATTATAAGTGGATTACTAACCCTAAAGGGATTCGGTGTGATCCTCAAAAGGAGGTACTGGAGAGGGGGGTTATAATGGAAGATTGAGGTGTTTTGAACTGGTGAGGAGCATCAAATGAGCAGTGCTGAAGTGATTTTGACGGCTTCCATTCACTCAGGCTATGATGTTTTTCAAAACCATTCCAAACTTAAATCTATAATTTATGAACTTATAGCAGCAGCAGTGGAAGCAGGAAGAACTAGAAAACACTCTAAAACAACGCGTAACTCCACCGTCAGAAACTGTCCTATCCCGTAATGAGTGAACTGATCCCGAATCCGTATCAGGATCCGTTTCAGAATTTAATCAACTCTTCATTGCCCAAACACCCGCCCCTCCACAAAATTTCAGCGCCAAACATTTTGGGCGGAGGTTCTATATAGGCTCCCATTTTAGACAAGAAAATGACAGGGTGTCCATCATGCGCATTAATAGTTTAATGGTTTTTTTATAAGCTTGGTAACCATAAAAAATTAAATCAACTGACTCTGTAGCACATGAAGCTAATCAAAAATAATATGATAATAACCTAGTAGTTGCGCCACTCCAAAACAATCAATCAAAGATAATATGTCTTCGTTTCGATATACGATTTCCAGGCATCTATCTTGGTGAAGCATTGAGAAGTCTACTGAAGCCTACGAAGAATTCATAAACCTTTTAGGGACTATAAGTACTTCAGTAATTAAGTAACTATGGTTTATTTATTTACACTCTTCTGGCGACCGCCAGAGAGAGCACAACCGACCTAAGTAACTATGAGCTGACAGGATTCGGCTGGCATGATCGATTTGATCTTTTTAATTAACTTTATTCATAAATTTAATTCTAAAATTTTGGTATGTTGCGGGTGTAGAATACCCACACGACCTTCAAGCGAATGCCGGTAATGATGACAAAGTCCGAATAGGGTTTGATGATCTGGGAAGATGTCTCCCCGAAATTTCTTGTCCCGTGGGCGGATCAACGCGTTTGGGCATTTGAGCGGGTGTTGCCGACCTTTCCGGTTAATGCGCGTTTACGTAGGAATCAAGTGGGTATATAGGATGTGATAGGTATAGGCGATAGTAGAAGAAGGGAAGAAAGGCAGATGCAGGCATTATGTAACACGAACAGGAAGGAGAATGAAGTTTTTGTGGGGATGGAGTGCGAACAGGTGAGACTCGTTGACATGGGTAAAGAGGACATGGCTATGGTATTAAGTGATGAGTAATGGTGAAACTGCGGGTTGTTGAGGAGTGTGGACAATACAATATAGAATTTAGACTGAGAAGGAGTGGTGGGTGTATTTGGAAACTGGCATCATTTGATGGGTGTGGCGTACATGAACGAGGGAATAGGTGAGCCATCATGAGCCACGAAAATAGATGGTAACAAACAAGCTCAAATCGCATCCATGTCCAATGCAGGAGGTACCAGACACCTATCCATCAGGTGAGAGCAGCGTTCTTTACTATTCATGGGATATGGGTGCAGAAGAAACCCCAGTGTGGCCCTGTTAATGCCACGGGACGGGACTGGGCTCGTGACTGGCAACATTTGGTGCGGTCCGAAGTGTCACGGAACCGGTTATTTCGAGCTAATGGTAGTATGGTTCGGGTGAGGGGAAGGCCTTCAGTTGTCAACAAGGTATCGTACAGGCTGATGGTAGGGTTTAGGTGAGGGGAAGACCTACAGTTGTCAACAGGGCATCGTACAGGCTAATCGTAGGGTTCGAGTAAGGGGAAGACCTCCAGTTGTCAACAAGGCATCGTACAGGCTGAGGGTAGGGTTCTGGAGGGGCAGACCTCCAGTTGTCAACAAGGCATCGTACGGGCAGATGGTAGGGTTAGGGTGAGGCGCAGACATACAGTTGCCAACAAGGCATCGTACAGGCTGATCGTAGGGTTCAAGTAAGGGGCAGACCTCCAGTTGTCAACAAGGCGTCATATAGGCTGATGGTAGGATTCAAGTGAGGGGCCGACCTCCGCTTTTCAAAAAGATGTCGGACAGGCTGTTGATCGCTCCATACGGATGAGGGGTGTGTCCATGTGGTATGGGTTGGGTCCGCCTAAACTTCATTGACCGGTAACCGCTAGGGAGGAGGAGGCTGCCAGGGGTCCATAGGCATCCATCCAATGACCGTTTGCACCCCAAAAACGATATTCCAGCATGATAATTCACCGTGGCCTCGGACCTAAGTTGCCAGGAATCGGTTTGAGGAGAATTCTGGCGAGTTCCGACGAATGGCGTGGCCACCCCGTGCACCCGACATGAACCCAATCGGGCATTTATGTGACGTGGTGGCCCAGATCTATTCGCACTTTGAGATCTGGGGACTACAAATATCAGGTGAATGTGGCCAGCAATCAACAGGGTCGTCCGTCCAATTGTGGAATCGAGTTCGGGCCCCATTACTGTTCACAATTCTGGCTGAGGTTTACAGTCGCTGGGCTGCAGACGCCCCCCTCCCCAATCATCACTTAGTTTTTTTCACGATAATTTGGACATCCTGCCTTTTAGAAGGGGAAGATGATTAATGCGAAAACTCAGGGAAGAGGTAGGTGGGTAAATTGTGAAAACTTAGGGAGGGGGAGAGGGTTAAAATGGCTAGTTTAGTAAGGTTAGGTTAGGATGTTTAAATGCGAAAACATAACCTAACCGAGAGAAAGGGAGGGGAAGAGGAGAGAAAGGAGAGAGGGGCGGAGGGGGAGTGACTATACTCTTCCTGAAATAACCGCTTGCTTCCCCTCCATTCCGAACTCGCCTTTGTAATGATTCCCGATAGGTTACCATTTCTTGATTTCTTCCTCCAAAACGAATCAGCATAACTCGGGGATTTAGACAACAGAAAACCACTTTTAAAGGCGGCCGAGACACACTAGAAATAACCGAACCATTTCCCCCTCGCATTCAGAGCGCAATAGCAACGAGGCCGTATACACTCAGAAAGTTTGTTATGAGAGATATGTAAAGAAAGTAGTGAAGTTGGAGAAGGTGAAAATGCGCGGAAGACTTATAGCCCCAGATCCCAACAGCAGGCCTTGGAGGCAAACTCGGATGATGGGGCCGGGAGGGCACACAAGACTCCAGGTGTCACCTAACAGCCCCTTGGGGACACATAAAATGATATGAGAAAAGAAATAGGGGAGAGGGAGGCAGGAGAAAAAAGAATGCAGACACGTTAAGCCCCACCCCTAACCTAGAGCTAAGAGTGAGGTGAACCAGAAACCACCCCCATCAGGGATGAATGGACGAAGGCTGGTTGCTGAATAGCGGGCGATATTAAAAGGAGCGGAAAGAAAGAAACAAGTTTTGGAAGTAAAGGCAACAAAAGGCTGTGGTTGACCATAAAGGAGGGTATATTGAACCATTTATTTAATTTAAAATTAGTTTAAAATTTCGAACTTTTTTAATTGATTACAATTTAGAAAATAAAAAAACATGTTTTTACATTATTTTTTTAAAGACTAATTGAATCATTAAGAACGTTTTTACAACGAAAAACTATTTATAGATAAAAGATTCATCTATCATTTGTTTTTATTTCATGTCCCTAGCTGTAATGGTTATTGAGATATTAATTCTCAAAAACGGTCCTTTTTTTTTGGGGGGGGGACCATATATTATATATATATATATATATATATATATATATATATATATATATATATATATATATATATATATATATATATATATGCAGGAAAACCACGATTATTGGAACATAAAGTTTATTATTATTATTAAAACGGTTATTAAAACGGAACCAGTATATATATATATATATATGAGAGGCGGTCAATAAGTTATGCAATTCGGATATAAGGAAACGAGATATGAGGAAAAGTGTTTTATTATTTTTCAATATAACTACCCTCGACTTCAATGCACTTGCGCCACTTGTCTCTGAGGCTTCGAATTCCCGACAACCAGAAATCTCCTGACTGCTGTTCAATCCACTCCTGGACGGCGAGCTGGACATCTTCATCGTCCCCAAACCGGCGTCCACGCAGTGCAGCCTTGAGCTGGCGGAATAGTCGCTAGGGGCCAGATCTGGACTGTAGGGGGGATGGTTGAGCTCCTCGAATCCGGACTCGCGCACGGCAGATTGTGCAACTCTGGTCTTGTGGACTTTGACGACGTTGAAGTTGATCATGAGGCGTGAGGTTTCTAGGGACCCAACGGGAAGAGTAGAAACCTTGGTCATGGCCAAATTGTCGTGGATGATATTGATAACACTTCCATGGGATATTCCAAGTTCTCGCTCGATTTCTTCGACCTTCACCTGTCCATTTTCAAGGATCATCTTCTCCACACCGGCCACATTGTCCTCGTTGGTCACGTCTGACGGGCCTCCTGGACGGGGGTTATCTTCAAGGGACTAACGACCATGGCGAAACTCCCTATTCCAGCGAGCAATGGTTGCATAGGAAGGGGCGGCGTCGGTGTACACTGCAACCATGCGTTCATGGATCTCTTTTGCATTCTTGCCTTTCTTGGTCAAAAATTTGATCACTGCGCGGTGCTTAACCTTCTCCATCGTTGAAAGATTTGTGACTGAAGATCTGCGATCAGCTACTGCTTCTTAAATAGACGAGGCAGGAGTGTGCGGCTGCAGGTCGTGACTTGTCATAACTTGTCTTAACACCCCCACAAACAGCCATCCTCCTTCCTTTGTTTTGCCCCACTGATTCGCAAAACTTATTGCCCGCTCCTCGTATATATATATAGATATAGATATAGATATATATATATATATATATATATATATATATATATATATATATATATATATATATATATATAGATATATATATATATAGATATATATATATATAGATATATATATATATATATATATATATATATATATAGATATATATATATATATATATATATATATATATATATATATATATAGATATATATATAAATATATATAAATATATATAATATATATATATATATATATATATATATATATATATATATATATATATATATATATATATATATATATATATAGTGCCGGCAAAAAACATGGTCTGCGGGCCAAAAGTTGCGTGCTCTCACTTATTCTGATTTATGACATTACGACCTTCAAAACTCCTAATAATTCTCGGACTAACCTTGGGAAGACCTTAGCAAATATATTATTTAGAAGAGAATTGTAAAAAAAACATATAAAAGGGTTTCAAATTTTGTTAGAATCGGCCGAATAGCTCTGATGTTATTGTCGAATAATTCCAGGCTAACCTTGGTAGAACTTTGGAATTTTTTTTTCTTCTAAGGGGCTATCTGGCGATTGACAACTTGGGCATAAGTCGCGGCAAACAAACAGCCTAGTTCTAGACTAGTTTAAAATAAAAATTTGAAAAGAAAAATTTTTGTTCTTTTTTTTTAAGGGGCTATCTGGCGACTGCCGACTTAGGCATAAGGCGCCGTAAACAAACAGCCTAGTTCTAAGCTACTTTAAAAACTTTGATCAGGAAACAACAATAAAAGGAAATAACAATAACGAAACAATAACAAAAACAACAATTAAACCTGGTTAAATGAAAGGGAGAAGGCCGGCCTCCTCCCAAAAGTCAACAAGTCCACCAGTCAGAGTACACGCACTCGTCCCGAGTACAAAGGACAGGCGGTAGCGACCCCGCCCATCCCGGTACCGGTAACGTGCGCGAAGATCACCCAGACTGGGACATTCGACACGAATGTGCCGAACAGTCCGGGGAACAAGGCAGTCGTCGCAATACGGCGCAGGCGAGCGCTCCATCAAATAGCTATGCGTCACACGAGTGTGTCCGATTCGGAGACGACAGAAAGCGACGTGGAGTCGTCGCGGCATTGGGGGGGTAGGTCCATGGGAACAGTCGCGGCGCAATGGAACGATACTTTAAGTTCCCTTCGACCGTCTACCATCTTCTTTGCTAAGCAGTCCGAAGAGCTGCCCGTATTCCTGCGATGTAGTCGGTGTGAGGAAGAGCGAAACGCTGGTCCGGTCGTAGAGTCCTCGCGGACTCTTTGCCGCCCTCATCGGCGCGCTCATTCCCCGCAATTCCTACATGTCCAGGAACCCAGCAGAAGATAATCTCGACATCTGCCCGGCTCGCCAAAACGGTGGCGTCACGGATATCGCGAACCAGGCGATGCGGAGATTCCAATGCTCCGAGAGCACTCAGGGCGCCTTGTGAGTCGCTATAGATCACAATCCAGTCTCCGAACCGGGCACGTCGTGTAATCTCCCGTACCGAGTGGTGTATTGCCACAAGTACGGCCGTGAAGACAGACGCGGCGCCTGGTAGAGCCCCGCTGACTTCAAACAGAGGGGATACGGCGTGGAAGCCGACTCCCTCTTGGGACTTGGAGCCATCCGTATACACTGGAACGGTTTCAGCGTGACACGATGTGTGCTCCAAAAAGGTCGAACGCAATACTCCCGGCGCCGTAAAAGCTTTGGGAGCAGAGGCGTGGCGACAAAGGGCCAAATGTGGTACCCTCCAGGGTGGCATCCTGGGCAGAACCAGCGGCGCCACCGGCCCGAGAGCTATATCTACCTGTCGAAGGAGTTTCCTGGCCCTAAACCCAAAGGGCTTAGGGCATGACTGGCGTCTCTCGGCGGCATAGGCACCATCGAGATCAGCTGCGGAAGCAGTGAGAGCTGTTGGCGCCTGAGGGAGGCGCCGGGCTGGCGCGTACAGGCGGGTGATGCACTGCACGCGGCGCAGAGCGAGTGGCATCTCCCCAGCATCGACCAAAAGGCTCTCAATGGGGGAAGTGCGGAAGGCACCGGTCGCAAGGCGAAGGCCGGTGTGGTGGATCGAATCCACCTTCCGCAATAAACGCTCGGCTGCGGATGCATAAAACTCGCATCCGTAGTCGAGCTTCGAACGAACAAAGGATCGATAAAAAAGTAGGGCAGTAGCCCTATCAGCGCCCCAAGCGCTGAACGTCCCTATCAGCACCCCAAGCGCTGAACGTCACGGAACGGAGAATGTCCATGGCGCGGGTACAGGAGACCCTAAGGCTGCTAATATGAGCCTTCCAGGTGAGGCGTCGGTCAAGTACAAGACCAAGGAAACCATGCGATTCAACCACATCCAGGCGGACCACATTAAGAAACAAATCTGGATCGGGGTGAAGCCGTGGATGGCGGCGGAAGTGCACCACCTTAGTCTTGGCCAAAGAAAACCGAAACCTGTGCGCTTCGGCATAGCGAGAGTTGGAATCTGGGCCGCGCCAAAAGAGATCGAAAGGTCGTCCACGTAGAGCGTAGCGAGAACATCTTCCGGCAGCACCGAGGTGATGCCGTTGATGCTCAGGGCAAAGAGTGTAACACTGAGGACACTTCCCTGCGGGACACCCTCTTCCTGCTCCTTTGGGCCGGAGAGGGCTCCCCCCACCCGTACGCGGAATCGACGATCTCGCAAAAATTCAGATATAAACATTAGAAGGCGTCCCCTCGTCCCCATCGTGTGGAGAGTCTCCATGATACCGTATCGCCATGTGGTATCATAGGCCTTCTCCAGATCGAAAAACACCGTGGCGTAGTGCTGTCTACGAAGGAAAGCCTTGCAGACGGCATTTTCCACTCGGAGCAGAGCATCCGACGTGGATTGGAACTTGCGGAAGCCGCACTGTACGGAAGACAGATGGCCTCCGCTGTCCAGGAAAAAGGCTAATCTAACATTTACCAATCTCTCCATCAACTTGCACACGCAAGAGGTTAGAGAGATTGGGCGGAAACCGGTCGGAGTAGAGTGATCTCTTCCCGGTTTGCGAAAGGCGAACATAGTAGCGATTCGCCAGGAGTCTGGGAGAAGACCCTCCACCCAGATCCTGTTGAACAAATCTAACAGAAAGGCCATACCTCGCTCACCCAGGTGTCGAAGCATGACGTACGGGACATCGTCCGGACCATGGGCGGTGTCCGCGCACGAAGCGAGAGCGGAGCGCAACTCACTCACAGTAAACTTGTCGTTGAAGGGTTCTCCGCCTATGGAGGTAAAGTCCAGCCGGCGGCCTTCCGCGACATCACGACGTGCATTGAATGCTGGTGGAGCAGCATCCCGGCAAGAGAATGCGGAAAAAGCGATGGCGAAGGATTCCGCCACGGACGCGGGGTCCGAGATTGCGGTCCCATTCTCCTGGAGAACGGGAGGGGGGGTCCTGCGAGAACTTGCCCCGAATCCTTTTAACTCGCTTTCACACCTCAGCTAAAGGGGTCTTCCCGTTAAGTGAAGACACGTATGCTAACCAAGAAGAGCAGCGGGCGTGCTTCGAAATATACCAGAACCTAGCCCTAGCCCGACGAAATTCACCCACAGTGAAATCGTTCGGGCGGCGCTTATAGCGCATGTAGGCATAACGCTTCTGTTTGAGGGCCGTCTCACACTCGGCCGACCACCATGGAAGTGGTCGGCGTGCAAAACGGGCAGACGTCTATGGAATATCAGTCAGGCCCACGGCGATGAGGTTGCCGGAGAAGAACTCAACGGCCTCATCTATCGACGTAAACTCCTCGACTGAGATAGAGAATTCGGTCATTTCCTGAAATGCAGGCCACCGCGCCCGCGCCAAGCACCACCGAGGTGGGCTCTCAGGCGGCAGTTGCCCTGAAAATGATATTTGAATGGGAAAGTGATCACTACAAAGGAGGTCATCGACCACCCCCCAATCAAAGTCAGGTTGTGCATCCGAGGAGCACAAAGATAGGTCAGGGCAAGAAAATGAAGCGGTTCTCGGACAGTGATGCGTAAAGTCATCCACGTTTAGGACACCCAACTCAAGCTCTTCGATTAGATCGGCAAGGACTTGTCCCCTGGAATTTATGGAGTAATCTCCCCAGAGAGGATGCCTGACGTTCAGATCTCCAAGCAAGAGATAGGGCCTTGGCAACCGTGCCACGACGCGGCGGAAGTCCCCCGCGTCGAAGTCAGCTGACGGTGGAATGTACGCAGAAATCAGAGTATACCTCCTATCCAGGTGTAGCTGCACAGCCACAGCCTGAAAGGGGGTATCTAAGGGAGAAAGGAAGAACGGAGACATCATGCCGGGTGTAAACCGCACATTCCTTAGCCCGGCCATCCCGCGGTGGTGGGGTCGCAAGACCCTTATACCCCGGGAGGGCGGGCAAGGGGCACGCGCCTAGCATGGTCTCCTGCAAAAAGATAGCTAACGGGGAACGGGACGAGACGAGCCTCCGCAGTTCCTCCCAGTTGGCCCGGAGTCCACGGCAATTCCATTGAAGGAATATGCCCTCCAGGCCTAGCTCGGAGGAGACGCGGGGGCCATCCTCGAACTGAAGACCCTCACGGGAATGGCCGTACGCTTCCCGGGGGCAGAACCCAGGGCGCTGTTAGCCGGACAAAGCGCTGAAGGCGCTGTCGCCTTCGAGGACTTATTGGGGGAGGTTGGGCTCGCCATGCGAGTCATTTCCTCCCTCCACCTCGAAACCTTAGGTGGGCCTTGCGGCTTCGGAAGCGGGGGGCCCTCTTTTCGTGGAACCACCGTCTCTGAGCCACTCGCTCCACCACTAGGCATGGCCCAAGGAGCCGAAACTCCTTTGTTGCTGTACTACTTTAGGGGGACAGCTTTACGAACTCCGGAAGATGGCCTAGCGACCATCTTCAGGGGTGTTGCCTCCTGTGAGTCTAACGACTCGGTAGAGGCGCGTGGCCGTTTCGCCTTACGGAAAACGGTCACGCTGCGGGTAGAGGGGGGAGCCCAGGTTTTAGCCGGGGCTGGGTAAGAACCCTTTTTGCCGCCAGCTTTACCAAGGGAGCGCCCGGGTTGAGTAGAGCCCGAAGAAGGGCTCTGAATGGGCGCGGAAACAACCGTGCTCGTTGGCCTGGATGGGCCAGGAGCAGAGGGTGCCTTTCTAACTATTGAGGCATAAGACGTCCCAGGGAGAGCCGGGCGCGCCAGGACCAAGTCCTTAGCCTCGCGGAATGAGAGTCGATCCTGGGCCTGAACGGCCAGGATTTCTTTCTCGAGGAGATATGCACCACATAGCTTCGAAAAAGCGGGGTGCGACTCTCTGCAATTGACACACTTGGCTACACATGATTTAGACTTATCGTGTGCGGCCTTGGAGCAATTTACACAGACTTCGGGTGACCCCGACTTTGCACGTCTACAAGATCGATTCGTATGGCCGAAGCGGTGACAGTAATAGCACCGCCACGGCAGTAGCACAAATGCCTTCACGCTGTAGCGGTACCAACCAGCACGCACCGACTCAGGGAGCTTGTCACAGTCGAACGTAACGAAGAGTGTAGGGGTGGGTCTCGAGGCCTTCCCTGTTTTCTCATCACACGTTCGACCTTGACCGCCCCATGGTCGGCCAGCTCTAAGGTGATGTCCTCAATGGAGTAGTCAACGAGTTCCCTCGCATAAACTACTCCTTTCACAAAGTTCATGGTAGATTGCGGCGTCACACTCACCGGGGTGCCATCAAGTGTCCGAAGATCCCTTATCTTGGCCGCCTCAGCGGGATTCGCCGCATTCGCCAGAAGGCCTCCATCCGAGAAACGGGTCACCTTCGGCTCTCTACCAATTGCACTAGCTAATCCCCCCCTCTGATGGATCATGTTGCCCTTGGCCAACATGGTGCCATCAGTGGAGCGAATAACGAGGAAGCGTTTGAAGCCAGCGGGCTCGAAAACGCCAGGTTACCTCTGAATGAGGGGCCCCGATGTCATCGAGGCTCCGCCCTGTGCACTCTTTGTGTTAGTCTTAGTCAGGGGCTCCGCACACGGGGGGGTAGAGGGGCTGGATGTGCCGATCTTGGCTTGGTCGCCTACCAAAGTGGCAGCAGACCTATCCGTCCCCGCAGCCCCCGCGGATGGAGAGGAGCCCCGAGTCTTTTTTGTTTTTTTAGTCTTTTTCTTTTTCTTTTTTGGAGAGGATGGCGGGGAATGAACCCGCTTCTCACCGTCGCCGGAAGGAGCCCCCAGGCCGGATGGAGCCCCCAGGCCAGATGGACCGGCCTTAGCCAGGTCCTTCTCCGAAATGGAGAAGGTCCTGGTGGTCGCAGGGGCACCGGTCAGAGGAGATCCCTCCCCTCCTTGTACTGATTCGGGGGCCCCAGCCATTTGCGGAGGACCTTGCATAGGGGCGGATTCGGGTTCGGTGCTTGGCGCCGAGCCCAGATTTTCCCCCAGGAAAGGCCCTACCGTCTGAGGCTGGCTTTCCTCAAAGACCATGTCTATCACAGGAGGGGCCTTCAGTTGGCCATCCCCTCCCAGGACATCGCAGGTCCCCTAGGCAGCGTCACCAGTCTGGTTTAGGGAGGCACAGGCCTTGACCCGGGCAAGGTTTAAAATTCTTGCCAGCCGGTCTTTTGATGGAAGCGACCGAAGGGGCCTGGCTTCCCTCTCCCCCCTAAGGGGGTTTGCCCTACAGAGACGCTTCGATGTGGAGCGGCTGGCTAAGGGCTGCCTGCTGGCTTTCTTGGCAGTCCCCTTGGAAAGAACAGAGGGAATTGCCACTGGAAAGAGGGAGGTGCCTGAAAGCACCTCCAGAGAAGGGGGGTGAGGGGAAGTCACCTACACCCTTAGACGAAGGAGAGGAGTGAGCCTCCTCTCCGGTTAGAGATATGGAGGGTCCCATGCGCAAGCACAGGGGAAAGGACCTCCATTTTTTCCCTGGAGCTGCCCGAGGGCGGCTCCGTTGATGTTACAGGGTAAGTTGGGGGTTGAGTTTTTTTATATTCATCATTGGGCATGGTGACCCTATTTGTATCACGGGACGCAATCGCGCTTCCCCTCTCGCAATAGCCCCGCACTGCAAGAGGTGCTTACAAGCCCGGCAGAGCCACGCGCCGCCATTTCGGACCACCCCTCCCACCTGGTGGCCTGGCAGTCCATCGGCATGGCGGCTTCACCTTGGACACGGCGTAAAAAAAGATACGTTTTGAAGAGGAGAGGAAAAGGGATGTGAGGAAGGTATGGGTGGGGATGAACAGGTTGTTAAAACCAACCACCCCAGACCGGAGCTCAGGGGTTAGGGAACATTGTCCCCTTCCCCCTCAGCCCCGATCCGGGACGGTTGCCTGAGTTTTTTTTGTTTTGTTTTTTGATTAAGGGGCTATCTGGCGACTGCCGACTTAGGCATAAGTTGCCGTAAACAAACAGCCTAGTTCTAGGCTACTTCAAAATAATTCAACAGGAAACAAAAATAAAAAGAAAAAACAATAACAGAGCAATAACAAAAACGATAACAAAAACAACAACAACAATAAAACCGGGTTAAATGAAAGGGAGAAGGCCGGCCTCCCCCAAAAAGTCAATAAGTCCACCAGTCATGGTGCACGCACTCGTCCCGAGTACAAGGGACAGGCGGTAGCGACCCCGCCCATCCCGGTACCGAGACAGGTATCGTGCGCGAAGATCACCCAGACTGGGACATTCGACAAGAATATGCCGAACAGTCTGGGGGACGACGCAGTCGTTGCAATAGGGCGCATGCGAGCGCTTGTTTAAATAGCGATGCGTCACACGAGTGTGCCCGATTCGGAGACGACAGAAAGCAACCTGAAGCCGCCGCGGCATTGGGGGTTAGGTCCATGGGAACAGTCGCGGCGCAATGGCACGCAACTTTAAGTTCCCTTCGACCGTCTCCCATCTTCTTTGCCAAGCAGTCCGAAGAGCTGCCCGTATTCCTGCAATGTAGTCAGTGTAAGGAAGAGCGAAACGCTGGTCTGATCGCAGAGTCCTCGCTGACTCTTTGGCGCCCTCATCGGCGCGCTCATTCCCCGCAATTCCTACATGTCCAGGAACCCAGCAGAAGATAGTCTCGACATCTGCCCGGCTCGCAAAAACCGTGGCGTCACGTATTTCGAGAACCAGGGGATGCAGAGATTCCAATGCCCCGAGAGCACTCAGGGCGCTTTGTGAGTCGCGATAGATCACAATCCGGTCTCTGAACCGGGCACGTCGAATAATCTCCAGTACCGAGTGGTGTATTGCCACCAGCTCGGCCGTGAAGACAGACGCAGCGCCTGGTAGAGCCCCGCTGACATCAAACAGAGGGGATACGGCGTGGAAGCCGACCCCCTCTTTGGACTTGGAGCCATCCGTATACACTGGCACGGTACCAGCGTAACACGATGTGTGCTCCAAAAAGGTCGAACGCAATACTCCCGGCGCAGTACAAGCTTTGGGAGCAGAGGCGTGGCGACAAATAGCCAAATGTGGTACCCTCCAGGGTGGCGTCCTGGGCAAAACCAGGGGCGCCACCGGCCCGAGAGCGATATCTACCTCTCGAAGGAGTTTCCTGGCCCTAAACCCAAAAGGCTTAGAGTATGACTGGCGTCTATCGACGGCATAGGCACCATCGAGATCAGCTGCGGATGCAGTGAGAGCTGTTGGCGACTGAGGGAGGCGCCGGGATCGCGCGTACAGTCGAGTGATACACTGCACGCGGCGCAGAGCAAGTGGCATCTCCCCAGAAACGACCAACAGGCTCTCAATGGGGGAAGTGCGGAAGGCACCGGTCGCAAGGCGAAGGCCGGTGTGGTGGATCGAATCCACCTTCCGCAATAAACGCTCGGCTGCAGATGCATAAAACTCGCATCCGTACTCGAGCTTCGAACGAACAAAGGATCGATAAAAAAGTAAGGCAGTAGCCCTATCAGCGCCCCAAGCGCTGAACGTCACGGAACGGAGAATGTCCATGGCGCGGGTACAAGAGACCCTAAGGCTGCGAATATGAGCCTCCCAGGTGAGGCATCGGTCGAATACAAGACCAAGGAAACGGTGCGACTCAACCACATCCAAGCGCACCCCATTAAGAAACAAATCTGGGTTGGGGTGAAGCCGTGGATGGCGGCAGAAGTGCACCACCTTAGTCTTGGCCAAAGAAAACCGAAACCTGTGCGCTTCGGCATAGCCAGAGACGCGGTTCAATGCCTGTTGGAGTCGACGCTCCAGAGTTGGCATCTGGGCCGCGCCAAAAGAGATCGAAAGGTCGTCCACGTAGAGCGTAGCGAGAACATCTTCCGGAAGCACCGAGGTGATGCCGTTGATGCTCAGGGCAAAGAGTGTGACACTGAGGACACTTCCCTGCGCGACACCCTCTTCCTGCTCCTTTGGGCCGGAGAGGGCTCCCCCCACCCGTACGCGGAATCGACGATCTCGCAAAAATTCAGATATTTACATTGGGAGGCGTCCCCTCGCCCCCATCGTGTGGAGAGTCTCCATGATACCGTATCGTCATGCGGTATCATAGGCCTTCTCCAGATCGAAAAACACCGTGGCGTAGTGCTGTCTACGAAGGAAAGCCTCGCCGACGGCATTTTCCACTCGGAGCAGAGCATCCGACGTGGAGTGGAACTTGCGGAAGCCACACTGTGCGGAAGACAGATGGCCTCCGCTGTCCAGGAAAAAGGCTAATCTAACATTTACCAATTTCTCCATCAACTTGCACACGCAGGAGGTTAGAGAGATTGGGCGGAAACCGGTCGGAGTAGAGTGATCTCTCCCCGGTTTGCGAAAGGCGAGTACATTAGCGATTCGCAAGGAGTCTGGGAGAAGACTTTCCACCCAGATCCTGTTGAACAAATCTAACAGAAAAGCCATGCCCCGTTCACCTAGATGTCGAAGCATGGCGTACGGGACATCGTCCGGACCGTGGGCGGTGTCCGCGCACGAAGCGAGAGCGGAACGCAACTCGCTTACAGTAAACTTGTCGTTGAAGGGTTCTCCGCCTCTGGAGGTAAAGTCCAGTCGGCGGCCTTCCGCGACATCCTGACGTGCATGGAATGCTGGCGGAGCAGCATCACAGCTAGAGAATGCAGAAAAAGCGGTCGCGAAGGATTCCGCCACGGACGCGGGGTCCGAGATTGCGGTCCCATTCTCCTGGAGAACGGGAGGGGGGTCCTGCGAGAACTTGCCCCGAATCCTTTTGACTCGCTTCCACACCTCAGCTAAAGGGGTCTTCCCGTTAAGTGAAGACACGTATGCCAGCCAAGAAGAACGCGGGCGTGCTTCGAAATATACCGGAACCTAGCCCTAGCCCGACGAAATTCAGCGACAGTGAAATCGTTCGGGCGGCGCTTATAGCGCATGTAGGCATAACGCTTCTGTTTGAGGGCCGTCTCACACTCGGCCGACCACCACGGAAGCGGTCGGCGTGCAAAACGGCCAGACGTCCGAGGAATAGTAGTCAGGCCCACGGCGATGAGGTTACCGGAGAAGAACTCAACGGCCTCATCTACCGACCTAAACTCCTCGACTGAGATAGAGAATTCAGTCATTTCCTGAAATGCAGGCCACCGCGCCCGCGCCAAGCACCACCGAGGTGGTCTCTCAGGCGGCAGTTGCCCTGAAAATGATATTTGAATGGGAAAGTGATCACTACCATGGAGGTCATCGACCACCCCCCAATCAAAATCAGGCTGTGCATCCGAAGAGCACAAAGATAGGTCAAGGCAAGAAAATGAAGCGGTTCTCGGACAGTGATGCGTAAACTCATCCACGTTTAGGACACCCATTTCAAGCTCTTCGATCAGATCGGCAAGGACTTGTCCGCTGGGATTTATGGAATAATCTCCCCAGAGAGGATGCCTGCCGTACAGATCTCCAAGCAAGAGATAGGGCCTCGGAAACCGTGCCACGACGCGGCGGAAGTCCCCCGCGTCGAAGTCAGCTGACGGTGGAATATTCGCAGAAATGATAGTATACCTCCTATCCAGGTGCAGCTGCACAGCCACTGCCTGAAAGGAGGTATCTAAAGAGAAAGGAAGAACGGAGACATCATGCCGGGTGTAAACCGCGCATCCCCCAGCCCGGCCATCCCGCGGTGGTGGGGTCGCAAGACCCTTGTAACCCGGGAGGGCGGGCAGGGGGCACGCGCCTAGCATGGTCTCCTGCAAATCGATAGCTAACGGGGAACGGGACGAGACGAGCCTCCACAGCTCCTCCCAGTTGGCCCGGAGTCCACGGCAATTCCATTGAAGGAATATGCCCTCCAGGCCTAGCTCGGAGGAGACGCGGGGGCCCTCCTCGAACTGAAGACCCTCACGGGAATGGCCGTACGCTTCCCGGGGGCAGAACCCCGGGCGCTGTTGGCCGGACAAAGCGCTGGAGGCGCTGTCGCTTTCGAGAACTTATTGGGGGAGGTTGGGCTCGCCATGCGAGTCTTTCCCTCCCTCCGCCTCGAAACCTTAGGCGGGCGCAGCGGCTTCGGAGGCGGGGGGCCCTCTTTTCGAGGAACCACCGTCTCCGAGCCGCTCGCTCCACCTCGGGGCGTGGGCGAAGGAGCCGAAGCTCCTTTGTTGCTGTCCTCCTTCCAGGGGACAGCTTTAGGAACCACCGAAGATGGCCTAGCGACCATCTTCAGGGGTGTTGCCTCCTGTGAGTCTAACGACTCGGTGGAGGCGCGTGGCCGTTTCGCCTTGCGGGAAACGGTCACGCTGGGGGAAGAGGGGGGAGCCCTGGTTTTAGCCGGGGCTGGGTATGAACCCTTTTTGCCGCCAGCTTTACCAGGGGAGCGCCCGGGTTGGGTAGAGCCCGCAGAAGGGCTCCGAATGGGCGCGGAAACAACCGTGCTCGTCGGCCTGGATGGGCCAGGAGCAGAGGGTGCCTTTCTAGCTACTGAGGTATATGACGTCCCAGGCAGAGCTGGGCGCGCCAGGACCAAGTCCTTAGCCTCGCGGAATGAGAGTCTATCCTGGGCCTGAACGGCCAGGATTTCTTTCTCCAGGAGATATGCACCACATTGCTTCGAAGAAGCAGGGTGCGGCTCTCCGCAATTGACACACTTGGCCACACACGATTTGGACTTATCGTGTGCGACCTTGGAGCAATTTACACATACTTCGGGTGACCCCGACTTTGCACGTCTACATGAGCGATTCGTATGGCCGAAGCGGTGACAGTAATAGCACCGCCGCGGAAGTGGCACGAATGCCTTCCCGCGGTACTGGTACCAACCGGCACGCACCGACTCAGGGAGCTTGTCACAGTCGAACGTGACGAAGAGTGTAGGGGTGGGTCTCGAGGCCCCTCCCTGTTTTCTCATCACACGTTCGACTTTGACCGCCCCATGGTCGGCCAGCTCTAGGGTGATGTCCTCAATGGAGTAGTCAACGAGTTCCCTCGCATAAACTACTCCTTTTACAAAGTTCATGGTAGAGTGCGGCGTCACACTCACCGGGGTGCCATGAAGTGTCCGAAGAGCACTTATCTTAGCCGCCTCGGCGGGATTCGCCGCATTCGCCAGAAGGCTGCCGTCCGAGAAACGGGTCACCTTCGGCTCTCTACCAATTGCACTAGCTAATCCTCTCCTCTGATGGATCATGTTGCCCTTGGACAACATGGTGCCATCAGTGGAGCGAATAACGAGGAAGCGTTTGAAGCCAGCGGGCTCGAAAACGCCAGGTTACCTCTGAATGAGGGGCCCCGATGTCATCGAGGCTCCGCCCTGTGCACTTTTGCTCTTAAGTCATAGTCAGGGGCTCCGCACACGGAGGGGTAGAGGAGCCGGATGTGCCGATCTTGGCTTGGTCGCCTACCAAAGTGGCAGCAGACCTATCCGTCCCCGCAGCCCCCGCGGATGGAGAGGAGCCCCGAGTCTTCTTTGTCTTTTTAGTCCTTTTAGTCTTTTTCTTTTCTGGAGAGGAGGGCGGGGAATGAACCCGCTTCTCACCTCCGCCAGCAGAAGCCCCCATGCCAGATGGGCCGGCCTCAGCCAGGTCCCTCTCCGAAATGGAGAAGGTCCTGGTAGTCGTGGGGGCACCTGTCGGAGGAGATCCCTCCCCTCCTTGTATTGCCTCGGAGCCCTCAGCCGTTTGAGGGGGACCTTGCATAGGGGCGGACTCGGGTTCGGTGCTTGGCGCCGAGCCCGGATTCCCCCCCATGGAAGGCCCTACCGTCTGAGGCTGGGTCTCCTCAAGGACCATGTGTATCACAGGAGGGGCCTCCAGTTGGCCATCCCCTCCCAGGACATCGCAGGTCCCCTTGGCAGCGTCAAGAGTCATTTGTGGGGAGGCACAAGCCTTAACCCCGGCAAGGTTTAATATCCTTGCCAGCAGGTCTTTTGAGGGAAACGACCGAAGGGGCCTGGCTTCCCTCTCCCCCCTAAGGGGGTTTGCCTTACCGAGCCGCTTACAAGAGGGGCGGTCGGCAATGGGCTGCCTGCTGGCTTTCTTGGCAGTCCCCTTAGAAAGAAAAGGAGGGACTGCCGCTGGAAATAGGGAGGTGCCCGAAAGCACCTCCAGAGAAGGGGGTGAGGGGGAGTCCCCTGCACCCGTAGGCGAAGGAGAGGAGTAAGCCTCCTCTCCGGTTAGAGAAATATAAGGGGCCCCTGTGCAAGCACAGGGGGGGGGACCTCCATTTTTTTGCTGGAGCTGCCCGAGGGCGGCTCCGTTGTTCTTGGGGAAGTTGGGGGTTGGGTTTTTTTTGTTTGATCTTCATCATTGGGCATGGTGACCCTTTTTTTAACACGGGATGCAATAGCGCACACCTCTCGCAGTAGCCCGCACTGCGAGAGGTGCTTACAAGCCCGGCAGAGCCAGGCGCCGCCATTTGGGACCACCCCTCCCGCCTGGTGGCCTGGCAGTCCATCGGCATGGCGGCTCCACCTTGAACACGGCGTAAAATATATAGATTGTGAAGAGGAGAGGAAAAGGGATGTGAGGAAGGTATGGGTGGGGATGAAGCAGGTTGTTAAAAACCAGCCACCCCAGACCGGAGCTCAGGGGTTAGGGAACATTGTCCCCTACCCCCTCAGCCCCGATGCGGGACGGTTGGCTTAAAGGAAGGTCAGCATCTACCCTGTGAAATTAGAGGCTGACCAGAGAAAGTTGTGGGAGAGGTTGTGTGAAAAGAGAGGAAACAAGTGTTTTGAAGGAAGGAAGAGAGGCTAAGCTGGGGCCGGACGGGGTGCTGAGTCCCGTCACGGTTGGCTGAGAAGAAGGTCAGCATCTACCCTGTGAAATTAGAGGCTGACCAGAGAAAGTTGTGGGAGAGGTTGTATGAAAAACAAGGAAACAGGTGTTTTGAAGGAAGGAGAAGAGGCAAAGCTGGGGTCGGACGGGGTGCCGAGTCCCGTTAGCACGGCGGCCAGGATGGCAAATCGCCGCGCCCCTTACAGGGTTATAAAAAGAAAATAAAATAAAGTCGAATGTCACAATACCGCCTCGATCCCCAACCTACAATCTTTGGCCGAATGTTAATGAATTTTCTGAAAAACTAAATAATTTGGTCTCTTCTATAAATTTACATTAGAAGTAGAATATATTGGCATTCTAACTTTGGGGATACATTCTTTTATACTTCAAGGATTTGAATATGAGGTTTATCACAACCTACGTGTACGAATTCATTCATTCACTACTACCATCAAATCATTACAAAAACCCGTTTTTTTCCTCTATATTGCTTTCGGCTCTGCCCATTGTGTCTCCAGAATTTCTTAACAAGGAAACTTCTTAGTTACAATACTGGGTTCAATTATGGTATCTCTCACCCTTCTTGAATAACTCAAAGAAACTAGCCGAAAAATCGATTTGGAAGAATAATACTACCGCCAGCTAGACTTTTGTTAACAAAAACCTCCTAGTTTTACCATTTAATCAATCACGCTTAATACTTTCCCGACTTCTTAAACAATTTAATATTAATGTATTATACAAATTCACTTTAACTTGGCAAGTTATAAATAAAATAACGGTCCACGCAAACCTGGTGTGTTTGTTTTATAAAATAGATTGCAGGAATTGCAATAATAAGTACATTTTTTTTTTTTAGGAGCCCATCTGGCGATTGCCTATCAGGAAAAATTCGCCGTACTCACCACAACCTACGACTAGACTATATTAATAAACAAATAGCAATATAATAATAATAAATAACAACGATAAAAAGGTCAAAAGTTAAAAAAAAAACAGGTAAGAAGGAAGCGCGCTCCAGAATCGAGGGTAGGCCCGCCTCACCCTGGCGCAGGAACATGCAACCCACAACAATTCAAATAAAGTGGTGGAGGCCAGCCTCCTCCAAAAAGTCGTATAGTCCGCAAGTCCGTGTGCACGAACCAGTCCAGAGTACAAGGGACAAGCGGTAGCGATCCCACTTAGGTAACGTACGCGAAGATCATCCAGACTGGGACATTTAACAGAAGCAATGATAATTACATTAGGCAGTCGGGAAAGGCACTAAGTGTGAACAAAGGGCAACATTAGACTAATGTCAGTCATTTTAATAAGCAAACTGCATTATTTATAGATGTCTAAATTAAATCATTTGATTGGGACAGTGCAATAATATTACTAAATTTTAGTAATTAGACATCACGTAATATATTAGAATCTTTTAGTATTTCGTCAATATGAACGCAGGTTTATATTCCCTGGATCCATTAATTAAAAACTTTATAAAACCTCAATATAAGAAAATCTTTTGTTAATTAAATCTGACGCCGCCAACATCTTCTTGGAGTATTTGTGCGATCTACTTCTCATATTTTGTCATTCCCTCAATGAGGCTTGTATGATAAAGGCGAAAGCGCACGGAATCCAGTTCGTTTGTCGTTATTTCTACATTTATTGGTCTCACGGGATTTAAGTGAGTGGTTCACACACACAAACACACACGGATCACTTGAATTGTCTGCTGAAAATCACCTTGTACAGCAAAAGAGTGACACCTCCTATAGGAGCTTCAAATCCCTGATGTCTCGAATTGTCCTGCTTCGTGCATTTAAGGCTCACTTATGAGCCACTGAATGAGGTTATCGGCGTTGCCCGAGTAAAAAAAAAATCATAAGCAAGATATAAGTTGAAATTATTATATTATTATAAATTATTCTTTAACAAATGCTACATCTCGACACTTCTCGGTAGACAATATTATTCATCTTTCCTTGTGGTGCATCGACAAAAAGATTGCTTTTGCTTTCCACATGTGAATAATGAAGTAGGGTAAAATTAACCGGTCTCTAGCGGGGAGGATCTAGACCAGGGGTGGGCAACCTTTTTAAGTGGGTGTGCCAAAATTGGCCAAATCTTTGCTACAAAATTTTATCACGTGCCAATACTTGATTAAAACACAATGAAAGGATATAAAATTAAAGATGTTCTTTTTATTCATTCCCAACCCTTTATGATGCATAAAAATTACAAGGAAAAGATAGTCAATTTACCTAAAAATATACATATTATCATATTTTATAAAACAAAATTGAATCTTTATCATTTCAAGCAGAAAACAACAAATCCAAACAAAAGAAAGAAAAATTGTGGACCTTTTCATTTATTTACCATCAATGAGACTTCTGCTGCTGCCTCACTGATAACATAATTTATAACAGGTTGTCCACAATGCGGTTGCTATATAAAATAAATTGGAGATACATTTATTTAGTTTTCTTAAGTTAAGCATTTGGCTTCGCGTGCCGGTAGAAGTCGTTGGCGTGCCACGTTTGACACGCGTGCCAAAGGTTGCCCAGGTTTGATCTAGACCCAGCGCACGTTCCCTCGATCGAATAGAGTTGGCTAAGTTTGGAAAAGGGCCCGTAGCTCCATTTGGGGGGTACTTAGAGACTCAGGTTACTTGCATTATCTTACTCGGAAAACTTTACAGAAGAATACACTATTATTTTTTTTATATATATCATCTAAAACTGTTGCAAGTGCAGAATTAAACATTTGAACTGCTTTTGATTGACCAAGTTCAGACACCAAAGCCCACGTGCATGAGGATGTGTGTCCATATATCTCCCATACATCTTTGCTGCCTCTATCTTCATCCCTTTCTTTACACAGCTATCATTACAACCTTTGTGTGAGAGACGCACTCGTTGATTTTCGCTTTAAATTAATAAATGGCAGGTGAAGTGAAACAAGATATTAGATGGCACGAACATAAATCAACGCTAAAAGTCGCCAACCTCAAACTTTGAGTGCTAAAGGGGGATGGGGAGATTATAAATGTAAATAAAAGCGCAAACGTAAATACCAGTTGACGACCCCCACCCTCACCCCCGCTTTCTGTGTAAACGTACAGTTCAGAATGATTTAATATCATACACACTCACACAGACCCACCCAGACACAACCTCACACACCCGACCTATTTCTAGCACCATCAAGAAGGGAAAAGAATCAATTAGAAGGCACGCGCGTGATTTATTTATTTATTTATTTATTTATTTATTTATTTATATATATATATATATATATATATATATATATATATATATATATATATAATATATATATATATATATATATATATATATATATATATATATATATATATATATATATATATATATATATATATATATATGAAATGAAAAACTAACAAAGTATCACGTGAGAGTAGCAAATGAATGCAATGTCCAGCAGGAAAAAATGAAATGGTGTTTCCAAGTACTTTCGAACTTTATTAAGTTCCTTATCAAGGATAACTCTAAGAAGAAATATTATATTAGAGGTATATATACGAAAGAAAAGTATGAAAGACCGCCTCAAAAAGAAGAAATCACCAATGAGGAAGACGGAAGGGGGAAGGTAAAGAAACACATTAAGAATTACTACATGCTTCTTGTAATTCTTAATGTGTTTTTTTACCTTTCCCCTTCCGTCTTCCTCATTGGTGATTTCTTCTTTTTGAGGCGGTCTTTCATACTTTTCTTTCGGTTATATACCTCTAATATAATACTATTTCTTGTAGTTATCCTTGATAAGGAACTTAATAAAGTTCGAAAGTACTTGGAAACACCATTTCATTTTTTCCTGCGGGACATTGCATTATATATATATATATATATATATATATATATATATATATATATATATATATATATATATATATATATATATATATATATATATATATATATATATATATATATATATATATATATATGCGCTCAATAACCCATAGGCTCAAAAATAAATTAAGAAAGAAGTAACAAAGAGATAGGAAAGGGATAGCATGTGTGTGTATATATGTGTATGGAGCGGGAAGATGTAGGGAGTAGTGAAGGAACCAATGTTTCAATAATGTAAGATTAGACGATTCGAAATTACTAAAACAATTACTCCCATAAATTTAATGAGGAAGTGTGTTGGGGAAGGGGGGATGAGCGAAGCCTAAAGAGACCACGAACGAATATGGATGACATGAGGAAAGTGAAAGGTTGTTTTATAGTGTGTGGTGCGGATTAAGAGATTCGTTGAAGCCACGGTTTGGCTGTGGTGTTGAGCGTCGAGTTGGTGGTGGTTTAGTTGGTTGGCAGTTTGTTAGGTTGAAAAGTGGTTCGGTTAGGTAGAAATCCGATTGACACAATACACAATCGAACGAAAACTAGCAGCAACCAACGGGATCGCCGCGATTTCAAGTAGGGGAAAGATGAAAAGATACACAAATTTGACTTAGGGCAAAAACATCAGATATCATACGAGGTGAACGTGAAAAGCAGAGTATTGTAAAAGTCCTTTTACACTCGTTACGACGCTATCAACAAAGGCTGCGATAATAGTTTTGATGCAGTTATAGACACGTTTTTATTGTTTTAACATACAAATATGTGTTTAAATTGTAATATTAATCCAGGTGGACGCCCTCGGTGGCGAGCACACGCTCCAGGCACGACCTGAAGGCCGCGCAAACGTTGTGCACGAAATCCTTCTGGGCTGACGGGGGAGTTCAGACCGTCGACGTTGCTGTGGCGGACCTAGCAAGTAGCAAGCCTTGCCATCGACGTGCGCTCAACGCTGTAGTCGAGGGGATTGAAGTCGGGCGACTGCGGCCAAAAGTCCGACCAGAAGTTCATGTTCGACCCTAACGAATCTTGCACGGTCTTGGCCGTGTGGGCCGGGGTACCATCCTGCTGAAAAACGTAGTCCGCCTTCTTCGAGATCTTTCTCGCCTAGGGCAGGACTTTTGTAGCCAAGATGTCCCTGTAACCGGCCTCGAACTACACCGGCGGCATGTTCTCGCCATTCGAAGCCACGATGCCAAGCATCATCACGGAGGCAGAGTACTTTTTCGTGGACACGTAGCGGACTTGGGAGAGGTCTTTGTCAAAGCTTACCACGCGCCCGTTTTGCTTGTTGATTACTGGATCGACCGTGTTTTTTTCAGCAGAAAAGAATAAGAATTCGATTGCCATGATCCTTCAAGTCGTTGAGAAGGCAACGACGGCGCTCCTGACGTTGTTGTCGCAGACGGTCAGTGAGCAGAGGCCTTTCCACGCACCCTCAAGCTCCTGCCGCCCTTCGACACTGTGGCTCTCAAGATGTTATTCTTCGCGAGCGCAGTCATTTTGAGCTTCGGAGTACTTTCGAAATCCTTTCTGACAGCAAAACGGTTAACAACTTGAGGTCAGCCTGAACGAGGTCGATTGGGAAGGGGGAGGGGAGGTCTTCCCCATTCTTGAGCCTTTTTTACGACTCTACGGAGGGTCATCCGGCTGAAGTTGAGTCGCTTGGCGATGTCAGACTTTTTGTGGCAGGAGAGCAGATATCAGGATTCGTTTCACTTCTATCTCGAAACATCTCCACACAATGGAAAAGAAGTTTTAATGACACGTGCTGGAAAAAGTAGAACTTTTAATTCGTAAGACGGAACTTTTTCTATCCCAAGCGTAAACCTCTCAAAAGATAAAAAAAAAACCTAGGGTATAACAAAACTTTTATACAAAACCCGGTACTGTACCCGAAGGAAATTTATATGTTCCATATAAATGTGTGGATTTTCATGTGACCAGTATGTGGAATTATAATGTTTAATAAACGATTCAACTTAAATATAGTCTCATCAGAACACGCATTTTGTCTGCAAATTGATCAACTTCTGTAGTTTTTATTGGAAACCATTCGCAAAACTAGATCCTACGATCCGGATCATCCAATTCAAGTTGTAAGAATTATATTTTTGACTAGTGACTTTTCCCCCATTTCCCTCTTCTTTCATGTAAATAGTCTTCCTCCTCCTGTCTACCGGATATTTTTTTTTTTTTACTGTTTCGAATTTGAAGATACCCTGGTTCGGTTTTACTAAGCGAGACTTATGGTGCTGATAGGGCGCGATCTGTAACCTTTAAGAGTAATTGGGTACATATTTTAAGACTGACCAAGGGGAGGAGGGGGAAGGGGCTTCCCTCGATCTTGGCTCCTTGTGGCGCTAGGGCGATGCGTTTATAACTTCGCCCCTTGAGGTTGGAGGTGAATCTCGGCTGAGTTTGGAGCTCCCCTTTACCCCTTTGATGGGCTGGTGTGGGGTCCTTTTTTAGGCCTTACACATTTTCAAAATCAGAGAGAAAAGAGATTTCATACGGTAAACATTCCTACTTTGGGGGTGAATCAAAGGGCTCCTACGAGAGCTACGAAGTTTCAAATGAGACTTTTTCTATCGCGGGTTGAGAAACCCGAGGTCGTAGCCCAGGAAAACCAACTAGATATATGAAAAGCATTCAACCTTTAATGCCAAAATCTTAAATAGTGAAAAAGTTTCAAAAACTAGTCAAGATCTACAAGTGTTAAATAACATAAAATAATTAAACTTACCTGGAAAGGGAAAACGAACATGAATGATATGAGTCAAATTAGATAAACAGGACTCAAATATTTAAGTGAGAAGTAGAAAAAACGAAAAACGGAAAAAAATAGCCGCTAAAAAAAGAAGCTAAAATTACAATGATCTGCAACTTTTTTGAGGTCAAGGTGTAGTGCAGTGGAATTTCATGGTTTCATCATGTTAAATTAAAATCATGTAAGTCATCTTTAATAAGATGTAAAATTATAAGGCGCACGAGAGGGGGAGAGCGGTCAAAGTGACGATTATGCAAGAGGTGCAGTCGCACACTTTCTGCAGCACTACACACACACATTTAAATTTATCGTAAAAGTTGCATTGTAGTGATGTAAGAATGAAGAGAAAGTACTGGACAAAGACAAATAGGTTTTGTTCCACTTTAGACATTCCTGATCACACAAGCGGGGTTAAATTGGTAAATTGCAGTTTGAAATGCCTCTGTGCGATTCAGAAGAATGAATTCCACCAAACATCTTAGCCGCCACTACCCCGAGAATCAAATGATGACGGATCGCACATCGAAGTTCTGAGCTGGATTTCTTAGTCTAAGAGAAGCTGGTTTATAATATAAGAGTTAAGAGCAGGATTTCTTGGTCTAAGAGAAGCTAGTTTATACGAGTAATATCGAGTTCAGAGCAGGATTTCTTGGTCTTAGAGAAGCTAGTTTATAATATCGAGTTAAGAACTAGAATCCTTGGACTTAGAGAAGCTGGTTATTAATATCGAGTTAAGATCATATCGAGTTTAGAGCAGGATCTCTTGGTCTTAGAGAAGCTGGTTTATACTATTGAACTAAGAGAAGGATTTCTTGGTCTTAGAGAAGCTGGTTTATAATATCGAGTTAAGAGCAGGATTTCTTGGTCTTAGAGAAGCTGGATTATAATATCGAGTTAAGAACTAGAATTCTTGGACTTAGAGAAGCTGGTTATTAATATCGAGTTAAGAGCTGGATTTCTTGGTCTTAGAGAAGCTAGTTTATAATATCGAGTTCAGAGCAGGATTTCTTGGTCATTTGAGAATCTGGTTTATAATATCGAGTTAAGAGCAGGATAACTTGTGTTAAATTTTTTGTTTTTTTTTTGTTTTTTTATTTAAGGGGCTATCTGGCGACTACCGACTTAGGCATAAGTCGCCGTAAACAAACAGCCTAGTTCTAGGCCACTTTAAAAAATTGAACAGAAAACAACAATAAAAAGAAATAACAATAACAAAAACAACAATTAAACCTGGTTAAATGAAAGGGAGAAGGCCGTCCTCCCCCAAAAAGTCAACAAGTCCACCAGTCAAAGTGCACGCACTCGTCCTGAGTACAAAGGACAGGGCGGTAGCGACCCCGCCCATCCCGGTACCGGCCTGGGACATTCGATAAGAATGTGCCGAACAGTCTGGGGGACTACGCAGTCGTTGCAATAGGGCGCAGGCGAGCACTCCATCAAATAGCGATGCGTCACACGAGTGTGTCCGATTCGGAGACGACAGAAAGCAACCTGAAGCCACCGCGGAAGTGCGGGATAGGTCCATGGGAACAGTCGCCGCGCAATGGCACGCAACTTTAAGTTCCCTTCGACCGTCTCCCATCTTCTTTGCCAAGCAGTCCGAAGAGCTGCCCGTATTCCTGCCATGTAGTCGGTGTGAGGAAGAGCAAAACGGTGGTCCGGTCGCAGAGTCTTCGCGGACTATTTGGCGCCCTCATCGGCGCGCTCATTCCCCGCAATTCCTACATGTCCAGGAACCCAGCAGAAGATAATCTCGACATCCACCCGGCTCGCCAAAACCGTGGCTTCACGGATATCGCGAACCAGGGGATGCGGAGATTGCATGTCCCCGAGAGAACTCAGGGCGCTTTGTGAGTCGCTATAGATCACAATCCGGTCTCCAAACCGGGCACGTCGCGTAATCTCCCGTACCGAGTGGTGTATTGCCACCAGCTCGGCCGTGAAGACAGACGCAGCGCCTAGTAGAGCCGCGCTGACTTCAAACAGAGGGGATACGGCGTGGAAGCCGACCCCCTCTTGGGACTTGGAGCCATCCGTATACACTGGCACGGTTCCAGCGTGACACGATGTGTGCTCCAAAAAGGTCGAACGCAATACTCCCGGCGCCGTAAAAGCTTTGGGAGCAGAGGCGTGGCGACAAAGGGCCAAATGTGGTACCCTCCAGGGTGGCATCCTGGGCAGAACCAGCGGCGCCACCGGCCCGAGAGCTATATCTACCTCTCGAAGGAGTTTCCTGGCCCTAAACCCAAAGGGCTTAGGGTATGACTGGCGTCTCTCGGCGGCATAGGCACCATCGAGATCAGCTGCGGATGCAGTGAGAGCTGTTGGTGACTGAGGGAGGAGCCGGGCTCGCGCGTACAGGCGGGTGATGCACTGCACGCGGCGCAGAGCGAGTGGCATCTCCCCAGCATCGACCAACAGGCTCTCAATGGGGGAAGTGCGGAAGGCACCGGTCGCAAGGCGAAGGCCAGTGTGGTGGATTGAATCCACCTTCCGCAATAAACGCTCGGCTGCGGATGCATAAAACTCGCATCCGCAGTCGAGCTTCGAACAAACAAAGAATCGATAAAAGAGTAGGGCAGTAGTCCTATCAGCGCCCCAAGTGCTGAACGTCACGGAACGGAAAATGTCCATGGCGCGGGTACAGAAGACCCTAAGGCTGCGAATATGAGCCTCCCAGGTGAGGCGTCGGTCGAATACAAGACCAAGGAAACGGTGCGACTCAACCACATCCAGGCGAACCCCATTAAGAAACAAATCTGGGTCGGGGTGAAGCCGTGGAAGGCGGCAGAAGTGCACCACCTTAGTCTTGGCCAAAGAAAACCGAAACATGTGCGCTTCGGGAGAGCGAGAGACGCAGTTCAATGCCTGTTGGAGTCGACGCTCCAGAGTTGTCATCTGGGCCGCGCCAAAAGAGATCGAAAGGTCGTCCACGTAGAGCGTAGCGAGAACATCTTCCGTCAGCACCGAGGTGATGCCGTTGATGCTCATGGCAAAGAGTGTGACACTGAGGACACTTCACTGCGGGACACCCTCTTCCTAATCCTTTGGGCCGGAGAGAGCTACCCCCACCCGTACGCGAAATCGACGATCTCGCAAAAAATCAGATATAAAAATTGGGAGGCGTCCCCTCACCCCCATCGTGTGGAGAGTCTCCATGATACCGTATCGCCATGCGGTATCATAGGCCTTCTCCAGATCGAAAAACACCGTGGCGTAGTGCTGTCTACGAAGGAAAGCCTCGCAGACGGCATTTTCCAGTCGGAGCAGAGCATCCGACGTGGAGTGGAACTTGCGGAAGCTGCACTGTGAGGAAGACAGATGGCCTCCGCTGTCCAGGAAAAAGGCTAGTCTAACATTTACCAATTTCACCATCAACTTGCACACGCAAGAGGTTAGAGAGATTGGGCGGAAACCGGCCGGAGTAGAGTGATCTCTTCCCGGTTTGCGAAAGGCGAACATAGTAGCGATTCGCCAGGAGTCTGGGAGAAGACCCTCCACCCAGATCCTGTTGAACAAATCTAACAGAAAAGCCATGCCTCGCTCACCCAGGTGTCGAAGCATGGCGTACGGGACATCGTCCGGACCATGGGCGGTGTCCGCGCACGAAGCGAGAGCGGAACGCAACTCACTCACAGTAAACTTGTCGTTGAAGGGTTCTCCGCCTCTGGAGGTAAAGTCCAGCCGGCAGCCTTCCGCGACATCACGACGTGACTGAATGCTGGCGGAGCAGCATCACGGCTAGAGAATGCGGAAAAGGCGGTCGCTAAGGATTCCGCCACGGACGCGGGGTCCGAGATTGCGGTCCCATTCTCCTGGAGAACGGGAGGGGGGTCCTGCGAGAAGTTGCCCCGAATCCTTTTGACTCACTTCAACACCTCAGCTAAAGGGGTCTTCCCGTTAAGTGAAGACACGTATGCCCGCCAAGAAGAGCGGCGGGCGTGCTTCGAAATATACCGGAACCTAGCCCTAGCCCGACGAAATTCACCCACAGTGAAGTCTTTCGGCCGGCGCTTATAGCGCATGCAGGCATAACGCTTCTGTTTGAGGGCCGTCTCACACTCGCCCGACCAGCAAGGGAGTGGTCGGCGCGAAAAACGGCCAGACGTCCTAGGAATAGTAGTCAGGCCCAAGGCGGTGAGGTTGCCGGAGAAGAACTCAACGGCCTCATCTACCGACCTAAACTCCTCGACTGAGATAGAGAATTCAGTCATTTCCTGAAATGCAGGCCACCGCGCCCGCGCCAAGCACCACCGAGGTGGGCTCTCAGGCGGCAGTTGCCCTGAAAATGATATTTGAATGGGAAAGTGATCACTACCATGGAGGTCATCGACCACCCCCCAATCAAAGTCAGGCTGTGCATCGGAAGAGCACAAATATAGGTCAAGGCAAGAAAATGAAGCGGTTCTCGGACAGTGATGCGTAAACTCATCTACGTTTATGACACCCATCTCAAGCTCTTCGATCAGATCGGCAAGGACTTGTCCCCTGGGATTTATGGAGTAATCTCCCCAGAGAGGATGCCTGCCGTTCAGATCTCCAAGCAAGAGATAGGGCCTCGGCAACCGTGCCACGACGCGGCGGAAGTCCCCCGCGTCGAAGTCAGCTGACGGTGGAATGTACGCAGAAATGATAGTATACCTCCTATTCAGGTGCTGCTGCACAGCCACTGCCTGGAAGGGGGTATCTAAAGAGAAAGGAAGAACGGAGACATCATACCGGGTGTAAACCGCGCATCCCCCAGCCCGGCCATCTCGCGGTGGTGGGGTCGCAAGACCCTTATACCTCGGGAGGGCAGGCAGGGGGCACGCGCCTAGCATGGTCTCCTGCAAAAAGATAGCTAACGGGGAGCGGGACAAGACGAGCCTCCGCAGCTCCTCCCAGTTGGCCCTGAGTCCACGGCAATTCCATTCAAGGAATATGCCCTCCAGGCCTAGCTCGGAGGAGACGCGGGGGCCCTCCTCGAACTGAAGACCCTCACGGGAATGGCCGTACGCTTCCCGGTGGCAGAACCCCGGGCTCTGTTAAGCCGGACAAAGCGCTGAAGGCACTGTCGCCTTCAAAGACTTATTGGGCTCGCCATGCGAGTCTTTTCCTCCTTCCGCCTCGAAACCTTAGGGGGGCGTTGCGTCTTCGGAGGCGTGGGGGGCCTCTTTTTGAGGAACCACCGTCTCCGAGCCACCCGCCTCACCTCGGGGCGTGGGCGAAGGAGCCGAAGCTCCTTTGTTGCTGTCCTCCTTCCAGGGGACAGCTTTAGGAACCACCGAAGATGGCCTAGCGACCATCTTCAGGGGTGTTGCCTCCTGTGAGTCTAACGACTCGGTGGAGGCGCGTGGCCGTTTCGCCTTACGGAAAACGGTCACGCTGGGGGAAGAGGGGGGAGCCCTGGTTTTAGCCGGGGCTGGGTATGAACCCTTTTTGCCACCAGCTTTACCAGGGAAGCGCCCGGGTTGGGTAGAGCCCGCAGAAGGGCTCCGAATGGGCGCGGAAACAACCGTGCTCGTTGACCTGGATGGGCCAGAAGCAGAGGGTGCCTTTCTAACTATTGAGGCATATGACGTCCCAGGCAGAGCCGGGCGCGCCAGGACCAAGTCCTTTGCCTCGCGGAATGAGAGTCGATCCTGGGTCTGAACGGCCAGGATTTCTTTCTCAAGGAGATATGCACCACATTGCTTCGAAGAAGCAGGGTGCGGGTCTCCGCAATTGACACACTTGGCCACACACGATTTGGACTTATTGTGTGCGACCTTGGAGCAATTTACACAGACTTCGGGTGACCCCGACTTTGCACGTCTACATGAGCGATTCGTATGGCCGAAGCGGTGACAGTAATAGCACCGCCGCGGCAGTGGCACGAATGCCTTCACGCAGTAGCGGTACCAACCGGCACGCACCGACTCAGGGAGTTCGTCACAGTCGAACGTGACGAAGAGTGTAGGGGTGGGTCTCGAGGCCTTCCCTGTTTTCTCATCACACGTTCGACCTTGACCGCCCCATGGTCGGCCAGCTCTAGGGTGATGTCCTCAATGGAGTAGTCAACGAGTTCCCTCGCATAAACTACTCCTTTCACAAAGTTCATGGTAGAGTGCGGCGTCACACTCACCGGGGTGCCATGAAGTGTCCGAAGAGCACTTATCTTAGCCGCCTCGGCGGGATTCGCCGCATTCGCCAGAAGGCTGCCGTCCGAGAAACGGGTCACCTTCGGCTCTCTACCAATTGCACTAGCTAATACTCTCCTCTGATGGATCATGTTGCCCTTGGACAACATGGTGCAATCAGTGGAGCGAATAACGAGGAAGCGTTTGAAGCCAGCGGGCTTGAAAACGCCAGGTAACCTCTGAATCAGGGGCCCCGATGTCATCGAGGCTCCGCCCTGTGCACTCTTGGTGTTAGTCTTAGTCAGGTGCTCCGCACACATGGGGGGAAGGGGCCAGATGTGCCGATCTTGGCTTGGTCGCCTACCAAAGTGGCAGTAGACCCATCCGTCCCCGCAGCCCCCGCGGATGGAGAGGACCCCCGAGTCTTCTTTGTCTTTTTAGTCCTTTTAGTCTTTTTCTTTTCTGGAGAGGAGGGCGGGGAATGAACCCGCTTCTCACCTCCACCGGCAGAAGCCCCCATGCCAGATGGACCGGCCTCAGCCAGGTCCCTCTCCGAAATGGAGAAGTTCCTGGTAGTCGTTGGGGCACCTGTCGGAGGAGATCCCTCCCCTCCTTGTACTGCCTCGGAGCCCTCAGCCCTTTGAGGGGAACCTTGCATAGGGGCGGATTCGGGTTCGGTGCTTAGCGCCGAGCCCGGATTCCCCCCCATGGAAGGCCCTACCGTCTGAGGCTGGGTCTCCTCAAGGACCATGTCTATCACAGGAGAGGCCTCCAGTTGGCCATCCCCTCCCAGGACATCGCAGGTCCCCTTGGCAGCGTCAAGTCTTTTGTGGGGAGGCACAGGCCTTAACCCCGGCAAGGTTCAATATCCTTGCCAGCAGGTCTTTTAAGGGAAGCGACCGAAGGGGCCTGGCTTCCCTCTCCCCTTTAAGGGGGTTTGCCCTACCGAGCCGCTTCGATGGGGAGCGGCTGGCTAAGGGCTGCCTGCTGGCTTTCTTGGCAGTCCCCTTAGAAAGAAAAGGAGGGACTGCCGCTGGAAAAAGCGAGGTGCCCGAAAGCACCTCCAGAGAAGGGGGTGAGGGGGAGTCCCCTACACCCGTAGGCGTAGGAGAGGAGTAAGCCTCCTCTCCGGTTAAAGAGGTATAGAGGGTCCCCTGCGCAAGCACAGGGGGGGGGACCCCGATCTTTTCTGTGGAGCTGCACGAGGGCGGCTCCGTTGTTTTAGGGGGAACTAAGGAGAGAAGGTTTTTTTTGCATCATTGGGCATGGTGACCCTCTTTGTTTTACGGGACGCAATCGCTCACCACCTCTTGCAGTAGCCCGTAGTGCAAGAGGTGCTTACAGGCCCGGCAGAGCCACGCGCCGCCATTTCGGACGACCCCTCCCGCCTGGTGGCCTGGCAGTCCTTCGGCATGGCGGCTCCACCTTGAACACGGCGTAAAAATAATAGATTTTGAAGACGAGAGGAAAAGGGATGTGAGGGAGGTATGGGTGGGGATGAAGCAGGTTGTTAAAAGCCAACCACCCCAGACCGGAGCTCAGGGGTTAGGGGACATTGTCCCCTCCCCCCTCAGCCCCGATCCGGGACGATTGGCTGAGAAGAAGTTCAGCTTCTACCCTGTGAAATTAGAGGCTGACCAGAGAAAGTTGTGGGAGAGGTTGTATGAAAAGCGACGAGGTAGGATAGGAATACAGGCTATCTGAAGGAAGGAAGAGAGGCTAAGCTGGGGCCGGACGGGGCGCTGGATCCCGTCAGCACGGCGGCCAGGATGGCAAATCGCCGCGCCCCTTACAGAAGCTGGTTTATACTATTGAATTAAGAACAGGATTTCTTGGTCTTAGAGAAGCTGGATTATAATATCGAGTTAAGAACTAGAATTCTTGGTCTTACAGAAGCTGGTTTATAATATCAAATTAAGAGCTGGATTTCTTGGTCTTAGGGAAGCTAGTATATATTACATCTTTGCTAGACCTCGCTTGAGGACACAGTGACCCAGAGCCTAGTTGACTATGCACTTTCAAGCGAGGCTAAGGAAGCCTTTATGATATCTAAAGTTTCAAAAAATACCCATCAAATGACTCTTTATCGTGAATAGCAACGTACCTTTTTACTTTATGATTACAAGTCCGGCCTAAACCGTGCCCAATTGCAACGTCGTATCCACCATGCATTTGGAGAATACACACTAAGTCGTCGCACAGCCTACAGTTGGTTTAAGAAGTTTCAGCGTGGCCAATTCGATCTCCAAGATAAGCCAAGAAGGGGTCGACAGATTTCGACCGTGAGGGCAGCATGAAACGTCGTTTTGATTGGCTGGACAAACTGGTTACTGCAGATGGGAGATGGTGTCCACACTCGAACATGGTACGCAAAAGAAGCTGGACAGATAAAGGTGTACCTGCACAACTTCAGGCAAAGGCCGACTGACATCTATGAAGCTTATGGTTTGTGTCTGGTGGGATGTGAAGGGAGTGGTTTACTGGAAAGTGTTGGGACGCAATGAGTCTATCGAGGCTCAATTATAGTCAACAACTGCCTCGGGTGGCAGATGTGATTGGGCAGAAACGAGTATAATTGACTGATGTCATGTTTCTTCATTATAACTCCCGACCATACGTTGCAAATCATACCAGTGAAAAACACCTGGAACTGGAGTGGACAGTTATCCCTCACCCACCGTAATCGCCAGACCTAGCGTCAACAGACTACCATCTATTCCAGGCACTGCAAATCTTATTGAAATGGCAAAAGTTCGCAAATGATGACGAACTGAAAATTGCATTTGGAGATTTCTTTGATAACAAACCAGTTGAATTTTACAACAAAGGCATCCATGATCTATCCAATCGTTGGAAGGAGGTGCTCAAAAATAACGGTGATCATATTGTTCATTGATATGTTTCTTTTGCTGCATTGTTTCGATGAAAATTATTCTCGATAAAAGTTGCGCGAGAACTGTGTTTCCAACCTATTAATCATTAGCTCGGAGGTGAATGTATTCTTGTTAGAGAGGCTGGTTTAAAATGTCGAGTTCAGAGCTGGATCTCTTGGTGCAAAATATCGAGCACAGAGATGAATTTCTTCGTCTTAGAGAAGCAGGTTTATAACATCGAGTTTAAAAGCTAGATTTCTTGGTCTTAGGGAAGCTGGTTTATAATATCGGGTGCAGAGCTTGATTTTTAGTTTAGCACTATGGACAGCCGCAGCAAAGGTTTTCGGATACATCGGAAATTTTAAGGAATTAGATAAATGCAGAGTTGCACAATTTTTTATTTGCATATCAATATGAATATAACAGTGAAATGAGGAGGAGTAAATACAATAAGTTACATATGCCCCAAACAATCAACAAGAATTAACAAACTACATAATTTGTCAAAACATGCAACATCAGCAACATACGAGAGCGGTCAATAAGTTTTGCAATTCGGATATAAGGAAACGAGATATGAGGAAAAGTGCTTTATTATTTTGCAATATAACTACCCTCTACTTCAATGCAATTGCGCCACTTGTCCCTGAGGCTTCGAATTCCCGACAACCAGAAATCTCCCGACTGCTGTTCAATCCACTCCTGGACGGCGAGCTGGACAGCTTCATCGTCCCCAAACCGGCGTCCACTCAGTGCAGCCTTGAGCTGGCGGAATAAAAAGTAGTCGCTAGGGGCCAGATCTGGACTGTAGGGGGGGATGGTTGAGCTCCTCGAATCGGCACTCAGGCACGGCAGCTTGTGCAACTCTGGCCTTGTGGACTTTGAGGACGTTGAAGTTGATCATGGAGCGTGAGGTTTTTAGGGACCCAACGGGCAGAGACCTTGGTCATGGAAAAATTGTCGTGGATGATGTTGATAACACTTCCATGTGATATTCCAAGTTGTCGCTCGATTTCTTCGACCTTCACCCGTCGATTCTCGAGGATTATCCTCACCACACGGGCTACATTGTCCTCGTTGGTCACGTCTGACGGGTGTCCTGGACGGGGGTCATCTTCAAGTGACTCACGACTATGGCGGAACTCCCTATTCCAGCGAGCAATGGTTGCATAGGAAGGGGCGGTGTCTGTGTACACTGCAACCATCCGTTCATGGATCTCTTTTGCATTCTTGCCTTCCTTGATCAAAAATTTGATAACTGCGCGGTGCTTAACCTTCTCCATTGTTGAAAGATTTGTGACTGAAGATGTGCGATCAACTACTGCTTCTTAAATAGACCAGGCAGGGCCGTTTGGCTGCAGGTCCTGACTTGTCATAAGTTGTCCTAACACCCCCACAAACAGCCATCCCCCTTCCTGTGTTTTGCCCTACCGATTCGCAAAATTTATTGACCGCCCCTCGTATGTATAATAAGCAGATAAGCTCTATTAAAATTAAAACACCACCAAACTGATACAGGAAGCTCAGTAGCTTGCCGACAGTCCCTTGGCAATGATGAGAGCATTGAATCTTCAAGGTTCGCTCTCCACGAGGGTGCAACACCTGAGGGGTGTGATGCTGGCCTATTCTTCGGTGATGACTGCCTTCAGCTGCTAATTGAAGGCTAGCTGACGTCATATGGCCTCTTTCAGGTCCTGCTACAGGTTTCCCAGTGGCCAGTCCATCGGCGCGATATTGTTGTCTCAGAACCACTGTATGGTGGACGCAGACATGGTCATTGTCCAGATGGAAAATAACATTCAGGCCATTTCTGGAGAAGTCTAGTGGTGGAGGAGGCATGTAATCTCTCAGGACAGCTTGGTACTTCTCTGAATTCATGGTGTCATCACACACGATAAGACGACCCACCCCTGAACTTTACATGCAGCCACCATGTTTTACTGTTGGCACTATGTAGTCTCGATTCAACTGCTCCCTCGGTCTACTGGTGATTTAACGTTGACCTCTAGGTGTAGAACAACTGGAGCGTGGACTCTTCGGACCTTAAGACGTGACTAAGGCAGTCCAAGTCGCTTCCTTTGAAGGTTGATCAGCGGCTTCTGGCGGGCTTTAGATGAATTTAGGTCTTGTGTAAGCAGTCTGCTACGGACTGTTGTGACGCAGTCTTTCCATTCATGTTCCAGCTGGACTGCAGTTTTCTTACGATCCGGGTCATTAGAACCGAGACTTGTCATCGCATTGCATACTGACCCTGGATAGTCCAGACCGAGGTCGAACTTTGATGTTCCCATTTTATCGGATCTTATTTAACACTTCACTAACACCGGAATGTGATCCGCCGCCCCGCATGGTGAGTTGTTGACAGCTGATACCCTCCTCGAGAAGCGTGCGTATTAGACTGCTTTTCTCTAACGTATAGTTACGTGTTTTCGCCTTTATCACATCATTATCAGATCCTGTCGACAGTAATATCATATTATTCAACACCTGTGTTATATGAAGACATTTTGACTAACATAGCGCCGGCTGTAGATTTGGATAAATGCTAGGCAATAAAATATTACAAAGAGCAACCTGGAAAACTTCCCATTATACTTGATGATCAAATTGATAGGTTTCTTATGAAACTTAGGCAGAAAACTTAATAAAGGAGTCTACATACAAAAAATCTTTTTTCCTCTTTCTCCAACCTTGGCGTATTGAACGGGCTACCTAAAATTCACAAAGAATGTTCCTTTGCTTCTCATCCGTAGCACTTATTCCATGGCTAATTATAAATTATAATTTTTTTTAGTTATGTTTATCTCCTTAGTTGTATTGGGTTGAGGAATAAGTTCTTGCGGTTTTATCAAATTTATTCATTACCATTAACAATTTTAGAGAAATTTCATTTTTAATTGATAACAATATGCAATTTAATCAATAATGTATTCTCTGCTGTTATTTAAGACTTCTTTCCAACGTTCAACTAGTTTTTCGATGCCTCTGCAATAAAAATCTCTGGATTTTGATTCGAAGAATTCGTCTAACCAGGTTCTTAATTCCACATCAGTAATGAACGAAACGCCGCGCAAATTGTTGGAGAGCGATCGGAACAGATGGAAATCCGATGTAGCCAAGTCTGGCGAATATGGAGGAGGCGACAGGATTTCCCAATTAAGGGTTTGGATGGCGTCGTTTGCTATATTGGCAATGTGAGGATGAGCATTGTCGTGTTTTAGAAGGACTCCATAACGTCGATGAGGTCGCTTTTCACGAATAGCTTCCGCGAGTCGATACATTTGTTGAACGTAGAATTCTGCATTGACAATCTCGTTGTTCGCAAGGAGCTCATAAAGAATGATGCCTTCACAATCCCACCACATACACAGCATCGTCTTTCGTGGATGAAGTCCTTGCTTTAATCGCGGAAGTGTTTTTTTTATTGGGGCTAAGCCATTGTTTTCGATGGTTCATGTTGACATAAACACATCACTTTTCGTCGCCAGTGATGATGTGGTGAAAAAATCTGTCCTTATATCCACGAGTAGCCTTGTGACGAGCAAGCAAACCTGCGGCAATCGGGGAGCGTTGAAGTTTGTTGCTTTCGCTCAAAGCGTGCGGAACCGAGTTTTTGTACTTTCCCCATCGAATGAAGGTGATTCACTACAGTTTTCTGATCACACGCCAATTGTACAGCCAATTCTCTAGTCATGAAGAAGGTCGTTCAATCGATCTTCATCCAACTTAATGGGGCGACCAGAATGTTCTTCGTCATTAAGATTGAAATGACCGTTTTTGAAACGTGAAAAACACCATTGAGCTGTCTTTTCTGATAAAGCATTTTCTCCGTACACAGCACAAATATCGCGGCGAGCTTTGGCTGCGTGTGCATTGTTCCCGTCTCGATTGAAAATGAATAACAACAAGTGTCGAAAATGCGCCTTTCTTTCAACTTGACATTCCATTTTGAGGGTACAGAACAAAAATTAAATTAACACAACTTTTAAATAAACCGCAATGACTTATTACTCAACTTCAAGTCGTAGCCTAAGCAAAAGCCTAATAGTCAACGCTTTAAGAGACGTAGCCTAACCTTTGCAAATTTTGCTCTCATTATTTATTATTGTTTCTTAATATGTGCACAAATCACGTCAACAAAACTTAAATCAACACAAAATTTTAAAAAACGCAAAAACTTATTCCTCAATTTAATATATCAAAAAGTTGTTAGTTTTCTGAAGAGATTTCTAAGCTTAATATTGACTCTCCTAATTTTATTACGAGTGTAGACGTCAAGTCCCTATTAACTTTAATCCCAGTAAAAGAAACAATAGAGTTAGTAATGAGCAAGTCTTTCCCTTCTCCCAACTCAACCTTCCATGGAATCTCCCACTCTTGGTTCCGCTCCTTATTAGAATTGGTTGGTAATGATAATTACTTTACATTTAATGGGAAAACAGACCACCAGATAGATGAGGTTGACATGAGTTCTCCCATTGCCCCAATTTTAGCCGACATCTTTATGTCAAATTTTGACAAATTTTTTGAATAGGCGTCCAGCCTCTTTAAACCATTTTTTCATGAAAGATATGTTGATGATACATTTATAATTTTCAAATCAGAACCCATATCTATAAACTGTATTAAATATTCAAACCAGCTACAACCCCATATTCAGTGTGAACAAGAAAAAAAAAAACAACTCTCGTCTTATTTGACATTTTGATTTCTGGTTCGGACAAATCTTTCAGTTCAGTTGATCGTAAACCTACTTTTACTGGACTAGGTATGAATTTTTTCAGTGGTTGTGACATCTCTTACAAATTAAGAACAATTACAGTGGCAGCAACAAAAAAAGTGACATTGAATATTGGCAACAGAAATCGATACACAAAATCGCTTTCACTATTTTACTTGCCAACAATCCAATGAAAATGTGCGGAGCTTATGCCGCAAGTGGACGACTCTCCTGGGCTAAGACAACAGAACTGCGCTCTATTGGAACTCAGTGTCTCGTTTGAGCTCGTACAACGACGTTTTAGTATATGGCACTCCAGCGTGCTGATTATCTGCATTCGTGCCTCCATTTGACGTGCTATAACTTCTGTGCAAGTGGATACAATGGGGTGGAAAAAGCTTTCTATGACAGAGAAAAGCCGTGCCTTGACCCTATTAGAGCAGGAAAAGTCTTTTATTGATGTAGCAGCAGATTTAGTAACGTCAAAAATACGATTCATCGCCTAAAACGTGCAGCTGAGTTATTGCCACCAGGTACCATACCAAAGAGGAAGGAGGGCATTGGTGCAGCTAGGAAGACATCTCCGAGGACTGATAATATCCTAAGGCGTAAAGTGATGTCAGACCCTTCTGTAACCTCCGCTTCAATCAAGAAAAAACACCCAGACCTCCTCGAGAACGTTGCCCTCAGGACCATCAGTCATCGCTTACAGAAGGACTTAGGCCTACCGTCTCGCCGCGCTGCCAAGAAGCCACTTCTTACCAAGGCTATGAAGATGGAAAGGCTCAATTTTTGCAAGACCTATAAACATTGGACAGCTGCCCATTGGAAGAAGGTCATGTTCAGTGATGAGAGCACCTTTAGGCTGGTCAGAGGAGAGTCAAAGATCGTGCGTCGTCCCAGCACTGTGTCTCGGGATGACCCGAAATATACCGTGAAAACTGTGAAGCACCCTGATAGTGTGATGGTGTGGGGTGCCTTTAGTGGAAAAAAGGGCAGAGGAGGTCTGTACTTCCTTGCCAAGAATGTAGCCATGAGGGGGACTAACTATCTTGAAGTTTTGAGGCAGCACATGCTGCCATTTTGGGAAATTCATCAGTGTGAATTTTTCATGTATGATGGTGCCCCTGCTCACAGGTCCCAGTTAGTAAAAAGGTTCTTCAATGATAATAATATTAGTGTTTTGGAGTGGCCTGGTAATTTCCTGGACCTAAATCCTATTGAGAATGCTTGGAATCTGATGAAATCCAAAGTTCAAGAGACAGCACCCGGCAGCATCAAGGACCTGATAATCACTGAAGCAGATCTGGGTTACGATCGACCCCACCTACTTCGCAAACCTCACTGAATCAATGCCCAATCGACTCAGGATGGTCATCAAGTGCAAGGGCAACATGACCAAGTAATAACTTTCATGAAATATTCATAATAAAATATGTAAGTTACATTTTTCTGTTTTATTTTCCCCGAATTGTCACATGTCACTTTTTTTGTTGCCGCCACTGTACTACTCTATTAAACCGCGCTTATCGATTATCATCGAACTTCTGGTTGATGCATATAAAATTTGAATTTTTAATTCGATATTTCACCAGCAATGGATAATCCTTCCTCGTCTATATACAAAACATTGTCGAATTTTTGAAAAAAATTATTTTCCGAAATTACCAACCAATGATGTGGGTAAAAATAAACGATATTTCGTGCTCCAGAAATTTGGCCCATTAAATAAGATTGCTCGTGCCCAATTCTCCAAATTATTAAAGAAGTTTCATTTACACACTAATTTTACAAGTCTTTGTCAACAATTTTACTAGGAAAGTTTTCTTTAATTGTAAAGATGGGATCTCGCCCGAAAAAAGAAGCATGGTCGTATATAATTTCCTTTGTCTTGGGTGTAACAAAGGGAAGCACCAAGGTAGCAACGTGCGCTCCGTGAAGGCTAGTTTGTTCACATTTTGGCATTAGCCTACGAACAGGTAATGTCCATTGTAAAAAAACAACAAAAAAACAAACAGCAATTCGCCAACATTCCATTAGTTGTAAAACCGAAATATATTGCAATAATTATAAAATATTGGTATCTACTCAAGACTTAAGGCAGTGGGGATTTGGGAATCGCTATATATCATGCAATATAATCCTCATCTCAATAGTGACTTATCTTACTTCCCGCTGTAAATCACATAATCTAAATCAACCAGTATTTGCCTTGCACCGTAAACCAACTTTACTTCTTTGCTATTTCTGCCTCACTTTCTCGGTAATCCTTGAATCTTCATTCCGCAAGGTGAGCTTATGGACCCGACATAATTATTTTGTTCAATTAATTCTTCATTATTTTTATTTTTGTCTCTTTGGTTCTAATTTATAACCTCAGCTTTAATTTATAATTTTTATTTCATATCTCCTGTTTAGAATTTCTTTGTCTTTTAGTATCCGAGGATGGGCGTGTATGTATAGCCCGAAACGTCGTAATAAATATATATATATATATATATATATATATATATATATATATATATATATATATATATATATATATATATATATATATATATACAGTGTGTGAGGGAATTCCAGGTGGAATTTCTTGTCCAGCACGGAACTTCCTTGCGCTGTAGAAGGTTCTGTTAGTCTTAAATTGGTAAGCCTAACCCCCGACCCCTTTCCACAAGCGGTAGCCTCGAACCGCGTCCACCACGATTCACCTTAACACGGGCTAGAATAGAATCGGCAAGAAGATTCGAGGCCATTCGAGAGTAGAGCTGTTTCCCACTAAACCCCTCCTCGCGGGGAGAGCCTCGGACATATATATTGCTCGCTTCCCATGAGACAATGACAGAGTTGAGAAGTCTCGCCCGGACCCAAGAAGATTCCCCTAGTTCCAAGTCAGGTGCTAACAACAAAGCAAAGAGACAGCTGAACTATTTGTGTATTGGAATTAGCCCCAGCCAGTGAGGTAATTCCATTTAAAGATCGCTAACGAGTGATTTTTCCGACTTCTCTCGTCAACTTCTGTCGAAGCCCTCCTCGTTTTCGGGTGGCCGAAATACTCCCCCCTGGACCGGATGTTACCCCCCCCGCCTTTTTGGGGAGAACCGTCATCACTTCAAGTTCCCGTTTAGAAGTTTTGAGCGCCCTCGTATCACGTGCACGAGACATCCGTGAAGCCTTACCCGTCGTCTCACCCGGAAGCTTCCGTAAGCATCCCCCCCCCCCTCAGTAACCTATTTGCGTTAATTCCCCCCATTTGAATAGTCTCCTCCCGTAACATTAATTTTAACTTCATAGTCTGATATATGACTACAATCCCCCCCCCCCTCGTTTACCGGTGTAATTTTGCCCATTAATTCATCCCATGTAATTTTTGTCCATCAATTCTCGCATTATTTTTATGTAAATAAAATTATATTTTTGTACATTCCTCTTTAAATAACCTTAAGTTTTGGCATCGCCCATAATTTACCTGACCTCGTTGCACTCTCTCTCGCTACTCAATCCGTCTAAATTAGTGGTGTTCCGTCCCTTTTTCGGTTCGCCTGTAAGTTATTGGTCCCTCCTCCATAGATATAATATGGTATTGATGTAATATAATTTCATACCACGACACAGTGGGTGCAATAAATATCCGATAAATGGTCAAAAGTTTATTTACCATAGTTACACACCAGCAAAGTAATCGAAAATTGAACATCTTATGTATTTTGTACGTTGAATACAAATTCGGTATTAGAATACACAAATAGCAAAGCATTGATATTATATCGACAAAAGTGTTAGATTATCCCCTCAAAAAGTATCCAACACACCCACAAAATCAGCTTTAAAGCGAGAATATATAGTTCTCGATCATTCCAGAATGGTTTACCGGACAGGAATGCTTTCTAGAAAAATAATCTACTTCGTCCATGTGAAACGGTGGACTTCAGTCAGTGTCTGAGAGCTGCATGAGAGGGAGGTTATCGTTCAACACTAAAGAATTGCCGAAAAGGAGCAGAGAACTAATTGTTCAATTAGATAAAAGTGGTTTGGGCTAAAAGAAAATTTTCATCTATGTTAAAAATACCAATTTTAACTATTGGTGACATGATTCGCCGGTTAACGTCATATCAGTCCACTGCAAGTCTACCACGATCAGGGCGTCCATCTAAAATTTCAAACCGTGCTGCTAAACATATAGTCCAAAAAGTAAAGAAGAATGCTCGAGTGACTCGATCTGAACTTCAGAAAGATTTGGAAGCAGCTGGGACAAATGGATGCAAAAATACAATTAAGGTTTAAGGTAAGTAACCAGTGGGTTGCTGCCCAATCCAAGTGGATTCTATATGGCAGCTAAGATAAAACGAGGCAAATCATCTATAAAAGGTGGAGGAGACCACTTTGTGACAAAAATTTAAAGAACGAATGGTTAAAAGATTCTTCCGCCAATATGAATCGAAGATGGGTGTGTTAAGGGATAGTTAAAAGGGTCGGGAAATAGGACAACCGGAGAATGGTGAAATGCGTGCAATCCAATAAAAGGTGGGCAACCGATTGGTCTCCACCGCAAAAACGACAGCAAGGGCTGATATGGACACCACCCGAAACAAGATGGCCGTGAGTAAGTCTCGTGTGGCCAATGCGAACTCGGTAAAGGGCCACCTCCAACGACCGCATTCTATGACGACTCGAGGGCCAAGAGCGAATAGAATTTTTAATTTTGTATAGTTTGGATGATAAACAGTCATCCTATTCATTCTGCTACAGTTGAAAATTATATTTTCTTATTGAAGGAAAGTAGTCCCTAAAAGGCAGAGCCGTGGTCTCAGGGGACACACAGTGTGCTGATCGGGCCAGCCCCCACATGCCCAAGGACCCAGCAAAAAATAATTCTATATCGGGACGCATTTTAGATCGGCCAGTTGCGAATTTCTGTGACTAGGGGATGAACGCATTAAAAGATCTAATTGACTGTAAGACACTCCTTGAGTTGGAAAAAATGACAAAATCACTAAAAGGTAAAATTTGGATGAGTCTAAAGGCTTAAAGGATTGCTGAAAGTTCAGCGGTAAAAATGGATGCTGCTGGCGGCAAAGATAAAGTTAAGAATTCTCCTCCTGGGTACATGGCTGCGGCGCCCACGCCACCGTCTGACTTAGAGTCATCCGTGTATAATGGGCAACATTGTTTGTGTGAGGTCGAATGCTCTAAGAACAGGCTCTTAATGATGCGAGGGTCCATAGAAAACTTCTCCAGGCTCCACATGCTGGTACAGACTGTGGGGAGAGGAGCACGCCAACTAGGGGTCAGTAAGGATGGAAGGGTAAGGACCCTTGGAGCACCCAGGTTAGAGAGATGATCTCTTATGCGAAGGTTCAAGGGGCGGGATAAAGATGGCAACTTATCATATGCCGCCGTTGATTCGGCAGCATATAGGAATCTGTAGATCTCTGAAGCAGGGGCTTGTTGTACTTGACAGAGGTATCGAATGCAGATTTGAAGTCTATGGTAGGGCAAAGGTAGTAGTACCCCACTCTCGCAGTAAAGGCTGTTGACAGGAGAAGTACCGAAGGCTCCACTGGAAAGGCGAACTCCGAGGTTTCGAATCGAGTTCAGCATTTTAAAGGCTGAAGGGTAAGCCGATGAGTAAATTTGAAAGCCATATTCCGATTTGGATTGGACGAGGGCTGTGTATAATGTCCACAATGTTTGTCGGTCGCTGCCCTTCGAAGTATGTGAGAGGACTTTCAAAATGTCTAGAACCCGACGACAGCCAGTTCGAAGTCGGCGTAGGTGTGGTAACCAGGATATATTTTTTTTTTTTAATTAAGGGGCTATCTGGCGACTGCCGACTTAGGCATTAGTCGCCGTAAACAAACAGCCTAGTTCTAGGCTACTTTAAAAATTATACAGGAAACAATAAAAAGAGATAACAATAACAATAAAAAAGCAATAACAAAAACAACAACAATTAAACTGGGTTAAATGAAAGGGAGAAGGCCAGCCTCCCCCAAAAAGTCAATCAGTCCACTAGTCATGGTGCACGCACTCGTCCCGAGTACAAGGGACAGGCGGTAGCGACCCCGCCCATCCCGGTACCGGGATAGGTAACGTGCGCGAAGATCACCCAGACTGGGACATTCGACAAGAATGTGCCGAACAGTCTGGGGGACGACGCAGTCGTTGCAATAGGGCGCATGCGAGCGCTCCATCAAGTAGCGATGCGTCACACGAGTGTGTCCGATTCGAAGACGACAGAAAGCAACCTGAAGCCGCCGCGGCATTGGGGGATAGGTCCATGGGAACAGTCACGGCGCAATGGCACGCAACTTTAAGTTCCCCTCGACCGTCTCCCATCTTCTTTGCCAAGCAGTCCGAAGAGCTGCCCGTATTCCTGCCATGTAGTCAGTGTGAGGAAGAGCGAAACGCTGGTCGGTCGCAGAGTCCTCGCGGACTCTTTGGCGCCCTCATCGGCGCGCTCATTCCCCGCAATTCCTACATGTCCAGGAACCCAGCAGAAGATAGTCTCGACATCTGCCCGGCTCGCCAAAACCGTGGCGTCACGGATATCGCGAACCAGGGGATGCGGAGATTCCAATGCCCCGAGAGCACTCAGGGCGCTTTGTGAGTCGCTATAGATCACAATCCGGTCTCCGAACCGGGCACGTCGCGTAATCTCCCGTACCGAGTGGTGTATTGCCACCAGCTCGGCCGTGAAGACAGACGCAGCGCCTGGTAGAGCCCCGCTGACTTCAAACAGAGGGGATACGGCGTGGAAGCCGACCCCCTCTTGGGACTTGGAGCCATCCGTATACACTGGCACGGTACCAGCGTGACACGATGTGTGCTCCAAAAAGGTCGAACGCAATACTCCCGGCGCAGTACAAGCTTTGGGAGCAGAGGCGTGGCGACAAATAGCCAAATGTGGTACCCTCCAGGGTGGCGTCCTGGGCAGAACCAGGGGCGCCACCGGCCCGAGAGCTATATCTACTTCTCGAAGAAGTTTCCTGGCCCTAAACCCAAAGGGCTTAGGGTATGACTGGCGTCTCTCGGCGGCATAGGCACCATCGAGATCAGCTGCGGATGCAGTGAGAGCTGTTGGCGACTGAGGGAGGCGCCGGGCTCGCGCGTACAGGCGAGTGATGCACTGCACGCGGCGCAGAGCGAGTGGCATCTCCCCAGCATCGACCAACAGGCTCTCAATGGGGGAAGTGCGGAAGGCACCGGTCGCAAGGCGAAGGCCGGTGTGGTGGATCGAATCCACCTTCCGCAATAAACGCTCGGCTGCGGATGCATAAAACTCGCATCCGTAGTCGAGCTTCGAGCGAACAAAGGATCGATAAAAAAGTAAGGCGGTAGCCCTATCAGCGCCCCAAGCGCTGAACGTCACGGAACGGAGAATGTCCATGGCGCGGGTACAAGAGACCCTAAGGCTGCGAATATGAGCCTCCCAGGTGAGGCGTCGGTCGAATACAAGACCAAGGAAACGGTGCGACTCAACCACATCCAGGCGCACCCCATTAAGAAACAAATCTGGGTCGGGGTGAAGCCGTGGATGGCGGCAGAAGTGCACCACCTTAGTCTCGGCCAAAGAAAACCGAAACCTGTGCGCTTCGGCATAGCGAGAGACGCGGTTCAATGCCTGTTGGAGTCGACGCTCAAGAGTTGGCATCTGGGCCGCGCCAAAAGAGATCGAAAGGTCGTCCACGTAGAGCGTAGCGAGAACATCTTCCGGCAGCACCGAGGTGATGCCGTTGATGCTGGTAACCAGGATAACTTTGGATCGAGAGTTGTGCCAAGAAACTGAAACTCGGAGACGAACTCTATATTTTCGCCTTGCAGGAAGATAGATGGCGGGACAAGAACTCATCATGTATGGTGGAAATACATTGCTTTGATTTTGTTCGTGGAAAAGCGGAATCCCTTAGGTTATGCTCTTTTGGAGACGGCATCGACCGCCAGTTGTAGTCGACGCGCTGCTGATGGAAGGCGAGGTGAGGAACAGTATATTGCTAAATCATCGACAAACAGAGTTGCCGATACACCCTCTGGGAGAGACGAAATAATATCATTGATGGCAATTATAAAACATAAGACACTTAAAACACTGCCCTGAGGAACTCCCTCCTCTTGGGGTTGCAGGTCAGAATATGCGTCTCCAACACGTATCTTGAAGGATAGAAATGCTAAAAAGCTCTGAATAAGTGACGGTAAAAGGCCTCTCATCCCCCAGACGTATATCTGCTTAGAAGTTGTGTCGTAGGCTTTCTCGATATCGAAAAATATGGCCAGAACTCACACTTTAATGAGAAAGCTTTCCGGACCGATCCCTCGAAACGTACTAGTAGGTCAAGAGTACTATAACCTTTGCGGAAGCCACATTGAAATGGAGAGAGAAGGTGATTGGTTTCTAGGAACCAGTTTAGATGTTCCAACACCATTTTTTCCAGCAACTTACTCATACAGCTGGTGAGAGCTATGGGGCGGTAGTGATCTGCGTCCAACCCGTCCCTGTCCGGTTTGACAAAGGGAAGGATGATCCCAATGCGCCATGATGAGGGGTAAAACCCCCCTCACCCATATAAGGTTGTACAAATCAAGTAACAAGAGAGTAGAGTGTGGATGTAGGTGCCGAATCATATCGAAATGTATCTCATCAAGGCCAGGGGAAGTAGATCTGCAGAGGGACAAAGCGCTACGCAGCTCATGGACCTTGAATATAGCGTTATATGGAAGGTTAGATTTTGTTGTGAAGTTGAGAGAATGAGACTCTTCCTTTGATTTGCAGGGTAGAAAAGCCTTATCGTAACGGCTGACACTGCTGACGGCGCGGAAATGGTCAGCAAAAGCATGCTGACCGCCAGGCTGTCATTCTCCAAGGAACCGTGTAAGTTGAAAGTTGGGGTATGATGATCAGCATAACAACCCCTGATCTTATTAATTCTCTTCCAGATCTTAGCGGTAGGTGTCATAGAAGAAATTGATAAAACGTATCTGCGCCATGAATTTCGGCGAGCCTAGCGAAGGGTTCTTTGGCGAAGCAAACGAGCTCGGTTTCGGTCAGCCTTGTTGCACAAAGTTGGGTTCTTTCGGAATCGGGGTATGGGCTAACTTGTAGTTTTTGATAGCTGTTGACACGCCGAGGTCCACCAGGGCACGGTTGAGCGACCCGTGTCGGGTCGCTTCCGTGGGATGGTCTGTGTTGCTGGATTGTAGATAGTCGATGTAAAGTATTCTACTGCCGCGTCCACTTCATTGAAGGTCCCCAAGGATGCACTTGTGAAGGACGCCTCTTGGAAACCTTCCCAATCTACATGACCTAAGTCCCACTTAAGGGGCATGGTTGTATGAGGGTTAGCTTGAATGGCCGACAAGACAATAGGGAAGTGGTCACTCCCATGGAGATCGTCAAGAATTGACCATCGAAATTCCGTGAAGCAATCAGGGGAACAAACAGACAGGTCAACACAGCTAAAAGGGTCCGTCTGGACATGATAAGAAGTAAAATCGCCAGTACTTAAGACACAAAGAAAGTCAGATAATAAAAGAGAGATGCTTCAACTGCATATCCTGAATGTTTCTGCCGCTGCGAGTAGATGTAGGATGAATGCTTCAGGCTGGTCGGAACTCGAGCGTGATGGTCGGTTTCGTCCAGCGTCACGTAAAACGTCAGAGAAGAGACGGCCGAGTGGTGAGGTTTGTACTCGAGCACGCTGGCGGGCCCCTCTTATATCTAGAAGTAGGGAGTCGCGCAAAGCGAGCACCTCCTTTTCATATAAAAATATAGAGCAGAGTTTTGACGCAGCACTGTGGGTACCTCCGCAGTTGGCACAGCGAGGTGTTTTGGTGCATTCGGGGCCATGGTAGTCAGAGCTACAATTGACGCAGGAGCGGGGGTGCCGACAGGCGCGGCCAATATGTCCAAATTGATTGCAATTGAAGCAGCATCTGGGTAGTTCGATGTAGGGACTTACCGGGACACGAAGGTACCCAGTTTTAATATACTGGGGCAGTTCTTGCCGTTCGAATGTTAAAATCAGTGTGGCGGTTGGGACTCTAGTGGAGCCTAATGTTTAAGTCACCCTGTGTACGTGCGTGGCACGTTGGTTACTAAGCTTGCTCTGAAGGCGGGAGAGGTCGTAGTCCCTTAGTTCGTTTGAACGGACGACACCTTTGACAAAATTCAGACGCGGATGGGAAAAGAGTTATTGGAATTTCAGCTATCGAAGATAGGTTTCGCACAAGGTTGTGTTGAGAGTGAGATGACACCTCGACTACGACATCACCACTACCTCTTGAGCACATCCGGCGGGGTTCACCACAGCGGGACACAAAAGATTCATTGACGTCAAACACATCGACTTTTGCAAGTAGGGTATCGGATGATGAATTCATGACAAAAAAGCGAGGATAATCTAGATCTGGGTCTACTTAGTTGGAATAGGTGTCCCACGAGCGAGAGAAGGTTGAAAGGGAAGCTAAGGAACGTTTGGCATGAGAACCCTTACGAGAAGGGAAGGTTTTTGGTTTATGGCTAGCCATTGTAAAAAGAAAAAAACTTCGCATTCTCCATTGGGACTCCCCACCATGGAGGCCTACAAGGGCCCGGCACTACTGCAACTCTACAATCAGTTACGTCCGGTATGTCCTCTTGGAGAATGGATACGGATCCACCACCCAATCTTTATAACCCTAAGAGGCTGCCCGAGTTCTCCTACGCACGGAGAAAAGGGGGCCAACGATGAGCTTTTCCTTGGGCATTCGGTAGACAAAGGTGGCAGAGATGCCCAACCTCTTCCACCTTCATGAAAGAACAATTCGGAATCAATCCATAAAACGAGCAGAGGTCGGGTATCTATAAGGGCCACTAGATAGGTGAAGGAAGAGGAGGAAATAAAGGGCAGTGGGAGAACTTAATAGGGGAGGAAAGAAAAAAGGGCATGTTAAAAGTCTTGTTGGCAGGACTATAGGACCCCTAAGGGGCTCAGGGTTGCACCCCCCCCCCCTCGCCACGAGAGGGCCAGTCTCTCTCTGGGAACAACCCCTAAAGAAAAGATCCCAGAGAGGGAGGGGGGAAAATACAATTAGAGCAGTTCTTAGTAACGAGGGATTCCATTCTCGCACACCAAGAAAGACACCTTTGTTGAAACGAATTTATGTCAGAAATCGTCTGAATTTTGCCAAGGAACATTTAGAGAAGCCTGCAAGTTTTGGGGACGCAGTACTATGGTCCGACGAGACGAAGATTGAGTTATTTGGGCGGAATAGTGTTAGTCAAGTTTGGAGGCATGATCCTAAAAATACAATCCCAACAGTGAAGTTTGGAGGAGGCAGCATAATGGTATGGGACTGCTTCTCCTCTGCAGGTCCTGGAAGACTCCATATTATTGAAGGGAAAATGAATGCTCAGATGTATAGCAGATTCTGGATGATAACCTCTAAGTCTGCAGACGACTTGAAGTTGCTAAGAGGATGGACATTCCAGCAGGAGAACGATCCAAAGCATACAGCCAAGGGCACTGCAGCGTGGTTTCAGCAGAAGAAAATAAAGGTATGGGATGCCAAGTCAGTCGCCCGACCTAAATCCTATCGAGAATCTATGGAGAGAGAATTAAAACTAAAGATTCAAACAAGGGATCCAAGAAATCTAACAGATTTAAAAGGAATATGCCAAAAAGAATGGGCCAAGATACCTAAAAATATTTGTAAGAACCTCATAAGTAAATGTCCCAAACGGTTGGAAGCTGTACTAGCGACGAAAGGTCATATCACCAAATACTAACTTATTTAATAGATGTATCGGATACTTTTTTAAAAATTCGTTTGATATTTTTGCCGTAATCATAGTAATGTTTTACTATTTGTGCAATATAGCAGTTTGTATTCAACGTACAAAATACATAAGATGTTAAAATTTCGATTAATTTGCTTTTATGTAACTATGGTAAATAAACTTTTGACCATTTGTCGGATATTTATTGCACCTACTGTATATATATATAAATATATATATATATATATATATATATATATATATATATATATATATATATATATATATATATAATGAAAAATAATGCAATATCGCAAGAAAAGATGAGGAATTAAACCACATTCTCCGAAGACAATTCAATTCAGAACAGTTTCGGTGTATCTCTCACTCGAATGCCTATATACATTATTTTTCGTTTCACGATAATACTGTTAAAAAATCGGAAATTTCTAACCTTTTCCTTAGAGCATACAAAATATGTCATCCTTCCTATTTAGATGAAGAAATTGTCATTATCAGGACCATTTTTTCTAATTTGTATTAGCCCGATTGGTTCATATCGTCTGCCCATTTTGCAGCTAGGAAAACATTCTATGGTAATAAGCCTTCCCGCACTAACGACTTCAACAAATGTATAACATTGCCATTTAATAATAAATTAAATAGTTTAAAGGACATATTTGGAAAAGCGGGTATTAATCTAGCCTTTAAATATAATAATACCTTAAACCAATTGATGATGGCCAGGAAACCCAAAGAACATCACAACATAGGAGTATATGCAGTACCATGCAACGATTGCCATAAAGTTTATATAGGGGAAACGGGGAGAAATCTAGACAAGAGATTGTACGAACACAAAAGAGATATTAGAGTGGGCAGCGAAAGTAGTGGAATATTCTGCCATGTTAGAGACAAGAATCATACGATCGATTTCAATGGAAGTAAAATGTTATTTAAATCGGCTAACTATGTTAAGAGAAGAATCGTAGAATCGAGCTTGATATCGTCAGTTCCTAATTTAAATCTATCTGAGGGTCAATTTTCTTTTAATCCTGTAATAAGAAAGCAAATAAACAAAATAGTAAAATGTCAGCCCTTCAATATGCTTAGGCCTAACCCCCCCCCCAAGATTAGCCACAAGTAGGGGATTGGGGGAAAAAGAGGGGATCTTGTGTTATGCTTTTCTCTTATATTTTCTGCCCAGTGTCAGTTGAAAAAGGGTGTGAGATACACCGAAACTGTTCTGAATTAAATTGTCTTCGGAGAATGTGGTTTAATTCCTCATATATATATATATATATATATATATATATATATATATATATATATATATATATATATATATATATATATATATATACAGACAGGTAAATATGTAGATTAGCGACCCGGCCGATGAGATGTACTATTTCGTCCGTGTTCCAAAATGTTTCACGTTTTTGGAGTACATTTAAGGAGACGGCTCGTGTGGGGGTAAACACAGTGCGAGGACCACACTACGATGATCCTGAGTTTCATTAAATTGGCGGGATCTGGGGGGCAGAGCCCCCAGTATATAATCCAAATTGTTTATAGAATAATGTCCTGGCGTTTCCAGAGGTGAATGATTTAACTACATCATGTTAGCGCCTTTAATCGTTTTGCGAATAATAATAGGGGTAGGGTGGGATCTGACGTCAGAAATGACTGATTTGAATTTTTATTTTGTTTTTCACTTCATATTTTTTTATTATCCTCAATTGGAGTCATTTTTATCTGTCAATATATTTTTCCCCAGTTTACTATTTTTATTACCTTTTTTTATACATTTAAATATAATTAGCTAGCTCGTTTAAAGGAACTACTTTTTTTTAGCCGTTTGCGTATCATAGAGACGTTTTATACGTAGTTTCAAAATGGTATCAGTTTGCGAAGTGTGTCCGTCGTCTATTTCCGAATTATTAACTCTAGTTTGTGATAGAGAAAAAATTGTTACCTTTTTGGACGTTCATAATTTAGTTCAAATTAAAAGCGATTGCGAGATTTGTGGCCGGGCATTAGATGTGGTAAATATGTAGATTAGTGACTCGAACGACGGGACGTACTATTTTCGTCCGTAGTTCAATCCTCAAATACGGAAGAAAAAACGAACAGTTCGACGCCTATCTTGCAACCGCCATCTTCTGCAAGCGCTTCCCGTTGACCAAAACGGGAATTAAAGAAAGATTCCACGCTTTCCTCATCGCTATTTCTGAAGTATACCCCCCGAAATAAAGTAAGTAAACAGCGTTTTTCGTTCTTTAGTTTTATATAACAAAGATGGCGACAGCTATATTTCGAAAAGTACTCAAACGCGCATGAATATTCCGACACGGGTGAACGAAAATATTTACACAAAAACATTTTTTTCGGCCGGGTCGCTAATCTACATATTTACCCCCCCCCCCCCCACCCGACCATTTTCTCCCAGACACATGGCCTCCTACCTAACCCAACCTAAATACAGTGGGCTATTACGTATGAGCGTCGTCGAGAGAGAGAGAGAGAGATCAACATCCACATAACCCCATGTATCTCTCAAGTCCGCTCAGTCGGTCGCGCTCGATAACCTCTCCCCCGAGCCCGCGCCCATTCATTTTCGTGCGCCTAGGCCTCAGTCCTTGTTTTCCTCCTCTTTCGCATCTACTTACTTCCTCTTGGCTCCCGTCTTCGCGATTTGGGGCTGTCCGTCTACCTCTATGTTGATGACACTCAGATGTACCATTCCTCATCCTCTGTGTCCTTCTCTCAATCAATTACCATGCTCCTTTCAGCCTACACCTCCATAAACGAATAGCTGTCAGCCAACTTGCTCAAACTTACATAGATGTATTCAAAGGCCCAAGGAAAATGGAAAATTGCTAACACAACCCGGAAAAACGCTAAGGAGAATATTATATGTACGAGTACCAATGAAAGCTGGCAATGAGCGTCGTGGTCATATAAGCGATGAGCGCTTGATGACAAAGGTTCGAATCCAATTTCTTTATTTATTTTCATATAACGGTTAAAATAGTTTGCCCTATCTTTTCGTTCACTACTTTTCCAATTTTCCGTAAGTTTTCATTGGTACATATAATATTCTCCCACAGGAAAGATGAAAAAGATGCATCCAAGTACATTCGAACTTTATTAAGTTCATTCTCAAGGATAACTACAAGAAAAAATATTATAATAAGAGTATATATAAGCTATCCCTTTTAATGTTAAAAACATTTTGGTTTTACCCTTCTCTGTTTGTTTCATTGACCTTCCCCGTCTTTTCAAAAACTAACATTTTAGTTGCTTTTAAATACGAGTTAACTATAAACATTCTAGTTCACAATAACTGTAATAATATTGGGGGAGTCTATTCGGTCGAATGTTCTGTTTGTCCAAGAAAATATTTTGGACAGACAGGAAAGCAATTATCTGTCCATATTAATCAGCATAAAACACAATGTTAGGAGAGCTGTAAATAATAGTGTGGTTTTTGTGCATATGTCCGAAAATAACCACTTAATTGGAATTCAGCAAAATTTATTTTTCGCTCAAATAACTCAATTAAAAGAAACCTTGTTGAATGTTCATGTATAAGCCAATTTAATAACTTTAACATTTCCCTTGGCCTTTTTGAAATTGATGCTGTTATGAAAAAAGTCTTTCTTAACGAAATTAGTTTTGACTTATGTTCCTATTTTTTGGTGGGGGGGGGGGAGGCAATTTTAATTTTTATAGGCACGAGATTTGTCAATTTGATAATTGCATTGATTTTGCATTAACATTATTTTATTTCTCTTCCTCTCTCCTTGCTCCTCCGCCCTACGTATCTGATTACACCTAATCGACATCTTTCAACTATCGATTTATCAGGTAATCGTTTTAACCATTTGGGCCCTGTTCATGACTCTTTCTACCTCTCGGTTTGGCCTTGCTAACTGTTATGGCTAAATCTTAATATGAATTTACCCGTCCCTCTCCTAATTCCTCATTGATGATTTATTGTCTTAGGGGGGTCTTCTATCTTTTACTAGCTTATATATATATATATATATATATATATATATATATATATATATATATATATATATATATATATATATATATATATATATAGAGAGAGAGAGAGAGAGAGAGAGAGAGAGAGAGAGAGAGAAAGAGATATATAACGATTTTTTTTCTTAATTTTAGGGGCCTATATGGCGACTACCAATATGGGCATAGGTCGCCGCAATCACGATAGCCTAACACTATGCTACTTTAAAATAAGAAAATGAAAAAACAACAACAATAAGGAGGGAAATAGCAACAATTAGGAAGCATGTTCCGGCGTCGCGGGGAGGTCGGTTCCACCCGACGCAGGAGCGTGCGAGCTACAAAGAAAACAACAACAAAAAACAAAAGCAAAACCTAGGTAAATAAAGGGAAGGCCGGCCTCGCCCGAAAATCTATAAGTCCACCAGTCAATGTGCACGAACTAGTCACGAGTACAAGGGACAGGCGGGAGCGACCCCGCGCATACCGGTGTCGGGACAGATAACGTGCGTGGAGATCGCCCAGACTGGGACAATCAACAAGAATGTGCCGAAAAGTCTGGGGGACAACGAATTCTTGATAGTGTGGCAATGGTGAGTGGTCCATCAAATGGCGGTGCGTTTCGCAAGTGTGCCCAATTCGGAGACGACAGAAAGCCACCTGAAGCCCTGGCGGCATAATGGTGTAGGTCCCTAGGAACAGTCGCGGCGAAATGGCACGCAACTTTATGTTCCCTTGGACTTGTCAGCGAGCTTCTTTGCTAGGCAGTCCGAAAAGTTGCCTGTATTCCTACAATGTAGTCGGTGTGAGGAAGAGCGAAACGCTGGTCCGGTAGAAGAGTCCTAGAACACTCTTTGGCGCCCTCATCGGCGCGCTCATTCCCCGCAATTCCTACATGTTCAGGAACCTAACAGAAGATAATCTCGAAATCCGCCCGGCTCGCCAAAACCGTGGCGTCACGGATATGGCGAATCACGTGATGCGGAGATTCCAATGCCACTAGAGCACTCAGGACGCTTTGTGAGTCGCTATAGATCACAATCCGGTCTCCGAACCGGGCACGTGGGGTAATCTGCCGTACCAAATGGTGTATTGCCATCAGCTCAGCCGTGAAGACACGCAACGCTTGGTAGAACCCCGCTGACTTCAAACAGAGGGGATACGGCGTGGAAGCCGACCCCCTCTTGGGACTTGGAGCCATCCGTATACACTGGCACGGTTCCAGCGTGACACGAGGTGTGCTCCAAGAAAGTCGAACGCAATACACCCCTCGCCCTACAAGCTTTGAGAGCAGAGGGGTGGCGACAAATAGCCAAATGTGGTACCCTCCAGGGTGGCGTCCTAGGCAGAACCAGGGGCGCCACCGGCCTGAGAGCTATATATACCTCTCGAAGGAGTTTCCTGGCCCTAGACCCAGAGGGCTTAGGGTATGACTGGCGTCTCTCGGAGGCACAGGCACCGTCGAGATCAGCTACGGATGCAGTGAAAGCTGTTGGTGACTGAGGGAGGCGCCGGGCTCGCGCGTACAGGCGAGAGATGCACTGCACGCGGCACTGAAGGAGTGGAATCTCCCAGCATCGACCAACAGGCTCCAAATGGGGGAAGTGGGGAAGGCGCCGGTCGCAAAGCGAAGGCCGGTGTGGTGGATCGAATCCACCTTCCGCAATAAACGCTCGGCTGCGGATGCATAAAACTCGGCCGTAGTCGAGCTTCAAACGAACAAAGGATCGATACAAAAGTAGGGCACTAGCCCTATCAGCGCCCCAAGCGCTGAACGTCACGGAACGAAGAATATCCATGGCGCGGGTACAAGAGACCCTAAGGATGCAAATATGAGCCTCCCAGGTGAGGCGTCGGTCGAATACAAGACCAAGGAAACGGTGTGACTCAACAACATCCAGGCGCACCCCATTAAGAAACAAATCTGGGTCGGGGTGGAGCCGTGCACCACCTAAGTCTTGAGAAAGAAAACCGAAACCTGTGCGCTTCGGCATAGCGAGAGACGCGGTTCAATGCCTGTTGGAGTCGACGCTCGGAGTTGGCATCTAGGCCGCGCCAAAAGAGATCGAATGGTCGTCCACGTAGAGCGTAGCGAGAAAATCTTCCGGCAGCACCGAGGTGATGCCGTTGATGCTCAGGGCAGAGTGTGACACTGAGGACACTTCCCTGCGGGACACCCTCTTCCTAATCCTTTGGGCCGGAGAGGGCTCCCCCCACCCGTACGCGGAATCGACGATCTCGCAAAAATTCAGATATAAACATTGGGAGGCGTCCCCTCGCCCCCATCATGTGGAGAGTCCCCATGATACCGTATCGCAATGCGGTATCATAGGCCTTCTCCAGATCGAAAAACACCGTGACGTAGTGCAGTCTACGAAGGAAAGCCTCGCAGACGGCATTTTACAGTCGGAGCAGAGAATCCGACGTGGAGTGAAACTTGCAGAAAGCACACTCTGCGGAAGACAGATGTCCTCCGCTGTCCAGGAAAAAGGCTAATCTAACATTTACCAATTTCTCCATCAACTTGCACACGAAAGAGGTTAGAGAGATTGGGCGGAAACCGGCCGGAGTAGAGTGATGTCTCCCCGATTTGCGAAAGGCGAGCACAGTAGCGATTCGCCAGGAGTCTGGGAAAATACCTTCCACCCAGACCCTGTTGAACAAATCTAACAGAAAGGCCATGCCTCGCTCACCCAGGTGTCGAAGCATGGGGTACGGGACATCGTCCGGACCATGGGCGGTGTCCGCGCACGAAGCGAGAGCGGAGCGCAACTCACTCATAGTAAACTTGTCGTTGAAGGGTTCTCCGCCTTTGGAGGTAAAGTCCAGCCGGCGGCCTTCCGCGACATCACGACGTGCATTGAATGCTGGCGGAGCAGCATGACGGCTAGAGAATGGGTAAAAAGCGGTCGCTAAGGATTCCGCCACGGACGCGGGGTCCGAGATTGCGGTCCCATTGTCCTGGAGAACGGGAGGGGGGTCCTGCGAGAACTTGCCCCGAATCCTTTTGACTCGCTTCCACACCTCAGCTAAAGGGGCCTTCCCGTTAAGTGAAGACACGTAGTATGCCCGCCAAGAAGAGCGGCGGGCGTGCTTCGAAATATACCGGAACTTAGCCCTAGCCCGACGAAATTCAGCGACAGTGAAATCGTTCGGGCGGCGCTTATAGCGCATGTAGGCATAACGCTTCTGTTTGAGGGCCGTCTCACACTCGGCCGACCACCATTGGAGTGGTCTGCGTGCAAAACAGCCAAACGTCCTAGGAATAGTAGTCAGGCCCACGGCGATGAGGTTGCCGGAGAGAACTCAACGGCCTTGTCTAACGACCTAAACTCCTCGACTGAGATAGAGAATTCAGTCATTTCCTGAAATGCAGGCCACCGCGCCCGCGCCAAGCACCACCGAGGTGGTCTCTCAGGCGGCAGTTGCCCTGAAAATGATATTTGAATGGAAAAGTGATCACTACCATGGAGGTCATCAGGCTGTGCATCCGAAGAGCACAAAGATAGGTCAAGGCAAGAAAATGAAGCGGTTCTCGGACAGTGATGCGTAAACTCATCCACGTTTAGGACACCCATCTCAAGCTCTTCGATCAGATCGGCAAGGACTTGTCCCCTGGGATTTATGGAGTAATCTCCCAAGAGAGGATGCCTGCCGTTCAGATCTCCAAGCAAGAGATAGGGCCTCGGCACTCGTGCCACGACGCGGCGGAATTCCCCGGCGTCGAAGTCAGCTGACGGTGGAATGTACGCAGAAATCAGAGTATACATCCTATCCAAGTGCAGCTGCACAGCCACTGCCTGAAAGGAGGTATCTAAAGAGAAAGGAAGAACGGAGACATCATGCCGGGTGTAAACCGCGCCTCCCCCAGCATGGCCATCCTGCGGTGGTGGGTTCACAAGACCCTTATACCCCGGGAGGGCTGGTAGGGGGCACGCGCCTAGCATGGTCTCCTGCAAAAAGATAGCTAACGGGGAAAGGGACGAGACGAGCCTCCGCAGCTCCTCCCAGTTGGCCCGGAGTCCACGGCAATTCCATTGAAGGAATATGCCCTCCAGGGCTAGCTCGGAGGAGACACGGGGGCCCTCCTCGAACTGAAGACCCTCACGGGAATAGCCGTACGCTTCCCGGGAGCAGAACCCCGGGGGCAGAACACCGGGCGCTGTTGGCCGGACAATGCGCTGTCACCTTCGAGGACTTATTTGTGGAGGTTGGGCTCGCCATGCGAGTCTATTCCTCTCTCCACCTCGAAACCTTAGGCGGGCGTTGTGGCTTCGGAGGCAGGGGGCCCTCTTTTCGAGGAACCACCGTCTCCGAGCCACCGCTCCAACTCGGGGCGTGGGCGAAGGAGCCGAAGCTCCTTTGTTGCTGTCCTCCTTTCGGGGAACAGCTTTAGGAACCCCGGAAGATGGCCTATCGACCATCTTCGGAGGTGTTGCCTCCTGTGAGTCTAACGCATTGGTGGAGGCGCGTGGCCGTTTCGCCTTACGGGAAACGGTCACGCTGGGGGAAGAGGGGGAGCCCTGGTTTTAGCCGGGGCTGGGTATGAACCCTTTTTGCCGCCAGCTTTACCAGGGAAGCGCCCGGGCTGGGTAGAGCCCGCAAAAGGGCTCCGAATGGGCGCGGAAACAACCGTGTTCGTTGGCCTGGATGGGCCAGGAGCAGAGGGTGCTTTTCTAGCTATTGAGGCATATGACGTCCCAGGCAGAGCCAGGCGCGCCAGGACCAAGTCCTTAGCTTCGCGGAATGAGAGTCGATCCTAGCCCTGAACGGCCAGGATTTCTTTCTCAAGGAGATATGCACCATATTGCTTCGAAGAAGCAGGGTGCGGCTCTCCGCAATTTACACACTTGGCCACACACGATTTGAACTTATCGGGCAAGACCTTGGATCAATTTACACAGACTTCGGGTGACCCCGACTTTGCACGTCTACATGAGCGATTCGTATGGCCGAAGCGGTGACAGTAATAGCACCACCGCGGCAGTGGCACTAATGCCTTCACGCGGTAGCGGTACTAACCAGCACGCACCGACTCAGGGAGCTTGTCACAGTCGAACGTGACGAAGAGTGTAGGGGTGGGTCTCGAGGCCCCTCCCTGTTTTCTCATCACACGTTCGACCTTGATCGCCCCATGGTCGGCCAGCTCTAGGGTGATGTCCTCAATGGATTACTCAACGAGTTCCTTCGCATAAACTACTCCTTTCACAAAGTTCATGGTAGAGTGCGGCGTCACACTCACCGGGGTGCCATCAAGTGTCCGAAGAGCACTTATCTTGGCCGCCTCGGCGGGATTCGCCGCATTCGACAGAAGGCACCCGTCGGAGAAACGGGTTACCTTCGGCTCTCTACCAATTGCACTAGCTAAACCTCTCCTCTGATGGATCATGTTGCCCTTGGACAACATGGTGCCATCAGTGGAGCGAATAACGAGGAAGCGTTTGAAGCCAGCGGGCTCGAAAACGCCAGGTAACCTCTGAATCAGGGGCCCCGATGTCATCGAGGCTCCGCCTTGTGCACTCTTGGTGTTAGTCTTAGTCAGGGGCTCCGCACACATGGGGGGAAGGGGCCAAATGTGCCGATCTTGGCTTGGTCGCCTACCAAAGAGGCAGTAGACCCATCCGTCCCCGCAGCCCCCGCGGATGGAGAGGAGCCCCGAGTCTTCTTTGCCTTTTTAGTCTTCTTTTTCTTTTTCTTTTTTGGAGAGGAGGGCGGGGAATGAACCCGCTTCTCACCCCCGCCGGTAGAAGCCCCCAGGCCAGATGGACTGGCCTCAGCCAGGTCCTTCTCCGAAATGGAGAAGGTCCTGGTGGTCGCAGGGGCATCATCCGGAGGAGATCCCTCCCCTCCTTGTACTGCCTGAAAATCCCCAGCCGTTTGAGGAGGACCTTGCATAGGGGCGGATTCGGGTTCGGTGCTTGGCGCCGAGCCCGGATTCCACCCAGGGAAGGCCCTACCGTCTGAGGCTCGGTCTCCTGAAGGACCATGTCTATCACAGGAGGGGCCTCCAGTTAAACATCCCCTCCCACGACATCGCAGGTCCCCTTGGCAGCGTCATGAGTCTTTAGTGGGGAGGCACAGGCCTTGACCCCGGCAAGGTTTAATATTCTTGCCTGCAGGTCTTTTGAGGGAAGCGACCGAAGGGGCCTAGCTTCCCTCTCCCACCTAAGGGGGTTTGCCCTACCAAGCCGCTTATACGAGCGGCGGTCGGCAATGGGCTGCCTGCTGGCTTTCTTGGCAGTCCCCTTAGAAAGAAAAGGAGGGACTGCCGCTGGAGATAGGGGGGTGCCCGAAAGCACCTCCAGAGAAGGGGGTGAGGGGGAGTCCCCTACACCCGTAGGCGTAGGAGAGGAGTAAGCCTCCTCTCCGGTTAAAGAAGCACCAGGGGCGCGGGGACCTCCATTTTCTCGGTGGAGCTGCCAGAGGGCGGCTCCGTTAATGTTCTTGGGGTTGGGTTTTTCTTTGATTTTTATCGTTGGGCATGGTGACCCTATTTGTGCTAGGGGACGCAATATCTCATCACCTCTTACAGTTGCCCACACTGCAAGAGGTGCTTACAGGCCTGGCAGAGCCAGGCGCCCCCATTTCGGACCACCCCTCCCGCCTGGTGGCCTGGCAGTCCATCGGCATGGCAGCTCCACCTTGAACACGGCGTAAAAATGGATAGAATGTGAAGAGGAGAGGAAAAGGGATGTGAGGAAGGTATGGGTGGGGATGAAGCAGGTTGTTAAAAAAAAACCCATCCCGAACCGGAGCTCAGGGGTTAGGGAAGCGGGGTGCGGCTCTCCACAATCGACACACTTGGCCCCACACGATTTAGACTTATCGTGTGCGGCCTTGGAGCAATTTACACAGACTTCGTGTGACCCCGACTTTGCACGTCTACAAGAACGATTCGTATGGCCGAAGCGGTGATAGTAATAGCAACGCCACGGTAGTGGCACGAATGCCTTCACGCGGTAACGGTACCAACCGGCACGCACCGACTTAGGGAGCTTGTAACAGTCGAACGTGACGAAGAGTGTATGGGTGGGTCTCGAGGCCCCTACCTGTTTTCTCATCACACGTTCGACCTTGAGCGCTCCATGGTCGGCCAGCTCTAAGGTGATGTCCACAATGAAATAGTCAACGAGTTGTGGGTGAGGGGGAGTCCCCTACACCTGTAGGCGTAGGAGAGGAGTAAGCCTCCTCTCCGGTTAGAGAAGTTTGGAGGGTCCCCTGCGGAAGCACAGGGGGAAGGACCTCCATTTTTCTGTGGAGCTGCCCGAGGGCGGCTCCGTCGATGCACAAGAGGAAATTGAGGATAGATTTTTTTATTTCTTTATCATTGGGTATGGTGACCCTATATTTTTCACGGTATGCATACGCTCATCGCCTTTCACAGTTGCCCGCACTGCAAGAGGTGCTTACAGGCCTGGTAGAGCAGGGCGCCACAATTTGGGACCACCCATCCCGCCTGGTGGCCTGGCAGTCCATCGGCATGGCGGCTCCACCTTGAACACGGCGTAAAAAGATAGATTGTGAAGAGGAGAGGAAAAGGAGATGTGAGGAAGGTATGGGTGGGGATGAACCGGACCTCAGGGGTTAGGAAACGTTGTTCCCTTCCCCCTCAGCCCCGATCCGGGACGGTTGGCTTGAGAAGGTCAGCATCTACCCTGTGAAATTAGAGGCTGACCAGAGAAAGTTGTGGGAGAGGTTGTATGAAAAGCGACGAAGTAGGGAAGAAATACAGGCTATCTGAAGGAAGAAAGAGAGGCTAAGCTGGGGCCGGACGGAGCGTTGGATCACGTCAGCACGGCGGCCAGGATGGCAAATCGCCGCGCCCCTTACGGGGTACCGCCGCGGCAGTGGCACGAATGCCTTTACGCGGTAGCGGTACCAACCAGCACGCACCGACTCCGGGAGCTGTCACAGTCGAACGTGACAAGAGGGTAGGGGTGGTTCTCGAGGCCCCTCCCTGTTTTCTCATCACACGCTCGACCTTGACCGCCTCATGGTCGGCCAGCTCTAAGGTGATGTCCTCTATGGAGTAGTCAACGAGTTCCCTCGCATAAACTACTCCTTTCACAAAGTTCATGGTAGAGTGCAGCGTCACACTCACCGGGGTGCCATCAAGTGTCCGAAGAGCACTTATCTCGGCCGCCTCAGAGGGATCCGCCATATTCACCAGAAGGCTCCGGTCCGAGAAACGGGTCACATTTGGCTCTCTACCAATTACACTAGCTAAAGCTCTCCTCTGCTGGATCATGTTGCACTTAGCCAACATGGTGCCATCAGTAGAGCGAATAACGAGGAAGCATTTGAAGCCAGCGGGCTCGAAAACGCCGGGTAATCTCTGAATAAGGGGCCCCGATGCAATCGAGGCTCCGCTCTGCGCTCTAGCACTCTTGGCCATAGTCAAGGGCTCCGCACCCGGGGGGGGGGTAGAGGGGCCGAATGTGCCGATCTTAGCTTGGTCGCTTACCGAAATGGGAGCAGACCCATCCGTCCCCGCAGCCCCCGCGGATGGAGATGAGCCCCGAGTCTTTTTAGTCTTTTTTTGCTTGTTTTTTTCTTTTTAGGAGGATGGCGAGAAATGACCCCCCCCACACACACACACGCTGGCAGGCGTCCCCGGGCAGGATGGACCGGCCTCAGCAAGGTCCTCCGAGATGGAGAAGGTCCTGGCAGTCGTAGGGGCACCGGTCGGAGTAGGAGATCCCTCCCCTCCTTGTAGTCTTGGAAACCCTAGCCGTTTGAAGAGGACCTTGCGTGAGAGAGAGGGGGGGGGGGAGGGAATGACATCGGTGAACGCAATTACAAAACATAAAACACTGCCGGAACTCCCTCCTCTTGGTGTTGCAGGTCAGAGTAGATGTCTCCAACACCCACCGTAAATGATCGAGATGCTGAGAAATTTGAATAAAAGACGGTAAAAGACTTTTCCCGACGCAAAACATGTAACTGCTTTAAGATGCCGTATCTCCATGTTGTATCGTAGGCTTTCTCAATGTCGAAAGAAATGGCCAAGACTCGGTATTTTAGCGAGAAAACATTCCGGACCGCTGTCTCAAAACGAACTAAGAAGTCAAGAGTGCTATGGTCCATGCGAAAACTGCCCAAATGGAGACAATAAACGATTGGTTTCCAGGAACCAATTCAGTCGCACCAGCACCATCTTATCCAGCAATATGCTCAAACATCTGATAAAATCTACAGGGCGGTAGTGATCTGCGTCCAATCCGCCCCTGCCTGGTTTGACAAAGGGAAGGCCAATCCCAACGCGCCATGATGATGGGTAAGAACCTCTCACCCATATAAGCGGGATGGAGAGTCGACAAGAGGACCTTGAGTTATTTCCACTTTTAAAATAGAAGATATTATGTGGAACGGTTAGATACAAGGTAGATATCTTTTTCCCTTGGGGGTGAGGTTGAGTTCTTTGAAGAGCGCCCCAAAGAGCTGGTAGAACAGAGAGCAGATTTTGAAGAGGCTGATGTAGTAGGGTAAGATATCCTGGAAAGAGCGGTGACGGGGGATATTTCCAAGGGCCTCGAAGAACCGGCAAAGGCCACTGCCTGTGACAGGCGCACAGCCCGGCGAAGACGGCAAGTCGAGGACAGAGTTTCAGACAGTAAATCCGGATCGGTAAGCCGAGAAATCTTTCGATGTCAGACAACTGCGGATGGAGATGTTGGAATATTATCAACTTTCATCGGATCATGAGTAGGAGGTCGAGTGGGCGGAGCGGGCGATCTGAGCAAAGTATAAGGCATTGGATGGATTTCTGCAACCGTTGGGACCGGTAAGAAGCCTACGTCTTGTGAAGAACGGGACAGATTTGAGGCCAAAGAATATTGAGCAGCATGATTGGAGTCCATTGAACTCTCGAAGCTCAGTCGAGTCATCCTGCTTATTGCTGACCGACGACCCAGGTGAGGAATCCTTCCTCTTATCACGGGGTTGGATAGAAGAACCATCATTAGTCGACAAAGAGGATTCTTTCAAATAACGTCTAATGTCATCAAGGATTTCATTGAGCAGCGGACCCGGCTAGAACCGCCGAGGAGAGGGGAGCAACGCTAGGTATCTCGGTTTGAGAGAGATGCTTTGATGGTATATCGGGTATACTACAGAAGTTAGCGGTAGAAGATGGGCGATGAAATGCTATAGGTGTGTTGGAACTCGAAAGTGACTGTCAGTTTTGTCCAGCGTCGCGCAAAACATCTAAAAAAGAAGGCCAAAAGCCGAAGTTTGTGTTCGAGCACGTTGGGATCCCTCTCGCGTGCAGACGCAAAGTCGCGCAAAGCGAGGACTTCTTTTTCGTATATGATTGGGCAATCTTCGACGCAGCGCTGTAAGCACCACCGCAGTTGGCCCAGATTCAGCGCCGTGGTAATCAGATCCACAATTCACACAAGAATGGGGTGCCGACAAGCACGACAACATGTCAAAATTGATTGTAGTTAAAGCAACGTCTAGGTCGCAGGGACTTAGCGAGACACGAAGTGCGCAGTTTTGATAAACTGGGCCAGTTCCTGGCGCTCAAACGTCAAGACCAATGTGGCAGTTGGGACTCGAGTAGAGCCTACAGTTGTAGTCACCCTGAGTATATATGTGATGCGTTGGGCACTAATCTTACTCTGGAGACGGGGGAGAGCCTAGTCCCTTAATTTATTCAAACGGAAGACACATCTGACAAAATTCAGATGTGGGTGAGACGATACGGTTACTGGAACTTAGGCAATCGAACAGAGATTTCGGACATCTCAACAACAATAAAACCATTACCTCTTGACTACACCCGGCGGGGTAAACCACACCAGGACTCAAACGATTTATTGACGTCAAACACACTTACTTTTGTAAGTGGGGTTTCAGATGAGGAACTCAAGACCAAAAAGCGTGAATAATCAAGATCTGGGTCCACATCGTTGCCATATGGATCCAACGAGTGAGGGAAGGCTGATAAGGGAACTGAGGAACCCTTAGCAAACAAAATTAACTTCACATTCTCCCTCGGGAATCCCTACAACGAAGGCCTAGAAGAGTCCGACGATACTGCAACTCTCGACTCAGTTGCGTCTGATATGTCCTCTCGGAGATTGGATAGGCATCCATCGCAACATCTTGATGGGCCAAAAAGGCTGCCCGAGTTCTCCTAGGCACATAGAAAAAGGACCAATAATGTGTTTCGCCGTGGGCATCGGCAAACGAAGGCGACGGAGACGCCCAACCTCCGACCTTCATGAAAGAAAAATCCAGAATCAGTCCAAGAAACAAGCAAAGGTCAGGTAACCGTCAGAACAAACATGTAGGAGAGAGAAGGTGGGGAGGGAGAGAAACCCATGAAGGAAATAATTAGTAAAGGGAAAAAGATGTGTGATAAAATTGTATTGTCCGTGGCACCAGGGGACCCCAAAGGGCAAGGAGCTGACCTTCCTCGTCAGGAGAAGGCCAGAGCTTCTCTGATACCAACCCCTGAAAAAAGATGAGAGGAGAGAGAGAGAGAGAGAGTGTGTGTGTAACAACAAGGAGTAACAACAAGGGAAGAAGGTACCCTAGAAGACCTTACGGTCCATTCAATGAGGGTACCTTTGGACTAGCAGTCGAGTGGGCACATCTCTGCTCAAATGCTTTACGTCCTTTCACGGCCATTTTTCAAGACCCTGTCTAGTCTTGACTTGAACTGGTCAACAGATTCACTGTTGACAACTTCCAATAGAAGTGCGTTCCAACTACCGCAGATACTGTACGAGAAAAACTTTCCACACAGATCGCGGTTGTAACGCTTCAGTTCAAGTTTAAAGCCGTGATTTCTTGTTCTGCTCTCAACAAGTGGGAAAATATCCCCGTAGTCAACGTTGTCGAACCTTCGAAGTATTTTGAAAACTTCGATGAGCTGACCACGCAGTCTACGGGTTTCCGACGAGAACAGGTATAATTCCCTTAATCTATCTTCATAACTTTTATGTCTGATAGAGGGAATCAGTTTGGTTGCCCTGGCGTGTACACGTTCCAATCTCGCGATTTCCTTTCGCAATGAAGGACTCCAAAATTGTACGGCATACTCCAGGTGCGGTCAGACAAGTGAATTGTACAAACACAGTACAATCTCCTTGTTCCGATATACAAACTGGCGCTTTATATAGCCGAGCATCCTTTGGGCCTTTTTCTCCGCCTCAATGCACTGTTTCGAGAACTTGAGGTCACTAGTGATTGTTACACCCAAGTTCTTCTCAGTGTCACTCGATTCAAGAGCAGTGCCCTTAAGGATATACTGAGATTGGGGGTTTCTGTGGCCGATATGCATCACTTTGCATTTGCCACGTGTCCGACCACTCCCCAATCTTCCCAAGATCTTCCTGCAGGCGGGCAGTATTTCCATCCTTTGCAACGTTCATACCAAGCTTGGTATCGTCGGCAAATTTGGAAATCTTGGCAACCATGTCACCGCCCATGTCGTTGACGTATTTTTTTATTTTTTTATTTAAGGGGCTATCTGGCGACTGCCGACTTAGGCATAAGTCGCCGTAAACAAACAGCCTAGTTCTAGGCTACTTCAAAAAATGGAACAGGGAACAACAAAAAAGAAATAACAATAACAAAACAATAAAAAAAACAAAAACAACAACAAAAATTAAGCCTGGTTAAAAAAAAGGGAGAAGGCCGGCCTCCCCCAAAAAGTTAGCAAGTCCACCAGTCAAAGTGCACGCACTCGTCCCGAGTACAAGGGACAGGCGGTAGCGACCCCGCCCATCCCGGTACCGGGACAGGTGTCGTGCGCGAAGATCACCCAGACTGGGACATTCGAAAAGAATGTGCCGAACAGTCTGGGGGACGACGCAGTCGTTGCAATAGGGCACAGGCGAGCGCTCCACCAGATAGCGATGCGTCACACGAGTGTGTCCGATTCGGAGACGACAGAAAGCAACCTGAAGCCGCCGCGGCATTGGGGGATAGGTCCATGGGAACAGTCGCGGCGCAATGGCACGCAACTTTAAGTTCCCTTCGACCGTCTCCCATCTTCTTTGCCAAGCAGTCCGAAGAGCTGCCCGTATTCCTGCCATGTAGTCGGTGTGAGGAAGAGCGAAACGCTGGTCCGGTCGCAGAGTCCTCGCGGACTCTTTGGCGCCCTCATCGGCGCGCTCATTCCCCGCAATTCCCACATGTCCAGGAACCCAGCAGAAGATAATCTCGACATCTGCCCGGCTCGCCAAAACCGTGGCGTCACGGATATCGCGAACCAGGGGATGCGGAGATTCCAATGCCCCGAGAGCACTCAGGGCGCTTTGTGAGTCGCTATAGATCACAATCCGGTCTCCGAACCGGGCACGTCGCGTAATCTCGCGTACCGAGTGGTGTATTGCCACCAGCTCGGCCGTGAAGACAGACGCAGCGCCTGGTAGAGCCCCGCTGACTTCAAACAGAGGGGATACGGCGTGGAAGCCGACCCCCTCTTGGGACTTGGAGCCATCCGTATACACTGGCACGGTTCCAGCGTGACACGATGTGTGCTCCAAAAAGGTCGAACGCAATACTCCCGGCGCAGTACAAGCTTTGGGAGCAGAGGCGTGGCGACAAATAGCCAAATGTGGTACCCTCCAGGGTGGCGTCCTGGGCAGAACCAGGGGCGACACCGGCCCGAGAGCTATATCTAGCTCTCGAAGGAGTTTCCTGGCCCTAAACCCAAAGGGCTTAGGGTATGACTGGCGTCTCTCGGCGGCATAGGCACCATCGAGATCAGCTGCGGATGCAGTGAGAGCTGTTGGCGACTGAGGGAGGCGCCGGGCTCGCGCGTACAGGCGAGTGATGCACTGCACGCGGCGCAGAGCGAGTGGCATCTCCCCAGCATCGACCAACAGGCTCTCAATGGGGGAAGTGCGGAAGGCACCGGTCGCAAGGCGAAGGCCGGTGTGGTGGATCGAATCCACCTTCCGCAATAAACGCTCGGCTGCGGATGCATAAAACTCGCATCCGTAGTCGAGCTTCGAGCGAACAAAGGATCGATAAAAAAGTAAGGCGGTAGCCCTATCAGCGCCCCAAGCGCTGAACGTCACGGAACGGAGAATGTCCATGGCGCGGGTACAAGAGACCCTAAGGCTGCGAATATGAGCCTCCCAGGTGAGGCGTCGGTCGAATACAAGACCAAGGAAACGGTGCGACTCAACCACATCCAGGCGCACCCCATTAAGAAACAAATCTGGGTCGGGGTGAAGCCGTGGATGGCGGCAGAAGTGCACCACCTTAGTCTTGGCCAAAGAAAACCGAAACCTGTGCGCTTGGGCATAGAGAGAGACGCGGTTCAATGCCTGTTGGAGTCGACGCTCCAGAGTTGGCATCTGGGCCGCGCCAAAAGAGATCGAAAGGTCGTCCACGTAGAGCGTAGCGAGAACATCTTCCGGCAGCACCGAGGTGATGCCGTTGATGCTCAGGGCAAAGAGTGTGACACTGAGGACACTTCCCTGCGGGACACCCTCTTCCTGCTCCTTTGGGCCGGAGAGAGCTCCCCCCACCCGTACGCGGAATCGACGATCTCGCAAAAATTCAGATATAAACATTGGGAGGCGTCCCCTCGCCCCCATCGTGTAGAGAGTCTCCATGATACCGTATCGCCATGCGGTATCATAGGCCTTCTCCAGATCGAAAAACACCGTGGCGTAGTGCTGTCTACGAAGGAAAGCCTCGCAGACGGCATTTTCCAGTCGGAGCAGAGCATCCGACGTGGAGTGGAACTTGCGGAAGCGGCACTGTGCGGAAGACAGATGGCCTCCGCTGTCCAGGAAAAAAGCTAATCTAACGTTTACCAATTTCTCCATCAACTTGCACACGCAAGAGGTTAGAGAGATTGGGCGGAAACCGGTCGGAGTAGAGTGATCTCTCCCCGGTTTGCGAAAGGCGAGCACAGTAGCGATTCGCCAGGAGTCTGGGAGAAGACCTTCCACCCAGATCCTGTTGAACAGATCTAACAGAAAGGCCATGCCTCGCTCACCCAGGTGTCGAAGCATTGCGTACGGGACATCGTCCGGACCATGGGCGGTGTCCGCGCACGAAGCGAGAGCGGAACGCAACTCACTCACAGTAAACTTGTCGTTGAAGGGTTCTCCGCCACTGGAGGTAAAGTCCAGCCGGCGGCCTTCCGCGACATCACGACGTGCATTGAATGCTGGCGGAGCAGCATCACGGCTAGAGAATGCGGAAAAAGCGGTCGCTAAGGATTCCGCCACGGACGCGGGGTCTGAGATTGCGGTCCCATTCTCCTGGAGAACGGGAGGGGGGTCCTGCGAGAACTTGCCCCGAATCCTTTTGACTCGCTTCCACACCTCAGCTAAAGGGGTCTTCCCGTTAAGTGAAGACACGTATGCCCGCCAAGAAGAGCGGCGGGCGTGCTTCGAAATATACCGGAACCTAGCCCTAGCCCGACGAAATTCAGCGACAGTGAAATCGTTCGGGCGGCGCTTATAGCGCATGTAGGCATAACGCTTCTGTTTGAGGGCCGTCTCACACTCGGCCGACCACCATGGGAGTGGTCGGCGTGCAAAACGGCCAGACGTCCTAGGAATAGTAGTCAGGCCCACGGCGATGAGGTTGCCGGAGAAGAACTCAACGGCCTCATCTACCGACCTAAACTCCTCGACTAAGATAGAGAATTTAGTCATTTCCTGAAATGCAGGCCACCGCGCCCGCGCCAAGCACCACCGAGGTGGTCTCTCAGGCGGCAGTTGCCCTGAAAATGATATTTGAATGGGAAAGTGATCACTACCATGGAGGTCATCGACCACCCCCCAATCAAAATCAGGCTGTGCATCCGAAGAGCACAAGGATAGGTCAAGGCAAGAAAATGAAGCGGTTCTCGGACAGTGATGCGTAAACTCATCCACGTTTAGGACACCCATCTCAAGCTCTTCGATCAGATCGGCAAGGACTTGTCCCCTGGGATTTATGGAGTAATCTCCCCAGAGAGGATGCCTGCCGTTCAGATCTCCAAGCAAGAGATAGGGCCTCGGCAACCGTGCAACGACGCGGCGGGAGTCCCCCGCGTCGAAGTCAGCTGACGGTGGAATGTACGCAGAAATGATAGTATACCTCCTATCCAGGTGCAGCTGCACAGCCACTGCCTGAAAGGAGGTATCTAAAGAGAAAGGAAGAACGGAGACATCATGCCGGGTGTAAACTGCGCATCCCCCAGCCCGGCCATCCCGCGGTGGTGGGGTCGCAAGACCCTTATACCCCGGGAGGGCAGGGAGGGGGCACGCACCTAGCATGGTCTCCTGAAAAAAAATAGCTAACGGGGAACGGGACGAGACGAGCCTCCGCAGCTCCTCCCAGCTGGCCCGGAGTCCACGGCAATTCCATTGAAGGAATATGCCCTCCAGGCCTAGCTCGGAGGAGACGCGGGGGCCCTCCTCGAATTGAAGGCCCTCACGGGAATGGCCGTACGCTTCCCGGGGGCAGAACCCCAGGCGCTGTTGGCCGGACAAAGCGCTGAAGGCGCTGTCGCCTTCGAGGACTTATTGGGGGAGGTTGGGCTCGCCATGCGAGTCTTTTCCTCCCTCCGCCTCGAAACCTTAGGCGGGCGTTGCGGCTTCGGAGGCGGGGGGGCCTCTTTTCGAGGAACCACCGTCTCCGAGCCACTCGCTCCACCTCGGGGCGTGGGCGAAGGAGCCGAAGCTCCTTTGTTGCTGTCCTCCTTTCGGGGGGCAGCTTTAGGAACCCCGGAAGATGGCCTAGCGACCATCTTCAGGGGTGTTGCCTCCTGTGAGTCTAACGACTCGGTGGAGGCGCGTGGCCGTTTCGCCTTACGGGAAATGGTCACGCTGGGGGAAGAGGGGGGAGCCCTGGTTTTAGCCGGGGCAGGGTATGAGCCCTTTTTGCCGCCAGCTTTACCAGGGGAGCGCCCGGGTTGGGTAGAGCCCGCAGAAGGGCTCCGAATGGGCGCGGAAACAACCGTGCTCGTTGGCCTGGATGGGCCGGGAGCAGAGGGTGCCTTCCTAACTATTGAGGCATATGACGTCCCAGGCAGAGCCGGGCGCGCCAGGACCAAGTCCTTTGCCTCGCGGAATGAGAGTCGATCCTGGGCCTGAAAGGCCAGGATTTCTTTCTCAAGGAGATATGCACCACATTGCTTCGAAGAAGCAGGGTGCGGCTCTCCGCAATTGACACACTTGGCCACACACGATTTGGACTTATCGTGTGCGACCTTGGAGCAATTTACACAGACTTCGGGTGACCCCGACTTTGCACGTCTACATGAGCGATTCGTATGGCCGAAGCGGTGACAGTAATAGCACCGCCGCGGAAGTGGCACGAATGCCTTCACGCGGTAGCGGTACCAACCGGCACGCACCGACTCAGGGAGCTTGTCACAGTCGAACGTGACGAAGAGTGTAGGGGTGGGTCTCGAGGCCCCTCCCTGTTTTCTCATCACACGTTCGACCTTGACCGCCCCATGGTCGGCCAGCTCTAAGGTGATGTCCTCAATGGAGTAGTCAACGAGTTCCCTCGCATAAACTACTCCTTTCACAAAGTTCATGGTAGAGTGCGGCGTCACACTCACCGGGGTGCCATGAAGTGTCCGAAGAGCACTTATCTTGGCCGCCTCGGCGGGATTCGCCGCATTCGCCAGAAGGCTACCGTCCGAGAAACGGGTCACCTTCGGCTCTCTACCAATTGCACTAGCTAATCCTCTCCTCTGATGGATCATGTTGCCCTTAGACAACATGGTGCCATCAGTGGAGCGAATAACGAGGAAGCGTTTGAAGCCAGCGGGCTCGAAAACGCCAGGTAACCTCTGAATGAGGGACCCCGATGTCATCGAGGCTCCGCCCTGTGCATTCTTCGTCTTAGTCTTGGTCAGGAGCTCCGCACACGAGGGGGTAGAGGGGCCGGATTTGCTGATCTTGGCTTGGTCACCTACCAAAGTGGCAGCAGACCCATCCGTCCCCGCAGCCCCCGCGGATGGAGAGGAGCCCCGAGTCTTTTTCGTCTTTCTTGTCTTTTTCTTCTTTTTAGGAGAGGAGGGCGGGGAATGAACCCGCTTCTCACCCCCGCCGGTAGAAGCCCCCAGGCCAGATGGACCGGCCTCAGCCAGGTCCTTCTCTGAAATGGAGAAGGTCCCGGTGGGCGCAGGGGGTTCATCCGGAGGAGATCCCTCCCCTCCTTGTCCTGCCTGAGAATCCACAGCCGTTTGATGAGGACCTTGCATAGGGGCGGATTCGGGTTCGGTGCTTGGCGCCAAGCCCGGATTCCCCCCCATGGAAGGCCCTACCGTCTGAGGCTGGTTTTCCTCAAGGACCATGTCTATCACAGGAGGGGCCTCCAGTTGGCCATCCCCTCCCAGGACATCGCAGGTCCCCTTGGCAGCGTCATAAGTCTTTAGTGGGGAGGCACAGGCCTTGACCCCGGCAAGGTTTAATATTTTTGCCAGCAGGTCTTTTGAGGGAAGCGACCGAAGGGGCCTGGCTTCCCTCTCCCCCCTAAGGGGGTTTGTCCTACCGAGCCGCTTGTACGAGGGGCGGTCGGCAATGGGCTGCCTGCTGGCTTTCTTGGCAGTCCCCTTAGAAAGCATAGGAGGGACTGACGCTGGAGATAGGGAGGTGCCCGAAAGCACCTCCAGAGAAGGGGGTGAGGGGGAGTCCCCTACACCCGTAGGCGTAGGAGAGGAGTAAGCCTCCTCTCCGGTTAAAGAGGTATGGAGGGTCCCCTGCGCAAGCACAGGGGGGGGACCTCCATCTTTTCTGTGGAGCTGCACGAGGGCGGCTCCGTTGTTGTTATAGGGGGAATTAAGGGGAGATGTTTTTTTGTTTCATCATTGGGCATGGTGACCCTCTTTGTTTTACGGGACGCAATCGCTCACCACCTCTTGCAGTAGCCCGCACTGCAAGAGGTGCTTACAGGCCCGGCAGAGCCAGGCGCCGCCATTTGGGACCACCCCTCCCGTCTGGTGGCCTGGCAGTCCTTCGGCATGGCGGCTCCACCTTGAACACGGCGTAAAACGGATAGATTTTGAAGACGAGAGGAAAAGGGATGTGAGGAAGGTATGGGTTGGGATGAAGCAAGTTGTTAAAAGCCAACCACCCCAGACCGGAGCTCAGGGGTTAGGGGACATTGTCCCCTCCCCCCTCAGCCCCGATCCGGGACGATTGGCTGAGAAGAAGGTCAGCTTCTACCCTGTGAAATTAGAGGCTGACCAGAGAAAGTTGTGGGAGAGGTTGTATGAAAAGCGACGAGGTAGGATAGGAATACAGGCTATCTGAAGGAAGGAAGAGAGGCTAAGCTGGGGCCGGACGGGGCGCTGGATCCCGTCAGCACGGCGGCCAGGATGGCAAATCGCCGCGCCCCTTACGGGGTGTCGTTGACGTAGATGATGAATAGTAGTGGTCCCAGGACAGAACCTTGAGGCACCCCGCTAGTAACGGGCACCCACTCAGAAGCCTGTCCATTCACCACCACCCGTTGCCGTCTGCCACTTAGCCAGTTCTCGATCCAGCCGGCTACTTTTCCGTCTATGGCCAGCGCTCGCACTTTCCGGAGAAGGCGGCGGTGTGGTACCTTATCAAAGGCTTTCTGAAAGTCTAAGTACACCACATCCACCGCCTTGTCCCGAACGTGCTCACCGAACACGAAGTGGAAGAATTCCACAAGGTTGGTCAAGCATGGCCGTTACCTTCGGAAGCCGTGCTGGGAACTCCTCAGTAGCAGGTTCGATTCTAAATAAGACGTAATTTTGTCCACCATGATGCTCTCCATGAGTTTACCGACTGTCAGACTGATAGGTCGGTAGTTCGGCGGTTGGCTACGGTCTCCTTTCTTGAAGATAGGAGTCACCTCCGCTTCACGCCAGTCTCTAGGAACGCATTCGGTCCGGATTGACATGTTGAAGATTGCGCTCAGGTGTCGTGACACTTGATCGCGCACTTCTTTCAACACTTTAGGTAGAAACCCATCCGGGCCAGGTGACTTATTCGTCATTAGGTCAGTGATCTTCTTTTTGATTTCTCCTTCGGTGAAGTCCATATCCTCCAGCTTTTTCCCAGAGTAGGAACCCGTTGGCTTGGGGATGGGACCACACTCTTCAGTAAACACTGAAGAGAAGTAGCCGTTAAGTAGGTTAGCATTTTCTGCATCTAAGTGCTTTAATGCCCCCTTCTCATTTCTCAAATGGCCAATCGTTCGACGGATTGGTTTACGGCTGTTCACATATCCAACAAACTCCTTGGGATTCTCTTTACAGAGTCTCGCCACTCGGAGTTCCTCAGACCGCTTAGCCGCCCTTATGCTGGACTTCACTCTCCTGGCTAGCCTCTGGTATTCGTCAAAGTCACCCGAGATCTTTGATTGCCGGTACACAGTTCTCTTCTCCCTAAGCAGTTGGCAGATTTCTCGATTAAACCACTTTGGTTGAACAGAAGACCGACGGGACATTTCAGAGGGATGAAACACGATTGAAGACTCATGAACTTATTTTTGAAACTGTTCCACGAGTCTTCAACAACATCGCACACTTCTAGCCTCGCGTCAGTCAGTCCAGCACGAAGACCTGCAAAGTCTGCTCTTTTCAAATCGAGTTTCCTCAATTTACTAGTTGCAGGCCCTGCCTTCGGGACTTTGACTACAAATCTAATTAGTGGGTGGTCATTGCCACCGAGCTCTTCGTCAACAGAGAGGTCCTCAACGATGTCATCCTCAGAGGTGAAAACCAAGTCGAGGATATTGTCTCCTCTCGTTGGCTCTCTCACCCATTGAGTGAGGAACTCGTTGTTCGCGAACTCCAGGAGTAGTGCGTTCTCGCCACAGGGTTCTCTGGTTTCCCAGTCAACTTGTGTGTTGAAATCACCCATGACGATACACACTCCGTCTTCGACAAGTTCTCCTAGTAGCTGGTACAGATCTCTGTCCTTATCAACGAGTTGGGTAGGAGGTCTATAAAGCACCAGGGTCCTGTATTTGGCAGGACCTATCTCTAGGTCAACACCTAGTAGTTCATGGTCGGATACGATGTTGCAATCCGTCGAGTTGAAAGTATCCTTGACATACAACATCACACCGCCACCCTCTCTGTCTGGCCTATCTTTCAGGAAGAGCTGGTAACGGGGAATCGTGAATTCACCTTCAAAATCTCGGCTTGAGGTTTTTATCCACGACTCCGTTATGGCCACCATCTCAGGTTCCTCTGTTGCTACGAGGCCACGGAGCTCAAGAAACTTATTCCTGATTGACCTCGCATTGAACAGAAGAACTTTGAGGGAGTCCCCTAGTGTAGGACTCCCTACGCTCTTCCGTTTCCCGCTTTCTTTCTCTGTTGCGGGGTCACTCCCCTCTTTGTGACCTCAGAAAAGGTCGTTCCTGGAATAACACGGGTGTACTGGCGTACGTCCTCCTTTACTCGGGGTCTGACACTACTTTGGGTCCGCTCCACAACACCCTGGATCATGTTCGCGAGTACAGCTTTCCCTTTAAAGGAAAGATGGACTCGTCCCTTTTGTACAGGTCATTTCTCCTGTAAAAGGTGCGGTAGGGGTCTACAAAAAAGACTCCTTCCGCCGTACAAAGATCTCCCAGCTCGAAAAGTCTCCGTTCCCCTTTCCTAGAAGGCAGCTTACCTTCACACTGGTGCGAAGGCGGGCCGCTAGCAAGGGTTGTAGATCCCGCACTTGGGAGTCACCGATCACGATGACCCTCGCGCATTTGGGTTCAGAGGACAGAGACTTCCCTTTCACTATGGGCTCTTTCGATTCCTCTTCCCCACATTTTTGTTTTTTTTCTTCTTCGTTTTTTCTTCCGTTTTATCTACGGTTTTTGCTGTCTTTCCATTCTCACTCTTCCTTTTCTTCTTTTTGACGCCCTGAGTAACCCCAGCAGCAACTGGTTCTGAGACGTCGGATGGATGGCCTGTCTCTATCGACGCGGTGCTTGAGGGCTCAACAGAGAAGCCATCCGCGTCGTTGGGAGTTTCTTGTTGCTCTTGCTCTACCTGGGTGGCTGTCATCTCTGCAATGATGGCTTCGAGACGACGGATTTGAGTCACATGCTCAGATTCGAGGATTTTCACCTTTTCTTCCAACCGTCGTGATTTTTCCTCAGAAGATTTGAAAAGTTCCTTAAGCTCCTGAAGTTCTGCCCTTAGGACGCAGTCCGTGCAGATACTTCCAGGGTGGCATTTTGAGAAACACCCCTACGGAAAATCTACGCACCACTTGTCCTTTTGGCATGTCGAGCAGGTATATTTTAACGCACCAGGTCCTTTCTTTCCAGTTATGCTGATCATTTTATATCTCTGAATACTTTGTGAGTCGTCCCGCCTATCCATCGGAAAGGTTTCGGATCTTTCAGAAGGCACGCTCAGTGTGCTGCTGTTCGTCCGACCGAGTCGTCAAACCTCGGCGTGCCGTGGCTCCCAACCAAGCAGCACTGACTGTCCCCGAAAGGGCCATCGATTTCTCACCAGGTGAACAAAGGAGCACGCCCCGTACTAAACTCCTATTAGTTCCCTTCACGACGGCCGGGATCTCGGACTAGCGTTCAATAGATATCCCGCCACACCAAGAGACTCTCAACCCAAGGCTTTTTATTGGCCTGGCAACCAACCTGGGAACAAAGGGCCGTCACCTCGGACCGATGCTACCAGAGGCACCCGTCAACGGTCACTGGGAATGGTCAATAATTACGCGCCAGGGAAGGGGTTAACGGGGCACTATCCCCACCCCATTCATCGTGCCCCAACGCCTAGGACACCTCTAGTCGTAGTCTCTCGCAACCAGTGAGCGTCGATTGGCGTTGTTTATAGAGGTTCCAAAGCCTCTCTTCTGACGCATGAGTTGGCTGCCAGGTCCTTATATTTAGAAAGATGGGAAAAAGGGTGAGAATGACTTGATAGTAGTAGGGTTTTGTTTTTTTCTTTTTTTTCTTTTTATATAACAAGTTGAAGAGATAGGATGAAAGTGAAAAAGGAGAAGGATAGAGTAGAAAAAAAGAATGACGCACTTAGTCTGGAACCTCATTTCCGACCAAATCGACAAGGGAAGCCCGACCAGGGGTACTCAAAAGAGAGGTACCCTCGCCGACATAGCTCGAAAAGTCAAAGGTACACACAAGCTCTCTTCCCGCGACAAGGAGGCGTCACCTCTCCCTCTACTTGAGAGAAAGAGAGAGAGAGAGAGAGAGAGAGAGAGAGAGAGAGAGAGAGAGAGAGAGAGAGAGAGAGAGAGAGAGAGAGAGAGAGGAAATAAAGAAGAATCCGACTTCCGAAAACAAAGAGGGCCTGAATTCACTATCGCTTTGTGTACTAGCATGCATCTGCTAGACATTTGGATACAAGGTGGACGTGGTTGCAGATATGTTAAAAAAGCCTTCGACAAAGTTTGGATTTGTGGCCTCAAATACAAACTTTCGAGGCTTGGACTTGCGTTAGACGTCAAAGATTCTCCCCTATTACCTCGCAAACGGGCAAGAAGTCATCTCGCTTCATGAGCACAGTGGGGAAACCGATCTCCTCTCTAGGTTTTATCAAGACGTATGCTTGATTCTGACACTCTATACCATATAAACATACCGAAGCCTATCTCCACTCGAATGCTCAACGCGCAGTACGCAGTGAACGTCATGTAAGTCGTAGTCCGCCAAACTATCGCTGAAATATTCGTCTCAACGGACGCCGATGGCGGAAGGATCACATGATACAAACAAAGGTGGAAGATCCAGACCAATCAGGCAAAATTCACTGGCGCGACAGTGTTTTTTTTTACACCATGAAGTGACTGCCTACTAGGGCAAAAGTCACCTTAATCACGTACAGCCTAATACTAGGCTCGATTAAAAAAAAACAAAAACATGCGAAAACCAAATATAAAAGAGACAAAAAAAGCAAAATAGGAAAAAGGAAGAGGGAAGCACGCTCCGGCGTCGGAGAGGCGCCCGCCTCCTTCCAGCGCAGGAATATGCGGCCTACAAGAGTCAAATAAAATGGAGGAGGCCAGCCTCCTCCAAAAAATCAAATAGTCCACAAGTCTGTGTGCACGAACCCGTCGCAAATAGAAGAGACAAGCGTTAGCGAACCCACTCATGCCGATACGGGAACAGGTAACGTGCGCGGAGATCACCCAGACTGAGACATTCAACAAGAATGTGCCGAACAGTCTTTGGGACAACGTAGTCTTCACAGTAAGGCGCAGGCGAGCGCTCCATCATAAGTCGGTGCGTCTCGCGAGTGTGTCCAATTCAGAGACGACAGAAAGCGACCTGAAGCCGTGGCGGCATTGGGGGTTTGTGGTACGTACATTGGAACAGTCGCGGCGCAATGGCAAGTAACTTTAAGTTCCCCTCGGCCTTCCCCCATCTTATTTGCCAAGCAGCCCAGAGGGGCTGCCCTGATTCCCGCTAGGTAATCGGGGTGAGGGAAGAGCGAAATGCTGGTTTGGTCGCCCAGTGCTCGCGGACTCTTTGGCGCTCTCATTCCCACATGTCCAGGGTCCCAGCAGAAGATAATCTCGACACCCACATGGTACCGCGGCAATCGTGGCGTCACAGATATCGCGAACCAGGGAGAGCGCAGCAGTTGGTCGCTTCCGGACGCAGCAACTCGATGTTGACAGCCAGTGTATTTTGCATATCATTCAGCATCTGACTGTCATACTGCAAAATTGTGCCACAATGCATAAAAGTAGAGTGTTCTCAACTAATTCGAGTATTGCAGAGAAGGTAAAAGCTATACAATTATATTTCCATCCTTGCGTATTCCTTCCACACTGTAGATTCGATTGCTAAAAAATGAAAGACATCCAGGACCACTGTAATTTTCCTCGTGTTGGAGTTCCGAGGTAAAATATCTCAATAACCCTATAATAGATCGGGCAGAACTGCAAGACAATGTGCTTACTACTAGAGATGTTACGAAAAGAACAATTAGTTTTGAGCTCAACAGAAACGCTTTCCGATCTCGGTCATCACGCACGAGCTTTTTCTGAAGAAGCCTCACTTGTTAGCATGATGGAATTTTGGCCAGGAGAACGTAGATTGATGAATGTGCTTTGGTTTCATGAGACCAAAATTGAACTGTTTGGCCACAATGCAGCTCCTTACGTTTGGCGCCGTGATGGCACCGTCTATGATCGGAAGAATACCATCCCCATAGTCAAGCAATGGGGGGGGGGGGGATCACTATGGTGTGGAATTGATTTTCTTTAAAAAAAAAAATGGGACTGGTCATATAATTGATGGAAAAATAAATGGAGCCAAGTACCGGCAAATATTTATCAATAACGACGTTAACTTTGGAGATTTAGGATGATTGACATTTTTCAGCATGGCATACATACATTCAAAGCATACAGAAAACTACGCGAGTAGTACCTGTAGAACAATATTAATGTTCTGCTGTGGCCTAATTAATCCCTTGACTTGAATCAGAGGGAAAATTCGTGGCAAATATTGAAGGAACAAGTGTAAAAGAGGAAACCTACAAAGCTTTCCCATTTGAAAGCTATAAGTAAGGAAGAGTGGGCAGATAATCCCATAACATTTTGTCAGGATTTGAAGAGGGGGGGGATGATCTAATATAGAAACGCCTGACAGCAATTAATACAAACAATGGTGGTGCAATGAAATATTAGGTTCTCTCTATATAATGTAGAAATACTTATTTCAACCCTTATGTTTTGTTTATCTGCATATTATTGTATACAGGGTGGTCTGTCTTTATTCCCGAACCAAATGTTGACACGCGTGCGCACTAATCTTGCTCCATTCATCTTGAAGAATTTTCCAGACCTATCTCCGGAGTGTCTTCCAAACATTTTCAATGGGATTCAGATCCGGACTCTATGCAGGTCCGTTCATAACAGTGATGGGCTCGTCGTCCAGGAAAGTCTTCACCGACTTGGCAGTGTCGCGTTATTCTGCAAGTAAATAGCAGGTTAGGCAACCTCAGATGGAGCAAAACATGCTGGCGCAACAATTCTTAGTACACTTGTGCATTCACTCTGCACGGCAAATGCGCCAGTGACACACTGCTTTCTACCGAAATCACGCATCAAACCATGACACTTCCTCTGCTAAACTTCACTCTCGTTTATGCAATTGACAGAATCTTTTGCTTGATCCGTAAAAATGGAACTTCTTTCCATCGGATTAGAACAATTTGAACGTGGATTCGTCACTAAAATGAACTTGGCTACTATGGTCATATGCCATGCAATGGTGAATGCAAGACGATCCTTCAAGTTCTTCGGATTGATCAATGACCTGGACACGGGTATGCTAGCGTGAAGATTGTCTTCTTCCACCCAACGTGAAAGTGTGGAGACATTGATGGCATAAATCTCACTCATCTCTCGAGAAACTGCTTCAGAAGTCTTGAAATGGTCCTTCTTATCATCAGTCTTCCATTTTTTTTTTAGGTCTCCCTTGGCCTACCCGTTGATTTATCAGCCTTACATAAACTGCTTTGTCATAGGTTGACAGAATATTATGAACTATACTTTTCGAACGCTTGACAGTCTCTGTAATGGCTCTTGATGAGCAAGAGCCCGCCCCGAGTACCATAGGCAGACAGACAGTTGCGAGCCCGCCTTCCCTAGACTGCAACAGACATCACGTGCGAAGCTCTTACAGACTACGGCACTAGATAAAAAGAGGCCTATAGACCCTTGGACTACGCAACAATTCTCGCAAAGGGGTTCAGGGGAGGCACACTATTCGATGGAGCTGAGTCGCGCGAGTGTGTCCGATCGGAGAGGATAGCAAATGACTTGATACAGACGAGGCATTGAGGAATAGGTCCATGGAGATAGACAGGGCGCAATGGCACGCAACTTTAATTACCCGGTCGCTGTCTCCCATCTCTTTTGCTAGCAACCTGAATAGCTGTCCTGTTTTCTGCCATACTCGCAAGAAGATGGATCTTACTGTGGGTGACAATTGGAGGTTTTCATTCCCTCCTGACCTCAACAGGCGCAATTGCCTGACCTCCCGACCCCAAAGTCTGTTGGAGCATCTGCGGCTATATATCTACCACACTTTCACTTTTTCTAGCCCAGCACTTTATAGTTCTCTTATTAAAACTTTCTGCGGGGTACGCCCTCTTTGGTATTGTTTGGGCTTTAAATTAGAATAGTAAAAATGTTTACTGGTCTATAGTCATTGTGGGGAAGAGGAAAACGCCAGTCCAGGCTGTTGGGTGTGTGGAGATAGCCTGGCCACATAGTCAGCTAGCTCCTACCCAGTAACCTCCACATCTCCAGTAACACAGCACAAGACAATCTCTGGCATCACCTCGACTGGCAGTACTCATGCTGTTCCCATACCCCCACTCGATTATTCCTCTGTTAGGGAGTGACTGCATCAATTGCTGAACGGCTTCCGTGGCATCCACACCCAAGAGTGACATTTCTTAGTGCGCTCGCAATAAGGCGAATTCAGGGTCGCAGCTTCCTAGGCCAGCAGGGTCACCTATCGGGCCAAGGGCGGACCTTTTTTTTCACCAATCGCGCCTATCTTAGGTTCCAATACATGGGTGGGTACGGCAAATGGCAGCCGCCCAAATTCGAGTAAAATGAAGCCCCCATTCCATAACTAACCAACCCCAATGCTGCTGATTAACTTTACTCATGGTGGGAAGCAGTGGTTCGAATCGGCTCAGTCGTATCCGTCAAACCTCTAAGACCTATTCTAGCAACGAATTCGAACAAAGATACTCAAAGTACGAACTTTAAATCCTTTGGCGGGTTCACTAGGATGGCTAGCGGGGGCCCGGGGGCCCGAGACCCCGTGTGGAGAGTGGGAGTAAAGCAGGGTGAAGTAGACGGTTTCAAAAGGGACACGAAGCCCTCCACAACCTCTAGCATTCGACTCAATGAACGTTGTGCTAGCCTTTGGAAAGGTAGCGGACGTCACGGTGGGGGGGGGGGGGTAGTCTGTAGGAAAATTTTAAAAGGGGGGGGGAGATGGAGAGATGAGGAAGCCAAGTGGGGATTTATGAAGGGGTTCTATTGCTCCCCCTTTCAACCGAGGAGAGAACAAACGACGACGAGATAAAAGAGAAAAGAGCAGAGCGATTGAAGCCTTCATGGCACAAATTTGTACCGAGAACAAATTCCTCTCGAGTATAAAGGTGGATCGCGCCTTGCGGTGGTGTGTGTGGGAGGGGGGAGAGGCTTGACGGTGCACCAATAGATCTTTGTCTATTAGGAAGGCGAAGGTGAGAGAGAGACCAGAATTTGAAAAAATAATTCTTAAAGTGTGAATTTCTTTCTACTCTTCGGCTTTGTCCTGGGAAGCTGAAAATATGCCGCTCTTCTATGGCACATCACTATCTTCGATACCCGAACATGCCTTCGTTGGATTACATCTGTCCATTTCTTTCTTAATTAGCAGAGCCCAAATGAATAAATATCTTGTTAATTATATTCATTCCAATCAGAGAGAGAGATAGAGAAGGAAATGGAGAGAGATAGAGAAGGAAATGGAAAGAGAGAGAGAGAGAGAGAGAGAGAGAGAGAGAGAAGGAAATGGAAAGAGAGAGAGCGGGAAGGAGATGGAAAGAGAGAGGGAGATGGAAAAGAGAGAGGGGGGGAGAGAAGAGAGGGAGGGGGGAGAGAAGAGAGGGAGGGGGGAGAGAAGAGAGGGAGGGGGGGAGAGAAGAGAGGGAGGGGAGGAGAAGAGAGGGAGGGAGGGAGGGAGGGAGGGGAGGGAGGGAGGGAGGGAGGGAGGGGAGGGAGGGAGGGAGGGGGGAGAGAGAGAGAGGAGGGGGAGGAGAGAGAGAGACGAGGGGGAGGAGAGAGAGAGGGGAGGGAGGGATATATATATATATATATATATATATATATATATATATATATATATATATATATATATGGAGAGGGGGAGAAAGCGTTGTTGAACGATCAATCCATCGCTTGCCCAATCTAGGTTGGGATTGTCGTAAAAATACACAAAGAGTGGGTCCCCCCCACCCTTCCACCAGGGAGATAGATTGGGAGAGAGAAGGGGAGGGAGGGGCGGTAAAGACGACGTGTGTGTTGTGTGTGCGCGCGCGTGCGTGGAATCGTTCCACGTGACACACCAATACATACATAATAGGACGTTAAGAAATCGAAAGTTATCCGCCCCCATAATAGTTTCACCCTCGAGACTTTGCAAAGGGGGGGGGGGAGGCGCAAACATCGGAAAGGGGGCGGGCGGAGATCATCCCTTCTAGGTCACCTACTTTCCATGTTTGTGCTGCGGTGCCACATCTCACTCTCGGTGACGACAACCTAACAACTATCGCTCGCTCCCAACCTCGGTAACGTGCGTACACGCTTGCCTGTCTATCTGCATGTACATGCGTGCTGACCGACATGTGTATACATTGCACTGAGATTATCAAACCTTCATAAACCCGTGCTCATACCACTTAACCCAGTCGTATTCAAGCTATTTTCATGATGTACCGCTTGAGCATTTTCGTTCATCACGATGCACCCACACCCTCCCCCTTCTAAATTTCCCCCCACGAATTCGTAGTTTGCCCCCAAATCCTATGTAGCTTTTAATACACTTGTTTGCCACTGCCTAGTGCCGAATGGGGCCAACTACTTGCCAAGCAGTAGTGTGCTGGTAGCAAGTAAATTATAGCTTGCGCACATACATACACAAGGTATTTTTCATGAGCAATTTAACTTGGACTGACGAAATTCAATATCGCTAATCAAAATTGGAAGGCCACTTAAATCAATTCTGTAAACAAACAGATACCGAGTAATGCACGAGGAGTCAATTTTCGAAATTCTGACTGAGAATTTAGTGAATTTGTTTGTACTCGAGTCAAGTGGCAAATGTCAGTCAATTCAATTAATTGTTCTTTTAAATGGCTTGAGAGCACAGCATTATAAATAGAAGGCCATAAGATGAGTTCGTTACCCTTTCATTTCGAGAATCCCCGATTAAATGTGAAAAGTACATAGCGCAGAAATGATTAATGATGCTGCTACTGTAATTAGCATACTTAATGGACTCAGGCGTAAGAAATGTGTTTTTGTGACAACATTCGCTGACTAGATAGAAAGGCGAAGGATTATTCTTCCCAATGCATTCTAGCCAATATAAAAGTTTTTGTCAAAAGTACTCTACTTCTCTAATGACTAAAATATGTTTTTACCATAGCCCTGAAGTTGAAGATTACGGTAAATTCGTTTGCAAAGTCATTCATCATTGTCCTTAAATTTTAGCAAGTCTGAATTCTACTTATATCAAACTGTCAGATACCAGAAAAGATTGAATTGCATTTTTTTTTAAGAGCCAATATGGCGACAGCCTATTAGGCCAAAGGTGGCTGTGATAAAGTTACAGGCTAATAATAACCAAGATTAAAAAAAGAAGCATAAAACAAAAAATAAAGTTTCCGGGGTCAGGGGGAGGCCCGCCTTCCTCCGGCGCAGAAATATGCGACCTACAACAAAGAGTCAAATATAATGGAAAGGCAAGACTCGTCCAAAAAGTCAGAGAGACCACATGCCAGTATACATGAATCCGTCACGAGTACAAAGGACATGCGGTAGCGATCCAATTCATCCCGATACCGGGATGTGGGGGAATCCCACGTGGAATTTCTTGTCCAGCACGGAACTTCCATGCGCTGTATAAGGTTCTGTTAGGCTTAAATTGGTAAGCCTCCCCCCCCCCTTCCACAAGCGGTAGCCTCGAACCGCGTCCACCACGGTTCACCTTTACACGGGTTAGAATAGCCTCGGCAAGAAGATTCGAAGCCAATCGAGAGTAGAACTGTTTCCCACTACCCCTCCCCCCCGCGGGAAGAGCCTTAGACATATATAGTGCTCGTTTACCATGGGAGAGACACAGAGTTGAGAAGTCTCACCCCGACCCAGGAAGATTCCCCTAGTTCCAAGTCAGGTGCCAACAACCAAGCAAAGTGACGGCCGAACTATTTGTGTATTAGAATTATCCCCAGCCAGTGAGGTAATTCCATTTACCGATCGCTACCGAACGATTTTTCCGACTTCAATCATCAGCTCCTGTCGAAGACCTCCTCGTCCGCCCTTCGTTTTCGGGTGGCCGAAATACTCTCCCCTGGACCGGATGTTACCGCCCCCCTCCCCTTTTTGGAGAACTGTCATCACTTTAACATCCCGCTCAGAAGCTCCGAGCGGCCTCGCCTCACGTGCAGAAGACATCCGTGAAGCCTTACCCCGACGTCTCACCCGGAATCCTCCGTAAGCCAACCCCTCTCCCCCTTCAGTAACCCATTTGCGTTAATTCCCCCCATTTGAATAGTCTCCTCCCGTAATAGATTAATTCTAACTTCATAGTCTGATTCATAACTACCATTCCCCCCCCCCCTCGTTTACTGGTGTAATTTTGCCCATTAATACATCTGATGTAATTTTGCCCATTTATTCTCTGATACAATTTTGCCCATCAATTCTCTCATTATTTTTATGTAAATAAAATTATATTTTGGTACATGCCTCTTTAAATAACCTTGAGCTTTGCCATTGCCCATAATTTACCTGACCTCTTTCACTATTCCTCGCTATTCAGCCCGTCTAAAGTCGTGGTGTCCCGTCCCTTTGTCGGTTCGCCTTCAAGTTATTGGTCCCTCCCCATAGATATAATATGGTATTGATGCAATGTAATGTCATACCACGACACGGGACAAGCAACGTAAGCCAAGATCACCCAGATTAGGACATTCAACAAGAATGTGCCGAGCAGCCTGGGGTACAACGCAGTCGTCGAGGTAAGGTGCAGCTGAACGTTCCATCAAATGGCGGTGCGGAACGCGAGTGTGCACAATTAGAAAATGACAGAAATCAACCTGAAGCCGTCGCAGCATTGGGTTTTGTTTTTTTTTTAAATTTTATGGAGCCCATCTGGCAACTACCCACTTGGGCATAAGTCGCCGAAAAACACGACAGCCTAGAACTAGGCTACTTTAAAGTAAAAATATGAAAACTTAACAATGATATAAATTGGAAAAACTTAACAATCGAAGCAATCTCCGGCAGCGGGGGGAGGTCCCCCTCACCCCGGTGCAGGAGAGTGCAACCTACAAACAAAACAATAACAAAAAAGGAACCTTAAATAAAGGGGAGAAGGCCGGCCTCCCCCAAAAAGTTAATAAGTCCACCAGTCATGGTGCACGCACTCGTCCCGAGTACAAGGGACAGGCGGTAGCGACCCCGCCCATCCCGGTACCGAGACAGGTATCGTGCGCGAAGATCACCCAGACTGGGACATTCGACAAGAATATGCCGAACAGTCTGGGGGACGACGCAGTCGTTGCAATAGGGCGCATGCGAGCGCTCCATCAAGTAGCGATGCGTCACACGATTTTTTTTTTTTTTTTTTTAAGAGCTCATCTGGCGACTGCCTACTTGGGCATTAGTCGCCGTATTAAAACTGGCCTAGTTCTAGGCTACTTTAAAATAAAATTAAAGAGAGAAAAAAAACAACACCCCAAAAGGGGGAAAGGAAGCAAGCTGGTGCGTCGGGGAGAGGTCCCCCCGGCGCAGGAGCGTGCAACTAAAGGAAAAAACAAACAAAAAAAAACAACAAAAAAAAAAACAAAAAAACAAACCTTGCTTAAATAATAGGGAGAAGGCCGGCCTCCCCCAAGTAGTCAACAAGTCCACAAGTCAATGTGCACGAATCTGTCCCGAGCACAAGGGACAGGCGGTAGCGACCCCGCCCATCCCGGTACTGGGACAGGTATCGTGCGCGAAGATCACCCAGACTGGGACATTCGACAAGAATGTGCCGAACAGTCTGGGGGACGACGCAGTCGTTGCAATAGGGCGCAGGCGAGCGCTCCATCAAGTAGCGATGCGTCACACGAGTGTGTCCGATTCGGAGACGACAGAAAGCAACCTGAAGTCGCCGCGGCATTGGGGGATAGGTCCATGGGAACAGTCGCGGCGCAATGGCACGCAACTTTAAGTTCCCTTCGACCGTCTCCCATCTTCTTTGCCAAGCAGTCCGAAGAGCTGCCCGTATTCCTGCCATGTAGTCGGTGTGAGGAAGAGCGAAACGCTGGTCCAGTCGCAGAGTCCTCGCGGACTCTTTGGCGCCCTCATCGGCGCGCTCATTCCCCGCAATTCCTACATGTCCAGGAACCCAGCAGAAGATAATCTCGACATCTGCCCGGCTCGCCAAAACCGTGGCGTCACGGATATCGCGAACCAAGGGATGCGGAGATTCCAATGCCCCGAGAGCACTCAGGGCGCTTTGTGAGTCGCTATAGATCACAATCCGGTCTCCGAACCGGGCACGTCGCGTAATCTCCCGTACCGAGTGGTGTATTGCAACCAGCTCGGCCGTGAAGACAGACGCAGCGCCTGGTAGAGCCCCGCTGACTTCAAACAGAGGGGATACGGCGTGGAAGCCGACCCCCTCTTGGGACTTGGAGCCATCCGTATACACTGGCACGGTACCAGCGTGACACGATGTGTGCTCCAAAAAGGTCGAACGCAATACTCCCGGCGCAGTACAAGCTTTGGGAGCAGAGGCGTGGCGACAAATAGCCAAATGTGGTACCCTCCAGGGTGGCGTCCTGGGCAGAACCAGGGGCGCCACCGGCCCGAGAGCTATATCTACTGCTCGAAGGAGTTTCCTGGCCCTAAACCCAAAGGGCTTAGGGTATGACTGGCGTCTCTCGGCGGCATAGGCACCATCGAGATCAGCTGCGGATGCAGTGAGAGCTGTTGGCGACTGAGGAAGGCGCCGGGCTCGCGCGTACAGGCGAGTGATGCACTGCACGCGGCGCAGAGCGAGTGGCATCTCCCCAGCATCGACCAACAGGCTCTCAATGGGGGAAGTGCGGAAGGCACCGGTCGCAAGGCGAAGGCCGGTGTGGTGGATCGAATCCACCTTCCGCAATAAACGCTCGGCTGCGGATGCATAAAACTCGCATCCGTAGTCGAGCTTCGAACGAACAAAGGATCGATAAAAAAGTAAGGCGGTAGCCCTATCAGCGCCCCAAGCGCTGAACGTCACGGAACGGAGAATGTCCATGGCGCGGGTACAAGAGACCCTAAGGCTGCGAATATCAGCCTACCAAGTGAGGCGTCGGTCGAATACAAGACCAAGGAAACGGTGCGACTCAACCACTTCCAGGCGTACCCCATTAAAAACAAATCTGGGTCGGGGTGAAGCCGTGGATGGCGGCAGAAGTGCACCACCTTAGTCTTGGCCAAAGAAAACCGAAACCTGTGCGCTTCGGCATAGCGAGAGACGCGGTTCAATGCCTGTTGGAGTCGACGCTCCAGAGTTGGAGTCTGGGCCGCGCCAAAAGAGATCGAAAGGTCGTCCACGTAGAGCGTAGCGAGAACATCTTCCGGCAGCACCGAGGTGATGCCGTTGATGCTCAGGGCAAAGAGTGTGACACTGAGGACACTTCCCTGCGGGACACCCTCTTCCTGCTCTTTTGGGCCGGAGAGGGCTGCCCCCACCCGTACGCGGAATCGACGATCTCGCAAAAATTCAGATATAAACATTGGGAGGCGTCTCCTCGCCCCAATCGTGTGGAGAGACTCCATGATACCATATCACCATGCGGTATCATAGGCCTTCTCCAGATCGATAAACACCGTGGCGTAGTGCTGTCTACGAAGGAAGGCCTCGCAGACGGCATTTTCCAGGCGGAGCAAAGCATCCCACGTGGAGTTGAAATAGCGGAAGCCGCACTGTGAAAAAGACAAATGGCCTCCGCTGTCGAGGAAAAAAGCTAATCTAACATTTATTAATTTCTCCATCAAATTGCACACGCAAGAGGTTAGAGAAATTGGGCGGAAACCGGTCGGAGTAGAGTGATCTCTCCCCGGTTTGCGAAAGGCGAGCGCACACTAGATATTCACCAGGAATCTGGGAGAAGACCATCCCCCCAGATCCTGTTGAACAAATCTAACAGAAAGCCAATGCCTCGCTCACCCAGGTGTCGAAGCCCTAGCCCTAAGAAATTCAGCGAGAGTGAAATCGTTCGGGCAGCGCTTATAGCGCATGTAGGCATAACGCTTCTGTTTGAGGGACGTCTCACTCTCGGCCGACCACCATGGGAGTCGTCGGCGTGCATAACGGCCAGACGTTCTAAGAATAGTAGTCAGGCCCACGGCGATGAGGTTGCCCGAGAAGAACTCAACGGCCTCATCTACCGACCTAAACTCCTCGACTGAGATAGAGAATTCAGTCATTTCCTGAGATGCAGGCCACCGCGCCCGCGCCAAGCACCACCGAGGTGGGCTCTAAGGCAGGGGTTGCCGTGAAAATGATATTTAAATGGGAAAGTGATCACTACCATAGAGGTCATCGACCAACCCCCCAATCAAAATCAGGCTGTGCATCCGAAGAGCACAAAGATAGATCAAGGCAAGAAAATGAAGCGGTTCTCGGACAGTGATGAGTAAACTCATCCACGTTTAGGACACCCATCTCAAGCTCTTCGATCAGATCGGCAAGGACATGTCCCCTGGGATTTATTGAGCAATCTCCCCAGAGAGGATGCCTGCTATTCATAAATCCAAGCAAGATAAAGGGCCTCGGCAACTGTGCCACGACGCGGCGGATATTCGCCGTGTCGAAGTCAGCTGACAGTGGAATGTACGCAGAAATGATAGTATACCTCCTATCCAGGTGCAGCTGCACAGCCACTGCCTGAAAGGAGGTATCTAAAGAGAAAGAATGAACAGAGACATAATGCCGGGTGTAAACCGCGTATCCCCCAGCCCGGCAATCCCATGGTGGTGGGGTTGCAAGACCCCACCACCCAGGGAGGGCCCCTAGCATGGTCTCCTGCAGAAAAATAGCTAACGGGAAACGGGACGAGACGAGCCTCCGCAGCTCCTTCCAGTTGGCCCGGAGTCCACGGCAATTCCATTGAAGGAATATGCCCTCCAGGCCTAGCTCGGTGGAGAGGAAGGGGCCATATTCGAACAGAAGACCCTCATGGAAATGGCCATACGTTTCCCGGAGGCAGAACCCCGGGCGCTGTTGGCAGGACAAAGCGCTGAAGGTGCTGTCGCCTTCGAGGACTTATTGTGGGAAGTTGGGCTCGACATGCGAGTCTTTTCCTCCCTTCGCCTCGAAACCTTAGGCGGGCGTTGCGGCTGCGGAGGCGGGGGGGCCCTCTTTTCGAGGAACCACTGTCTCCGAGCGACTCAGCCAACCACTAGACGTGGGCGAAGGAGCCGAAGCTCCTTTGTTGCTGTCCTCCTTTCGGGGGACAGCTATAGGAACCCCGGAAGATGGCCTGGCGACCAACTTCAGGGGTGTTGCCTCCTGTGAGTCTAACGACTCGGTGGAGGTGCGTGGCCGTTTCGCCTTACGGGAAACAGTCACGCTGGGGGACGAGGGGAGAGCTCTGGTTTTAGCCAGGGCTGGGTATGAACCCTTTTTGCCGCCAGCTTTACCAAGGGAGCACCCGGGTTGAGTAGAGCCCGCAGAAGGGCTCCGAATGAGCGCGGCCTGGATGGGACAGGAGCAGAGGGTGCCGTTCTAACTATAGAGGCATAATACGTCCTAGGCAGAGCCGGGCGCACAAGGACCAAGTCCTTAGACTCGCGGAATGATAGTCGATCCTGGGCCTGAACGGCCAGGATTTGTTTCTAGAGGAGATATGCACCACATTGCTTCGAAGAAGCGGGGTGCGGCTCTCCGTAATTGATACACTTAGCCACACACGATATATACTTATCGTGTGCGGCCTTGCAGCAATTTACACATATTTCGGGTGACCCCGACTTTGCACGTCTACAAGAACGATTCGTATGGCCGAAGCGGTGACAGTAATAGCACCGCCGCGGCAGTGGCACGAATGCTTTACGCGGAAGCGGTACCAATCAGCACGCACCTACTCAGGGAGCTTGTCACATTCGAACGTGAAGAAGAGTGTAGGGGTGGGTCTCGAGGCCCCTCCCAGTTTTCGAACCACCCGTTCGAACTATCCCGCCCCATGGTCGGCCAGCTCTAAGGTGATGTCCTCTATGGAGTAGTCCACGAGTTCCCTCGCATAAACTACTCCTTTCTCAAAGTTCATGGTAGAGTGCGGAGTCACACTCACCGGGGTGCCATCAAGAGTCCGCAAAGAATTATCTTGGACGCCTCGGCGGAATTCGCCGCATTCGCCAGAAGGCTCCCGTCCGAGAAACGAGTCACCTTCGGCTCTCTACCATTTACACTAGCTAATGCTCTCATCTGGTGGATCATGTTACCCTTGGCCAACATGCTGCCATCAGTGGAGCGAATAACTAGGAAGCGCTTGAAGCCAGCGGGCTCGAAAATGCCAGGTAACCTCTGAATGGGGGGTCCCGACGTTATCGAGGCTCCGTCGTGCGCTCTTTTCGTCTTAGTCATAGTCGGGGGCTCCGGACCCGGAGGGACAGATGGGCCGGATGTGCAGATCTTCGATTGGGCGCTTACAAAAGTGGTAGCAGACCCATCCGTCCCTGCAGTCCCCGCGGATGGAGAGGAGCCCCGAGTCTTTTTCGTCTTTTTACTGTTCTCTTTCTTATTATGAGAAGAGGGCGGGGAATGAACTCGCTTTTCCCCTCCGCCGGCAGGAGCCCCCATGCCAGATGGACCAGCCTGACAGGTCCTTCTCCGAAATCGAGAAGGTCCTGGTGGTGGCAGGGGCACCGGATTAAGGAGATCTCTCCCCTCCCTGTACTACCTCGGAGAACCCAGCCGTTTGAGGAGGACCTTGCATAGGGGCGGATTCGGGTTTGGTTTTTGGCGCCGAGCCCGGATGACCCCCATGGAAGGCCTAACCTTGTGAGGCTGGGTTGCCTCAAGGACCATGTCTATTACAGGAGGGGTCTCCAGTTAGCCATCCCCTCCCATGGCATCGCAGGTCCAGTTGGAGGCGTCACCAGTCATGTGTATGGAGGCGCAGGCCTTGACCCCGGCAATGTTGAGTATTCTGGCCAGCAGGTCTTTTAAGGGAAGCGACCGAAGGGGCCTGGCTACACCTCTCCCCCCTAAGGGGGTTTATCCTACCGAGCCACTTCACTGGGGAGCGGTGGGCTATGAGCTTCCTGCTGGCTTTCTTGACAGTCCCCTTCGAAAGAAAAGAGGGGACTCCCGCTGGAAAAAGGGAGGTGCCCGAAAGCACCTCCAGAGAAGGGGATGAGGGGGAGTCCCCTACACCCGTAGGCGAAGGAGAGGAGTAAGCCCCCTCTCTGGTTAGAGAAATATGGAGGGTCCCCTGCTCAAGCACAGGGAGGGAGGATTCCATTTTTTCTGTGGAGCTGCCCGAGGGCGGCTCCGTCGATGACACAGGGGTAATTAAGGGGAGATGTTTAATTTTCTCATCATTGGGCATGGTGACCCTATTTGTTCCACGGGATGCAATAGCTCATCACCCCTCGCAGTAGCCCGCCCTGCAAGGGGTGCGTACAGGCCTGGCAGAGCGAGGTGCCGAAATTCAGGACCCCCCCCCTCCCGCCTGGTGGCCTGGCAGTCCATCGGCATAGCGGCTCCACCTTAGACACGGCGCAAAAATATAGATTTTGAAGAGGAAAGGAAAAAGGATGTGAGGAAGGTATGGGTTGGGATGAAGCAGGTTGTTAAGAAAACACCATCCCGAACCGGAGCTCAGGTGTTAGGGAACATTGTCCCCTCCCCCCTCAGCCCCGATCCGGGACGGTTGGCCGAAATGAAGGTCAGCATCTACCCTGTAAAATTAGAGGCGGCCAGAGAAAGTTGTGGGAGAGGTTGTATGAAAAGCGACGAAGTAGGGGAGAAATACAGGCTATCTTAAGGAAGGAAGAGTGGCTAAGCTGGGGCCGGACGGAGCGCTGGATCCCGTCAGCACGGCGGCCAGGATGGCAAATCACCGCGCCCCTTACGGGGAAGATAGGCACCACATTGCTTCGAAGAAACGTGGTGCGACTCTCCGCAATTGGCAGACTTGGCACACATGATTTGGACATATCGTGTGCTGCATTGGAGCAACTTACACATATTTCGGGTAACCCGACTTTGCACGTCGAAAGGAGCGATTCGTATGGCCGATGCGGTGGCAATTATAGCACCTTCGCGGCAGTGACACGAATGCCTTCACGCGGTAGCGATACTAACCGGCACGCACCGACTCAAGTAGCTTGTCACAGTCGAACGTGACGAAGAGTGTAGGGGTGGATCTGAAGGGCCCTCCCTGTTTTCTCATCACAAGTTCGACCTTGACGCCCCATGGTCGGCCAGCTCTAAGGTGATGTTCTCTATGGAGTAGTCCACGAGTTCCCTCGCATAGACGACTCCTTTCACGAAGTTCATTGTAGAGTGGGGCGTCATACTCACAGGCGTGCCCTCAAGTGTCCGAAGGGCACTAATCATGACCGCCTCGGGGAGGATTCGACGCATTCGCCAAAAAGCTCCCGTCCGAGAAACGAGTCACCTACGGCTCTCTACCAATCTCACTAGCTAAAGCTCTCCTCTGATGGATCATGTTACCCTTAGCCAACATGCTGCCATCAGTGGAGCGAATAACCAGGAAGCGTTTGAAGCCAGCGGGCTTGAAAATGCTGGTGAGTCACTGAATGAGGGGCTGCGATGTAATCGAAGCTCCGCTCTGTGCACTAGCATGCTTGGTCTTAGTCAGGGGCTCCACGCCCGGGGGAGGGGGCAGAGGGGCCGAATATGCCGATCTTGGCTTGGTCGTTTACCGAAGTGGCAGCAGACCCATCCGTCTCCGCAGCCCCCTCGGATAGAGAGGAGCCCCGAGTCTTTTTCTTGTTTTTTTTTTCTTTTTAGGAGAGGAGGACGGCCAGGAAGGCACATCGCCGCGCACCTTACGGGGCATCCCGCCTGAAGTGGAGCTTGCGGAAGCAGCACCGTGCAGAAGCTAGGTGCCCTCCGCTGCCCATAAAAAAAAGGCTAATGTAATTTTTTCAAATTTCTCCATCAACTTGCACACGCAGGAGGTTAGAAAGATTGGGCAGAAACCGGCCGGGTTAGAGTGATCTCTTAGTTTTTCGAAAAGCGAGCCCAGGAGCAGTTCGCAAGGAGTCTGCGAGGATACCCTCGACCCAGATCCTGTTGAACAAATCTAACAGAAAGGCCATGCCTCGCTCACCGAGGTGTCGAAGTATGGCGTACGGGACATCGTCCGGACCAGGGGCGGTGTCAGCGCACGAAGTGAGAGCAGAACACAACTCACTCCATGTAAATCTGTCAGTGAAGGGTTCTCCGCTTCTGGAGGTAAAGTCCAGCCGGCGGCCCTCCGGGACATCACAACGTGCATTGAATGCTGGCGGAGCAGCATCCAGGCTAGAGAATGAGGAGAAAGCGGTCGCGAAGGATTCCGCCACGGACGCGGGGTCCGAGATTGCGGCCCCATTGTCCTGGAGAGCGGGAGGGGAGACCTGCGAGAACTTGCCCCGATCGTTTTGACTCGCTTCCACACCTCTGCTAGAGGGGTCTTCCCATTAAGTGAAAACACGTATACCCACCAAGAAAAGCGTCGGGCGTGCTTCGAAATATACCGAAACCTAGCCCTAGCTCAACGAAATTCAGCGACAGTGAAATCATTCGCGCGGCGCTTATAGCGCATGTAGGCATAACGCTTCTATTTGAGGCCGTTTCACACTCGGCTGACTACCAGGGGATTGGTCGGCGTGGAAAACGGCCAGACCTCTAGCAATAGTAGTTATGCCCACAGCGATAAGGTTACCGGAATAGAACTCAACAGCATCATCTTCCGACCTAAACTCATCGACCGAGACAGAGAAATCAGACATTCGCTGAAATGCAGACCACAGCGCCAAGCACCACCGGGTCGGACTCTCGGGCGCCAGCAGCCCAGAAAATGATATTTGAATGGGAAAGTGATCACTACCATGGAGGTCATAGACCACCCTCCAACCAAAATCAGGCTGTGCATCCGGAGAGCACAGGGATAGATCAATACATGAAAATGAAGCGTTTCTCGGGCAGTGATGCGTAAGGTCATCCACAGTTAGGACACCTATCTCCAGCTGGTCATCAGGTCGGCAAGGACCTGACCCCTGGGATTGATCGAGTAGTCTCCCGAGAAGGGGTCTCTACCGTTTAGATCCCCCAGCGAGATTTTTTTTTTTTTTTTTTTTATAGAGCCCATCTGGCAACTACCCACTTGGGCATAAGTCGCCGAAAAACACGACAGCCTAGAATTAGGCTACTTTAAAGTTAAAATATGAAAACTTAACAATCAATATAAATTTGAAAAACTTAACAATCGAAGCAATCTCCGGCAGCGGGGGGAGGTCCCCCTCACCCCGGTGCAGGAGAGTGCAATCTAAAACAAAACAATAACAAAAAAAGGAACCTTAAATAAAGGGGAGAAGGCCGGCCTCCCCCAAAAAGTCAATAAGTCCACCAGTCATGGTGCACGCACTCGTCCCGAGTACAAGGGACAGGCGGTAGCGACCCCGCCCATCCCGGTACCGAGACAGGTATCGTGCGCGAAGATCACCCAGACTGGGTCCCCCAGCGAGAGAAAGGTCACAAATAACTGTGCCATGAGGCAGCGGAAGTTGCTGCATCGAAATCGGCTGATGGTGGAATGAACGCGGAAATAACGGTATACCTCCTATCAAGGTGCAACTGCACAGCTACTCCCTGAAAGGAGGTATCTAAAGCCAAGAGAAGAACGGAGACATCATGCCGGGTGTAAATCGTGCATCCTCCCGCCAGGCCCCATCCCGTGGTGGTGTGGTCGCAAAACTTTTATACCCCGGGAGGGTGGGAAGCGGGAACGTGCTCAGCATGGTCTCCTGCAAAAAGATAGCGAAGGGAAAATGGAAGGAGATGCGGGATCCCTCTTCTAAGAGAAGACCCTCACGGGAATGGCCGTACGCTTCCCGAAGGCAGAACTCCGGGCGTTGTTGGGGCTGGGTGTGAGCCCTTTGTGCCGCCAGCTTTACCAGAGGAACCTCCGGGGTGGGTAGAACACGAGGAAGGGACCAGGAGCAGAGGGTGTCTTTATTAAACATTGAGGAATAGGATGTCTCAGTCAGCGCCGTGCGAGCGAGGACAAAGTCACTAGCCTCGTGAAATGAGAGACGATCATGGCCCTGAACAGCCAGGATTTCCTTCTCAAGGAGATAGGCAACACACTGCTTTGAATTGGGGTGCAGCTGTTCGCAATTAATACACATGGCCACACACGATTTGGACTTATCGTGTGCCACCTTGGAGCAACTTACACAGACTTCGGGAAACCCCGACTATGCATGTCTACAGGAGTGATTCATGTTGTCGAAGTGATGCCAGTAGTAGCACCTCCACGGCAGTGGGATAATGTCCATCTCAGGAGGGGCCTCCATGCCCCCTCCCCTCCCCAAAGACATCACGGATCCCATTCGAGGAACCTTTTGTCTCATATTCTTGGGCCAGGAGTCGGCATCAGTCGGGAATGAGAGGGAGGCACGCACAGTGACCTCCTGTAAATTTGCTATGAACGCCAGCATGACTTTAGATGGCACGGTCTGACGGGATGTGTCATCCCTCGCCACCCTAAGGGAGTATGCCCTATCGAGCCGCTCCCGTGTCAATTATGGGCTGCTGGCGTGCTTTTTGGCAGTCCCCTGGGAAAGTAAAGGGGAGACTGCCGCAAGAAAGAGATGGTCGCCCAAAGGAATCTAAAGAAGGGGGTGAAGGGGAGTCCCGTGTACCGGTATGTATGGGAGAGGAGTAAGCCTCCTCTCTGGAAAAAGAAGTTTGGAAAGTCCACTGAGAAAGTATAAGGGGGGGGAACCTCCTTTTCTACTGTGGAGCTACCCAAGGGCGGCTCCGACGGTGTTGAAGGAGAAGCGGAGAGTTTGGCTTTGTTTCGTTTTTTGCATCATCGGGGATGGTGAACCGATTAATAACACGGGATGCAAACGCTAATCAACTAACGCAGTAGCCCGCTCTGCGAGGGGTGAACACGGGGCTGGCAAAAGCCGACTGCCGCCATTTACGACCACACCTCCCGCCCTGTGGCCAGGCAGCCCTACCTTGGGCTGGGCGTAAAATTGATAAACTGTGAAAGGAAAGAGAAAGGGGATGTGAGGAAGGTGAGGGTGGGCGTGAAGAGGTTGTTAAAAACCCCCACCTTCCCAAACTGGAGCTCAGGGTTGAGAGGGCGTTGTCTCCTCCCCCCTCAGCCCCGATACGGGATAGTTGGGTGAGAGGAAGCTGGTCGGTGTCTACCCTTTGAAATTAGAAGCCGACCAGAGAAAGTTGCATGGAAAGTGAGGAAGGAAGGTAAGAAGACAGGGTATCAGAAAGGAGAAGAGGCTAAGCTGGGGCCGGACAGGAAGTTGAGTCTCGTCAGCACGGCGGCCAAGAAAGTAAATCACTATGCCCCTTACGGGGAGTTTAATGAGCTATATGATGCGTCCAGCCGCTCCCGTCTATCCCGATTCGGGTCTTCGGACATTCAGAACTGCTTAGGTGCGTTAATGTCGGTGTTCGCGACATGTGCAGCGACGAACACCGACCCACGTTTGCCCAGTGGACCGGTCTCTCTCAAAGGCCGCAGCCTCCAACTGAGCAGCCAGAGAGGCATGATGGCAGACCCTGAGATGAGACCCGAGACATTTAGTTAGCGTGGCAGCCAACAAGGTAGTAGAGCCCGCCAGCCAGAAGGAGTGCTGCCTTATACACTCCAGAACGGCCGGAGGGGGTGGTGAGCCCATTACACGCAGAGAAGTGGTTATTTGGGCAAAACCAATCTTCCCATTAATCGGGTCCCAACACCCCTCAAGTCCTGGTGTCTTGCGACCTGCAAGCGTGAAAGGGCGTTGTTTATAAAGGTTCGAAAGCCTCTCTTCTGACACGGCATGAGTTAGCTGATTAGTTCCTTAAGCCTAGACAAAGGATTGAAGGGATGGTTGTAGAAAAAAATAGAACGAGTGGGGGAGCGCAACTTACCACAGCACCGTTAGTGTTAAAGTCAACCCGAGAGAAGGATCTTCCCTAATTTGTACAGAAAGTAGATCTTAGCAGAAAGAGGGGCTCTGCTCGGGCCGGACGGGGGGCGGAATCTCGTCAGCACGGCGACCAGGAAACACATCGCCGTGCCCCTTACGAAGTAACAAACCAGTGTCACATTTCAAGTAAAAATGAATTTTTCAAAGAGGAAAATAGTGATAAATAGTTTGAGCGGAGGTACAAATGGAGGGGAACCTCGGAACACTTTGTGACTCCTGAGAGGAGCGTATGAAAGCAAAGCTGTGGGAGAACAATCGTCGAAGTGATAAGCCTAAATGCTGAAGACGCAAAGAATACAACTATTAAACATCTAACCAGTTTTAACTTATGGAAGTGAAACTGGGACAAGGAATACCCCCCAAAAACCCCCAAAGAATACATGTTAAGAATATATCCCGAAATGGTTATAACAATACGTGGATAAGAACACAAACAGTGAAAGATATATTCAAAAGAAGAAAAATTCTGAAGTGGAAATTGGTTGCATGCAATAGAAGAAACCAGAAAACATGGAAGAAATTCCTAAACTGGATACAATATATATATATATTAATATATATATATATATATATATATATATATATATATATATATATATATATATATATATATATATATATATATATATTAATATATATTGAACAAAGGAGTATACAATCATTCGCGCACATAGGAGAATGGTTCCAAGAGAATGGATGAGGACGATTGGAGTAAGAGTGAAAAAAGAGAGTGGATTGGCCTTGACCCAGATGCAAAGCCAGTGAGTCAATGGAAGAAGGAGGGAGGGGAAGGCGGGTAATGAGAAGTTCACCCAAACCCCCTTCTTCTCCATTCTCGAATCCCCCATCCCACCCCAGTCAAAACTCCATCACCATATCCCCCATAGTAATAAACCTACATTTTTTCCTTAATCATCTCTGATGTCCAATTCCTCTTTCCCGGTTAGTATATATATATATATATATATATATATATATATATATATATATATATATATATATATATATATATATATATATATATACACCAAAGCATTGGTATAAAACACTGCGTTTAATTTTTAATCCTGAAACGTTTCGTGGAACACCCGCATGATCAACAATGCTAAAAAAAAATAAAATTCCTTAAAAAAGTTGTTAAAACCTATATAATAATCAACAATTCAATTATACCGCCTCAAAAAATTTCACTGCATATTGACTTTAATGTAAATTCTTCAGCCATTGCAAAATTTTGTCTTTCTAATTTGCATTTCCATGTTGACATCAAGTCACACACACACAAGCTGTCCGAAGTAAACACTTTCTGGGATTCGGTCGCCAATTCTAATCACCCCTCTCCCTCTCTCTTTTGCATTGCTAATGTCCATAATTTGGAGTTTGAGTTCATTTTCAGTCTGAGTGTGAGATCGAATTGTGATAATTCACTTATCATTCTTTGTAATATGTTCGGATTTGAAGCAAAGAAGACGCTTGCGTCACCAGAGGAGACGTACATGTCTCCCCATGCAATTTTGATTCCCTTATGTTTCATTCCAGTCAGCAAAGGTGTACAACTGGCACATTAAGGAGCAGCACCAAAGCCCTAGTTGTCTGGAACTAGTATTCTTATGGACATCTCCATTTTACCTATTTTTCTGTTACCTCTAGCTATTTTTTGCAAGCTTGTCGGCGATTAGTTTTCGTCCACTGATTCCTGGTCGGAGCCAGGAGGGGGAGGAGACTTCACCCCAGCCTCTTGGTTCTAGTAGTGTATGGGGGTAGGGGGTATCATGGCCTTTAATGCCCCCATCTTTCTTATTACTATCCCACTGTCTGGAGGATTATGTGCCCTCAATGCCTTTAGGAGGATCTCTGTTAGGTCTTACATTCTTTTTCACATCCTCTATCCTCGCATAACTCTCATTATAACCTCTCTATGGGAGAGCTTTTTGGTTTTCGTTATAAATTTTAAGGGGAGGAATTCCAGTCTAGCAGTCTCATGTAAGGATGCAGTTCGTATTCATAAGATCGTTGAAATTATAGATGAATATCCTTCAGATGATTCTATCTACTATAGTCACTTAAAGGCTGTTCCGTTGGCTGCAATAGAGTGTTGATATCCGTATAATGGTTGAGACTGATTCGCCTATAATTTATTCTTGTCTGTTCTTTTAAATTAAAAGAATTGATGCATTAAACCATGCAAATGCAAACTTATGTTCTTTTCAACATTTTGAAAAAGAGAATGATAAATAGGTTAGCCAGATTGCATACAAATCATTACCATTTTTCATGTTATCAAGTGCGTGAAAAGTCTTGACCTCCTCTAATGGTATGCTTCCTCATGCACTCAGAAGCTACCTGGTGTCTAGTGTCCATAGTAATAAAATATTTCCAGAAAGAATTCCTCAAATCTTACATTCTATGATTTTACTGCCATAGATGTGATTTGCTACCATTGATATTCCCTTAACTATTCTTCTCGGTTATTCATCTCTCTCAGCTTCCAAAATAGCATCTTGTTCACCATTCGGATCCTCGATTTATTTGCTGCTATCTTTTTTTGCCACCTAGCATGGATAAATACACATTTGCAAGGACACCACGCATTCTCTTCAATGCACGTCATTATTTCACTATTCAGCATCGCAGTTTGTCTTTCCTGTTATAGTCCTCCATCATCTAACCTTGTTTAAACTTGCCCTACATTTCCTCTATTTGCATGTTCACATTTACTTCCTTTTTTCCTATTTTTAGCCGTCCCATATACTCTCTAGCTGATAAAACGGGCCTTGACTTCGGGTTCTCCCTTGCGTTTTTCAATGCACACACGAAACAATTTAACCGTGCAATTGAATCATGTCTTAGATTGTAATCTACTAAGATATAATTATAAAAATGAGGCCACAGATCTGGAAATGCTATTGAGCAATTAGGTATAATCTTGCTTATCAGCAACGAAACTACTTTTTAAAAACCTCCATTTCCATGGCAACATACTTAATCGCAACCATATAAAGTGGTAAAAATGTCCGCCACATTGAGCGAGGGCTGGCTCTGCGTGGAAGAGATAACCCTAGCGTGCTCAACCATTCCAGGATCAAAGCGTGATATGGAAATAGAGTAATTTATTCTCCCGACACATGAGAACAATGCATATTTTTTAGCCAAGTCAAAATACCAACAAATCGTAATTTATCCAAAATTCATGTCGAGGCGCATCTAGTGTCTAGTCGGCAGCCTCATTAAATATACATTATATTCCGTTCAGACGGGGTGGAATAATCTCTCCCTGGCTTGCGAAAGGGAAGCACGCTAGCCATTCGTCAGGAATATGGGAAGATACCCTCGGACCAAATACTGTTGAATAAAGCCTACAGAAAGGCCACCTCTGTGCCACCTAGAAGTCTAAAAATGGCGTACGGGATATGATCCGGAATAGGCGCGATGTTCGCGCATGAAGCGAGAAGGGGAACGTAACTGGCCCAACGAAAACAGGTCATGGAAATGTTCCTCAAATCCTTTTGATATCCCACCACACCTCCCTAATGGGTGAAGAAAGAAATGTATGCCCCCATGAAGAACAGCAACTGTGCTTCGAAATGAATCAGAATCTGTCCCTCACAAGACGAAATTAACAGATGCTGAAATTATATATATATATATATATATATATATATATATATATATATATATATATATATATATATATATATATATATATATATTTATATATATATATATATATATATATATATATATATATATATATATATATATATATATATATATATATATATATATAATTTTGTGTATTCATTCCATTGTCAGTATACGACTGAAGAGGGTATGGTAAACTTCATACCGAAACTAGTCTCGTAAATAAACTCTATGCTCCTATATAGTGGTTTCACTATCATATACTATAACTCGTTATTGAGTTCTTTCACTTATATATATATATATATATATATATATATATATATATATATATATATATATATATATATATATAATCAGTGGCGTGCAGTCAAAAGAAGCAATGTCCCATATTTAAGAAGAAAAGAAAAATAAATTACACCCCAACAATTAATATGACAGCAGAATCAATTTGATTTTCACATTTATGCTTGCCTATTCTTGTATACGCCATACGGTACCGTTCACTTTCAATCGAATTGGCGTGAGAGCCTGATGAGCCCGACGGCAATTGAAGAAATGCATCCTTTTCATCGAGATTTCTACTCTTTTTTTTCTCTCTCTCTTAATTTCAATAATAGTTCTGCTTTTTGGTGCTTTGGAATGAATAGTTTAAAATATGTTTTGCTTTTCTTAGCAATAATATACAGTCATTAGCGTTTTATGATTTTTATCTAGATATTTCAAGGCCGTGTTAGAATTTTTTTTTAAAAATAACCTATTCGTATACGGAAAAGGAAGCAAATTTGGCTTTGCAGTCATCAGCTTGCATCTGTCAACCGAATCTAGGAAAAAGCAACAAAATATCTAAGACACATTGAAGTAACTATTATTATGCTCCGAAGCTTAAACAAATTTTGAGGTTATGTTGAAATCATGGTTCTAGGAAGCAGCTAAATAGCAAAAACTCTAGTATAGTTAAACTCTTATATCTTAAGCATTTTGTTAATATTTCCAGAATTTTGGCGGGCCTACCATAGCCACCCGTGACCCTTCGTATGCTTGAGATTAGTAGCCCTGAGGCAGTGCTTAGATAATTGTGGTGTATTGTTTATTCATTTTTTTTAAGTGATAACCCCCTTTTAAACAAAATGGATGCAAATGAAGTTGGGAGAAAATACGATTGCATTATTGGAAAAATATTAAAAAGTAAGTTCAGTGAGATGACTTATAATGAAAGAGGAACTATTGTTAAAACAGGTAGGCTTACGCCAACACTAGATATATCATCCAAAATAGTATTGCACTCACAAATACAATGTAGACCAATATGATAGAACATCTTGGCTAATTGGTTGTGCATACTTACAGAAGCTATTTTATAATTTGAATAGTTTTAAAAAACAACATTTAAATAAAGTCAATAGCTTATAATTTTATAGTTATTTTTAATGAACAACATATTTACTTCAATAATTAACATATTTATTCTTGGAAAACTTAATTGCTTCCTCATCTTCAAAAGTCACCGCACGCCACTGATATATATATATATATATATATATATATATATATATATATATATATATATATATATATATATATATATATATATATCCCTTCTCTCTGAGAGCCGCCTCACAGGCAGCATTAACGGGGCCGGAGAAAAACTCAACGGCTTCATCAACCGAACTAAACTCCTCGAATGAGTCATTTCCTCGAATGCAGACTACTGTGCCCTATCCAAGCAACAACGAGGTGGACTCTCCAGGGAAAGGTACCTGGTTAAACGACATTATATAATGAGAAAGTAATCGCTATTATGGGGATCGTCGACCACCTCGCATCCAAACTCCGCTTGTGCATCATGAGAGCACTGGGAAGGGTCAAGGCAAGAAAACTAAGCGAGGTCGTCAAGCACAACCCATCCAAAGTCAACGTCTGCATCATAAGAGCTCAGGGACAGGTAAAGGTAAGAAAACGAAGCGGTTCGAGGACACACATATGTAGATTCTTCCACATTAAGAAAGATCTCCGGTTCTTCAAGCAGTTCCGCCTCCTCGAATGCAGTGATTTCCTTTTTATCGCCCATCTAGTGACTGCCTACAAAGGCGCAAGTCACTTAATGCTAGGCTGGATTAAAAACAAAACAAAGTCCAAATCAACAAGCAAAAAAGCGAGGAGGATGAACCTGAGGGAGAAGACCCGCTCCTCCCGGGACGGGGACATACGACCAACACAAAGACAATCCAATAAAATAGATGAGGCCAGCATCCTCCATTTTGGAGTAGAGTTCGGCTCACTCTCATCTGCGAGGCATTAAGTATCCGAATGGCACTAATCATGGCCGCCTCGGAGGGAACCGACGTATTCACCAGAAGGTTCCCGTCCGAGAAATGGGTTCACTTCGACTCTCTACCGATCAAACTTGATAATGATCTCTCTGATGGATCGTGTTGCTTTTGGTCAACCATGTTGCCATCAGTAGAGCGAATAACCAGAAAGCATTTGAAGTTAGCGGGCTCGAAAAAGCCAGGGAGTCTGTAAATGGGGGACTCCGACGGAATCGAGGCTCCGATACTTTGGTCTTGGTCTGTGCCCTCCCCACACCCGAGGGTGCCTCGGGGCCGGTGTACCCCGAAGGGCTTATATAAATTAGATACTATGACCTCCCTGTGAATTGGGAGATTAAGAGAAAAGTCTCCAAGGGATCAGAAATTCCAGAATCTGATCATTTACACATAATCGGTCCCGGTCCAGCGTTGATGTGCTTTGCCAACCGGGCCTCCATTCAGGCGAAAATGTCCCAGAACATTAACCATAAAGGATGATTCCGGCGTAGTCACCTTACATGTATACTGGAGGAAGGTGAGCAGAGTCAACGGCCCAACTAACTCCGTACCTAATAGTTGCTCTGCCACTCGACTAAGGACCCATAAACTAACCTAATCTAAATGATAACAATAATACAATAAATACTACTAATAAATAATAACAATAAAAATTCTAATTATAAAAATAATAATCTAAAGATAAAGTCGTGCTGAGAGGGGCGAGGGGAAAGCGCACAAAAAACCTCTCCATGCTCAATCAGAATTCACGTTTAACCCAGTGACAAGGCTCCCGAATTCGCACTCAGGCCGGGAGGATGCGCAGCTCCTTAGAGTACAAAGTGTAATAGAATACACACGGTACGAGGATGTGCAGCTCCTTAGAATACAAAGTGTAATAGGATACACACGGTACGAGGATGTGCAGCTCCTTAGAGTACAAAGTGTAATAGAATACACACAGTACCCGCCTCTGGGGCTGTGGCCAGGAGGTCGAGCCCGGATGTGCTTAACTGAGGGCGGTCGGGCCGGGAGGACTTATTGCTCCTCCCGCTAACAGGTGTAGGTAGCACTCTCAACAGTGTATCTCCCTGCGGAAAAGAATGTAAACGTTACCCCCCCCCCCCTAACAAAAAATTGGATCCAAGAAAGAGGGGTAAAACCCCTCCCCAATTTGAATTGTGACATTTGAATTGATGTCAAAATACACAAGGAATGAATGACCCATTTAATCTCAGAAGCTGCCAGACTTTGAAATTTTTTTGACCCGTTTTAAGGAGTCGAAGACCTAACTACACTTAATTCTGAGTGACCCCGTAATCAAGTAACCAGGACTCATCACCGCGTTCCATTCTTACGCCGTTTGCACGGGTTTCAAGAGCCATACCATCACTTACTAATCACAAGCTTCACTATTTTCCGCATTCACCTCCAGACTCGCTTTTCACACGTTTGCATTCAGCTTAATCATTGACTACAGTTATTCTCAGGTTCGGATACAAATACCCGGTCATGAGTATCCAACAACGCTTGCATTACCAATGATTACCCCCTTTCATCAAAGCCACAACGCCAACAAATTCCATGCTACATTTTACAATACACCACTGGCTCGAATCCCCGTCCACTCTCGCCCACCTCATACTGTCGAAAATCTAAATAGAAATTTGTCCCTCCTTTGCAACACCAATCCTTTTATTTTTAGAGCATTCTTCTGTCGCCACCGACCAGGGCAAGGCCGCAGACAAAAAAAGGAGAAAATCTACCAAGTGACGAATTCAAAGGAATGACAAACAAAACAACTAACAAAAGAACAATGCGAAAACAACAACTAAAAGTCATTCATGCTCTGTTGCACAAGGGGAGGCTCGCCTCCAACCAAGGGCCCCAAGCGTGCAATCCCCAATTTAAAAAAAATATTAATAGGAGGCACGCATATATACTTATACCATCATACAACGCACCTCTAATAACCCTACCATATGCCTTTTACCTACCCAACCTAGAAAGCCCTCAGCGCATACCTCGGTCAATGCCGTTAAGACCTTTTTCATCATGGCGAAATGAATCCGGATTTCTGCTCCGAATCAAGTATAGGCCAATTTAAGTGACGTCCTATAATTCCTTCACCATGGAAACCGACCCGTCTCAGTATTAGGAATCATTTATCAATATTTACTAATTTGCAAATTATGTAAAAAAAAACAACTGGTTTTGCCTAATAGCATATACATATATCTCCTATTTGTCCGGATATATATATATATATATATATATATATATATATATATATATATATATATATATATATATATATATATATTACCTTTAACAGCTAGTATGTTTCAAACAGATTTTGCCTAAAGTATACATTATCTCAGTGGCACATTGGTGGCAGTCTTATTTTCTACCATTTTACAGTATTGTACTGTGAGTCGGTAAATATTGCCCCTCCGAATAGATATTTCGGTCTCACAGAACCGGATCCGAATCAAATTGAGTTTGATAGACCGTCATAAGTTGTCCATCCCTGGGCATTTTCAATTTGACTACCCCATTATGTGCTTATGATATTGGCAAAAATGTCAGGAAATGCTCTATCACCTAATGTTAAAGAAAGTAAAAAAGTAATCCAGAATCTGAAACGGTATCTGGATACTCCCATAAATCTAATCAACTCTTCCTTGGCACAAGGCTAACATATACAAAATATTTCACCGATATCCGTTAATAACCTAGATATATTTTGCACCCAAACAGGCAAATAACCATATAGGTGGTAAATAAATTCAGGATATATATTATGTATCATTATCACTAACTCTATAATTTAAGAAGGGTTTTTTTTTAGTATTTGAATAATAATTTCATCTTAGTTTGGTTATGACTTATGTTTTTTATAAAAGTTATTTCTAATCATTTTTATAATATAAAAAAACAAAATGGTGAAGTTCAGAAATAAATATAAGTATCGAAATTTTGTGAAATTTTTAAAACCTAAAGAATTACAAATAGTGAAGTTCAGAAATTTATTTTTATATATATCATCTATATCTTCTATTACTCTATATTTTAGCAACGTAATATTTTGAAAGGAGGGGAATTTAGTTTAGAGTTCCTTTTTAAAATTATTATAATAGGCGAAGTTCAGAAAATGTATTGGGTTGAGAAAAACTTCATTTTTAATTGATAACAATATGCAATTTAATCAATAATGAAAAAAATCACTTGTTATTTACGACTTCTTCCCAAAGTTCAACTAGTTTTTCGACGCCTCTGCAATAAAAATCTCTGGATTTGGACTCAAAGAATTCGTACATCAGTATTGAACGAAACGCCGCGCAAATTGTTGGAGAGCGATCAGAAGAGATGGAAATCCGATGTAGCCAAGTCTGGCGAATATGGAGGAAGCGACAGGATTTCCCAATTAAGCGTTTGGATGGCGTCTTTTGTTTTATTGGCAATGTGAGGAAGAGCATTGTCGTGTTGCAGAAGGACTCCATAACGTCGATGAGGTCGCTTTTCACGAATAGCTTCGGCGAGTCGATACATTTGTTGAACGTAGAGTTCTGCATTGACAATCTCGTTGTTCGCAAGGAGCTCATAAAGAATGATGCCTTCACAATCCCACCACACACAGCATCGTCTTTCGTGGATGAAGTTCTTGCTTTAATCGCGGAAGTGGTTTGTATTGGGGCTTAGCCATTGTTTTCGATGGTTCATGTTGACATAAACACACCACTTTTCGTCGCCAGTGATGATGCGGTGAAAAAAAATCTATCCTTATATCCACGAGTAGCCTTGTGACGAGCAAGCAAATCTGCAGCAATCGTGGAGCGTTGAAGTTTGTTGCTTTAGCTCAAAGCGTGCGGAACCCATGCACCGAGTTTTTTAACTCTCCCCATCGAATGAAGGTAATTCACTACAGTTTTCTAACCACACGCCAATTGTACAGCCAATTCTCTGGTCGATTGACGAGGATTTTCATGAAGGTCATTCAATAGATCTTCTTCATCCAACTTAATGGGGCGACCAGAACGTTCTTCGTCATTAAGATTGAAATGACCGTTTTTGAAACGTGAAAACCACCATTGAGCTGTCCTTTCAGATAAAGCATTTTCTCCGTACACAGCACAAATATATCGAAGAGCTTTGGCTGTGTTTGCCTTGTTCCCTTCTCAATGGAAAATTGATAACAACAAGTGTCGAAAATGCGCCTTTCTTTCAACTTGACATTCCAATTTGAGGGTACAGAACAAAAATTAAATTAACACAACTTTTAAATAAACCGCAATGACTTATTACTCAACTTCAAGACGTAGCCTAAGCAAAAGCCTAATAGTCAACGCTGTTAAGAGACGTAGCCTAACATTTTCAATTTTTGCTCTCATTATTTATTATTGTTTCTTAATATGTGCACAAATCACGTCAACAAAACATTAAAAAAAACGCAAGAACTTATTCCGGTAAATATGTAGATTAGCGACTCGAACGATGGGACGTACTATTTCGTCCGTGTTCCAAAATGTTTCACGTTTTTGGAGTACATTTAAGGGGACGGCTCGTGTGGGGGTAAACACAATGGGGGAACCAGACTACGATGATCCTGAGTTTCATTAAATTGGGGGAGGGGGGGCACAGCCTCTCAGTATATAATCCTAATTGTTTATAGACTAATGTCCTAACATTTACACAGGTGAATGATTTAACTAAATCATGCCAGCGCCTTTAATCGTTTTGCGAATTATAATGGGGGTGGGGGTGGGGGTGGGGTCTGACGTCAGACGACTCAAACGCACATGAATATTCCGGTAGGGGTGACAAAAATATTTACAAAAAAAAAAACTTTTTCGTCGAGTCGCTAATCTACATATTTACCCTTATTCCTCAACCTAATATAAAAATTTAACCATGGATGCTTTTTTTTAGATTTTAAACTTTAATCTTAGTAGCGAAGCGAAAGCCAATGCCTGGTTTATAAATATTTTAATACTTAGTTGGAGCATTCTTTGTTTTAATTAGAGCCATAATTCTTTGTGACATGGGTTTCACAAAGTTTCCCAAATTTCTAAGGCAATCTTTCCCCAATCATCCTGTAATTTTCATTACTGTTCTGTTTTATTTGTACTTGTGGTACTTCTTATAGCTTTTGCAAGCACTCCCCACAAGTGTTCTAGTGGATTTAAGTCTAGGCATGTGGTTGGGTGTATGCATAGCATGGGGTATTGTCCTGCTGAAATATAACTTTATTTCTTGGTGTTGTGAGATGCAATTTCTGTTAATATGGCTCTAAAACTTGCTAAAACATTGTAGTATAAGTTGTGGAGTGCATTCTTTCCTGGCATAAAAACATTTCCATTGTCCCTAGTGAAGACATGAGGCCCCATTTCCTTCATGCTTCCTAGTTAGTAGCCGTCGCCAGATGGGCTCCTAATTTTTTCCTTTTTTCAATCCAAGTTGGTAGCACACAAGCAGGGGTATAAATGCCTGCCCCACTCTTCGTCTAACAAAGGTAGCCCCTCAAGTGTTGAAAATCTGCAAAATTGCTCAAGAAAGTTAAACCTTTAAATAATTTTCTTCCTAGATATTTTTAAATGGTATTACATAAATTACATGCAAAACAATACAATAGTGTTTCTTACATACCTGATAATTATTTTCATCTGACCCGATAACTCTAGACTATTGTTCATGTGCCAGTTTTGTGATCTTTGGACCACTGAAGATGTTTTTTTCTGTTCTCCTCAAATATCCATGGCTTCTTTCTCGCCTTGAATCCTTTTAGCCTTTGAAATCTTGAAGTCTCCTTCTAACTGTATTGGGTGATATTTTTAAACTTGTAGCTTAACCGAACTTCCCAGTAAGTTCAGAAGATGCTTTTGTGCAATTCTGAAGTGACGCGCAAATGATAGACGTCTTCTCTAGGTGTTGTAAGACGTTTTATGCCACTTCTCTTTATTGATACAAAGCTCTTGGCCTTTTGATATAGTTTTATAGTGGTTTGGACACCATATCTTGAACACTTTATTTTCTTAGCGATTTCCATTTGTGATAACCATTAGTACGAAGTTGGATTTGTGCTCTGTTCTTTGTGCTTCTGGAAATTCTTTAGTTTTAGTCATATTACTTATTTAGAAAGATATTGAACACACAATCGTTATAAACATACCTGGAACACAAGAATTATTGGTTAAGTTATTTTAGAAAACCTACCATTTTATAAATTACACAGATTTATTAAAATACGAATTGAAATATATTAATAACATATTAGCAAAATACACATTAAATACATAAGATTATTAATTCTAAAAAGTTTGATAAAATGTTAAATACATATAAATCCATGATGGGAGCTTTATACTTTTGGCCAAAGGTGATCTGTACGGGGGCTCTTCCAGGCAAAATACTTTAAGCTCATCCCCAATCACCCCTCCAAAATAATCAGTATCCTTACATAATTTTTCCCCTCGTCACATTTCGGAGACAAATTCAACTCTAATTTGGAGAATCTATTTTTGCTTACTTTTGCAAAGATGTGACACTCCTCTACCACAAGCATCAGGACCATTCCAACGCCTACCATACAATCCAGAACTACAATAAAACCTTCCTAACTCGAAGTATTGCTTCTAATTTGGGCAAAGTTAAACCATAACGTGTGTGGTTAGTTGCTTCGATTCGGATCTACCTTGCGGCGACTGGTATATGCTGTAGCAACTCCTAATATGGATGTTACGTCTAATTGTAGGTCCCCACCGAGACGAGAAACAAAGTCCGCCTCAAAAATTAGAGCAGATCAGTGGCAAAACACAAATATTCCAAGTTAATATCGGAAGCGAACTGAAGCAAAAGAATTCCGGAGGGAAGTGAGGGGAAGAGGAAAAGTCAAGGATAGAACAGTGGGAAGTAAAGTCAAAGACATAACAGGTGACCTAGGTGGTTGATGGACCTACAGTTTAACGTGGGGTCCAAACCACGTGTTTTAGTGGGGGATTTTTTGCCCAATTTCATTGTATTTGCTGTCCCCTGTTCGGTGTGTTAATGTTTGGCCCGAGGAATAGATAGCGGTGAAAGAGAAAGTTGGAAAGAAGCTTGAGGTTTGCAGAGAGTTTCAAGTTTCCGTGGAATTCACGCTAACTAGTCTAATCACTTTGTGATAAAATAGGGAGGGTACCGTCCACAAATTGCCACAGAAACCATTCCAACTGTTTAGTCTCATAAATGTTAGTTATGAGGTGCACATGCAAAAAGCATAATCTTGAGTGCACTGTTGCATGTGAAGATTATGATGATGAAGGCAGCGAGGACTAAGAAGGGTATTTTTTATTTATAAACCTTTTGTTTTAGATTCTTTAAAAATAATAATTATGGTCTTTACACAACAGCCAACTACGCTTCACTCCATGATGAGGGCGGCTCTTGGCACACATGGACTTCAGCCTTTAGCCATCTGAGAGTCATGGAGAGTTCTAAACTGCAGGAAAGGGGGGAGGGCAGTCAATTTGGACCACTGCTTCATCTTTCTCTGTTTATGCTTAAGCTTTTTCCTCCACATTTGTATTAAATGTGTCCCAGTGCCACATACACAACTCAATAATTAATTTTGATTGGGGACCCATGGGTGCCTGGATGCTCACTCTGCAAGGTTGTGTCTGGGTGAAAACAAAATGACCCAGTATCAGTTACTGCTGGAATTAGTGTGATGAGGCGAGGACATGGGTAGCTGGGTGCCCATATCCCCACTTTCGTGCTTAATTTGACAGTGTGGTGAGTGAGTGCGATGAAGGCTACCTGTGTGATTTGTGTGTTGGAAATGTTATGTGCACCTGGTACATGACCTCTTCCCTCACTTTTCTCCTTATATTATGATTCTTCCTCTACTGTTCCAACTGTGATTTGAATACATTTGTTTTAAATTTATAAAAAAGTTTCCTCATGATATGCAAATTGGTGCATAGCTTATTTAATGAGTAATTACCTCATTTGCATAATTACATTGGTTAATCAATCAAACTTGTAATACAAAAATGTTTTTATACATATTTGCTCTCTAAAGTAAATTTAAAAATAACTATTCGGGTAGAGTGTGTGGTGAAAATGAAATTTATTAGGACTTTTGATATGTTATTACTAACGAAGCCTATTAATAAGAGTAAAACAGTGTTGAAAGTTTCTATTCTGTTGCAATTTGTGGGAGGTTCATCCCCCTTCTCTCTGTATAGTAGTATCGAGTATGAGGATAAAGGGCTAGGAACCGTTGTGCGTAAAGGGTCCGGGGGTTAGGCAATAAAGGTCGGACAGCAAGTAGCCTATAGGTTTGACATAGCTATAACTGTGATACCAATTCCAACTACAGAACATCCTCCTTCTCCGAAATTGGTCAACATAAACCACAAGTTTTGGCCGTAGTGCAAACAAGTAATTGAACTGGAGGAGCGCAGCGGGCACCTTGTTGGCTATTCCCGTCCTGCAGAGAGCAATCAGAACGTTCGCTCCCATAGCTAACCTTAGCAACTCCGCACCGAAAATGAGCGATTACCGCACCATCTATTTTAGTATTCTTCAATAATTTCGCGGGAAGGGATGTTTTCTGCAACAGAAAACAGTTGGAATGTTTTCTGTTGCAATTTGTGGGAGATCATGTCATATATAGATTGGAGTAAACTTGTTACCTACGCTATTTTTAGAGATAAGTTCGAAAAAAATATTTTTTGTTTTAGTTTTTGTGTTTTGGTATTTCAAACAGATGGTAAGCTGTATTCTTTTGCTTTCGCATTCTTGTATCTCTGTTTATTTTTATTTAGTGTTTTCTATTAGATATATATATATATATATATATATATATATATATATATATATATATATATATATATATATATATATATATATATATTCCTTTTCTTAAGAATATTTTTTTGGTTATTTATCTCTTGCTTGTCTATTCAGGTTAATTATTAGACTCGGTTATGGATCATGATTTGTTTAGTTCTGTCTTTTTTGGGTTCTTTTTTAATGTCTCGACTGGGTTTTCATAGTCGGGTTTTACAAGTAAATCTCCTCCTCTTTCTTTTGGTCCACTTTGTTTGTAGCCCTCGGATTTATTTTTTTCAATGCGGTAGACCATCTGGCGACTGCCAACTTGGGCATAGCTCGCCCTACAAACACAGCCTAATAATAGCTATATTAAAAAGAAACACAGAAAAATAACAATATGTAACTAACAAATAACAACGATAAAAAAGAACAGGGGCTAAAAAAATGAGAGCAAAAGGGAAAGATGGAAGCATACTACAGCGACCTAAAAAAAGAAACGTAAGAAAAATATCAAATAAAGTGGAGACCAGCCTACTCCAAAAAGTCGTAAAGGCCACAAGTCGGTGTGCACGAACTCGTCCGGAGTACAAGGGACAAGCGGCAACGACAAGAATGTGCCGAACAGTCTGGGGGTCAACGCAGTCGTCACAATAAGGCGCAGTTTGTTTTTGTTTTTTTGTTTTTTTAAGGGGCTAACTGGCGACTACCCACTTAGGCATAAGTCGCCGTAAACACACAGCCTAGTTCTAGGCTACTTTAAAAAATTTGAACAGGAAACAACAATAAAAAGAAATAACAATTAGGAAGCAATAAAAATAACAAAACAATAACAAAAACAACAACTAAAGCTAGTTAATTGAAGGGGGAGAAGGCTAGCCTCCGCAAAAAAGTCAACAAGTCCACCAGTCAATGTGCACGCACTCGTACCAAGTACAAAGGACAGGCAGTAGCGACCCCGCCCATCCCGGTACTGGGATAGGTAACGTGCGCGAAGATCACCCAGACTGGGAAATTCGACAAGAATGTGCCGAACAGTCTGGGGGACCACGCAGTCGTCGGAATAGGGCGCAGGCGAGCGCTCCATCAAATGGCGATGCGGCACACGAGTGTGTCCGATTCGGAGACGACAGAAAGAAACCTGGAGCGGTCGCGGCATTGGGGGATAGGTCCATGGGAACAGTCGCGGTGCAATGGCACGCAACTTTAAGTTCCCTTCGACCGTCTCCCATCTTCTTTGCCAAGCAGTCCGAAGAGCTGCCCGTATTCCTGCCATTTAGTCGGTGTGAGGAAGAGCGAAAGGCTGGTCCGGTCGCAGAGTCCTTGCGTACTCTTTGGCGCCCAACTCAGCGCGGTCATTCCTACATGTCCAGGAACCCAACAGAAGATAATCTCGACATCTGCCCGGCTCGCCAAAACCGTGTCGTCACGGAAATCGCGAACCAGGGGATGCGTAGATTCCAATGACCCGAGAGAACTCAGGGCGCTTTGAGTGTCGCTATAGATCACAATCCGGTCTCCGAACCGGGCACGTCGCCTAATCTCCCGTACCGAGTGGCGTATTGCCACCAGCTTGGCCGTGAAGACAGACGCAGCGCCTGGCAGAGCCCCGCTGACTTCAAACAGAGGGGATAGGGCGTGGAAGCCGACCCCCCTCTTGGGAGCCATCCGTATACACTGGCACGGTTCCAGCGTGACACGAGGTGTGCTCCAAAAAGGTCGAACGCAATACTCCCGGCGCAGTACAAGCTTTGGGAGCAGAGGCGTGGCGACAAATAGCCAGATGTGGTACCCTCCAGGGTGGCGTCCTGGGCAGAACCAGGGGCGCCACCGGCCCGAGAGCTATATCTACCTCTCGAAGGAGTTTCCTGGCCCTAAACCCAAAGGGCTTAGGGTATGACTGGCGTCTCTCGCCAGCATAGGCACCGTCGAGATCAGCAACGGATGCAGTGAAAGCTGTTGGCGACTGAGGAAGGCGCCGGGCTCGCGCGTATAGGCGAGTAATGCACTGCACGCGGCGCAGAGCGAGTGGCATCTCTCCAGCATCGAACAAGAGGCTCTCAATGGGGGAAGTGCAGAAGGCATCAGCCACAATGCGAAGGTCAGCGTGGTGGATTTAATCAACCTTCCGCAATAAACGCTCGGCTGCAGATGCATAAAACTCGCATCGGTAGTCCAGCTTCGAACGAACATACGATCGATAAAAAAGTAGGGCAGTAGACCATCAGCGCCCCAAGCGCTGAACGTCACGGAACGGAGAATATGCATGGCGCGGGAACAAGAGTCCCTAAGGATGCGAATATGAACCTCCCAAGTGAGGCGTCGGTCGAATACAAGACCAAGGAAACGGTGCGATTCAACCACTTCCAGGCGCACCCCAATAAGAACAAATCTGGGTCGAGGTGAAGCCATGGATGGCGGCAAAAGTGCACCACCTTAGTCTTGGCCAAAGAAAACCGAAACCTGTGCGCTTCGGCATAGCGAGAGACGCGGTTCAATACCTGTTGGAGTCAACGCTCCAGAGTTGGCATCTGGGCCGCGCCAAAAGAGATCGAAAGGTCGTCCACGTAGAGCGTAACGAGAACATCTTCTGGCAGCACCGAGGTGATGCCGTTGATGCTCAGAGCAAAGAGTGTGACACTGAGGACACTTCCCTGCGGGACACCCTCTTCCTGCTCCTTTGGGCCGGAGAGAGCTCCCCCCACCCGTACGCGGAATCGACGATCTCGTCAAAAATTCAGATATAAAGACTGGGAGGCGTCCCCTCGCCCTCATCGTGTGGAGAGTCTCCATGATACCATATCGCCATGCAGTATTATAGGCCTTCTCCAGATTGAAAAACAACGTGGCGTAGTGGTGTCTACCAAGGAAAGCCTCGCAGACGGCATTTTCCACTCGGAGCAGAGCATCCAACGTAGAGTGGAACTTGCGGAAGCCGCACTGTGCAGAAGACAGATGGCCTCCGCTGTCCAAGAAAAAGGCTAGTCTAACATTTACAGATTTCTCCATCAACTTGCACACGCAAGAGGTTAGAGAGATTGGGCGGAAACCGGTCGGAGTAGTGTGATCTCTCCGCGGCTTGCGAAAGGCGAGCACAGTAGCGATTCGCCAGGAATCTGGGAGAAGACCCTCCACCCAGATACTGTTGAACAAATCTAACAGAAAGGCCATGCCTCGCTCACTCAGGTGTCGGAGCATGGCGTACGGGACATCGTCGGGACCATAGGCGGTGTCCGCGCACGAAGCGAGACCGGAGCGCAACTCACTCACAGTAAACCTGTCATGGAAGGGTTCTTCACCTCTGGAGGTAAAGTCCAGCCGGGAGGGGAGCTCTCAGGTGGCAGTTGCCCTGAAAATGATAATTGAATGGAAAGTGATCACTACCATGGAGGTCATCGACCAGCCCCCAAATCAAAATCAGGCTGTGCATCCGAAGAGCACAAAAATAGGTCAAGGCAAGAAAATGAAGCGGTTCTCGGACAGTGATGCGTAAACTCATCCACGTTTAGGACACCCAACTCAAGCTCTTCGATCGGATCGGCAAGGACTTGTCCCCTGGGATTTATTGAGTAGTTCCCGACAGAGGATGCCTGCCGTTCAATCTCCAAGAAAGAGAAAGGGCCTCGGCAACCGAGCCACGACGCGGCGGAGGTCTCCCCGCGTCGAAGTCAGCTGACGGTGGAATGTACGCAGAAATGATAGTATACATCCTATCCAGGTGCAGCTGTCCAGCCACTGCCTGAAAGGAGGTATCTAAAGAGAAAGGAAGAACGGAGACATCATGCAGAGTGTAAACCGCGCATCCCCCAACCGGCCATCTCGTGGTGGTGGGGTCGTAAGAGCCTTATACCCCTTGGAAGGCAAGGCAGGGGTCACGCGGCTAGAATGGTCTCCTGCAGCAAGATAGCTAACGGGGAACTGGACGAGACGAGCCTCCGCAGCTCCTCCCAGTTAGCCCGGAGTCCACGGCAATTCCATTGAAGGAATATGCCCTCCAGGCCTAGCTCGGAGACGCGGGGGCCCTCCTCGAACAGAAGACCCTCACGGGAATGGCCTTGCACTTCCCAGAGGCAGAACCCCGGGCACTGATGGCAGGACAAAGCGCTGATGGCCGGACAAGGCGCTGAAGGCGATGTCGCCTTCGATGACTTATTGGAGGAGGTTGGGCTCGCCATGCGAGTCTTTTCCTTCTCCCGCCTCGAAACCTTAGGCGGGCGTTGCGGCTTCGGAGGCGGGGGGCCCTCTTTTCGAGGAACCACCGTCTCCGAGCCACTCGCTCCACCACTAGACGTGGGCGAAGGATCCGAAGCTCCTTTGTTGCTGTCCTCCTTTCGGGGAACAGCTTTAGGAACCCCGGAAGATGGCCTAGAGACCAACTTCAGGGGTGTTGCCTCCTGCGAATCTAACGACTCGGTGGAGGAGCGTGGCCGTTTCGCCTTACGGGAAACGGTCACGCTGGGGGAAGAGGGGGGGGGAGCCCTGCTTTTAGCCGGGGCTGGGTGTGAACCCTTTTTGCCGGCTGCTTTACCAGGGGAGCACCCGCGTTGAGTAGAGCCAGCAGAAGGGCTCCAAATGGGCGCGGAAACAACCGTGCTCGTTGGCCTGGATGGGTCAGGAGCAGAGGGCGTCTTTCTAACTATTGAGGCATATGACGTCCCAGGCAGAGCCGGGCGCGCCAGGAACAAGTCCTTAGCCTCGCGGAATGAGGGTCGATCCTGGGCCTGAACGGCCAGGATTTCTTTCTCAAGGAGATATGCACCACATTGCTTCAAAGAAGCGGGGTGCGGCTCTCCGCAATTGACACACTTGGCCACACACGATTTATACCTAACGTGTGCGGCCTTGGAGCAATTTACACAAACTTCAGGTGACCCCGAATTTGCACATCTACAAGAACGATTCGTATGGCCGAAGCGGTGACAGTAATAGCACCGCCGCGGCAGTGGCACGAATGCCTCCACGCGGTATCGGTACCAACCGGCACGCACCGACTCAGGGAGCTTGTCACAGTCGAACGTGACGAAGAGTGTAGGGGTGGGTCTCGAGGCCCCTCCCTGTTTTCTCATCACACGTTCGACCTTGACCGCCCCATGGTCGGCCAGCTCTAAGGTGATGTCCTCTATGGAGTAGTCAACGAGTTCCTTCGCATAAACTACTCCTTTCACAAGGTTCATGGTAGAGTGCAACGTCACACTCACCGGGATGCCATGAAGTGTCCGAAGAGCACTTATCTTGGCCGATTCGGCGGGATTCGTTGCATTCGCCAGAAGGCTCCCGTCCGAGAAACGGGTCACCTTCGGCTCTCTACAAATTACACTAGCTAATCCTCTCCTCTGATGGATCATGTTGCCCTTGGCCAACATGCTGCCATCAGTGGAGTGAATGACGAGGAAGCGTTTGAAGCCAGCAAGCTCGAAAACGCCAGGAAACCTCTGAATCAAGGGCCCCGATGTTATCGAGGCTCCGCCCTGCGCACATTTGGTCTTTGTCATATTTGGGGGCTCTGCACCCGGGGGGGGGGGGAGCAGAGGGGCCAGATGTGCCGATCTTGGCTTGGTTCCTTGCCAAAGTGGGAGCAGACTCATCCGTCCCCGTAGCCCCCACGGATTGAGAGGAGCCCCGAGTCTTCTTTGACTTTTTTGTCTTAGTGTTTTTCTTTTTTCGAGAGGAGGGCGGGGAATGAACCCGCTTCTCACCTCTGCCGTCAGAAGCCCTTAGGCCAGATGGACCGGCCTCAGCCAGGTCCTTCTCCAAAATGGAGAAGGTCCTGGTGGTCGCAGGGGCACCGTCCGGAGGATATCCCTGCCCTCCTTATACTGCCTCAGAAACCATAGCCGTTTGAGGAGGACCTTGCATAGGGGCGGATTCGGGTTCGGTGTTTGGCGCCGAGCCCGGATTCCCCCCCACCCCCCACCCCCATGAAAGGCCCTACCATCTGAGGCTGGGTTTCCTCAAGAACCATGTCTATCACAGGAGGGGCCTCCAATTGGCGTAGGAGAGGAGTATGCTGGATCCCGTCAGCACGGCGGCCAGGATGGCAAATCGCCGCGCCCCTTACGGGGTATCGTCATGCGGTATCATAGGCCAAAACAGATCGAAAAACAACGTGGCGTAATGCTATCTACGAAGGAAGGCCTCGCAGATGGCATTTTCCAGTCGGAGCAGAGCATCCGACGTGGAGTGGAAATTGCGGAAGCCGCACTGCGCAGAATACAGATGGCCTCCGCTGTCGTAGCACTCGGAAAAGACATCTGTTGTCTCCAGTCTGGTACTCGTGCTATTTGGTTGTTGAGTTCTTCTACATACCTATTTCTTCCTGTGATTTTTCTATAATTTTTTTTTAGATCTTTTCTCAATTATTTTATTTAATGGATCTATTTTTGCTTCGTTGTGTAGATAGATAGATCTTTCTGCATATCGGGAATTTGTGATGAATAACATTGCTTTGCTGTGTACGCATTGCAATTTAATCAGGTTGCATCTGGATATTGTGTCCATTGCACTTGTAGGCTACAATAATGTAAGGTGTATAATAACGTGCTATATCTTTGTCTTGCTTTTCAAATTGAGGTTTCTTAGTTTTTAAAGTAATCTCAATCCACTTTTCCTGTGTTTATTCTCTCGGTTACGTGTTCCTTCTAACTATTTGTTGTGATTGTTAAGTCTAAAATTTTGTCTTTGTGTTATAACTGTATTGCTCGCCGTCGAAGTAAATGTCCGACAACTTTTTTCGATAAATAGGTATTATTTTGAATTTATTCCTATTGGCCTTTATCTTACATTTTCTCTCATAGTCGTTCAGGTTATTTATTTCTGTGGCAGTTCTCTTGGCCTGCATCTGAGTATTTCTGTGGACACAAGGTATTAGTTGTCCTCATTCCTGGGTGGGGACATGTCCGATGTATACACGTATACACATAGTGGGACTCATACACCATTCGCTGTAATTTCTCACCTTGGTAATATCCTGTACCTTTGTATATGTATCTTTCCAGAACGTAATCACAAAGTATTCTGGGTTGTTGTTGAATCCAAGATTCAGAATCTTGTGTTGCATTTCTCTTTGCCATACTTTATTGGATTCTTTAGATACGTCCCCGCATACTATATCTATGCTTCCTCTTTCTCCCTTGACCTTGCTTTTTTTCTGTGCTTCTTTTCTTCTTAAAGCCAAACTGTTGTTTATTCCATAGGTTGTTTTCTTTTAGATATTCATTCAGTCGTTGGTTAAGAATTTTTTCGAATATCTTCTCGAAGAAGTCGAGAAGAGATACAGGCCTGTAGTTTTAAACCTCAGGAGGTTTTTCAGGCTTCGGAATGAATAACATCTTCGCTATCTTTAGCTCGTCGGGGAAATATTTCGTGTTAAGCGTTAAACACATTCTTTAACCCCTCTAGTATATTATTTGGAGCCTCTATGTAGTTCTTCTTGGCGCTTTTTGTTTAAAATTCGAAATGGTATTTCTTAGCTCTTCGGTGGCAATTTTGGCGTTAATCATTACCCCGTTGGCATATTTTTCCTCTTCTACGTAGCGATGCGCGTAGATTCGTTCTATTTGTTCGTTTAGTGAATCGATTATCTGATTTTTCAAAGTCGATATCAAAATTCGCATTCTCTTCATCGTTTATGCTGAACACTTCTTTCCATTGTTCCCTGAATAATCTTTCATTATCGTATTCCTCTTCGATTATATTTTCAAGTCTGTATTTAATCTTTGTTTTCTCTTTGCGTTTAATATTTCCCATTCGTTTACTTTCTTCCAGAATTCTTGGGGCGCCAGCTCGCTGTTGATATTTTGAACGGCTATTTCCCAGGATTCCTTTTGTTTGTCAGTTATCTCTCTTTTTCGTTGTTTTAGATTTAAGTATCTTTCCTTGTGGGTCCGTTTCTTTGTATATCATCATTAAATAATCTTATTTCAGTATTTTTCTGGGGTCCATATGAAAATTTTAATTGTTTATAAGCGATTCTGGGGATTGCATTTTTGTCTGATGTTTGTATGCGTCCTTATTCTATTAAGGTCGTCGTCGATCTCTTTAAATGTTGCTTCATTGAGGCCGTTTGACACGTGTCGAATTCCTGTTTATACTTTGCCCAATCGGTTCTGGGGTATGACTTACATTTTTTTTGCGCGGGTCTGAATTGGTTGCTGATGAATGGCGAGTAGCGTTGCTGTACGATCGCTGCAGATATCATCAACAAGTTCCACATAATAGTTAAATGGTAGATTGTTATTTACAAAACATATGTCTGGTGTTGTTGCTGTTTCGTTTTTGATGAATGTTGGAAAGTCCAGTCCCAGTCCTCTATCGGTTTATCTATTAAGGCTTGAAGTTCCATTCCAATTTGGTTGTTTCTTCGGTATCCGGTATCTGCAAATCTTGCATTTAAATTGCCCATAAACAAAATTGATAGTCTATTATTAAATATCCTCACAAAGTTATTTATTGGAAGATTCGTGCGCCGAGGCTGTTGATACCCTGTGACAATTATGTTGCATAGTTCCATTCTTATCTCGATTGAGAGGTAAGATTAGGTTAGTCCTTAGTGCGTCCTTAGTCTAATCCTCATCTAATAGCTATTGTTGCGCCTCCATGGAATTCATTTTTGTGACTAGTGTCATAGTTCCATATCTTTATGTTTTCTGTTACAAGGTTTACCCCGTGCTCAGAGATTAATATTAAATCCGGAAGTATTTCTCTAAATATGTTTCCAAATGTGTTTTCTTTATCTTTCCATTTATTGGTATTTATTTATAATACTCGTAGCTTTCTTCCTTCCATGATCGTTGTTTGACTTTTAGCGATTCTTGTGTTTTGGGAGAGTGGCGTTTAATAGGGTCTCTTTAACGTTACTTTTTCTTGACCGTCTTTCTTGGCAAATATGCTTTTTAGTTTATTCACATTTAGAGGTATATGAAGGAGGCGTTGTTACCCGTGGAGAGTGAGTGGTCCCTGGTTGCCTTCTTATATTTTAGGGTCTGGCCTCTGGTTTCTCGAGCATCCTCGATGTTTGATTCGCCAGAGCTATTTTCCTTTTCATTTCAGATACTCTCTTTGTTAGGTTCTGTTATCTTTTCCTTTTGTTTCTTCAATAAGTGTTTTCTTTGTTTCTTCTGAAATCTTTACGTTGAAGGTAGGAGATTAGTCTACTTCTTTCAGGAATTTCGTTTTCCTTTAGCTTGGAATTTAATGTAGCTGCGTATGTACCTGGTTGTGCTATATTCATAAGGTAACAACAAGGAGTAACAACAAGGAAAAAAGGTACCCTAGGAGACCTGCACGGTAGGATTTTAACGTTCAGAGTTCCGTCAATCTTAATTTGTGTGGTTTGGCTCGTGTTCCTCCTGGCTACTGCTGTTGCGTAGGAGATTGGGTTTGTTTCTTACCTCGGTTGACCTCGTTTCTTTTCTTCTGATAATCTCTCCTTTTCGGGCATAACATGGCCATTGTTCTATGGCTGCCGGCACAGTTTTCTTTTTATGGTATTCGTAGTTTCTCAGTGTGAGGTCCACTGCATTCTGAGCAGTTTTCTTTATACTTGGTCGAGTAGTTGATGGTAGTGGTCTTCCATTATGTAGCAATGGAAGTACATCTGAATATTAATATATTGATCTCTTTGTATGTGCATTGCCGGTATCTTCATGCTATACGCGAGCAGTCCTTTTTCAAGAGGTTTGGTCGCGATTTTAAAGACGTATGTGTGTTCTCTGAATTTTCTAACGTCGTGTAGTTTCAGCTATGGTTGTTATTTTTGTAGTTTCTGTCTTATTTTTGCTGGCGTGTGTTCGCCTACCCATCATTCAACCTTCCGGAACACAATGCTTCTGGTTGGCTACAATCTGGGGATTAATTCTAGTTTCCTAGTCTATTTTCTTTAGTGTGATGCTTCCAGCAGATCAGGCAATAATTCCACGTGGTTACTATCCGTGCATATCACAACGAATCCGTTTGGCGTTTCTATGCATTTGATTAAGGCGATCTGAAGAGCCTTGAATAGACTTTGGGCGACATCTTTTGGGGTTTTCGTTTACTATTATTAAGTCTGGCGGGTGCAGTTTCTTTTCCATGCCCCTCCAACGGGGGATATCATTTTAAAAATAGTCCGGTGGTTATTATCCTATCTCTACTAGTGAGAGAAGCCCTTTATATACTGTTGGGGGAGGGGGGGGGCAAACTCCCTGACCACATTCCCTAAATTGGCCTAACTCTATAAGCGATCCTGTAGTCAGGTTTGGGCTCGTCACCTATAACCAGGCTCCATCTCTTGCCCCCTAACAGGATCTTCTTCAGGAGCTCACTACGCACTACTATTGACTGTTTGTGGGACCTTGTTGATGGTCAGGTTATGTTGTGCTAGGTTGAAACCATATGAAAATTCAAAAGATATGGAAAAAGGGATAGTGAAGGGAAAGAAAATTCTAAGATCATCGCTTCGGGTTGATACTGCGTGAATCGGAAATAGGAGAAATCTCCAATCAGCCCGATTAAAGCATATAATTATATATAATATATTCTTCATTTGGCGTCTCTTCTTTCTTGTATGCGAGTTTCCGGAATCAACTAAAAGATGATTCCGCCTCTCTTAGGTGTTTCCTTAAGAAAAGTGGATTTCCGTGGAAAAAACCCCCCACGTTTTTCGCCTTTTTGATGGATGATGGATTGCACACAAGTCCCTTGGCGGTCTCTGCGGGGCGATTGCGCCGTTTCGCCCTTTTGACTTCCCCTTGGCCTTGCTTCCTTTATCAGTGAATAACTTTACCAGAGCGGATAGAGTTGAAAGTTATCAGATTGACTAATCCTTCATCAGACCATAAACAAAACACAACCCAAATGATCTTTTTCTTGAAATAATAGTGACGTTGCGGTGAGAAGTGAATTATGTGCGGCAGAAGGAAACCACTTTTGCAATGGTTCAATGCAAATTGGGGTTGTTTTTTCTCCCATTTAAAGCACAATAGCAACGAGGCCGTATCACGCAGAAAGTTTGTAGGGAGATCGACAAATTTGCGAAGATGGAAGTAAACAATGTGTGGAAGATATGTAGCCGTGGGTCCTCCTGCAGGCATTGGGGCCGGGAGGGCCCATAAGCCTCCAGATGTCACCCGACACCCCCTTGCGGGGGCGTATAAAAAATAAAGATGAGGGGCCAGCATAAGAGAAAAGGGTGTGAAGCATCCCCTTCACCCATAGCCCCGGGCTAGTGATGAATTGACGAAGGGTGATTGGCGACTAGCCTGCGATATTAGCCACCGACCAAGCGGATAGGCGAGAAGCAGCTTGTAAAGAGAGTGGAGTCAAAAGGGTAAACATGGAAATGCTTAGAAGGAATAAAGTCTAGGTAGTCTCAATCTAGTTCGAGACTGCCGAGGACAATGGGAGAGGGAGGGTCTACCGTTCCTCTAGCTCCCAGATGTGTCTAAACGCCCTCCCCCCACTTGCGAGGGGATACAAATGAAGTTCATAAACAAATTGCAAAGTAAAACAGAAGATTTTGGTGGCCGTAGGAGATAGCGAGTCATTATTATATACCCTTGTGTCATAGAGGATACAGTGTGGCCCCCCAAAAGAGGGGTCCCCTCCAACGAACACAAAGTCAAGGGCTGGGAAGTGGCTAAAGGAGTTTTTTTTTAATTTTATAGAGCACAACTGGCAACTGCCCACTTGGGCATAAGTCGCCGAAAAACACGACAGCCTAGAACTAGGCTACTTTAAAAAAAATATATGAAAACATAACGATATAAATTGGAAAACTTAACAATCAGGAAGCAATCTCCGACAGCGGGGGGAGGTCCCCCTCAGCCCGGTGCAGGAGAGTGCAACCTACAAAACAATAATAACAAACGAAAAACAAAAAGAACCTTAAATAAATGGGAGAAGCCCGGCCTCCCCCAAAAAGTTAACAAGTCAATGTGCATGAACTCATCCCGCGCACAAAGGACAGGCGGTAGCGACCCCGCCCATCCCGGTATCGGGACAGGTATCGTGCGCGAAGATCACCCATACTGGGACATTCGACAAGAATGTAGCGAACGGTCTGGGGGACGACGCAGTCGTCGCAATAGGGCGCTGGTGAGCGCTCCACCAGATAGCGATGCGTCACACGAGTATGTCCGATTCGGAGACGACAGAAAGCGACCTGAAGGGGCACGGCATTGGGGGATAGGTCCATGGGAACAGTCGCGGCGCAATGGCACGCAACTTTAAGTTCCCTTCGACCGTCTCCCATCTTCTTTGCCAAGCAGTCCGAAGAGCTGCCCGTATTCCTGCCATGTAGTTGGTGTGAGGAAGAGCGAAACGCTGGTCCGGTCGCAGAGTCCTCGCGGACTCTTTGGCGCCCTCATCGGCGCGCTCATTCCCCGTAATTCCTACATGTCAAGGAACCCAGCAGAAGATAATCTCGACATCTGCCCGGCTCGCCAAAACCGTGGCGTCACAGATATCGCGAACCAGGGGATGCGGAGATTCCAATGCCCCGAGAGCACCCAGGGCGCTTTGTGAGTCGCTATAGATCACAATCGGGTCTCCGAACCGGGCACGTCGCGTAATCTCCCGTACCGAGTGGTGTATTGCCACCAGCTCGGCCGTGAAGACAGACGCAGTGCCTGGTAGAGCCCCGGTAGAGATCGAAAGGTCGTCCACGTAGAGCGTAGCGAGAACATCTTCCGGCAGCACCGAGGTGATGCCATTGATGCTCAGGGCAAAAAGTGTGACACTGAGGACACTTCCCGGCGGGACACCCTCTTCATGCTCCTTTGGACCGGAGAGGGCTCCCTCCACCCGTACGCGGAATCGACGATCTCGCAAAAATTCAGATATAAACATTGGGAGGCGTCCCCTCGCCCCCATCGTGTGGAGAGTCTCCATGATACCGTATCGCAATGCGGTATCATAGGCCTTCTCCAGGTCGATTTTTTTTTTTTTTAAGAGCTCATCTGGCGACTGCCTACATGGGCATTAGTCGCCGTATTAAAACTGGCCTAGTTCTAGGCTACTTTAAAATAAAATTAGAGAAACGAAAAAAACACCCCAAATGGACGGAAAGTAAGCAAACTCCTGCGTCGGAGGGAGGTCCCCCCGGCGCAGGAGCGTGCAACCTAAAGGAAAAAAAAACACAAAAAACAACAAATGCAAAAAACAAAACAAAACAAAAAAAAGAACAAACCCTGCATAAATAATAGGGAGAAGGCCAGCCTCCCCAAAAAAGTCAACAAGTCCACCAGTCGATGTGCATGCACTCATCTCGAGTACAAGGGACAGGCGGTAGCGACCCCGCCCATCCCGGTACCGGGCCAGGTGTCGTGCGCGAAGATCACCCAGACTGGGAAATTCGACAAGAATGTGCCGAACAGTCTGGGGGACGACGCAGTCGTTGCAATAGGGCGCAGGCGAGCGCTCCATCAAGTAGCGATGCGTCACACGAGTGTGTCCGATTCGAAGACGACAGAAAGCAACCTGAAGCCGCCGCGGCATTGGGGGATAGGTCCATGGGAACAGTCGCGGCGCAATGGCACGCAACTTTAAGTTCCCTTCAACCGTCTCCCATCTTCTTTGCCAAGCAGTCCGAAGAGCTGTCCGTATTCCTGCCATGTAGTCGGTGTGAGGAAGAGCGAAACGTTAGGCCGGTCGAAGAGTCCTCGCGGACTCTTTGGCGCCCTCATCGGCGGGCTCATTGCCCGCAATTCCTACAATGTCCAGGAACCCAGCAGAAGATAATCTCGACATCTGCCCGGCTCGCCAAAACCATAGCGTTACAGATATCGCGAACCAAGGGATGCGGAGATTCCAATGCCCCGAGAGAACTCTGGGCGCGTGGTGAGTCGCTATAGATCACAATCCGGTCTCCGAACCGGACACGTCGCGTAATCTCCGGTACCGAGTGGTGTATTGCCACCAGCTCGGCCGTGAAGACAGACGCAGCACCTGGTAGAGCCCCGCTGACTTCAAACAGAGGGCATACGGCGTGGAAGCCGACCCCCTCTTGGGACTTGGAGCCATACGTATACACTGGCACGGTTCAAGCGTGACACGATGTGTGCTCCCAAAAGGTCGAACGCAATACTCCCGGCGCAGTACAAGCTTTTGGAGCAGAGGCGTGGCAACAAATAGCCAAATGTAGTACCCTCCAGGGCCACGTCCTGGGCAGAACCAGGGGTGCCACCGGGCCGAGAGCTATATCTACCTCTCGAAGGAGTTTACTGGCCCTAAACCCAAAGAGCTTAGGGTATGACTAGCGTCTCTCGGCAGCATAGGCACCATGGAGATCAGCTGCGGATGCAGTGAAGGCTGTTGGCGACTGAGGAAGGCGCCGGGCTCGCGCGTACAGGCGAGTGATGCACTGCACGCGGCGCAGAGCGAGTGGCATCTCCCCAGCATCGACCAACAGGCTCTCAATGGGGAAAGTGCGCAAGGCACCGGTCGGAAGGCGAAGATCGGTGTGGTGGATTGAATCCACCTTCCGCAATAAACGCTCGGCTGCGAGCGAACAAAGGATCGATAAAAAAGTAATGCAGTAGCCCTATCAGCGTCCCAAGCGCTGAACGTCACGGAATAGGGAATGTCCAAGGCGCGGGTACAAGAGACCCTAAGGCTGCGAATTTTAGCCTCCCCGGTGAGGCGTCGGTCGAATACAAGACCAAGGAAACGGTGCGACTCCACCACATCCAGGCGCACCCCATTAAAAACAAATCTGGGTCGGGGTGAAGCCGTGGATGGCGGCAGAAGTGCACCACCTTAGTCTTGGCCAAAGAAAACCGAAACCTGTGCGCTTCGGCATAGCGAGAGACGCGGTTCAATGCCTGTTGGAGTCGACGCTCCAAAAGAGATCGAAAGGTCGTCCACGTATAGCGTAGCCAGAACATCTTGCGGCAGCACCGAGGTGATGCCGTTGATGCTCAAGGCAAAGAATGTGACACTGAGGACACTTCCCTGCGGGACACCCTCTTCCTGCTCCTTTGGGCCGGAGAGGGCTCCCCCCACCCATACGCAAAATCGACGATCTCGCAAAAATTCAGATATTTACATTGGGAGGCGTCCCCTCGCCCCCATCGTGTGGAGAATCTCCATGATACCGTATCGCCATGCGGTATCATCGGCCTTCTCCAGATCGACAAACACCGTGGCGTAGTGCTGTCTACGAAGGAAAGCCTCGCAGACGGCATTTTCCACTCGGGGCAGAGCATCCGACGTGGAATGGAACTTGCGGAAGCCGCAATGTGCGGAAGACAGATGGCCTCGGCTATCCAGGAAAAAGGCTATTCTAACATTTACCAATTTCTCCATCAACTTGACCACGCAAGAGGTTAGAGAGATTGGGCGGAAACCGGTCGGAGTAGAGTGATCTCTCCCCGGTTTGCGAAAGGCGAGCACAGTAGCGATTCGCCAGGAGTCTGGGACAAGACCTTCCACCCAGATCCTGTTAAACAAATCTAACAGAAAGGCCATGCCTCGCTCACCCAGGTGTCGAAGCATGGCGTACGGGACATCGTCCGGACTATGGGCGGTGTCCGCGCACGAAGCGAGAGCGGAGCGCAACTCGCTCCCAGTAAACCTGTCGTAGAAGGGTTCTCCGCCTCTGGAGGTAAAGTCCAGCCGGCGGCCTTCCGCGACATGACGACGTGCATTGAATGCTGGCGGAGCAGACCTGGCTAGAGAATGCGGAAAAAGCAGTCGCGAAGAATTCCGCCACGGACGCGGGGTCCGAGATTGCGGTTCCATTCTCCTGGAGAACGGGAGGAGGTTCCTGCGAGAACTTGCCCCCAATCCTTTTGAATCGCTTCCACACCTCAGCTAAAGGGGTCTTCCCGTTAAGTAAAGACACGTATGCCCACCAAGAAGAGCGGCGGGCGTGCTTCGAAATATACCGGAACCTAGCCCTAGCCCGACGAAATTCAGCGACAGTGAAATCGTTCGGGCGGCGCTTATAGCGCATGTAGGCATAACGCTTCTGTTTGAGGGCCGTCTCACACTCGGCCGACCACCATGGGAGTGGTCAGCGTGCAAAACGGCTAGACGTCCTAGGAATAGTAGTCAGGACCGCGTCGATGAGGTTGCTGGAGAAGAACTCAACGGCCTCATCTATCGACCTAAACTCCTTGACTGAGATAGAGAATTCAGTTATTTCCTGAAATGAAGCCACCGCGCCCGCGCCAAGCACCACCGAGGTGGGCTCTCAGGCGGCAGTTGTCCTGAAAATGATATTTAAATGGGAAAGTGATCACTACCATGGAGGTCATCGACCACCCCCTAATCAAAATCAGGCTGTGCATTCGAAGAGCACAAAGATAGGTCAAGGCAAGAAAATGAAGCGGTTCTCGGACAGTGATGCGTAAACTCATCCACGTTTAGGACACCCATCTCAAGCTCTTCGATCAGATCGGCAAGGACTTGTACCCTGAGATTTATGGAGTAATCTCCCCAGAGAGGATGCCTGCCGGTCAAATCTCGAAGCACGAGATAAGGCCTCGGCAACCCTGCCACGACGCAGCGGAAGTCCCCCGCGTCAAAGTCAGCTGACGGTGGAATGTACGCAATGATAGTATATCTCCTATCCAGGTGCAGCTGCACAGCCACTGCCTGAAAGGAGGTATCTAAAGAGAAAGGAAGAACGGAGACATCATGCCGGGTGTAAACCGCGCATCCCCCAGCCCGGCAAACCCGCGGTGGTGGGGTCGCAAGACCCTTATACCCCGGGAGGGCGGGCAGGGGGCACGCGCCTAGCATGGTCTCCTGCAAAAAGATAGCTAACGGGAAACGGGACGAGACGAGCCTCCGCAGCTCCTCCCAGTTGTCCCGGAGTCCACGGAAATTCCATTGAAGGAATATGCCCTCCAGGCCTAGCTCGGAGGAGACGCGGGGGCCCGCCTCGAACAGAAGACCCTCACGGGAATGGCCGTACGCTTCCTGGGGACAGAACCCCGGGCACTGTTGGCCGGACAAAGCGCTGAAGGCGCTGTCGCCTTCGAGGACATATTGGTAGAGGTTGGGCTAGCCATGCGGGTCTTTTCCTCCCTCCACTTCGAAACCTTAGGCGGGGGGCCATCTTTTCGAGGAACCACCGTCTCCGAGCCTCTCGCTCCACCACTAGGAAGGGCGAAGGAGCCGAAGCTCCTTTGTTGCTGTCCTCGTTTCGGGGAAAAGCTTTAGGAACTCCAGAAGATGGCCTAGCGACCATCTTCAGGGGTGTTGCCTCCTGTGAGTCTAACGACTCGGTGGAGGCGCGTAGCCGTTTCGCCTTACGGGAAACGGCACGCTGGGGGAAGAGGGGGGAGCCCTGGTTTTAGCCGGGGCTGGGTGTGAACCCTTTTTGCCGCCTGCTTTACCAGGGGAGCGCCCGGGTTGACTAGAGCCCGCAGAAGGGCTCCGAATGGGCGCGGAAACAACCGTGCTCGTTAGCCTGGATGGGCCAGGAGCAGAGGGTGCCTTTCTAACTATTGAGGCATATGACGTCCCAGGACGAGCCGGGCGCGCCAGGACCAAGTCCTTAGCCTCGCGGAATGAGAGTCGATCCTGGGCCTGAACGGCCAGGATTTCTTTCTCAAAGAGATATGCACCACATTGCTTCGAAGAAGCGGACTGCGGCTCTCCGCAATTGACACACTTGGTCACACACGATTTGCACATATCGTATGCGGCCTTGGAGCAATTTACACAAACTTCGGGTGACCCCGACTTTGCACGTCTACAAGAACGATTCGTATGGCCGAAGCAGTGATAGAAATAGCACCAACGCGGCAGTGGCACGAATGACTTCACGCGGTAGCGGTACCAACCGGCACGCACCGACTCAGGGAGCTTGTCACAGTCGAACGTGACGAAGAGTGTAGGGGTGGGTCTCGAGGCCCCTCCCTGTTTTCTCATCACACGTTCGACCTTGACCGCCCCATGGTCGGCCAGCTCTAGGGTGATGTCCTCAATGGAGTAGTCAACGAGTTCCCTCGCATAAACTACTCCTTTCACAAAGTTCATGGTAGAGTGCGGCGTCACACTCACCGGGGTGCCATGAAGTGTCCGAAGAGCACTTATCTTGGCCACCTCGGCGGGATTCTCCAGAAGGCTCCCGTCCGAGAAACGGGTCACCTTCGGCTCTCTACCAATTGCACTAGCAAATCCTCTCCTCTGATGGATCATGTTGCGCTTGGACAACATGGTGCCATCAGTGGAGCGAATAACGAGGAAGCGCTTGAAGCCAGCGGGCTCGAAAACGCCAGGTAAGCTCTGAATGAGGGGCCCCGATGTCATCGAGGCTCCGCCCTGTGCACTTTTGGTCTTAGTCAGGGGCTCCGCAACCGGGGGCGGCAGAGGGGCCGGATGTGCCAGTCTTGGCTTGGTCGCTTGCCAAAGTGGCAGCAGACCCATCCGTCCCCACAGACCCCGCAGATCGAGAGGAGCCCAGAGTCTTCTTAGTCTTTTTGGTCTTTTTCGTCCTTTTCTTTTTGGGAGAGGAGGGCGGGGAATGAACCCGCTTCTCACCTCCGCCGGTAGAAGCCCCTAGGCCAGATGGACCGGCCTCAGCCCAGTCCTTCTCCGAAATGGAGAAGGTCCTGGTGGTCGCAGGGGCATCATCCGGAGGAGATCCCTCCCCTCCTTGTACTGCATCAGAATCCCCAGCCGTTTGAGGAGGACCTTGCATAGGGGCGGATTGGGGTTCGGTGCTTGGCGCCAAGCCCGGATTCCCCCCCATGGAGGGCCCTACCGTCTGAGGCTGGGTTTCCTCAAGGACAATGTCTATCACAGGAGGGGCCTCCAGTTGGCCATCCCCTCCCAGGACATCGCAGGTCCCCTTGGCAGCGTCATGAGTCTTTTGTGGGGAGGCACAGGCCTTGACCCCGGCAAGGTTTAATATTCTTGCCAGCAGGTCTTTTGAGGGAAGCGACCGAAGGGGCCTGGCTTCCCTCTCCCCCCTAAGGGGGTTTGCCCTACCGAGCCGCTTACACGAGGGGCGGACGGCAATGGGCTGCCTGCTGGCTTTCTTGGCAGTCCCCTTAGAAAGAAAAGGAGGGACTGCCGCTGGAAATACGGAGGTGCCCGAGAGCACCTCCAGAGAAGGGGGTGAGGGGGTCTCCTACACCCGTAGGCGTAGGAGAGGAGTAAGCCTCCTCTCCGCTTAAAGAAGTATGGAGGGTCCCCTGCGCAAGCACAAGGGGGGGGGGTACCTCCATTTTTCGGTGGAGCTGCCCGAGGGCGGCTCCGTTGATTTTTTTTTTTTTTTAATTAAGGGGCTATCTGGCGACTGCCGACTTAGGCATTAGTCACCGTAAACAAACAGCCTAGTTCTAGGCTACTTTAAAAATTAAACAGGAAACAATAAAAAGAGATAACAATAACAATAAAAAAGCAATAAGAAAAACAATAACAAAAACAACAACAACAATTAAACTAGGTTAAATGAAAGGGAGAAGGCCAGCCTCCCCCAAAAAGTCAATAAGTCCACTAGTCATGGTGCACGCACTCGTCCCGAGTACAAGGGACAGGCGGTAGCGACCCCGCCCATCCCGGTACCGGGACAGGTATCGTGCGCGAAGATCACCCAGACTGGGACATTCGACAAGAATGTGCCGAAACGTCTGGGGGACGACGCAGTCGTTGCAATAGGGCGCAGGCGAGCGCTCCATCAAGTAGCGATGCGTCACACGAGTGTGTCCGATTCGAAGACGACAGAAAGCAACCTGAAGCCGCCGCGGCATTGGGGGATAGGTCCATGGGAACAGTCGCGGCGCAATGGCACGCAACTTTAAGTTCCCCTCGACCGTCTCCCATCTTCATTGCCAAGCAGTCCGAAGAGCTGCCCGTATTCCTGCCATGTAGTCAGTGTGAGGAAGAGCGAAACGCTGGTCCGGTCGCAGAGTCCTCGCGGACTCTTTGGAGCCCTCATCGGCGCGCTCATTGCCCGCAATTCCTACAATGTCCAGGAACCCAGCAGAAGATAATCTCGACATCTGCCCGGCTCGCCAAAACCGTGGTGTCACGGATATCGCGAACCAGGGGATGCGGAGATTCCAATGCCCCGAGAGCACTCAGGGCGCTTTGTGAGTCGCTATAGATCACAATCCGGTCTCCGAACCGGGCACGTCGCGTAATCTCCCGTACCGAGTGGTGTATTGCCACCAGCTCGGCCGTGAAGACAGACGCAGCGCCTGGTAGAGCCCCGCTGACTTCAAACAGAGGGGATACGGCGTGGAAGCCGACCCCCTCTTGGGACTTGGAGCCATCCGTATACACTGGCACGGTACCAGCGTGAGACGATGTGTGCTCCAAAAAGGTCGAACGTAATACTCCCGGCGCAGTACAAGCTTTGGGAGCAGAGGCGTGGCGACAAATAGCCAAATGTGGTACTCTCCAGGGTGGCGTCCTGGGCAGAACCAGGGGCGCCACCGGCCCGAGAGCTATATCTACTTCTCGAAGGAGTTTCCTGGCCCTAAACCCAAAGAGCTTAGGGTATGACTAGCGTCTCTCGGCAGCATAGGCACCATGGAGATCAGCTGCGGATGCAGTGAAGGCTGTTGGCGACTGAGGAAGGCGCCGGGCTCGCGCGTACAGGCGAGTGATGCACTGCACGCGGCGCAGAGCGAGTGGCATCTCCCCAGCATCGACCAACAGGCTCTCAATGGGGGAAGTGCGCAAGGCACCGGTCGGAAGGCGAAGATCGGTGTGGTGGATTGAATCCACCTTCCGCAATAAACGCTCGGCTGCGAGCGAACAAAGGATCGATAAAAAAGTAATGCAGTAGCCCTATCAGCGTCCCAAGCGCTGAACGTCACGGAATAGGGAATGTCCAAGGCGCGGGTACAAGAGACCCTAAGGCTGCGAATTTTAGCCTCCCCGGTGAGGCGTCGGTCGAATACAAGACCAAGGAAACGGTGCGACTCCACCACATCCAGGCGCACCCCATTAAAAACAAATCTGGGTCGGGGTGAAGCCGTGGATGGCGGCAGAAGTGCACCACCTTAGTCTTGGCCAAAGAAAACCGAAACCTGTGCGCTTCGGCATAGCGAGAGACGCGGTTCAATGCCTGTTGGAGTCGACGCTCCAAAAGAGATCGAAAGGTCGTCCACGTATAGCGTAGCCAGAACATCTTGCGGCAGCACCGAGGTGATGCCGTTGATGCTCAAGGCAAAGAATGTGACACTGAGGACACTTCCCTGCGGGACACCCTCTTCCTGCTCCTTTGGGCCGGAGAGGGCTCCCCCCACCCATACGCAAAATCGACGATCTCGCAAAAATTCAGATATTTACATTGGGAGGCGTCCCCTCGCCCCCATCGTGTGGAGAGTCTCCATGATACCGTATCGCCATGCGGTATCATCGGCCTTCTCCAGATCGACAAACACCGTGGCGTAGTGCTGTCTACGAAGGAAAGCCTCGCAGACGGCATTTTCCACTCGGGGCAGAGCATCCGACGTGGAATGGAACTTGCGGAAGCCGCAATGTGCGGAAGACAGATGGCCTCGGCTATCCAGGAAAAAGGCTATTCTAACATTTACCAATTTCTCCATCAACTTGACCACGCAAGAGGTTAGAGAGATTGGGCGGAAACCGGTCGGAGTAGAGTGATCTCTCCCCGGTTTGCGAAAGGCGAGCACAGTAGCGATTCGCCAGGAGTCTGGGACAAGACCTTCCACCCAGATCCTGTTAAACAAATCTAACAGAAAGGCCATGCCTCGCTCACCCAGGTGTCGAAGCATGGCGTACGGGACATCGTCCGGACTATGGGCGGTGTCCGCGCACGAAGCGAGAGCGGAGCGCAACTCGCTCCCAGTAAACCTGTCGTAGAAGGGTTCTCCGCCTCTGGAGGTAAAGTCCAGCCGGCGGCCTTCCGCGACATGACGACGTGCATTGAATGCTGGCGGAGCAGACCTGGCTAGAGAATGCGGAAAAAGCAGTCGCGAAGAATTCCGCCACGGACGCGGGGTCCGAGATTGCGGTTCCATTCTCCTGGAGAACGGGAGGAGGTTCCTGCGAGAACTTGCCCCCAATCCTTTTGAATCGCTTCCACACCTCAGCTAAAGGGGTCTTCCCGTTAAGTAAAGACACGTATGCCCACCAAGAAGAGCGGCGGGCGTGCTTCGAAATATACCGGAACCTAGCCCTAGCCCGACGAAATTCAGCGACAGTGAAATCGTTCGGGCGGCGCTTATAGCGCATGTAGGCATAACGCTTCTGTTTGAGGGCCGTCTCACACTCGGCCGACCACCATGGGAGTGGTCAGCGTGCAAAACGGCTAGACGTCCTAGGAATAGTAGTCAGGACCGCGTCGATGAGGTTGCTGGAGAAGAACTCAACGGCCTCATCTATCGACCTAAACTCCTTGACTGAGATAGAGAATTCAGTTATTTCCTGAAATGAAGCCACCGCGCCCGCGCCAAGCACCACCGAGGTGGGCTCTCAGGCGGCAGTTGTCCTGAAAATGATATTTAAATGGGAAAGTGATCACTACCATGGAGGTCATCGACCACCCCCTAATCAAAATCAGGCTGTGCATTCGAAGAGCACAAAGATAGGTCAAGGCAAGAAAATGAAGCGGTTCTCGGACAGTGATGCGTAAACTCATCCACGTTTAGGACACCCATCTCAAGCTCTTCGATCAGATCGGCAAGGACTTGTACCCTGAGATTTATGGAGTAATCTCCCCAGAGAGGATGCCTGCCGGTCAAATCTCGAAGCACGAGATAAGGCCTCGGCAACCCTGCCACGACGCAGCGGAAGTCCCCCGCGTCAAAGTCAGCTGACGGTGGAATGTACGCAATGATAGTATATCTCCTATCCAGGTGCAGCTGCACAGCCACTGCCTGAAAGGAGGTATCTAAAGAGAAAGGAAGAACGGAGACATCATGCCGGGTGTAAACCGCGCATCCCCCAGCCCGGCAAACCCGCGGTGGTGGGGTCGCAAGACCCTTATACCCCGGGAGGGCGGGCAGGGGGCACGCGCCTAGCATGGTCTCCTGCAAAAAGATAGCTAACGGGAAACGGGACGAGACGAGCCTCCGCAGCTCCTCCCAGTTGTCCCGGAGTCCACGGAAATTCCATTGAAGGAATATGCCCTCCAGGCCTAGCTCGGAGGAGACGCGGGGGCCCGCCTCGAACAGAAGACCCTCACGGGAATGGCCGTACGCTTCCTGGGGGCAGAACCCCGGGCACTGTTGGCCGGACAAAGCGCTGAAGGCGCTGTCGCCTTCGAGGACATATTGGTAGAGGTTGGGCTAGCCATGCGGGTCTTTTCCTCCCTCCACTTCGAAACCTTAGGCGGGGGGCCATCTTTTCGAGGAACCACCGTCTCCGAGCCTCTCGCTCCACCACTAGGAAGGGCGAAGGAGCCGAAGCTCCTTTGTTGCTGTCCTCGTTTCGGGGAAAAGCTTTAGGAACTCCAGAAGATGGCCTAGCGACCATCTTCAGGGGTGTTGCCTCCTGTGAGTCTAACGACTCGGTGGAGGCGCGTAGCCGTTTCGCCTTACGGGAAACGGCACGCTGGGGGAAGAGGGGGGAGCCCTGGTTTTAGCCGGGGCTGGGTGTGAACCCTTTTTGCCGCCTGCTTTACCAGGGGAGCGCCCGGGTTGACTAGAGCCCGCAGAAGGGCTCCGAATGGGCGCGGAAACAACCGTGCTCGTTAGCCTGGATGGGCCAGGAGCAGAGGGTGCCTTTCTAACTATTGAGGCATATGACGTCCCAGGACGAGCCGGGCGCGCCAGGACCAAGTCCTTAGCCTCGCGGAATGAGAGTCGATCCTGGGCCTGAACGGCCAGGATTTCTTTCTCAAAGAGATATGCACCACATTGCTTCGAAGAAGCGGACTGCGGCTCTCCGCAATTGACACACTTGGTCACACACGATTTGCACATATCGTATGCGGCCTTGGAGCAATTTACACAAACTTCGGGTGACCCCGACTTTGCACGTCTACAAGAACGATTCGTATGGCCGAAGCAGTGATAGAAATAGCACCAACGCGGCAGTGGCACGAATGACTTCACGCGGTAGCGGTACCAACCGGCACGCACCGACTCAGGGAGCTTGTCACAGTCGAACGTGACGAAGAGTGTAGGGGTGGGTCTCGAGGCCCCTCCCTGTTTTCTCATCACACGTTCGACCTTGACCGCCCCATGGTCGGCCAGCTCTAGGGTGATGTCCTCAATGGAGTAGTCAACGAGTTCCCTCGCATAAACTACTCCTTTCACAAAGTTCATGGTAGAGTGCGGCGTCACACTCACCGGGGTGCCATGAAGTGTCCGAAGAGCACTTATCTTGGCCACCTCGGCGGGATTCTCCAGAAGGCTCCCGTCCGAGAAACGGGTCACCTTCGGCTCTCTACCAATTGCACTAGCAAATCCTCTCCTCTGATGGATCATGTTGCGCTTGGACAACATGGTGCCATCAGTGGAGCGAATAACGAGGAAGCGCTTGAAGCCAGCGGGCTCGAAAACGCCAGGTAAGCTCTGAATGAGGGGCCCCGATGTCATCGAGGCTCCGCCCTGTGCACTTTTGGTCTTAGTCAGGGGCTCCGCAACCGGGGGCGGCAGAGGGGCCGGATGTGCCAGTCTTGGCTTGGTCGCTTGCCAAAGTGGCAGCAGACCCATCCGTCCCCACAGACCCCGCAGATCGAGAGGAGCCCAGAGTCTTCTTAGTCTTTTTGGTCTTTTTCGTCCTTTTCTTTTTGGGAGAGGAGGGCGGGGAATGAACCCGCTTCTCACCTCCGCCGGTAGAAGCCCCTAGGCCAGATGGACCGGCCTCAGCCCAGTCCTTCTCCGAAATGGAGAAGGTCCTGGTGGTCGCAGGGGCATCATCCGGAGGAGATCCCTCCCCTCCTTGTACTGCATCAGAATCCCCAGCCGTTTGAGGAGGACCTTGCATAGGGGCGGATTGGGGTTCGGTGCTTGGCGCCAAGCCCGGATTCCCCCCCATGGAGGGCCCTACCGTCTGAGGCTGGGTTTCCTCAAGGACAATGTCTATCACAGGAGGGGCCTCCAGTTGGCCATCCCCTCCCAGGACATTGCAGGTCCCCTTGGCAGCGTCATGAGTCTTTTGTGGGGAGGCACAGGCCTTGACCCCGGCAAGGTTTAATATTCTTGCCAGCAGGTCTTTTGAGGGAAGCGACCGAAGGGGCCTGGCTTCCCTCTCCCCCCTAAGGGGGTTTGCCCTACCGAGCCGCTTACACGAGGGGCGGACGGCAATGGGCTGCCTGCTGGCTTTCTTGGCAGTCCCCTTAGAAAGAAAAGGAGGGACTGCCGCTGGAAATACGGAGGTGCCCGAGAGCACCTCCAGAGAAGGGGGTGAGGGGGTCTCCTACACCCGTAGGCGTAGGAGAGGAGTAAGCCTCCTCTCCGCTTAAAGAAGTATGGAGGGTCCCCTGCGCAAGCACAAGGGGGGGGGGTACCTCCATTTTTCGGTGGAGCTGCCCGAGGGCGGCTCCGTTGATTTTTTTTTTTTTTTAATTAAGGGGCTATCTGGCGACTGCCGACTTAGGCATTAGTCACCGTAAACAAACAGCCTAGTTCTAGGCTACTTTAAAAATTAAACAGGAAACAATAAAAAGAGATAACAATAACAATAAAAAAGCAATAAGAAAAACAATAACAAAAACAACAACAACAATTAAACTAGGTTAAATGAAAGGGAGAAGGCCAGCCTCCCCCAAAAAGTCAATAAGTCCACTAGTCATGGTGCACGCACTCGTCCCGAGTACAAGGGACAGGCGGTAGCGACCCCGCCCATCCCGGTACCGGGACAGGTATCGTGCGCGAAGATCACCCAGACTGGGACATTCGACAAGAATGTGCCGAAACGTCTGGGGGACGACGCAGTCGTTGCAATAGGGCGCAGGCGAGCGCTCCATCAAGTAGCGATGCGTCACACGAGTGTGTCCGATTCGAAGACGACAGAAAGCAACCTGAAGCCGCCGCGGCATTGGGGGATAGGTCCATGGGAACAGTCGCGGCGCAATGGCACGCAACTTTAAGTTCCCCTCGACCGTCTCCCATCTTCATTGCCAAGCAGTCCGAAGAGCTGCCCGTATTCCTGCCATGTAGTCAGTGTGAGGAAGAGCGAAACGCTGGTCCGGTCGCAGAGTCCTCGCGGACTCTTTGGAGCCCTCATCGGCGCGCTCATTGCCCGCAATTCCTACAATGTCCAGGAACCCAGCAGAAGATAATCTCGACATCTGCCCGGCTCGCCAAAACCGTGGTGTCACGGATATCGCGAACCAGGGGATGCGGAGATTCCAATGCCCCGAGAGCACTCAGGGCGCTTTGTGAGTCGCTATAGATCACAATCCGGTCTCCGAACCGGGCACGTCGCGTAATCTCCCGTACCGAGTGGTGTATTGCCACCAGCTCGGCCGTGAAGACAGACGCAGCGCCTGGTAGAGCCCCGCTGACTTCAAACAGAGGGGATACGGCGTGGAAGCCGACCCCCTCTTGGGACTTGGAGCCATCCGTATACACTGGCACGGTACCAGCGTGAGATGATGTGTGCTCCAAAAAGGTCGAACGTAATACTCCCGGCGCAGTACAAGCTTTGGGAGCAGAGGCGTGGCGACAAATAGCCAAATGTGGTACTCTCCAGGGTGGCGTCCTGGGCAGAACCAGGGGCGCCACCGGCCCGAGAGCTATATCTACTTCTCGAAGGAGTTTCCTGGCCCTAAACCCAAAGGGCTTAGGGTATGACTGGCGTCTCTCGGCGGCATAGGCACCATCGAGATCAGCTGCGGCTGCATTGAGAGCTGTTCGCGACTGAGGGAGGCGCCGGGCTCGCGCGTACAGGCGAGTGATGCACTGCACGCGGCGCAGAGCGAGTGGCATCTCCCCAGCATCGACCAACAGGCTCTCAATGGGGGAAGTGCGGAAGGCACCGGTCGCAAGGCGAAGGCCGGTGTGGTGGATCGAATCCACCTTCCGCAATAAACGCTCGGCTGCGGATGCATAAAACTCGCATCCGTAGTCGAGCTTCGAGCGAACAAAGGATCGATAAAAAAGTAAGGCAGTAGCCCTATCAGCGATCCAAGCGCTGAACGTCACGGAACGGAGAATGTCCATGGCGCGGGTACAAGAGACCCTAAGGCTGCGAATATGAGCCTCCCAGGTGAGGCGTCGGTCGAATACAAGACCAAGGAAACGGTGCGACTCAACCACATCCAGGCGCACCCAATTAAGAAACAAATCTGGGTCGGGGTGAAGCCGTGGATGGCGGCAGAAGTGCACCACCTTAGTCTTGGCCAAAGAAAACCGAAACCTGTGCGCTTCGGCATAGCGAGAGACGCGGTTCAATGCCTGTTGGAGTCGACTCTCCAGAGTTGGCATCTGGGCCGCGCCAAAAGAGATCGAAAGGTCGTCCACGTAGAGCGTAGCGAGAACATCTTCCGGCAGCACCGAGGTGATGCCGTTGATGCTCAGGGCAAAGAGTGTGACACTGAGGACACTTCCCTGCGGGACACCCTCTTCCTGCTCCTTTGGGCCGGAGAGGGCTCCCCCCACCCGTACGCGGAATCGACGATCTCGCAAAAATTCAGATATGAACATTGGGAGGCGTCCCCTCTCCCCCATCGTGTGGAGAGTCTCCATGATACCGTATCGCCATGCGGTATCATAGGCCTTCTCCAGATCGAAAAACACCGTGGCGTAGTGCTGTCTACGAAGGAAAGCCTCGCAGACGGCACTTTCCAGTCGGAGCAGAGCATCCGACGTGGAGTGGAACTTACGGAAGCCGCACTGTGCAGAAGACAGATGGCCTCCGCTGTCCAGGAAATAAGCTAATCTAACATTTACCAATTTCTCCATCAACTTGGACACACAAGAGGTTAGAGAGATTGGGCGGAAACCGGTCGGAGTAGAGTGATCTCTCCCCGGCTTGCGAAAGGCGAGCACAGTAGCGATTCGCCAGGAGTCTGGGAGAAGACCTTCCACCCAGATCCTGTTGAACAGATCTAACAGAAAGGCCATGCCTCGCTCACCCAGGTGTCGAAGCATGGCGCACGGGACATCGTCCGGACCATGGGCGGTGTCCGCGCACGAAGCGAGAGCGGAACGCAACTCACTCACAGTAAAGTGGCGTTGAAGGGTTCTCCGCCTCTGGAGGTAAAGTCCAGCCGGCGGCCTTCCGCGACATCACGACGTGCATTGAATGCTGGCGGAGCAGCATCACGGCTAGAGAATGCGGAAAAAGCGGTCGCTAAGGATTCCGCCACGGACGCGGGGTCCGAGATTGCGGTCCCATTCTCCTGGAGAACGGGAGGGGGGTCCTGCGAGAACTTGCCCCGAATCCTTTTGACTCGCTTCCACACCTCAGCTAAAGGGGTCTTCCCGTTAGGTGAAGACACGTATGCCCGCCAAGAAGAGCGGCGGGCGTGCTTCGAAATATAACGGAACCTAGCCCTAGCCCGACGAAATTCAGCGACAGTGACATGGTTCGGGCGGCGCTTATAGCGCATGTAGGCATAACGCTTCTGTTTGAGGGCCGTCTCACACTCGGCCGACCACTATGGGAGTGGTCGGCGTGCAAAACGGCCAGACGTCCTAGGAATAGTAGTCAGGCCCACGGCGATGAGGTTGCCGGAGAAGAACTCAACGGCCTCATCTACCGACCTAAACTCCTCGACTGAGATAGAGAATTCAGTTATTTCCTGAAATGCAGGCCACCGCGCCCGCGCCAAGCACCACCGAGGTGGTCTCTCAGGCGGCAGTTGCCCTGAAAATGATATTTGAATGGGAAAGTGATCACTACCATGGAGGTCATCGACCACCCCCCAATCAAAATCAGGCTGTGCATCCGAAGAGCACAAAGATAGGTCAAGGCAAGAAAATGAAGCGGTTCTCGGACAGTGATGCGTAAACTCATCCATGTTTAGGACACCCATCTCAAGCTCTTCGATCAGATCGGCAAGGACTTGTACCCTGAGATTTATGGAGTAATCTCCCCCAGAGAGGATGCCTGCCGTTCAAATCTCGAAGCAAGAGATAAGGCCTCGGCAACCCTGCCACGACGCAGCGGAAGTCCCCCGCGTCAAAGTTAGCTGACGGTGGAATGTACGCAATGATAGTATATCTCCTATCCAGGTGCAGCTGCACAGCCACTGCCTGAAAGGAGGTATCTAAAGAGAAAGGAAGAACGGAGACATCATGCCGGGTGTAAACCGCGCATCCCCCAGCCCGGCAAACCCGCGGTGGTGGGGTCGCAAGACCCTTATACCCCGGGAGGGCGGGCAGGGGGCACGCGCCTAGCATGGTCTCCTGCAAAAAAATAGCTAACGGGGAACGGGACGAGGCGAGCCTCCGCAGCTCCTCCCAGCTGGCCCGGAGTCCACGTCAATTCCATTGAAGGAATATGCCCTCCAGGCCTAGCTCGGAGGAGACGCGGGGGCCCTCCTCGAATTGAAGACCCTCACGGGAATGGCCGTACGCTTCCCGGGGGCAGAACCCCGGGCACTGTTGACCGGACAAAGCACTGGAGGCGCTGTCGCCTTCGAGGACTTATTGGGGGAGGTTGGGCTCGCCATGCGAGTCTTTTCCTCCCTCCGCCTCGAAACCTTAGGCGGGCGCTGCGGCTTCGGAGGCGGGGGGGCCTCTTTTCAAGGAACCACCGTCTCCGAGCCACTCGGTCCACCTCGGGGCGTGGGCGAAGGAGCCGAAGCTCCTTTGTTGCTGTCCTCCTTTTAGGGGACAGCTTTAAAAACCCCTTGTGGATGGCCTAGCGACCATCTTCAGGGGTGTTGCCTCCTGTGAGTCTAACGACTCGGTGGAGGCGGGTGGCCGTTTCGCCTTGCGGGAAACGGTCACGCTGGGGGAAGAGGGGGGAGCACTGGTTTTAGCCGGGGCTGGGTATGAACCCTTTTTGCCGCCAGCTTTACCAGGGGAGCGCCCGGGTTGGGTAGAGCCCGCAGAAGGGCTCCGAATGGGCGCGGAAACAACCGTGCTCGTTGGCCTGGATGGGCGAGGAGCAGAGGGTGCCTTTCGAACTACTGAGGCATATGACGTCCCAGGCAGAGCTGGGCGCGCCAGGACCAAGTCCTTAGCCTCGCGGAATGAGAGTCTATCCTGGGCCTGAACGGCCAGGATTTCTTTCTCCAGGAGATATGCACCACATTGCTTCGAAGAAGCAGGGTGCGGCTCTCCGCAATTGACACACTTGGCCACACACGATTTGGACTTATTGTGTGCGACCTTGGAGCGATTTACACAGACTTCGGGTGACCCCGACTTTGCACGTCTACATGAGCGATTCGTATGGCCGAAGCGGTGACAGTAATAGCATTATTTTTTTTATTTTTTTTTTATTTAAGGGGCTATCTGGCGACTGCCGACTTAGGCATAAGTCGCCGTAAACAAACAGCCTAGTTCTAGGCTACTTCAAAAAATGGAACAGGGAACAACAAAAAAGAAATAACAATAACAAAACAATAACAAAAACAACAACAACAACAACAAAAACAACAACAACAAAAATTAAGCCTGGTTAAAAAAAAGGGAGAAGGCCGGCCTCCCCCAAAAAGTTAGCAAGTCCACCAGTCAAAGTGCACGCACTCGTCCCGAGTACAAGGGACAGGCGGTAGCGACCCCGCCCATCCCGGTACCGGGACAGGTGTCGTGCGCCAAGATCACCCAGACTGGGACATTCGACAAGATTGTGCCGAACAGTCTGGGGGACGACGCAGTCGTTGCAATAGGGCGCAGGCGAGCGCTCCATCAAATAGCGATGCGTCACACGAGTGTGTCCGATTCGAAGACGACAGAAAGCAACCTGAGGCCGCCGCGGCATTGGGGGATAGGTCCATGGGAACAGTCACGGCGCAATGGCACGCAACTTTAAGTTCCCTTCGACCGTCTCCCATCTTCTTTGCCAAGCAGTCCGAAGAGCTGCCCGTATTCCTGCCAAGTAGTCGGTGTGAGGAAGAGCGAAACGCTGGTCCGGTCGCAGAGTCCTCGCGGACTCTTTGGCACCCTCATCGGCGCGCTCATTCCCCGCAATTCCCACATGTCCAGGAACCCAGCAGAAGATAATCTCGACATCTGCCCGGCTCGCCAAAACCGTGGCGTCACGGATATCGCGAACCAGGGGATGCGGAGATTCCAATGCCCCGAGAGCACTCAGGGCGCTTTGTGAGTCGCTATAGATCACAATCCGGTCTCCGAACCGGGCACGTCGCGTAATCTCCCGTACCGAGTGGTGTATTGCCACCAGCTCGGCCGTGAAGACAGACGCAGCGCCTGGTAGAGCCCCGCTGACTTCAAACAGAGGGGATACGGCGTGGAAGCCGACCCCCTCTTGGGACTTGGAGCCATCCGTATACACTGGCACGGTTCCAGCGTGACACGATGTGTGCTCCAAAAAGGTCGAACGCAATACTCCCGGCGCAGTACAAGCTTTGGGAGCAGAGGCGTGGCGACAAATAGCCAAATGTGGTACCCTCCAGGGTGGCGTCCTGGGCAGAACCAGGGGCGCCACCGGCCCGAGAGCTATATCTACCTCTCGAAGGAGTTTCCTGGCCCTAAACCCAAAGGGCTTAGGGTATGACTGGCGTCTCTCGGCGTCATAGGCACCATCGAGATCAGCTGCGGATGCAGTGAGAGCTGTTGGCGACTGAGGGAGGCGCCGGGCTCGCGCGTACAGGCGAGTGATGCACTGCACGCGGCGCAGAGCGAGTGGCATCTCCCCAGCATCGACCAACAGGCTCTCAATGGGGGAAGTGCGGAAGGCACCGGTCGCAAGACGAAGGCCGGTGTGGTGGATCGAATCCACCTTCCGCAATAAACGCTCGGCTGCGGATGCATAAAACTCGCATCCGTAGTCGAGCTTCGAGCGAACAAAGGATCGATAAAAAAGTAAGGCGGTAGCCCTATCAGCGCCCCAAGCGCTGAACGTCACGGAACGGAGAATGTCCATGGCGCGGGTACAAGAGACCCTAAGGCTGCGAATATGAGCCTCCCAGGTGAGGCGTCGGTCGAATACAAGACCAAGGAAACGGTGCGACTCAACCACATCCAGGCGCACCCCATTAAGAAACAAATCTGGGTCGGGGTGAAGCCGTGGATGGCGGCAGAAGTGCACCACCTTAGTCTTGGCCAAAGAAAACCGAAACCTGTGCGCTTCGGCATAGCGAGAGACGCGGTTCAATGCCTGTTGGAGTCGACGCTCCAGAGTTGGCATCTGGGCCGCGCCAAAAGAGATCGAAAGGTCGTCCACGTAGAGCGTAGCGAGAACATCTTCCGGCAGCACCGAGGTGATGCCGTTGATGCTCAGGGCAAAGAGTGTGACACTGAGGACACTTCCCTGCGGGACACCCTCTTCCTGCTCCTTTGGGCCGGAGAGAGCTCCCCCCACCCGTACGCGGAATCGACGATCTCGCAAAAATTCAGATATAAACATTGGGAGGCGTCCCCTCGCCCCCATCGTGTAGAGAGTCTCCATGATACCGTATCGCCATGCGGTATCATAGGCCTTCTCCAGATCGAAAAACACCGTGGCGTAGTGCTGTCTACGAAGGAAAGCCTCGCAGACGGAATTTCCAGTCGGAGCAGAGCATCCGACGTGGAGTGGAACTTGCGGAAGCCGCACTGTGCGGAAGACAGATGGCCTCCGCTGTCCAGGAAAAAAGATAATCTAACGTTTACCAATTTCTCCATCAACTTGCACACGCAAGAGGTTAGAGAGATTGGGCGGAAACCGGTCGGAGTAGAGTGATCTCTCCCCGGTTTGCGAAAGGCGAGCACAGTAGCGATTCGCCAGGAGTCTGGGAGAAGACCTTCCACCCAGATCCTGTTGAACAGATCTAACAGAAAGGCCATGCCTCGCTCACCCAGGTGTCGAAGCATGGCGTACGGGACATCGTCCGGACCTTGGGCGGTGTCCGCGCACGAAGCGAGAGCGGAACGCAACTCACTCACAGTAAACTTGTCGTTGAAGGGTTCTCCGCCACTGGAGGTAAAGTCCAGCCGGCGGCCTTCCGCGACATCACCGACGTGCATTGAATGCTGGCGGAGCAGCATCACGGCTAGAGAATGCGGAAAAAGCGGTCGCTAAGGATTCCGCCACGGACGCGGGGTCTGAGATTGCGGTCCCATTCTCCTGGAGAACGGGAGGGGGGTCCTGCGAGAACTTGCCCCGAATCCTTTTGACTCGCTTCCACACCTCAGCTAAAGGGGTCTTCCCGTTAAGTGAAGACACGTATGCCCGCCAAGAAGAGCGGCGGGCGTGCTTCCAAATATACCGGAACCTAGCCCTAGCCCGACGAAATTCAGCGACAGTGACATCGTTCGGGCGGCGCTTATAGCGCATGTAGGCATAACGCTTCTGTTTGAGGGCCGTCTCACACTCGGCCGACCACCATGGGAGTGGTCGGCGTGCAAAACGGCCAGACGTCCTAGGAATAGTAGTCAGGCCCACGGCGATGAGGTTGCCGGAGAAGAACTCAACGGCCTCATCTACCGACCTAAACTCCTCGACTGAGATAGAGAATTCAGTTATTTCCTGAAATGCAGGCCACCGCGCCCGCGCCAAGCACCACCGAGGTGGTCTCTCAGGCGGCAGTTGCCCTGAAAATGATATTTGAATGGGAAAGTGATCACTACCATGGAGGTCATCGACCACCCCCCAATCAAAATCAGGCTGTGCATCCGAAGAGCACAAAGATAGGTTAAGGCAAGAAAATAAAGCGGTTCTCGGACAGTGATGCGTAAACTCATCCACGTTTAGGACACCCATCTCAAGCTCTTCGATCAGATCGGCAAGGACTTGTCCCCTGGGATTTATGGAGTAATCTCCCAGAGAGGATGCCTGCCGTTCAGATCTCCAAGCAAGAGATAGGGCCTCGGCAACCGTGCAACGACGCGGCGGAAGTCCCCCGCGTCGAAGTCAGCTTACGGTGGAATGTACGCAGAAATGATAGTATACCTCCTATCCAGGTGCAGCTGCACAGCCACTGCCTGAAAGGAGGTATCTAAAGAGAAAGGAAGAACGGAGACATCATGCCGGGTGTAAACTGCGCATCCCCCAGCCCGGCCATCCCGCGGTGGTGGGGTCGCAAGACCCTTATACCCCGGGAGGGCAGGGAGGGGGCACGCACCTAGCATGGTCTCCTGCAAAAAAATAGATAACGGGGAACGGGACGAGACGAGCCTCCGCAGCTCCTCCCAGTTGGCCCGGAGTCCACGGCAATTCCATTGAAGGAATATGCCCTCCAGGCCTAGCTCGGAGACGCGGGGGCCCTCCTCGAATTGAAGACCCTCACGGGAATGGCCGTACGCTTCCCGGGGGCAGAACCCCGGGCGCTGTTGGCCGGACAAAGAGCTGAAGGCGCTGTCGCCTTCGAGGACTTATTGGGGGAGGTTGGGCTCGCCATGCGAGTCTTTTCCTCCCTCCGCCTCGAAACCTTAGGCGGGCGTTGCGGCTTCGGAGGCGGGGGGCCCTCTTTTCGAGGAACCACCGTCTCCGAGCCACTCGCTCCACCTCGGGGCGTGGGCGAAGGAGCCGAAGCTCCTTTGTTGCTGTCCTCCTTTCGGGGGGGGCAGCTTTAGGAACCCCGGAAGATGGCCTAGCGACCATCTTCAGGGGTGTTGCCTCCTGTGAGTCTAACGACTCGGTGGATGCGCGTGGCCGTTTCGCCTTACGGGAAACGGTCACGCTGGGGGAAGAGGGGGGAGCCCTGGTTTTAGCCGGGGCAGGGTATGAGCCCTTTTTGCCGCCAGCTTTACCAGGGGAGCGCCCGGGTTGGGTAGAGCCCGCAGAAGGGCTCCGAATGGGCGCGGAAACAACCGTGCTCGTTGGCCTGGATGGGCCGGGAGCAGAGGGTGCCTTCCTAACTATTGAGGCATATGACGTCCCAGGCAGAGCCGGGCGCGCCAGGACCAAGTCCTTTGCCTCGCGGAATGAGAGTCGATCCTGGGCCTGAACGGCCAGGATTTCTTTCTCAAGGAGATATGCACCACATTGCTTCGAAGAAGCAGGGTGCGGCTCTCCGCAATTGACACACTTGGCCACACACGATTTGGACTTATCGTGTGCGACCTTGGAGCAATTTACACAGACTTCGGGTGACCCCGACTTTGCACGTCTACATGAGCGATTCGTATGGCCGAAGCGGTGACAGTAATAGCACCGCCGCGGAAGTGGCACGAATGCCTTCACGCGGTAGCGGTACCAACCGGCACGCACCGACTCAGGGAGCTTGTCACAGTCGAACGTGACGAAGAGTGTAGGGGTGGGTCTCGAGGCCCCTCCCTGTTTTCTCATCACACGTTCGACCTTGACCGCCCCATGGTCGGCCAGCTCTAAGGTGATGTCCCCAATGGAGTAGTCAACGAGTTCCCTCGCATAAACTACTCCTTTCACAAAGTTCATGGTAGAGTGCGGCGTCACACTCACCGGGGTGCCATGAAGTGTCCGAAGAGCACTAATCTTAGCCGCCTCGGCGGGATTCGCCGCATTCGCCAGGAGGCTCCCGTCCGAGAAACGGGTTACCTTCGGCTCTCTACCAATTGCACTAGCTAATCCTCTCCTCTGATGGATCATGTTGCCCTTGGACAACATGGTGCCATCAGTGGAGCGAATAACGAGGAAGCGTTTGAAGCCAGCGGGCTCGAAAACGCCAGGTAACCACTGAATCAGGGGCCCCGATGTCATCGAGGCTCCGCCCTGTGCACTCTTGGTATTAGTCTTCTTTGTCAGGGGCTCCGCAACCGGGGGGGCAGATGTGCCGATCTTGGCTTGGTCGCTTGCCAGAGTGGCAGCAGACCCATCCGTCCCCACAGACCCCGCGGATGGAGAGGAGCCCCGAGTCTTTTTTGTCTTTTTTGTCTTTTTCTTTTTCTTTTTCGGAGAGGAGGGCGGGGAATGAACCCGCTTTTCACCTCCGCCGGCAGAAGTCCCCAGGCCAGATGGACCAGCCTCAGCCAGGTCCCTCTCCGAAATGGAGAAGGTCCTGGTTGTCGTAGGGGCACCTGTCGGAGGAGATCCCTCCCCTCCTTCTACTGCCTCGGAGCCCTCAGCCATTTGAGGAGGACCTTGCATAGGGGCGGATTCGGGTTCGGTGCTTGGCACCGAGCCCGAATTCCCCCCCATGGAAGGCCCTACCGTCTGGGGCTGGGTCTCCTCAAGGACCATGTCTATCACAGGAGGGGCCTCCAGTTGGCCATCCCATCCCAGGACATCGCAGGTCCCCTTGGCAGTGTCGCCAGTCTTGTATGGGGAGGCACAGGCCTTGACCCCGGCAAGGTTTAATATTCTTGCCAGCAGGTCTTTTGAGGGAAGCGACCGAAGGGGCCTGGCTTCCCTCTCCCCCCTAAGGGGGTTTGCCCTACCGAGCCGCTTTGATGGGGAGCGGCTGGCTAAGGGCTGCCTGCTGGCTTTCTTGGCAGTCCCCTTGAAAAGAAAAGATGGGACTGCCGCTGGGAAAAGGGAGGTGCCCGAAAGCACCTCCAGAGAAGGGGGGTGAGGGGGAGTCCCCTGAACCCGTAGGCGAACGAGAGGAGTAAGCCTCCTCTCTGGTTAGAGAAATATGGAGAGTCCCCTGTGCAAGCACAGGGGGGGGGACCTCCATTTTTTCGGTGGAGCTGCCCAAGGGCGGCTCCGTCGATGAGCAAGGGGGAGTTAAAGGGGTTTGGGTTTTTTTTGGTTGTTCATCTATGGGCATGGTGACCCTATTTTTGCCACGGGACGCAATAGCTCATCACCCCTCGCAGTAGCCCGCACTGCGAGAGGTGCTTACAAGCCCGGCAGAGCCAGGCGCCGCCATTCGGGACCACCCCTCCCGCCTGGTGGCCTGGCAGTCCATCGGCATGGCGGCTCCACCTTGGACACGGCGTAAAAAAGATAGATTTTGAAGAGGAGAGGAAAAGGGATGTGAGGAAGGTATGGGTGGGGATGAAGCAGGTTGTTAAAAAAACCCCATCCCGAACCGGAGCTCAGGGGTTAGGGAACAATGTCCCCTCCCCCCCCAGCCCCGATCCGGGGTGGTTGGCTTGAGAAGAAGGTCAGCATCTACCCTGTGAAATTAGAGGCTGACCAGAGAAAGTTGTGGGAGAGGTTGTATGAAAAGCGACGAGGTAGGGAAGAAATCGGGCTATCTGAAGGAAGGAAGAGAGGCTAAGCTGGGGCCGGACGGAGCGCGACAGTAATAGCACCGCCGCGGGAGTGGCACGAATGCCTTCACGCGGTAGCGGTACCAACCGGCACGCACTGACTCGGGGAGCTTGTCACTGTCGAACGTGACGAAGAGTGTAGGGGTGGGTCTCGAAGCCCCTCCCTGTTTTCTCATCACACGTTCGACCTTGACCGCCCCATGGTCGGCCAGCTCTAGGGTGATGTCCTCAATGGAGTAGTCAACGAGTTCCCTCGCATAAACTACTCCTTTCACAAAGTTCATGGTAGAGTGCAGGGTCACACTCACCGGGGTGCCATGAAGTGTCCGAAGAGCACTTATTTTGGCCGCCTCGGCGGGATTCGCCGCATTCGCCAGAAGGCTGCCGTCCGAGAAACGGGTCACCTTCGGCTCTCTACCAATTGCACTAGCTAATCCTCTCCTCTGATGGATCATGTTGCCCTTGGACAACATGGTGCCATCAGTGGAGCGAATAACGAGGAAGCGTTTGAAGCCAGCGGGCTCGAAAACGCCAGGTAACCTCTGAATGAGTGGCCCCGATGTCATCGAGGCTCCGCCCTGTGCACTCTTGGTGTTAGTCTTGGTCAGGGGCTCCGCACACGAGGGGGTAGAGGGGCCGGATGTGCCGATCTTGGCTTGGTCGCCTACCAAAGTGGCAGCAGACCCATCCGTCCCCGCAGCCCCCGCGGATGGAGAGGAGCCCCGAGTCTTTTTCGTCTTTTTAGTCTTCTTTGTCTTTTTCTTTTTTGGAGAGGAGGGCGGGGAATGAACTCGCTTTTCACCTCCGCCGGCAGAAGCCCCCAGGCCAGATGGACCGGCCTCAGCCAGGTCCCTCTCCGAAATGGAGAAGGTCCTGGTTGTCGTAGGGGCACCTGTCGGAGGAGATCCCTCCCCTCCTTTTACTGCCTTGGAGCCCTCAGCCATTTGAGGAGGACCTTGCATAGGGGCGGATTCGGGTTCGGTGCTTGGCGCCGAGCCCGAATTCCCCCCCATGGAAGGCCCTACCGTCTGAGGCTGGGTCTCCTCAAGGACCATGTTTATCACAGGAGGGGCCTCCAGTTGGCCATCCCCTGCCAGGACATCACAGGTCCCCTTGGCAGTGTCGCCAGTCTTGTGTGGGGAGGCACAGGCCTTGACCCCAGCAAGGTTTCAAATTCTTGCCAGCAGGTCTTTTGAGGGAAGCGACCGAAGGGGCCAAGCTTCCCTCTCCCCCCTAAGGGGGTTTGCTCTACCGAGCCGCTTTGATGCGGAGCGGCTGGCTAAGGGCTGCCTGCTGGCTTTCTTGGCAGTCCCCTTGGAAAGAAAAGAGGGGACTGCCGCTGGGAAAAGGGAGGTGCCCGAAAGCACCTCCAGAGAAGGGGGTGAGGGGGAGTCCCCTGCACCCGTAGGCGAAGGAGAGGAGTAAGCCTCCTCTCCGGTTAGAGAAATATGGAGGGTTCCCTGTGCAAGCACAGGGTGGGGGACCTCCATTTTTTTGCTGGAGCTGCCCGAGGGCGGCTCCGTCGATGAGCAAGGGGGAGTTAAAGGGGTTTGGTGTTTTGAAAATTCATCCATGGGCATGGTGACCCTATTTTTGCCACGGGACGCAATAGCTCATCACCTCTTGCAGTTGCCCGCACTGCAAGAGGTGCTTACAAGCCCGGCAGAACCAGGCGCCGCCATTTGGGACCACCCCTCCCGCCTGGTGGCCTGGCAGTCCATCGGCATGGCGGCTCCACCTTAGACACGGCGTATAAATGATAGATTTTGAAGACGAGAGGAAAAGGGATGTGAGGAAGGTATGGGTGGGGATGAAGCAGGTAGTTAAAAACCAGCCACCCCAGACCGGAGCTCAGGGGTTAGGGAACATTGTCCCCCACCCCCTCAGCCCCGATGCGGGATGGTTGGCTGAAAGGAAGGTCAGCATCTACCCTGTGAAATTAGAGGCTGACCAGAGAAAGTTGTGGGAGAGGTTGTGTGAAAAGAGAGGAAACAAGTGTTTTGAAGGAAGGAAGAGAGGCTAAGCTGGGGCCGGACGGAGTGCTGAGTCCCGTCAGCACGGCGGCCAGGATGGCAAATCGCCGCGCCCCTTACGGGGGCGGCTCCGTTGATGTTACAGGGGAAGTTTGGGGTTGGGTTTTTTTTTATATTCATCATTGGGCATGGTGACCCTCTTTTCTACACGGGAGGCAATAGCTCACCACCTCTCACAGTTGCCCGCACTGCAAGAGGTGCTTGCAGGCCCGGCAGAGCCAGGCGCCGCTATTTGGGACCACCCTCCCCACTGGTGGCCTGGCAGTCCATCGGCATGGCGGCTCCACCTTAGACACGGCGTCAAATTGATAGAATGTGAAGAGGAGAGGAAAAGGGATGTGAGGAAGGTATGGGTGGGAATGAAGCGGGTTGTTAAAAAAAAAACATCCCGAACCGGAGCTCAGGGGTTAGGGAACATTGTCCCCTCCCTCCTCAGCCCCGATCCGGGACGGTTGTCTTGAGAAGAAGGTCAGCATCTACCCTGTGAAATTAGAGGCTGACCAGAGAAAGTTGTGGGAGAGGTTGTATGAAAAGCAACGAGGTAGGGGAAAAATACAGGCTATCTGAAGGAAGGAAGAGAAGCTAAGCTGGGGCTGGACGGAGCGCTGGATCCCGTCAGCACGGCGGCCAGGATGGCAAATCGCCGCTCCCTTTACGGGGTGGGGCCGGAAGGGCCATTTAAAACATGAAGAAATGCAACGGCAAGGCACCAACTCACACCTCCTCTAGTTTGGTCAGGGGTTTGGGTAATCACAGCTTTCCCCAAACATTATTTCTTAAAGCGGGGTAAACTACGGGGCATCTGCGCAAGATTTTTTTTGTTGAGTGTTTGACAGAAGTGTTAAAATTGGGGGAAACTAAAATATGTAGGTAAATAACCTCGGTAGGCTCTTAGAAGGAGGGGTGGGGCAAGTTGGGGCGTTTAGAAACGGGCGGTTACGCAACTCTCCACCCATAACATTAGCACTCAAGCAAACATTTCTTAAAGACTTAAAAAAGGCAGAAACTAACAAAGGCACCCTGAATGTTGATGAAATCGGTGAAGTTAGGAGAAGCAAACATGCCGGAAGATGGAGTTAGAAGAAAAATTGTCTGAGATTCGTACACAGCACCACCCCTCTACCCTCCCGGGAGATGCCCTCGTTAGTTTTCACTTACAAAAATAGCCTTTCCTATATTTCTTCAATTGTAAGCGCCAAATTGCCAAGAAATAGCATTTTAATTTCTTTTCCTCTCTTTTATAACGCATCCACATCCTATGCAGTATTGTCAGTATACTTCCTTGTGTAATTAAATTTTTAAAAAATCAATTGATTCACGTCATCATATCGCGGTTGAAACAATGCGTCGGAACATTTGGCAGCCATGTTTTGCGGCCCTGCCACATCTCCTCACATAGAAAGAATTGGGTCAAGTGTAGTGAGTCAGTGGGTCGGGAAGCGTGGCATCGTCGCTTATATTGCCAACCAACAAAAAGAGAAATAAGAAGAGGCCTTGTAGACTGTTAATATTAATGAAGCATCTTAATTGCAATTCCATGGAAAGGGAGAGGAGAAATAAAGATACAGATTGACTTCGTCGAACCAAGATACTACAAGAACCAAATCGGCAGTGGCCGTCCTGATTATTGTTTTTACCCGGAACAATAATAATATTGACTGAAAATAGACTACAATAATATTGCTTGTGACTTCAGGCTGCGAAAGAAAGGACGAGGAGGGGATTTTACGACGGAGCTATTCGAAACAGCGGCATTTTGTCCCTCGCCCCCAGACTGACGCCGCTTTTAACAGGTCTACTTTAAGGCTCGACAACGAATTAGAAATAACCAAAGAGATTTCGTCTGTCTAATGGATGAGGCGCTGGATTTCCACCCTTAGCTACCAGGTTCAATCATATTAAGAGCAGATACACAAGCTAGCACAAATTGGCGCAGAGCCGAACGTTTGGGTGTAGGCATCTTCAGTCCACAGAGACAACCAACCACCACACCGAAGGGGTATCCACAGCAACACACTCCTGGCGTTGAACGAGTAGCTCTCATTTGGGCCAGTAAGGGCTCCTTGCTGTGAAAACACAGTACTACCACTCTTCCTGCACCCCTCCCCCGATGATGACCGGGCCCCATATGCCCGCAGGCTTACCAGCGACTGTCATTCTGATCTTTATGTGAATGTTATTATCCGGTGGGATCTCGTCCACGCTCGAAAACAGACGGGAAGCCTAATTAACTAACAAGCCCCTAAATTGGCTTTTAGAAGAGATAATGACCACAACTAAGGAAAGGGAATGATAGAAGTCTGACACCAAGAGTTGACGACAATAATAAGGGTGCAATACGCCCCCCCCCTCCTCAAAAACATGAAAATCGCCCTTGAAGAAGAAGAGATCAAATGAAATCTGGTTGGCTTTTTAGCGCTTATTTGGCGACTGACTACTAGGACATAAGTCGCCGAAGTCATTCCACAGGCTAATGCTTGGCTAGATTGAAAAACAACAAAACAAACGTGCTAAAGACACCAACACAACAAAACCAAAAGAAGAAGAAAGCACGTCCCGCCGTCGGAGTGGGGGCACATCCCTCGGCGCATGAATATGCGACCAACACCAAAGATATAAAATGAAGGAGGCCAGCCTCCTCCAAAAAGTTAGTCTCCAAGTCTGCATGCACGAATCCGTCACGAGTACAAGGTACAAGCGGTGATAACGACCCCATGCGTCCCGGTACCGGTAACGTGCAGGAAAATCCCCAGACCGGCGTGAAAACGCAGTCGTCGCGGTCACGTGCCGGATAGGACCTCATCAAATGGCGGTGCTTTTAGTGAACCTGCACATTATTATGCTCTTAGCCCCCCCCCCTCCCCAAGGAAATCCGATGGGGTTGATTTAGGCTAAACTACACACGTTTCTAAAGGACGCTAAGTAGGGATTGGTGCGAGATTTCTTCGTCGCCTTTGCGAGGTCCGTTCTGTGGGCGAAAGCGCCACGGGAGGGAGCGCACACGACCAATAGAAGCGCCACTGGACGGGCTGTTGTGAATTAGCACACACAAACACCGACTACGAGGAAGGACCGGGGGACAACACCCCCCCCCCCTCGAATTTCGAAGGAAATGCCAACGAGGGCGAACCCTGCAGAAAGTTTACTTCAGGAAATTTGTAAAGAAAGGAAACGAAAATGTGTGGATGATTGCCGCAGATCCTCGTCCAAACATTGGGGCCGGGAGGGCCCACAATCCTCCCCATGTCAGCCGCCGCATGGGTGCTCATGCCACACAAGTGACATACCCTTGCGGGTGCTTAAGAAGATAAGATACGAAAAATAAAAATGTCGGGAGGGGGTAGGAGAAAAGTGTGGGAAGAAGGCGAACGTGTTAACATCCTACCCGAGAAAATAGGTAAGGGTGAACCATCCCGCTCCTCCCGGCCCCGACCATGGGGGATGAACGAACGAAAGCTGGTCGGCGACTACTAGCTTTCGAAATTAGCGGCAGTCAGGAAAATATGTAAAAGGCTCTTAAAAGTAATGGCGAAGTCTAACTCCTCCATGTACAAGTGTAATAGTTTACACAGGAAACCAACCGCCTTAAGGTCACGCCAGATTAAAATAACAACCATTATATCGTTGACGGGGTTGCCTAGCGAGATTCAGGAACATTGGAAAATCGCCCAAACTAAACATTCCTCTGACTATAGCAGTGTGTCGACTGAATAAAAAACTATCAATACAATCAAGAAAACATTGAGCCTTAAAGGCACTCGTGGTATCTTTGTCAAAAATGTAGACAGAAAAGATAGAAATATAAAAAAAATGTGGGTAGGAGGAGCAAACTCAAGGGATAAGGCATGACGACACAAGACTAGCAACTGCGAGGCACAAGATTCGTTGCGGGTAATGCGGTCCAAGAGCAGGCGCGTCGGTTTCCGCATTGGCCTATGAAGCCACGTGAGAGTCTCACGAACTTGCATTTCTCCATCAACACAACGCCTAACCAACTAAGCATACAAAGAAGAGGGAAAGTACCAATCATTTGGAATATAAAATAAAGTTATTCACACAAAGAAAAAATAATCAGGGGAAGCAACCTTTGGTCCCAATCTCTGAAAATGGACAGGCTTTATTGGTCTATAGACTAACGGTTCACTTGAATTGGCGATTACTGTCCTGCAAGCTTAGAGAGAAAATGTTGAGGAAGATTCTCTTAAAATTGAAACAATGGCAACCAGCACGTTAGTGGACAGACATCTAATTATTCATGCCTTGGTTAAACAGAACAGCATATTTAACCTCGCTCATTAGCTCCCCCCCCCCTTTAGAGTACATATATTTAGATGAGTATTCTTTCTATTCCTAAAGGGGCACATTTCGACCGGCAATCAGTACTGTTTCTATTCCTTAAGGAGAGTATTTCTACCGGCAATCAGGTTACACTTTTTCCGTGATTGACTGACTCTCCCCCACCCCCCACTGAAAAAACAAAGCCAAGCGAACCATATATTGGCAAACAGTAAAGCTGCTCTAAATCATCACTGCAGAACATAGTAGTTTTCAGTAAAAATTAAGTCATTTAACATACAATGCATTTAAATCAACTTAAAGGAATGTTTAATGTAACATAAAAAAAACAACAAAATATTCCTTAACCAAACATGAATGAGTTTGACACAACATAAACAGAGTACCTAGTTATATATGCGTAAAAATTACTGTGTCACAATGAAATTTCTGAGAACAAACTCTTAAATTTTGGTCTGGGATATCTCCAGGAACAAAATCAGGACCCAAAAAGCATCAGTGTCTCATCTTTCAACATTAATATGGTCAATCCAGGAATGAAAAAGAAGGGAGAGAAGACAGAAATCTTATTACATATATTGATCCTAGCGTGTGTGGCTGTCTGTGTGTGTGTGTGTGTGAAATGATTTTTTTTTTTACTGCACACCAATTTTGAATGTGTTGTGAAATAAAAACCTTTTTCTCCCACACTTTTTTTAATTTTGTGAGCGAAGAGAACAAGTCCACCATGCTAGCAAGTTAAAAAAAAAAACAGAAATGGATTAGTGGTATAAAAGATGGGGATGAAAAGCACCAACCACTATAGCAACTTTCATCTCTAAATGCTTGGATGGAAAATTCAAAAGCCTCTATGAACAATATTTTATTGAAACAAAAGTGTAATCCAATGAAGATATGTTAACCAGAAGAAACTTGGAAAATATGCTTATCAAAGTGAAGTGAAAATATTTGGATAGGAACATAGCGCTAGCAGCAATGAACTATCCTAAGCTGTCTCTATTTCACAACAAAGGTGGGTCTCTTTGCAGGAGCCTCCACAAACAAATTCATCCAAAAAGAACAAACAAGAAAATATACAAATTTGAACCTCCTTGTGAGGATTAAAATTGAATAGTAAAATAACTACTATGTACCATATCCTACCTAAAGCATATGACTACATATAGAAATGCTACCTATATTAAAAATTTACAGAGCTATAATTGCATCAATTTCTATACTACCATTGCATCCTATCCTTCCCTCTGAAAATTTTTACATAGAAGTTGTTGCTAATAACAGCATCAGTGATTACCAAATTAAGAAACTGTTTTCTTGAGCTGTCATAAAAATGAAGGCTCCTATGGAGCCTTTAAATTATATATTGTAGATGCATGGTCTGACATAATCCTATGGATTGTTTAAAATTGTATATTGTAGATGCATGATCTGACAAAATCCTATGGATGCATTATGTGGGTGGGATTTGATGGATACGGATGACCTTTGATAGGCCCTTGTGGCTTTTGTCATCTGTGAAATTATGTTACGTTATGTTAAGACATTTGATCAGATTGAAAATAATTGAGTATTAAAGATATACTACTACCTCAACCCTTTATGCCCATATGTGATGAATTCATCGCATAGAAAATAAAGGCTTGTAGCTAGAGAAATACATGCCTAGAGTCTAGCAAGCGAGTACGACACATTCTGTTTAGGTTCACACAAGGGTTGCATCAGATTTGTACACCATTTGCCACTACCGTAACTATTTACCACTTAATAGAAATGATAAATGCAATTAATATATTTTTCATATTTAAAAATTAATTCAGGGTATACAAGGGTTAATTCTTTAACCCAATTTAGATTTAAGAAAGTAAATATAATTGAAGGTTTCCTTTTCCATTTGATAAGCTCTGTAGTCTGAAGAGATCTGGCCGAATATACATTAATCATATAAGTGTTTATTCAATTTCAAAATAGACCAGACTTTACTAGGTATTTACAATCTTGGATACCTCTTAAGTATTTTTATAGAGAAAATACCTAAATTGGCTCATAATAATAGCAAAAATAAGATATCAAAACAATATGAGCTTGCTATTTTTTCTATTACAACATTTGGCTAAAAAAAAAATTAATTCATTGAACATTCCACAAAGAAAAATGAAACACTACGAGGAAGCAACATTTCATTTCAATCTTCAGCTTTTATTGCAAGTGATTTGTTGTTTAATTTCACAGCTCATATTTGACAGTCACCAAGGAGGGTACAGCAAAAAAAAAATTGGGGGGACTAAACTAATTTAATAATGAACTATATACAAACTTAATAAGAAGAATCTTAACTAAATAAAAGAATGGATTTCAAAAGTCATATCATACTCATAATTCAATGGATGACAAGCCAGCAAAGTTCATCAGAGTCAATCATAGATTCACTGCATAAAGCATCCAACATCTATAATATATATATATATATATATATATATATATATACATTTGGCTCCAAAAACAAAAAAGCCATAATCTTTCCTCCTCATACACTTATCTGATATGACCTCAAACACATTTAAATTTGACTACCAAGAGACTCATGCAGTAATTTATTGCAGAAGTCTACCACTCTATTGGTGAGATAAGTGTGGATAGATATACAGGCTAGATATATCTATGTACATAAGTTTAGTTGTATATATTATTGGATATTTATGCATTTGTTTTTATATCAAAATCTGTCATGCTTAAGGATATAAACAACTTGAGGGTGAGGAATTATTGGAATGAAGCATTACTTCCCTTTTCTAAATCAGTTATTTTTAGTTTATATCCAAAGAATATCTCTTCCTATATAATTTAGTGGCAGAGGAGGTCTGATAAATGATGCAAGTTCACCCTACTCAGCATACAGGATATAGACTAGCCCAATTTAAACAATGCTACTAATTGCAGCAAAGTTAAGCCAAATTATGAATGCTAATTCAAGTCAAATTCATGGCAATAGCGATAGAATCTAGATACCCATGGTTTAACAATATAATTTAATAGATGACAAAAGACACATGGGCCTATCCGAGGTCTGCAAGAATCTCCCCTCATCCCCAAATATGGAAGGACTGAGTGTAGGTGCTCAGTGATAAATAAAATGACTCACAAGAAGTGAAGATGAGTATAAAAACTTCAGATTATTATTCAATTATGTGTACATATATTTGTGGGTCAGTGGTTGCCAATTCATATAAATGTATCCTGCTTTGACAATATATATATATATATATATATATATTATTTCAGTCCAGTTCCAACACCATTGCTCACAAGAATATATGGAAACTATTGCAAAGTTAATCAGAAATGTGCACCCCCCATCCCCCCCCCTACCCCCATATGGTTTGTTACTTCATAGCAGAGTGAAAACACTGCTTCTAATTTTAGTCAAGTTAAGTTAGAGTGGGTGTAGCTAGTCTCCTAATGGACTCAAATTCTGGTTGACTTCATGGCAGCTGCGATACGTTGTAGACACCCATAGTTTGAATCCCACATTAATCTGTAGGTCTCTAGTGAGAAATAAGGGGCATCTCAATGAGTACAGATCAACAGTAAAACCCTATTTTTTTCTTAACAGATTTCAATATAGGATCCATAACCGGGGTTATTACAATATATTGCACACCCTTTCAAGACCTCCAACAACTGCACTGCTACCCATTCAATACAGAATTACCTTGAAGGTTCTCTTTCTTATGAGATTTTGAATACTGCATCACCATCTTCCTCTCTTACTCACTGAGCCTATCCCACCACCCAGAGGACCCTATGAATATCTTTGGCCCCTTACAGTTATTTTTTTTCTGTCTTCTGTGATGCATCGGCGATCAAGCTTTATGAAATTCTTTTCTTAGAATGTGAAGTGACCTGTCTGCTGTCATACTCCCACCTCTTGATGCCTTCAAGACCCAATTCTTTTCTCAAGCATTTCCTTAATTGATGGGCAGGGGCTACAATACGTAGCCCCTGGGCTAGTCGTAAAGAGTACCATATAAAAATCTCCATTATTATTATTATTATTAGAACTTTTCAATAGTGTGTAGAGGCTAGAAATAGGCAAATAGTGTACTAGGTTTAATTAATAGAAATATTATTCATATGAGTAAGGATGTTATCCTTAGTGTATATAATTTATATATTAAGCCACATTTATTGTATTCATACATGGTCCCTAAATTACAGCATGACATAACATTTGAGTGCTTTTTTTTTTTTAATTGGGGGAGTCCATCTGGCGACTACCTACTTGGGCATAAGCCGCCGTTTTAGAGAGTTTTATTTAGGCATAGTCCTCACATTTTTGCCATATCAGCCTGCTAGATTGAGTGCAAAAGAATGCAATAAACATGGTACCTTCCTTAAAGCACATTGAATATGTAGGTAGACAAGGGTACTAAATATGTTCTCATTTGAAAGTAGTATGGTTTTCTGAGATGAGTTAAATATTAACAAGTTCTTTGAGATGAAGTGTAGTAATAGGACAAGGGATCAACTAAAAAAACAAAGATACAAGGATATATTTCAGAAATTAATTACAGCAGGAGTTCATTGGAAATCCAAATTTAAACATTTTCAAGGGCAAGTAAAAGAAATATACGGTGAGGGAAGATTATTTTGGCTTTTGAGTTTTGTTTCAGGGTAATAATTATAGATATTGTAGTAATATTGATATTATTATATATTAGAGTTTCAAGATTTGATGCATTTGGTGAATTTGATGTATTATTGTAGATACAATCCTGAGGATGCACTGTGTAAAGGGGTATTGGGTGATGGGTACAGTGGACAGTTAACTCAAATGACCCTTTATACGCACTGGTTGTTTTTTTCATATGTAATGGTATGTTGACATTTTGGAGACAGTATAAACGTACAACCAAAGTACCATACTTAAATACCATGTTATGTGAGCAGGTTGAGGTATATAAGTTTTAGGTATGTAGGTTTCAGGGATTGAAAAATTGGTTTAGAAAGTGTAGTTTTTCAAGTTGGAGGTCGATAATAGAATAATAGTCATTGCATGAAGTTTAGGAAATCAAGGTGTACGATCAATCTAAAATATTATTTCCACAATAGAATCATTGCATCTTTGAATCCATTGCCTGGGAATGTTGTAAATAGCTCTATAATATATATATATATATATATATATATATATATATATATATATATATATATATATATATATATATATATATATATATATATATATATATATATATATATATATATATATATATATATATATATATATATATATATATATATATATATATATAGAAACTGATTTTCCACATATAAAATATGTATTATGTTATCATAGTATTGGCATGTTTTTTTTTAAGTTTTGGGTCAAATTTTGAATATACATCTCACTAGGTTTAAATACTTATGACAATCTTATAGATTGTATTTTAGTATTTTTAATACTATTAACACAAGAACAAATACTTATAAATTAAGGAAAAAGAAACGTATCAGAACTGTAACAAGAGCAAATGAATTTAGTATTCATGTTGGCAATCCCTGGAATGATCTCCCAGAGTATGTTGTCAGTGCTCCATTAATGAGTGCCTTCAAGAAGAGACTTGACAATCACTGGAACCAAAGTAACTAGTCATATAAATGATACTGGGAATGTCTTAATTTAGTAATATATTAATTAAGTAATATTTGTGATATGTGAACAGAGCAAGAAATATTTTTCTACTTTTGTTTTTATACAGAAACAAATCCTTATAAAATGATAATAAGTAAGATTAAAGTGACTGATGAAAAGGAAATTTGACATTTAATTTAAGTATCTGAAGGAAGCAGATCTGTAACAGTTACAACTGTGATAATTTAAACTATGTACCAACGTCCAATACTTTGTAAAATAAGTTGAGGTGGGACCGAAACAAGACAAAGTCTTATTCTCCCACTAATATCAAATAGGTAAGATACAGTTTATACAATAATAGGTTTCTATACTTTTGGATATTATGACTTGAATGCCCTTTGATAGGGCCTTTGGCTTTTATCATCCTTCAAGATATTATGTTGTTAATTGCTTCCGAGAAGCAGATGACCTCTGATACCTCCAACCACTTTAATTATTATACTAAGGGAAGCAATGTTTCAATTTGCTTAATTAAGCTCAATTGCAAATGAAGGACAGATCCAAGAAATCAAACTTAAGAAAATATTTAAATTATCCAAAGTCCAAGGAGGGGTTTGACGGATGCAGACAACCTTTGATAGGCCCTTGTGGCTGTTATCATCCGTGAAATTATTAATGTTAACTCCTTTTTTTTAAGGGAGTTCATACCTTTTATCTCCCATAATTACAACTTTTCAAGTATAAAACAAATATATGAAAATACTCAGAATTATATATTCAAACCTTTTGATAGGGATTTTGTGGAATTAATATTATTAGCCTCTTAATTACCAATATTATTGGTAGTTTTATTCAAAATTCTTATAATCTTATAAAAAAACAAATAGAAAACTATATTTTTAATTCCCCCATTTGCATATTAAGCATTTATAAGAGGAATAATTATTTTTAATATTAAAATTATTCATATTATTTAAAAAAAGATAATAGATTGCTTTATTATGGTTATTATCCAGGCATCATTTATATTTTTGGGGTTGGCCTACCTGGATTTGAATCTGGTCCATCCTCAAACTCTAAACTGGAGGATCTCGAGGGTGGGTGGGGGAGAATATGAGAAATTTGGGGCTCCATTCCTCCTTCCAGGGTGTCAGGTGTCATAGCAAATAACTCTGCATCCGAGGAAGAGTCTTGGCTCCTGGGGATTTCCCTCTCTTCTTCCTTGGTTGTGTGAGTGAGAGACAAATCAGACTGGGAAGGATTTTGTTCATGACGAATATTAACTATCTTTAGACTTTCTTGACTATTGCTGTCACCGGAGTCAGGTGAACAGAGTCTATCATTATAGTGTGTCATGCCTATGTCATATGTTCTGGGTGAGGTATTTAATAAAATAGCTGACTTGGAGGAAGAATTGTCCATAGAGACGACTACAACTATTGGGTGTAAGCCATTGTCTAAATTACCCACCAGTGCCCCAGGGCCAGCTGCAGCATGAAGTAGCCTAGGTTCTACTTCGCAAGCTCCGCCTGCTCCTATCTCCGCTTCTTCCATAGAAGATTCAACGTGCCCTGGCGAAGACATAGTGTCTCATGGGCCCCGAGCTATCTCACCCCTCCAGTTTTGTCGTCTCTCTTAGTATAAGCCAATGGAAAGTAAAATCTAGGTCTCTGGGCCAGTCTGTACACTTCACTTTCACACAAATACAACCACCAGACTATTATAGTCAAAACAACACCCAAAGTAATTTTAACGGTTTAATTAGACTTGTCATTAATCTTAAAAGTCACAGTGTTACTTTGTTATAAATTAAGATAAAATCCTTCTTTGTATATTTTTACAATCAATCAGTTTACGATATATCCGTGTTTACGTTATAAAGAACTTTATTTGAACAAAAAATGCATACAACAAAAAAAGTAGGTCACTTGAAACTCAAATAGCAATGTTATTCTTTTCAGACTTGTCTATTTTACATTAGTTACATTTTTATTTTGACTTGTTTGAAATTTTAGTAACAAAACATAATAATATTTTCAAGTCAGATTTTCTCTATGTAACTGAGAAGTGATTGTTGTAGGCATTTTAAATTATAGAAAACGGGTGAGTTTTGAGGGTGGGATTTTTTTTTATCACTGATGTGAGGATAAACTAATATAAAATTAATTTCCTGAGAATATACTATATGTTTGTTTATTTTTAAATAAATAGTAAAATAAGATGATGCTAATGGATAGTAATTGTCCCCAACGTATACATAAAAGAAGATGCAAATCTTATTTCCGGGATGTTTTCATGTTTATTTTGAATGTGTAGATAGACTGAGGGTATTGAATGTTTCCTTTTAAAGGTGAGCTTTTTTTATTTAAAAAAAAACATAGGATAAATAAATTGGATGTTGGCAAGTTCTTTGATTTGTAGAGTAATAATAGAACTAGGGGGCCACAACTTCAAAACTAAAAAAACCAACGTGTAGCTTGAATTTGCGAATATTCTTTCACCAAGCAATACTGTGGATGCAGTTTATGGGAATGATGGGTGGTTCTTACAGAGACTCTTTGATTGACTCGGATGACCTCTGATAGACCTTTGTGGCCTTTATCATCCATTATATTATGTTACTAGGTTTTTTTAAAGTTCTGTTAGACTCGGCTTTTAATATTTCGAGAGGTTTACGTGTGTGAAAGAAAAAGTTCCGCCAAACAAGCTTCTACAAAGTTCTACTTTTCCAGCACTTGTCATTAAAACGTCTTTTTCCATTGTGTGCAGCTGTGTCGAGATGGAATGGAAGTGAAAATAATCGAGATTTGTGCTCTCCTGCGCGCGGGCCACATCAAGTCCAACATCGCAAAATGGCTCAACGTCAGCTGGATGATCGTCCACAGAGTCGGGGAGCCCTCAAAAACGGGAAAGTCCTCAAAGACCAACATCGCTCAGGTAGACCTCAGGTTGTCAACCGTTTGGTTTTGAGAAAGGCCTTTGAAACTGCTTCGAAGCTCTAAATGACTGCGCTCGCGAATATGAGGAGCATCTCGTTGGCCACACTGACCAAGGCCGTCATGGAGGAGGGCGGCAAAAGCTGGAGGTGCGTGGAAAGGCTTCTCTTCACCAACCGTATGCGATGACAACGTCGGGAGCGCTGACTTCGCCTTCTCAACGACTTAACGAGATAAAATGACTTCACGGTCGATCCGGTCATCAACAAGCAGAACGACCGGGTGGTAAGCTTCAACCAGAACGTCCCTAAGGTCAGTCACGTGTCCCCGACCAAACACCCGGTCTCCATGTTGTTGCTCGGCGTCGTGGCTTCGAATGGCGAGAAGATACCGCCGGTGTGGTTCGATGCCAATTACAGGTTAACCACGGTCTATTACAGGGACATCTTGGCCCCGAAAGTCCTGGCCTGGGTGAGAAGGATTACTAAAAAGGCGGACTACTCTTTCAGCAGAACGGTGTCCCGGCCCACACGGCCAAGACCGTGCAAGAGTGATTAGGGTCGAAGGAACTTTGAGCGCCGCAGTCGCCCGACATCAATCCCCTCGACTACAGCGTGTGAGCGCATGTCGAGGGCAAGGCCTGCAAGGTCCGCTACAGCAACGTCGACGAGCTGAAGTGCTATATCAACCACATGTGGGCTAACATGAGGAAGGACTTCGTCCGCAACATGTATGCGGACGTTAGGTCTCGCATGGAGCGTGTGCTCGCCGCCGAGGGCGGCCACATCGATTAATATTACAATTTATATACATATTTGTATTCTAAAACAATAAAAACGTGGCTTACTTCATCAAAACTATAATTTTATCCTCTGTAGAGAGCGTCGTAAAGTGTAACATGACTTTTGCAATACCCTGTATGTTATCACAAGTTGGATGAAATTTCTTAAGAATGATTGCACGAATACTTTTCTAATATACATATGTAGAGTTATTTAATGCCAGAAGAATACTTTATCATCATGATGGACTGAAATTTAACTGCTGAAATTTTGTAGGGTTTGATGATCAATTTTTCTGTCTAGTTGTTACGGTGGAAAACTATTCATCGGATATGATCATCCTTCTCACATCCCTGAAAAGTAAAATTAGATTTGAAATATCAAACCCAAACCGATCGGAAAGCGCTGTTTTTTAATCTTAAGCAGAGGGATGAGGGTGGGAGTCATGTAAATTTACAAGAAAACAGAGAACAATTTGGAATATATGGTCTTTAAAGCAGACAAGATTTGCAATTAAAAGAGGGCATAGAGTTAATTTCATATGGAACCGCTTTCCACGCATTTGTGACAAAACCATGAAAAATATCGACCATCGAATATTATACAGGTTCGAAGAACGCCCAAGCGAGATTTTTTAATCTCGAAGCATTCGAGAATTTTGGAGGGAAAATCATTAAAGAGAAATACTAATGGGTCAAAGGATCCACGGTCAAACGTGCAATTATTGACCTGGCCCCTTTGCGAATTCGCAAAGGAATATAAGTTGAAGCATGGGTAACGTCCCTCTTATAACTGGAACCTGGAGGGCTCTGTAGTCCCAAGTACCCCAGATTAGTCGCCTAACTTCCTGGGATTTATTCCCACCTCACAGATCCCTTTGCCCTTCTTTACAAATTATCATCTATTTCTTTTTTGTAGGGTGGGTAAGTGATTTTGTAGGATAGTCCAAAAAGAAATTTGGTCCACTCTCACTTGTCAGGGCGGGAGAATACTTAACCCCCTATCCCTTTGGTTCCTGTTGAGGGTGGTGGTTATTAACATACAATACCAAGCAAAATAAGAAAACGATTTTCCTTTCTTAAAATATTTTGAAAAATATGATGAGTAAGTAAATGAAATTTCCATGGTACATAAAAGCATGCATTTAATATATATTTTATTGAAGATTTCATATGATGCAATCGTATATTAAAGAAATTATAAATAAATTAACAAAATAAAATATTGGGATGGGCAAAATAAGAGAAAGACCATTCACAGAATTGCTTAGCAAGCAAATACATCAGAAACAGGGCAAGATTTGACAACGCCGAAATTAAAACATTTTATACGAGGTGTCGAAGCCTCACCAGGACCAAACCAGTTTCTTGCAAAATTCTGGTTTATTTTGTTCCATTCTTGCTCAATTTTCGTCCTTTTTTTATTTTAAGAGCCGATCTGGCAACTGCCTACTAGGCCAAAAGTCGCCGCAATCACACTACAGCCTAATATTAATCTACATTGAAAAACAAGTAAATAACAAAGATAGAAACAGAGACAAAGACTAAGTAGTGGAGGAGGCCAGCCTCATCCAAAAAGTCATATTGTTGGCAAGACTGTGTACATGAACCAGTCCCGAGTACAAGGGACACACTGTAGCGACGAAGGTCGTCCCAGTAACGGGACAGGTAACGTGTGAGAAGATCACCCAGACTGGGACATTCCACAAGAATGTGCCAGAACAGTCCGGGGAACAGAGCAGTCGTCGCATGAGGTGCAGGCGAGCGCCCCATCAAATATCCAGCATGACACGGAGAGGGTGCTACATAAATGCAGAACGCAATATTCCCGGAGCTGTATAAGCTTTAGGAGCAGAGGCGTGGCGACAAATAGTCAAAGGTGATAACCTCCACAGTGGCGTCCTGTTTAGAACCAGGAGTGTCACCAGCACGAGAGCTACACCGAGCTCTCAAAAGAGTTTTATAGCCCTAGACCCAAAGGGCTTTTGGGATGACTGGCGTCTCTCGGCGGCATAGGCACCGTCGAGATCGGCTGTAGATATAGTGAAAGCTTTTGTATGGCCACTGAAGGAGGCTCCGTGCTCGCGCGTACAGGTGAATAGTGCACTGTGCACGGCGCAGAGCGAGTGGCATCTCGCCAGAATCGACAAGTAGGCTCTTCGAGGCTGATGTAGTGGATCAAGTCCACCTTTCGCAATACAAACTCGGTTTAGGATGCATAAAACTCGCATCCGTAGTCAAACTTCGAACGAACAAACGATCGATAAAAAAGTACAACAGTATCCCGATCAGCACCCCAGGTGTTGAACGTCACGAAACGAAGAATGTCCATAGCACGGGAAAAAGAGACCATAAAGCTGCGAATATGAGCCTCCCAAGTGAGGCGTCGATCAAAGACAAAACCAAGGAACGTGGGCGAATCCACCACTTCCAGACAAAACCCATTTAGAAACAAGTCAAGGTCGGAGTGGAGCAATGGGTGGCGGCAGAAGTGAACCACCTTAGTCTTGGCCAGAGAAAACCGAAGCCTGTACACTTCGACATAGCGAGAGATGCGGTTCAATGCCTGTTGGAATCAACGTTTCAGAGATCGCCTCTGGGCCGTGCCATAAGAGATCGAAAGGTCATCCACGTAAAGCGTCGCGAGAACATCTTCCGGCAGCCCTGAGGTGATACCGTTGATTATCAGAGCAAAGAGTGTGACATTAAGGACACTTCGTTGCGAGACGCCCTCCTCTTGCTCCATTGGGCCGTACGCGGAATCGACGATCTTGCAAAAAATTCAGATAAAAAGATTGGGAGGTGTTTCCTCACCCCCATCATGTTGAGAGTCTCCATGATACTGTCTCGTCATGTGGTATCATGGGCCTTCTCCAGATCAAAAAAACCGCTGCATAGTGCTGTCTAAAAAGGAAGGCCTTGCAGACAGCATTTTCTAGTCAGCGCAGGGCATCCAACGTAGAGTGGAACTTGTGGAAGCCACACTGTGCGAAACACAGGTAGTCTCCGCTGTCCGGTAAAAAGGCTAGTCTAACATTTACCAATTTCTCCATCAACTTGCACATTCAGGAGGTTAGAGAAATTGGGCAGGTTATCGGCCTGGGTAGAGTGATCTCTCTCCGGTTTGCGAAAAGCGAGCACAGTAGCGATTCACCGAGAGTCTGGGAGGATATCATCTATCCAATTCATGCTACCCAAATCTAACAGAAAGGCCATGCCTTGCTTACCCAGGTATCGAAGCATGGCTTATGGGACATCGTCTGGACCAGGAGAGGTGTCCGCGCACGAAGTGAGAGCCGAACGCAACTCACTCACAGTAAACCTGTCGTTGAAGGATTCTCCGCCTCTGGAGGTAAAGTGCAGTTGGCGGCCTTCCGCGACATCTCGACGTACATTAAATGCTGGTGAAGCAGCATCCCGGATAGAGAATGCGGAGAAATCATTCTTGCGATGGATTCCGCCACGGACGACGTGGTACGGGATTGGGGTCCCATTTTCCTGTTGAACGGGGGGAGAGTCCTGCAAGAAGTTGCCCCTTGTTGTTTTTAATCGCTTCCACACCTCTGCTAAAGGTGCTTTCCAGTTAAACGAAGACAAGTATACCCGTCGGAAGAGCGGTGGGCGTGCTTCGAAACATACCGGAATCTAGCCTTAGCTCGATGAAATTAATCAACACTGAAAAATCATTCGAGCGGCGCTTATAGCGCATGTAGGCATAGCGTTTCTATCTGAGGGCTGTCTCACACTAGCCTGACCACCACTGAAGCGGTCGGCGTGTGTGAAAAAAAGCTAAACGTTTTAGGAATAGTAGTCAGGCCCAGTGATGAAGTTTCGGGAGAACTCAACGGCCTCATACACCGACCTAAACTCTTCGACTAGGACAGAGAAATCATTCATTTTCTTAGGCGGCAGCGATTTAGAAAATCATATTTGAATGGAAAAGTGATGACTTCCATGGATAAATCAGGAAGTGCATCGGGTGAGAATAAGGATCGATCCGGACAGGAAAGTGAAGCGGTCCTCGGACAGTAATGCGTTAACTCATTCACATTTAGAACACCTATTTCCAGCTCGATGATCAGGCTGGAAAGGACCTGACCCATAGTATTGATCGACTAGTCTCACCAGAGGAGAGGTCTTCCGTTCGAATCCCGGATCAAGAGAAAGGGCTTCGGCAACCGTACCACGTCGCGGCGGATGTTCCCCGCAGTGAAATGCAGGTGCAGCTGCATTGCTACACCCTGAAAAGAGGTATTTAAAGCACAGAGAAGAATGGAGAAATCATGCCCGAGGTAAACGGTACATCTTCCTGCCTCCCCCCTTATACTCTGGGATGGTTAGCGGGGTTGGCGCCCAGCATGGGCTTCTGCAAAAGCATAGTTAGGGAAAACGGAGACAAACCTCCGTAGTTCCTCCCAGTTGGCCTGAACTCCACACCAATTCCATTGAAAAAATATGCCCTCTGACCTAGGTCGGAGGAGATGCAGGTGCCTTCTTCGAAGAGAAGACCATCATGGGAATGGCCGTACGCTTCCCGGAGGCAGAACTCCAGGCACTGTTGGCCAAACAATGGGATGTCGCCTTCGAGGACTCATCGGAGGAGGTTACGCTCGCCATTCCAGTCTATTCCTCCCTCCACCTCGAAATCTTAGGCAGGCCGAGCGACTGCGGAGGTGGGGGGTCCGTCTTTTGTAAGATCCACCCTCTTCGAGCCACCCAGCCCAGCACTGGGTGTGGGCGTAGGAGCCAAAGCTCTTTTTATGCTGTTCTACTTTCAGGTGGCAGCTTTAGAAACTCCGGAATAATACCTCACGACCAACTTCAGGGGTGTTGTCTCCTATGAGTCTAATGACTCGGTGGAGGCACGCGACCTTTTCGCCTTACGGGAAACGCTCACGCTAGGGGAGGGAGGAGTCCTTGTTTTAGTCGAGGCTGGGTGGGAAATATTAGTGCCACCAGCTGTACCAGCGGAGCGCCCGGGGTGAGGAGAACCTGCAGAAGAGTTCTGAATGGGCGCGGAAACAACCGTGTTCGTAGGCCTTAAGGGGCTAGGAGTAGAGTGTCTTTTTTTAATATTGAGTCATAAGACGTCACAGGCAGCCCCGGTCGCGCCAAGACCAAGTTCTTAGCCTCACGAAATGAGAGACGATCCTGGGCATGAACAAGCAGGATTTCTCAAGAAGATACGCACCATATTGCTTCGAAGAAGCTGGGTGCAGCTTTCCGCAAATGACACACTTGGCCACACACGATTTGGACCTATCCTGTGTGGCTTTTGAGCCACTTACACAGACTTCGGGTAACCCCGACTTTACACGTCTACAGAAGCGATTCTTATCGCCGAAGCGGTGTCAGTACTAGCACATCCGCGTCAGTGGCACGAGTGCCTTCATGAAGTTAGCTATACCAACCTGCAGGCACCGACTCAGGGAGCATATCACTGTCAAACGTGACGAAAAGTGTAATGGTGTGTTTCGAGCTTCTCCCTGTTTTCTCATCACACGTTTTAACTTTACCGTTCATTGGTCGGTCAACTTAAAGTGATGTCATCTATGGAGTATTCCAGTAGTTCTCTCGCCTAAACTACTCCTTTCATGAAGTTCATAGTAAAGCGCGGCGTCACACTTACTGCCGTGACATCTAGTATCTGAAGGGCACTAATCATGGCCGCCACGGATTCGCCAGAAGGCTCCCGTCCAGGAAACGGGTTACCTTTGGCTCTCAGTGATTTCCTCTGATGGAACATGTTACCCTTAACCAACATGCTGTCATGGAGCAAATGACCAGAAAACATTTAAATTCAGCGTGCTTGAAAACGCCAGGTAGTCTCTCAATGAGGGTCCTCGACATAATCGAGGCTCCACTCGACGCACTTGCGACTTTGGTCTTGGTCTGCGCCTCCCCACCGGGGAAGCATCAGGGACGAACGTGCCGATCTTGGCCTGGTCGCTTACCGAAACGGCAGCCGTCCCCTCCGTCCCAGGAGTTCCCCCGAAGGGAGAGGAGGAACCCTGAATCTTTTGTTTTTTTTCTTGTTTCTTTTCTTTTTAGGAGAGGAGGGTGGGGAATGAATCATCTTCTCTCCACCGCCTGAAGGAGCCCTTAGGTCGGATGGATGGCCTCAGCAAGATCCTTCTCTAAAATGGGGAAGGTCTTGGCTTTTAAAGGGGTACCAGCAGTGAGAGGTGGTTACTTCCTTTGCTGGTGCGTCTTCGTGGACCCGAGCCGTCTGATGAGAAGCTTGTACAGGGGTAGACTCAGGTTTGGTGTTTGGCACCGAGCCCGAGTTCGACCCTATGGAAGATCCTGCTGTCTGGAGCTGGGTTGCTTCTGGGACCATGTGTATCTCAGGAGGGGGATTCCAATTCAATGTTCCTTCTGTCTTTTCTCAGGCCGGCGAACTGGCATCCATCAATGAAGAGAAGGGGGCAGGTACACTCTCCCTCTTTAGACTGATGATATACGAAGGCAGGACGTTAGGAGGCACGGACCGACGTTCCCTGCTATCCCTTGTCCCCCTAAAGAAGTTGGCGCTATCGAGCCGCTCCCACCGAAAGTGGTCAATTTTGGACCGCCTCGTGGATCTCTTGGCAATCTCCTGTATAAGTAAGGGAGGCAATGCCGCTGGTAAACAGATGGAGTCACCCAAGGTCACCTCCAGCGAAAGGGGTGAGGGGGAGTCCACCGCACCCGTAAGCTTAGGAGAGGAGTAAGCCTCCTCTCTAGTAGAAGATGGTTTGAGGGGCTACTGAGAAAACACAGGGGAAGGGGGCCTTCTTTTCTGCTTTGGAGCTGCCAGAGAGTGGCTCCAACGATGTTAAAGGTAGGTAAAGGGCGAGAGTTTTTTTTTTGCATTCTCCATAGCCGTAAGCAAGACTTCACCACCCCTGCCTGTAACGGCCAACACTGACTCCAACTAAGGAACGGCACTCCTGGACGCTTAGGATTGGCCCCTGCCGCTATCACTGGGTGGGGTTGTATACGCCTTCTCCACCACTCCTTGGAAAATCCGAACCAAATTCTACCCGTAGTGTGGTAGGCAGGTCGGGATAACGGATCAGGCTTGGTGAGTGGCTTCTGAGCGGTTAAGGTCACCACGCCTAACCTCTTGTCATAGGAGAGTTTGGTTCTGTTATTCGCATGAGCGCTTGGTTGTGATCGGATTTGTCCAGGGAGAAGACTTTAAGGGGCCAACAAAAGAGATAGAGAAAAAGTGATTGGAAAGGGGCGACGGAAGGGCAGCGGCAATATGAAGGAGAGTTGGTGCAAAAGATGGAGATTAGGGGTTAGCGAAGGAAGAGAGGCTAAGTTAGGGCAGGACGGGGTGCTGAGTCCCATCAGCAAAACGGCTTGAGAAACACATCGCCGTGCCCCTTAAGTAGCAATTTTCATCCCAAAATCCGTCACAGTTGAAGGCTGCTTATCTCGAACTTTATCTCCAATGATCTTTGAGGTTCTCAATTGGGTTCATGTCCGGGCTCTGGTCAAGCCACTTCATTTATTCGATTTCTTATTGTTCGAAATAATATTTTACTAGCTCTACAGTTTGGAATGGCGCGTTGTCATGTATAAATACTGCTGGGTAATTCGAAGATGCTCAGAGTGAAGTTATAACATATTGTTGTACTAGGTTTAGGTACTCATTCGTATTTGCCGTTCCAATTATTCGCACAAGCAGATCAACTCCTTCAGACGTAAACATGCCCCATACCATGACGCTGCCTCCTTCATGCTTGGTAGACATTTTAACACATTAAAGGTTAATTCTGTCGCCTGCAGCTCGTCTAACACAGCGTCTCCCATCAGATCCAACTAAATTACATTTACTTTTGTTGCTGAAATTAATTATTTCTTAACCTTCATCCCTCTAAACAACATGAGCTTTAGAAGATTTGAGTATCACCTTCTGGTTCTTCTTACTGATGATTAGTTTGGTTACTGGCGAACGAGCCTTTAAACTAGATGCATTGAGGCGACGGGACACTGCCAAACGGCTCACTTCTTTGTCACTATTGGTCTTAATATTTTTAGGAATTCCTGTTTCCGTCTCAAATAGATCATTCAATGAGAAGCGCCTAATACTTTTTCTTCTCGGATGGTGGTTATGCGGGGTCGACTGAATTTTGCAGGAAATTTATTGGTTTCGTTTTCATTGTATAACTTCTGAAGGCGCGAAAATACACTTTTGTACCTTCATACCTCTCTTGAAATCGCAGAAAGCGAGAGAGAGAGAGAGAGAGAGTCCTCTCTAAGTCTGCAAGCGAACATTTCTCATGAGTCACTTTCACGTGTGGTGACATCGCTGCAAAGTGAGTACGACAACAATAGTTGTTGTACCGTTCTTACTTACTGAACAAAATGTTGCCAAATGATTTCAAGAAACTTCTAGAATGTTAAAAAAAATCGCTTTCTTATTGTGAATATTTCCATATTTTATTTTGTTTAGTTAGTTTATCTATTATAATTTCTTGAATATACGATTGTCTCATATTAATTCCTCCTAAAATATGTTAAATGCAAGCCTTTATGTACGATGGACATTTCATATACCTACTCAGGATTTTTTTTTAAATATTTCAATAAAGGAAAATCGTTCTTTAATTTTGCTCGATAGTGTACCTTTACCCTCTTACTGCCCCAACTTTCTTTTCTCATATCTGTCATTATACGACTAGATCTCGGTAGCGCTTCACACCGTGGAAAGTTTGGTCGCCGCGATTATGCGAGGCCTATCCCAATGCTCTTCATTACGTTTAACCTGAACAAGCTGTCTGAGTCGGTACGTGCTGGATGATATCGCTACCGTATGGAGACATATCTACTGTTACTGGAAAGCTGTTATCAATGCTACTGCTTCAGGCATACAAGTTATGCATGCCAAAGTGCTAAGAAGTGTCAACCCCAACTTTGCTTAACTTGCTCTAATGTCGCGCATGATCAATCTATCTTGTGTAAAGCTAAGTGTAAGAAGTTCGGCACATCGCATTTCCTTCCGGTAAGCATTGCAATTCGTATATTTAAAAAAGTCGTTGTAGTCATCCATGCTTATACTTTACGTCGTATCAAGACGCTAATGAGGTAATTCTGTCGCATTTTGCGCGACTAGACGGCTCTTACTCCTCTCAGTCAGGAAAGGAATATTTCGCGCATGTCCTTTCTAAGCCTATTGACGCGGTACACCTGCATCCATTTATAACTATTGAGCAGATTCTACCTCTCCAGGGCACCACACTAGTCCTATTGGCATCTAAAATGGCTCAGGTCCTGCTCCTGGCTAAACCAGTATTCCCGCAATTATCACCAACGTGACCGAGTTTTGGGGGGGTTGTGTTTTTTTTGCACAGCCGAGGCAGCCACCCTCCTACACCGAGTTGCTTGAGTCGGAGGAGGCATAGCCTTGTTATTTCAAAGCCATACTTCGTGAGATTGGTAGCAATAAAGAGCTTCGGCCACCTTGTCTCTGCTTGAAGATGTTATGAGCGTAAAGAGTGAGAGTACTTCTCTAAGAAGTGAGGGTGACTTGACCCTAAATATCCTCCCTGCCCATCGAAGGACTCAAGAAAGGGAAGGCATCGTGTTGAACCTAACCTTCTCAAATGAGGCATCGAATGACAAAGCATCAATAGCGTGTTCCAAATCCCATAGCCCTAGGAGATCTGCTCCCAAACGCCATATGACCAACCCATATTGAGTCTTCCCTCCAAATAGTGCCCTGTCAGCTCCTTCCAAGTAAATATGTAGGACATTTTCCTTCAATTAAATTACAGTGGACTAAGGGGCATTTCAGAGGAGTTGTGGATGTTCGTGTCCTCCCGTTTCGTTCTAGTTGTTTGTCTTCAGGGCACCATATAAAGTGTGCTCAACTTCTGCTCACCCTCCCGAGGTTCAATGGTTTTGCGGTTTGCTCAAATCCCAGTAAGGTATAGGGACCGAGCTCGCGGGTACAAAATATGCAACCGTTGTGATGTTTCTGTTCTTGTTTGACCCTCCATATGTACATTCAGGTGGTAATAGTTGAACTCCATCTGGGCAGGAGGTATTCTCTTTACGATATACTTTCCTCCCTTCAGCTGGCTTAGATAGGGCAGAGTTCAGCCATGGCATAGGAACCTGAACTGTAGACAGCTCCTCTTGGGGGGTACACGATCATTCCCAGGTAATGAGTCCTAATGGTCCCCGCAAGTGGCATGGCGATGTCTTTCTGACCGCCGTGTTGACGGGTCTCAGTGCCCAGTTCGGCCACAACTTAGCCTGCCTCTTCTTCTTCCGCTAACCCCTACCTCGTCTTCTGTATCAATCTTCTTTCACTCTGCATTTTCTTTTCATCCATAATTTTTACTCAGTTACTTTCTATACCCTTTCTATACATTTTCTTCTACTGCTCATGAACCGTTTGATCGCGACCTGGCGACCCAAAGGACCTTCATAAGAATCACTACCACGACCTGATGCCAGGTCTGGTGACCCTAACCGCTCTGATACCAGTCGCCAAGCCGGAATTATCATCCCGACCTTCCTCAACGCCACATGTAGGATTTTGTCTGGGTTTTCCCAAGAGGTGACAGAGAAGGCGTATCCCACCCCCACCTAGTGATAGCGGCCGGGCCCAATTAAAATGCCTCTAGTAGTATTGTTCCTTTGTTGGGGTCAGTGTTGTACGTCACGGGCAGGGTTCGCGAATAAATAATTTGGGCCATGGATAATCTAAATTCAAAAACACCCCTCCAAACCAACAAATACACAACTAAACAATACAACTCTGAAAAAAAGTATTTGGACCTGCTTGCTGGTCACGCTATATTACAATCCAAACAACAGAAAAAGAAAAAAAAATGTGCCCTGAATCTCCGAGAACGACTACAGAATGTCACTGGGGAAGCTCAACCAGAGTTATATATTAACCCAGACCGAACTCAGGCAAAAGTAAAAGCCAGCACTAAAGCCATTTAAAAAAAAAGTATTAACGCCAACCACGTTAGATAAACATAACTTAAACATCTCGGAAAAAAAAATGATTGTAACATGAGGGTTGAAATCACACTCCTTAGCTGCTTCATGCCAGGTCCTAAAAGCGAGACAATTTCATCTGTTGCGGAATCAAAAAGGAATTCGAAGACGACGGCCACGTAATGGAGAGCGTCTCCCTACATGAAAGGAAAAGACCAAACTACGCAACGCCATTACAAATCGTAAAACTGGTATTCAAACAACTAACGCTAGCACAAAACATTCGCTTCGTAGGGACCATAATTCCAATAAGGGAAGAGCTTCCTACGCCAATGCATTACCGCAAATGTTTTCGCTTTGGCCACCCAATTAGGTATTTCACATCGTACTGGCAACTATGCTTTAGATGCAGTTCCAGCGACCACCAAATCGAAGCCTGCACCCAACAGGAAAAATGCCTCAACTGTGTAAAAATCCCCATTCATTCAAAAAGTCGTGCGAACACTATTTCCACAAGCAAGAAATACGAATACGCATGTTATGATTTGATATTGGACGTCACCAGGCGGTACAAGATATGGTGGAGGAAGATGTCTTACTAGAAACCCCCTCCTACGCAACAATATCTCAGGCCTACAACAAAAACACAACTCCTAAAGCCTCTTTCGTTGAAGGGAATATCATCGAAGGCCAAACTGCCCCAATAAAAAACACTGCCTAAACCGGCTGAATCAACCACAGCAACTAGGCAATCAGATATCCCCGACCCAAATTCTGAACTCAAAAATTAACCAATGTACAGGGCGACATCAACTCCCCATTCCGCATAATATAAAAACACCCTCCTCCCACGCGAAACAAAATCAATAAACGACGCTGAAACTCTAAATCTTCAGAATTTCCAACCACTAGCCCAGATCCCAAATTCAAGAAAGCAATAAGCAACCCCAGCCCCGAAATCAACAAATCACTTTTGACAATGAAACACAATTCTATAACTGATAGCGCTACTTCAAAACACCGAGGAAGAACTGAAGACGTCACTTGGGCAAAAACACAAGAAAACATAAATATACAACAAATCTCAAAAGAATCTCACTCCATCCTAAACGAAACTACTTTACCAGAGAAAAACTCGACCGGCTATTACTGAGAAAATAAAAAAGACATCCAAGACAAACCAAAAGAACAGCACTCTGAGCCCCTAAACAATCCTACAAACATCAAAAAAGACCATGTAAAAAGACTTGTCCAAAACGAAAGTAAGCAAACCAATTCTACAAAGAACCACTTCCCCCGATATAAAAACACGCCAAGATCAAGCAAAAAAGTGAAACCTCAATATCCAAGACCACGGCTCCTAAACCATACCGGAGCGTTTCTTCCCTCGCAGAAATCAGTTAAATTCACCATCTTCTAACCATTTCTCAAATACCTCAAACAAACCTGTGGCTATCAGTCCAAACAACCAATCAACTTAGAGCAATGCCACAAAAATGAATTCTTCAATAGAATATTCGCGGCTTACGGGCAAACTTAGAATCTCTCTTAGACTTAATAACACAATACTCCCCTATAATTATTTGCTTTAATGAGACCTTCTTCCCCTCTCCTCCCGAAATTCTTCTTAAAAACAAATATAACTGTCTTTCTCATCAAGATGACAAAACAAAAAGTAATGTCATATACATATATAAAACATCCCTTACACATCCCACCAACTTAACATTCCACTAAATGCTCTTGCAATAAGGGCACGCTACGCTCACTTCTGACCATCTGCTCCATCTATCCGTCCCGAAATATACCGACATCTCGAGATGACCTGGAACTACTTTTTGACCAACTATCAGAACCATTACTGGCCTTGGGAGATTTCAACGCTAAAAACATCCACTGGTATGGTCGAAAGGGAAACAACAGAGGAAGAATGATAATGAATATAATTGAAAATCGCCAATTAGAAATATTAGACAGCGACAGTCCAACCTACTACCATCAGCAAAATGATACCTTCTCCCATATCGAACTATCCACCCGATCCCCCACTTTTCCATCTGAAACATACTGGAACACCCACAACGATCTATGCGGGAGCGACCACTACCCAATAATCACAGAGGGGCTTTCAGAAACTTCCTTCAACCTAAGGCCACAATGGAACTACCAGCCACCCAAGTGAACCGAATTCACCAGAGCTACGTCGAACATCCCATATACCATGCGACCACCCAACAGTGCTGAAGATATTCTCAACACAACAAGCTCTTAAATACAGCACCCCTTTCTCTATACGCAAGCTTGAAGCTTTGCTCACAAACTGTCCGAATACTACCACAGGACATGACCAAATATCTTACCCAATTATCCGAAAAATACATCCCAATGCGCTTGGTATCTCTTATATGCCTACAATAAGATTTGGCAAGACGGCACCTTTCCAGAGCAATGGCGCCATGACACCCTAATAGCCTTCCTGAAACCCAGTAAGGGCCCTACGCATCCAACAAATTACAGACCAATAGCCTTGACAACATGTCTCTGCAAACTCCTTGAAAAAATGATCAACACAAGACTGAAGTAGTACTTAGAAGCCAATAATCTCCTATATCCCAGCCAATATGGCTACAGAAAAAATCGAGCCACACTCGAACCTTAACTTTGCTGGACCACGACATAAGCCGCTCCTTTACAAGAGAATCCTAACAGCAGTATTTTTTTTACCTTAGTAGAGCTTTTGATTCAGTATGGAAAAGACATCCTTAACCAAATTCGTGATTGGTATCTTTCTGAAAAACAGATACTTTAATGTAGATCTCCAGGGAACCTGTTCCTACACAAAAATCCAGCAGCAGGATGTCCCACAAGGAAGCATTCTGAGCACCACCTTGTTCTTAATCCCCATTAATGACCTACCACTAAAAGCTCCACCTTCCATAAAGTGCTCTCTATGGGTAGACGATTTTGCCACTAGCTCTAAGGAAAACACCCTCCAAAAGTCACTAACCACTTACAGAAAGCTATATATACAATCTACTAATATCCAAATAAACAGGGCTTCACAATTTTGACAGAGAGAAGCAGTCAGCTTCAGCAGAAGAAGAAGCATCCACATTCAAACCCTGTTCATAAAAGGACGTCCAATTACCCCTAGAAAAGAGGCTAAGTTCCTTGGCCTCATCTTTGACCAAAAGATGTCATGGAGAAAACGTCATTGATCTCAGGAAACGCTGCTTACCCATCATACCCTTCTTAAAAAGCTGTCGCCTCTTCATTGAGGAGCGAATAGAAAATATATTCTATACCTACATAAGACTCTCTTACTCTTCAAATTAGAATACGGAAGCCACCTATATGCATTAGCATCCAATTATACCCTAAAGGGCCTAGCCCCTCTAAACTACGAAACTCTCCGACTAGCCACCGGAGCATTCAAATCGACGCCTACATCACCTCTGCGCAGAAACCGGTATAGCAACACTGCTACCAAAGATCACTAACAGAATTAAAATACCTAGACCGAACTTACCGAAACATCACTAAACTGAATTGAATTCTAAAAATACAACACTATCAGCCACTCCTACAAACTGAAGATTCATAGCATACACCCAAAGAGTAAAAGATTTTCTACATAACTTTAACTTAGCTGAGCCGAATATTATCAACGAAAAACCCTCGACTACTCCCCCCATGGCTAACACCCCCTCCAACAGTCTGCCAAATACCCTTGCCGTCTTCTAAAACAGCAATGCAACCCCCAGTATTATAAAATGATATTTCTTTCTCTCCAAAGGGCTAATTTTATCACGCTTCACGAAAAGGATTTACACGTATAATTTCGTCTCTCTATCTCATCCTTTAGGAGTCGCATCAACATTTCACTTTCACTTAGTAAGGTTGATCTTTGAGGGTGTCGGACTAGAAGTGGGGCGACCTCTACATAAATATCATTGTATTGTGATGAAATTTCGCAAACAAGGAGGGAAATGCAACACGAAAAAAAAACACATTGGTGTGGAGAAAGGATCAGTGCACTTTGAAATTTTACCCCCGTTTTTTGGACGACTCTACTACCTACTCTAATTTTTTTCTTGCTCTTACTCCAATGAAGAAGCGGAAGATGAAAAGAAAATATAGCAACATGGAAAATACAAGACAGGTACGCAAAAACCGGACAGGGCCGTCTTCCAAGTTATTTACAGAGAACTTGGAATAGCCTTAATCAGGTTACTAGATTACTCCGCTAACTACGTAGTAATTTGTCAAACTGAGAAAAATGTAGAAAGGCTGCTTAATGAAAAAGCAATCGAGAAATTGAGATTAATAGGCCTACAAGCTAAGATGCCTCCGAAAATTGAGGCACAAAAAGCAATTTACTGGAGACAAATAGACCCGTGGATAAGGGAACACAGCGCAATAGAAACCAAAGAAGAAATCGAGGCAAAGCAAGATTGGGTAAGAATCAAAGAAGTGATTAAGTTCGTGAACAAAAACACGAATACATAAAACACGCATGTCTTCAAGATGATATTTCGGGAGATGGCCATGGCTAGGAAGGCTAAAGAGAACGGGCTGTTAGCCTTTAATCTAAAGATAACTCAAGACTATTAAAGGAGATGATTTGGTGAGTGTATTAACATGCTTTAACTGCTTCACGCTAGAGAAGCACACCTCGAAGGAATGCCCAAATAAAGAGGAAAAATGGTGTTTGGGATGCATTTCCAAAACACATGCATGGAGAAAGTGTAATGGCCAATACAAGAAATATTTAAATTGCTGGGTAAATCATCTCACAATAGCAATGGCATGCCTGATTAACAAATAATTTATAGAGAGAAAACGCAGAAAAAAGAGAGGGCTGAAGAAGAAAGACAAAATCAGACGTAGGCGAAAATAGTGAAGGCCACAGCAGACCACTATCAAGTAACGAAAAATGTAATAGAGCTTAAGCAGGAAAAATCTTTAAATATTCTAGCATGCATACTTTATGCACACGTACTCAACGTCGTCAACCCAGGATCTTATTCAAAGGAACTAAACAAAATGCTGAGCCACAATGGATTGAAACATATGTGGTTCCCTGATAATCCCCCGTCTGCAGAAGTCTTGAATATGCAATAGAAACGACCAGCTTCTGAAAAAGTTATGGTGGCACTAGAGCTTCCACTAGCAGTCAGAGACAACGGACAAAGCCAGGCGCGGAAAGTGACACGAGGTTTAAGCCTAGAACACCCCAGGCAAATGATAGCAGCATGGAAATCGTAACATCAATGAATAGTGGCGTCAATAAAAAGCAATAAAAAATCCTGCGAGTTGATGAGAACGATTAAACATGGGACGAAAATGAAAGCGCACAATCTCAGAAAAGGAGTGAATATAGTTTGGGATTTAACTCGAAATTCTTCGCACCAAAAGATAGACCATTTCCGGTGAACAACACAGAAGAAATCATATACGTTATAAGTAAAGGTTACTATAAATATGAATGTGAAGGACCGTATTCAGACAAAGAAGTGACAAAGATAATAATGAGCGGTAATCTGAACATACCCGAGTCAATTTGTTTCACAGTGACAAAAGATGAGTTTAAGAAAAAGAAATGCGGGAGAACTAGGTCGCCTTGTGATAAAGAAATAAACAAAACGTAACGGAATGAACACAAGAGTACATAACTGTTTCCAAATATGGACCAGAGAAGAAAGTTAAAGATAATTAGCCATAACGTAGCAGGGTGGGACGTAAAAAGGTACTCCTTATGTATGCAATGCTTATCTGAAAGAAGAACCAGACATAATATTATTAAACGAAATAAACATAAATCCAGAGATAAATCCAATAAAAATATTCAGCTACAATATTATAACGAAGACAACGAGAGATATCAACTTTGATGAGGTAGCGTTGACTATCAAGAAGAGCATAAAGTTTAGTAGACCACAACATCTAGAAAAGGCCTACCTAGCGGTTAAAGTTGACACGACTACAGGGCATATAACGGTAATGGCAGGATATCAACCACCAAGAAGAAATTTCATGCCATTTCATAATTTCTTAAACGTTTTTGGTCAGAAGGAACAAGCAATATTTATGTGCGATCTAAATGCTCGTTCCAGGTCGTCCGGATACACAAACTACTTCAATAACATAGGTAAAAACCTGCAAACACTAATCGAAAGGGGCGTTGTGAAAAGAGTGGGTCCGGATTTCCCAACATTTTTCGGACGAAGAAAGACAACCAAACTCGATATTGTTCTAGTGTCACCTGCATTCAAGTTCAATTACCTGATATAAAAAGGGCCGCCCTCCACCAGCGACCACGAGATATTCATAATGACTATCTCGATTTTCGATGGATCCGCTACAGGTGAAATGTCCGTTAAGTAAAAGCTACAAATACGCAAACTGGCATGGCTACGCTGAAGAACTTACTAATTACCAGCAGCCAAATTTAAGTGAGGCAACACTGGAGGAGATCGACGCAGCTACCGACAACCTACTTAAAGCGCTCATCGAAAAAGCCCAAATTACTGCACTGGAGTGGGAATACAAGTCACTCAAAGAAACACTGGAATAGTATGGGCCCACTGGGGGAGGGGGGCAAGGCTGCAAGAGATAAGGGACAAAATAATAGTAACAACAGCTATAGAGAGGAGAGCAAGCTGGGCCCGGTTCGTGGAATCCATTGACGTAGAATTGAACACAACCAGGTTTGGGCAAAAAAAATATCAAACAAGGGGAAAATTAAGATAAAAAAATAAATTCGCCATCAACCACAATGAAAAAGAGACAAGAGAACTTCACATAATAAAGAACACGTTCTAGGATCATTGGAGCAAGTTCTTCGATATTTCACCCAATGAAAACGAAGATTTTGCCAGAGAGCACGAAGAATGAGTGGTGCAGGAGTTAGAAGCGAATAAACATGAAATAACAGCTAATCATACAGCCTCGATAGTGTCTATGGAAGAACAAGGTGTCGAGCCTGAAACGCTACAGGAATTAAAGGCGACAATCCAAGCAACACAACAGAAACCACCTGGAAAATCGGGACTAACAAGAGAAAATTTACTGAAAGCACCAGACCACTTCCTTAAAAATTCGTAGACCTATGTAATGCAGCAATTAGTACAGGGTATTTTACTAATGCCCTAAAAGGTACTCAATTTAAAGACCTAAGTCAAAGGAAACATTAATATAACGACAGCCTAGCCTTGAAATTGTTACCCGTCCAATTCGATTTTGTTAATTTTCAAGATTCGCTTACGTCTAGGGTGTGGGCCTGGAATATGTGTTCTGCTTAGAGTCACCTGCAAAGAGAACTAAGGAGGAGGCCTATGGCAATGTATTAAACTTTAAACCAGGATAATCGCTTCGCTCCGAATCGGAAATCTTTGCTAAATTGCACATTCCTCGTTATTATGTAATTAATTAGTGTTTTATTTAGCCTAGATAAAGAACAAGAATTATCACATAATAATATTTTGAGATAAAAATAGAACAATGAATTTAGGCCTAACGATGGAGGATCGACGGTTAACGCGTTTGCGAACTAGAAGGAATGGAAGAATGAACGATAACGAAAATATTATGTATTAAGAATTAACAACTAATACAGAATTGATTGAATATAACTTATACAATTTGGTATACACGAGTTAGGGTTAAATGTATATTAAGAGGACGTTGAATAGTAAGTTAAATATGATGTTATTTTTATATTTATGTTATTTTTATATTATTTACCTCCATTAGGTGAGGTTAATATAATTAAAAACACTTTTGTTGATACTTTTAATATTTTATGGTCTTCTTCCTGGCCTTGATGACATCCTGCATCCTTTTGGGCATACTTGCAACAAGATTTTTGAAGTAACTCAAGTCCATGTTGGTGCACCACACTTTCTTGATGACCTCTTGAAGGTCCTGCATTGATAACACATTGGCCCCATTAACCTTGTCTTCGATGACTTTCTATGCGTTTTTAATGGGGTTGAGATCAGGACTGTTCCCAGGCCAGTCCAACACGTTGATGTGCTTTCTCTGTGGCAATTGCTTGATCAAATTAGCCTTGTGACAAGGAGCTGATGATGCATAAAGATGGATGTTCCATGAAGTTCCATATGATTAAATAGATGACCTTCCAAAACTTCCTTGTAGCGCTGCGCCTTTATGGTCACATTCTTGGACAGGAAATATAAACTACCTCTTCCTAACTTGGCACTGAAACAACCCCAAACAATAATCGGGGGACTGTGTTTTACAGTCTTCACTGTGTATTGGGGGCTGTACCTGTTTGACTCAACTGGCCTTCTCACCTTTACTCTGTGTGACCTTATGACCTGAAATGGGCTTTCATCTGCAACATAACCTCTGACTAATGTTCCACTCCCCAGTCCTTGTGCTGCTTTGCAAAATAAAGCCTCTTCTTCCTCACGCGGTCATTCAACAGCAATTTGAGCGCGGCAGTACGGCTGGGGAGTTTCAAATCTTTCAGAAGACGATGCTGTACGGTCCGTTCCGAGACATTTTGGATGAGGTTAGGGTACATTTCCTTGAGTTGTCTGGCTGTTATCCTAGGGTTCTTTATAACAACCTTCTTTGGCAAGCAATCTGTACCCAGTGTAGTCTTTTTTTCTTGTCCCTGGCGCTTTTTACGTTGGGGTATGGTGTTTGGGGGAAGCTTAAGGGCAGCAGAGAGGAGCGCCATTACGGTAGATTTTGCCCGCCCTGTCCGCAGGCATATTTCACTTATCTTAACAATTTCTTCCCTCAAAGTGATAATACGGACCTTTTTCTCATTTGTGAGAGGCTTGAGACCCATGGTTGGAGTGCTAGTTAAAAAATATATGATCAGCCATATATCTTCAAGAAACCACCAAAATGAAAGTCACATCGCAAAAAATGAGTGTCCCCTCACGACCAAGTCTGAGCGCGTACTGAATAATACAGCGGACGCAATGCGCATATATACCTAACAGATGTTGTCAGAAATCGCAACAAAACATTAATCAATTATAGCATTTTCCCCGCAACGATTATTGGACCTATATCAATGCATATAATATGACCAAAGGTCCAGACTTCCGTTGTGGCGACTATATATATATATATATATATATATATATATTTTTACTTCTCACTCTTTAAGTTCGATTTACATTCAGATACAAGTTACTCTGAATGATAAATTGATTTTATTTATTTTGAGTAATACAGAAATCATTATATACACGTACATTATTTTGTTTATTTATCGGGTACTACAGACTAATAAGAATCAAGCAGTGCTACACTCACTACTCTCTGAAAGATCGCGGCCCAACTAAATTCAAAATCTTTGTTGCCCTCAAAATTTTCCTCTTTTGCCTTCGATCATTCTCACTGTCGTAGAAAAGGCTCCCGACGATATAGTATATTTTTATTCTTTGCGGGGATTATTCTATATTCGAGTGCGGGGTTTTAATCAGATGGCCGAGTATTATTCTACGTTGATAAATAGGCCTGGAGAGGGCTTATTTATTTTCAATATACTTAAGAAGTGGAACGGAGCTTAAGGATAAATAATATTGCAAGCATTAATAAAATAAAATTTTATTAATTAAACTAATAAAAATAACACATGCAAAATATATACATGATCGGGGATTAAAATGGGAGATGCCCATGAAATGAAAAGGTCATAGGATAAATTTGACTAAGCGGTGGATTAAGATTTAGAGGGATTTAAAATGACAAAACAAACAAGAAGGGAACGGGTCGACTAAATCCGTGTTAAAGCACGGAGTTACGTTGGCAACAAAGTTAAATAATTTAATGCAATTCGTAGCTTACGTATTTATAAGGTCGGCGTGCAGATGAAGGCGATTTGAAGGAATGGCTTCGGTCCGACTGGCGATTTCCTTCCTAGGAGGAGGGGTTTTTAGGGAGGTTGTCCTTAACAAGGGGGGAAGGACAGACTTCGAGGAGTATGAGCGAAGTGGGGCTCGGAAGTACGAGCGATCCTTGAGACAGAATACCGGAGATGTTCTGGATGAACAATTGAGGTTTGGGGTAACCAAGCGTTCTCTTGAAGAACGTTAAAAGGGGGGAATTAAATTACCACTGACGTGATATCATGGGAGCGAGAACCGTTTCTTGTCGGACGGGCTCGAAGAACAATGACTGTTCTAAAGTTGTTCTCTTCTGAACAATTGAACAACAGGGGGCCCTGTTGACTTGGCGTCTCGAGGGACACGAACCTTGGCACTCAATGATATTGTCCTCTTCTGGACAATAAGGGGGTTCTCGAAGGAGAGTTCCTAGGTGCACAAGGGAGGCCGGATCGGCGAGATGCCTGACGAAGATAATCGGGATCTTAAAAGGGTGAATTATCTTACCACTGACGTGATATCAGGGGAGCGAGAACCGTTTCTTGTCGAACGGGCTCGAAGAACAATGACTGTTCTAAAGTTGTTCTCATCTGAAAAATTGAACAACAGGTGGCCCTGTTGGCTTGGCGTCTCGAGGGGCACGAACCTTGGCACTCAAGGATATTGTCCTCTTCTGGACAATAAGGGGGTTCTCGAGGTAGAGAGTTCCTAGGTGCACAAGGGAGGCCGGATCGGCGTGATGCCTGACGAAGATAATCGGGATCTGATTCAAATGCGAAATTCTATCGCATAAAAGGCCTGAGCCATCTCCTCGGGGTATGAGGCAATGAGCGACTTCCACAGAATGTCCCGCTAGCGATTCGAACACTCTTATCTTCCCATAAGCCTAACTCAATCTGGCCAGATCGACGCGTGCAGGCAAACGGGGGATTGAACCTCCTTGATTAAACTTGGGCGGGGGGAAGATAAGACTCGGGAAATGTTAGGGCGATAAGAACTCCATGCTACTCTCTTCTCGCAGGATAAACGTGGGAAGCATGAGTACCAATATGTGATAGAAGCGAGGCGCGGCAGCCTCAGGCAATTCTATCACACTCACATTTGATCATAATATGAGAAACAAAAAGAAATATCAAAGCTCAAACATCCATTATTAGCTAAAAGGGTAATTTAAGTAAAAAGAAAGAAAAAAGTGTAGATTTAAGTTATTTTCATCTTCAAACCTTTTAATGAAATGAAACTTATCCTAAGGGGAAAAATAATTTCGTCCTATGGATTTTCCCTCTACCCTTTTTCCTCTATCTACCTTTCTTTCTCCTGTTTACCCCTCTCTATATGTGTGTTTATTATGTGTCTAAATGTTTATCTTGTCTTGGATCTGCGGTAGGTATTTGAGATTTTGTTATTGAAAGTTAAGACGAGTTTGGTCGTCGCGTCTCTCTTTCTCCAGCATTCTTGGACATTGGTAAGGGTTTGGAGTAGATTTAACATTCTATGGACGCGTTTGTGACTCCCGCCCCGTGCTCCAGGGGGATGTTCCCTTGATCTTGGGTTCTCTCTCCCTCTGTTGGGATGTGCGATGTGCCTCTTTCAAACAACAATTTTCAAAAGTAGAGAGCCAAGAGATACCATTGCCATGCACGAAATTGAATATCAGCTCGTATCTTTTATATTTTTTAAAGTCTTATCAATATTTTGGTCATAGACCTCTTTAAAAGGGGACTGGCCACTGTGCTATGTTTTGAATGTCGCCTATGCATAATGGCCGCACTGAATTCAAATGCGCCGCTGGCCGCAGGAAACGCCAGTTTGAGTTCATCAGTGAGTGCAGCCACAAGTCACGCGCGCCTGTCTCCGTAAGCTATGCTAAGTTTACAATATTTTTGTATATTTGTACCCAAAGCTGCATCCTTTTGCTCTAATGTTAAAGAAGTTTTAACAAAAACACAACTAACCTTGTTAGTTGTGTTTTTCTGGCAAAATTGTTTTGAAACTTTCAAGGACGAGACTTTTTTTTTTTTACTCCCCACCACAACAATGTGTGTGTGTTTGTGTGTGTGGGTTCGGTAAACTATTATTGTTGCTAATAGTAGTAGTAGCTAGTACATAGTCATAGTAATATTAATATCGATAATATCACCATTTTACACTATTGCAGTAAGAATTGATAAGTGGCAGGATATTTTCTATATTTTAACACTTCAATAATAATAATAATAATAATTTTATTATTATTATTGTTATTATTATACTTATTATTATTGTTAACCATGAAAATCGCTGGCACGAACGATGGGACGCAAAGTATTTCGTCCCTGTTCCAATATGTTTTACCTTTTTGAAGTAAATTCAAGGGGACTGCTTGTGGAGGGTTTATCACTGCGGGCGGTCGTCCTCCCTACGATGATCCTGAGTTCCAATCAATTGGGTAGGTCTGGGGGGCACAGCCCCCAGTATATAATCATAATTGTTTCTAGAATAATGTTCTAACGTTTTTTTTAGCTTTTTTTTATTTAACCAAACTCGTATGAATTTGCATGCGCGGGTGAACGAAACATACACGCAAAAACCCCTACTTTTTCGGACGCGCCGCTGATCTTCATGTTTACCTTATTATTTTCAGTATTATTATCATTATTGTTGCTATGACTTGTGATAATGATTACGATACATTTTTTTGTTATTTTACTGCCCTTATGTTTACGCAGATATGGTCAACAAAGCATGGTTAAGTGTGCTCCCCTCAATTGCCGATCTGGGTACAGACCCACAAAAGCAGAAAAGGAGGCTATTGCAGCGGGTGGCCAATCACCCTGTAAGTACTCAGTGTTTGCCTTCCCCAAGTCTGACAGGTAAGAGATCCATAAGAAGTGGATCTCTACGCTAAAACGCAGTGATACTGGCTGGGATCCAGACTAAATCCTTGGCCTATTGTCTATCAGTTCATAGAGAGGGAGGCAGTGGTAAGAGCACAAAGCCTGGTCTGGCTGTCTGGTTACAGCTTGAGAGCAGTGGCCTCCAAGATGGAGGAAGCGAGGCAGCAGCGACACCTTGACGATGCCAGAGTCCCCAAGGAGCATGACGACTTGGGTGAATGGGCGGAACAGGCAATTGTACACCTGGTTGGTTACCTGGCACAAACTCCTGCATACTCACAGGTGCTGGTCTTGTCAAGACATCCTCATCGACAGTAAGGTCTCAGACCAACTTACCCGTGTTACCAAGCAAGTGGACAAGGACATGGAGGTATCCAAACAGGGCCAGCTCAAATCATTCACAGACTTGCTGTCACGCGGTAGGCTAGTATGCCCCTCTCACAAGACTGTCTGTCTCACTAGGAATTTATGGCACATATATAGGTGGCTCACGAAAGAGGAAAGAACACGGTGCTCCTTGTTTGGGTGTAACAACTCTAAGGAGGCCTTCCTGAAGGTCTTTGTTGAACTTGGGGAAGAAGATGACCAGCTGGCTACATTGAGCTGTGCTAGTGGTCACAGCTTCCTAATAACATTGTACCCCCAAATGGCGGCCAGTCTGTTCAATGTCTTCACATCTAACTACAGCAAAGAAAGAAACAGTGAAGTGCATTCTAAACGCAAAATTGATTCAGATGCAACTCGCAGCAAGAGCACTGATAAGAAACTAAGACTGAATGGCTTCAAGAAATAGATACATTTTGTGGAACGTTAACATTGGTTCTGGAAAATTTAATTATTAATCTTGTGTTCATTTGGGCAATATAAAATTACAGAATTGCCACGAAAATTCAGTACGTGGGTACGTAAAGAGGACAGTGAATTTGTTTCTCGTGACCGGAACTTTGACAAAATGAAACGGGTTAGTGTTGGAAGTCAGAATGATTTGTATTGTTCATTGTACTGATATTTAGTGTTCATTCATGATCTGAGAATCTATGGAAACCAATGAGAACTTAAAACCTAATAATATATATATTTTTTTTCATTCAGCAGCAATGTAGCAGAGATTGATAAATTAGATACAGTTAACTTTTTCCTTATTTCAATAATTACTAACAATAAATTTCGTCTATACATTGTCATGACTCAATATCTATATATGAAAACTGCAAAACTTACAGCAAAAAGGTTATTACCTTTGGTTTTCGAGTAACATCAAATAATGTTGAAAATGGTCTTGGGGTCAGTATGCAATTGGCCAATATTCTGAGCTCAGTGCAGGTTTTAAGAGGTCTGTGTTTTAGTATATTCCTCTTCTGAATTGATACATTATATTCTAGTAATAGCGATAAATCCCATATTGAACATGAAAATCATTTAGTTTGTTTTCCATATAAATAGAAAGGAAATGCGTAGCTAGTGGAATGATAAATACAGGGGAGGGGCTTCTAATAAGCGCTACTTTTAGATCTAATACTTTTAGTACAGCTAGAATTCAATCTTCCTTGAAAATGAACTTCTTTCTAATTTAGATATAGAATTCCATTAGACATTTTAAACAATCAGTTTTAAATCTTCCTACACTATTTCATTTTCTAAAGATTAATTAATTGTATGTGTTGTTGCCTTTCCTCCAAGTTAGATATCATTGATATTTTTGTAGTTGATATAAAAGGCAAAAAGTTCAAGAGCTGTTGCATCTTCAACTATTACATTATATAATAGTCCTTCTATTACATCCTGCTGGGTCTCTAAATTACCGGACATGTGTTCTAACACTGAGCTACCACGCACATCACTTTAATCATACCCAAAGCACTATCTTAATCAATTTCAGTATTGTATCAAGGTAGAAGGTACTTTCAAGAGATACAAGTAGTATAGCTAATCTCTAACCTTCTCACAATTCCAAGGCTCCGTTATCCGACACACACATCCAAGAAGAAGCAGCGAAGGGTCACCGGGTAGTGATTGACTACCGCAGGGCTTTCACCATTTTTTTTATATCTTCTTTTCAAAACCCATTAATAGAGATGAAGAAAATGATGATGCCATATAGAGATGATAAATTACGAAAGCCATGTGGTAGTCGTTTACTACCTGGTGACCTATCATTGCTTCGCATTTGAATTGTGAGTGAGTTAGAGATTAGGTATATTATTCCTTGGAAGAACCCTCTAGCTTGGAGACATACTGAGATTGTTTATTGCGACGCCTTGAGTATGTTTAAAATGCTGTGCCTACCTGTTCATTGGTTGAGCACCCGACCGGCAATTGGGAGACCTGGCTCCGATTTTCCCAGGATATTGCAAATTTCCTAATGATCGCTATTCGTGCCTTTTCAAGTATGGATTGCCTTTATCTTCTTGCTTTATAGTGTCATACAATGTCACTTTCTCTTGCGTTTAAACTTCGGTTTCTAGTCGCATGCTCTCATCTACATTTTTGTCCTTTGTATTTTATAGATATATAATATGCAACTACTGAGTCTCGTAATTTCTTTGTCTTCAAAATGGTTTTGAAAGGTAGAGATAATAAATGGCGAAACCCCCTCGGTAGTCGTTCACCTATGATTACTTCTTTCGTGGATTTTGTGGATTTAAGATGCCACGATATTAAGTAAATATTTATTAAATTTATATTGCCCCTCTGAAATATTATAATTGTCAGCAAGAACAAAGAAAAAGAACTCCGCGTTACGGCTTTCAATATATCATGATTATTAGAGTTGTATATAAATTTAGATGTTAAAACCAATGCTATGATCACAGTTTTCTATATGTACGAAAGGGCTATATGAAAGAAGCTCTCTTTATATCTGCACATTGTTCCTCAATCGTTATAGAAGTGACCATATTTGCCAATGTAGGCTTTCGCAGTCTATACATGCAATCAGAACACCCAGCGGTCTCGGTTGTGGGATGAGGACTGGTTAATTTCTGGGATTAAAATATTGAAATCTTGTTCTTCTTCTTGCCTTTTCCCTACCCTGGGTCGCCGTTCTTGATGAGTTGCTTTAGCAAAGACTTTACGGCTGGATGTCCTTCCTACCTCCAACCCTCCCTATTTATCCGGGCTTGTGCCCGGCACTGAGTTGGGCTAGCTTGCCACCCCCGCCCCATTGACTAGGTAAGTTTCCAATGATTTGCATATTGAAATGCTATCTTATTATTATAAGCAATGGGGTTAGACAGAAGGAATAGGAAAAGATTATACATTTTTTATTTCGTCTTTTTTTATGGCTGTACATATATGTTTGATCTGACCTTGGAATAGCATTGGTAAAAAAGGTAAAAGGGATATTTGAGTGGAATGAAATTACATATTAGGTGATTGATTTCGTCTTGAGGGAAAGTGGTGTCGCATGTTTTATAGGATAGGTTGAATAAAGAGAGAGTGTGGATATCTTAACGGATTTGTTATGAGTAACATGCGATGTGATGCAGATTCGCACAGGGTTGCCACAACTGGTACTAAAGTACAAGATTTGGTTCTTTTAGGAGTGTCTAAAACAGCAAAAGTTCCAAATACTACAAAGAGAACCAAATCAAGCCAATTTTATCATGTATTCATTTAATTATATTATTTTTAAGTATGATGAGTGTCTCGTTATTTAACACATAAATGGTTCTATTGCACTAATTTAAGCCAAATTCTTGAGAACTCTTGTATTATACCTCGTAAAGATTATATTTGGTTCTTTCTGGTACATTTTTACTCCAAATTTTGGTTCTTTTTAAAATTTGCTTGTGGCAACCTTGTATTCGCATTTAGAATTTATAGGCTTACGGTAAAACAAAAAAACCCTACCCAATTATTTAAAACATAGATTCTTATTTCTAGGAAGAGTATTTCTTTCTCTTCTCTGCTCAAGTTTTTTCCCCACTATTAACTATTTTTTTGTAACGCTAATTTGTATATGTTTTTTTTTCTCTTAAATATACCATCAATTAATTCTAATGATTTCATTCCACTTAGAATTTCATTGAGGGGGGGCAGAGATTTCCTTCGTAGGAAGAATTCTTTAAGTTTTTTTTTTATCTGAGGGCCAGGCTGAGAACATATCATCATCATCATCATCATCATCATCACTAACTCTATTATTTAAAAAGGGTATTTTTTTAGTATTTGAATAATAATTTCATTTTAGTTTGGTTATGAATTATGTTCTTATTGTTATCAAAGTTATTTCTAATAATTCTTTTATAATATCAAAAAACAAAATGGTGAAGTTCAGAAATAAATATAAGTATCAGAATTTTCTGAATTTTTTAAAACCCAGAGAATTACAAATGGTGAAGTTCAGAAAATTTATTTTTATATATCTTCTTCTATAACTATATTTTAGCAATGTAATTGCCTCTTTGATCGTATCTCTCTCATCTGTTAATGTATTTTAAAGTTATTATAATTAGCGAAGTTTAGAAAATGTATAAAAATTTTCCCATGGCTGCTTTTTTTTAGATTTTAAATTTTAATCTTAGTAGCGAAGCGCAACCTCTACCCGTAATGGCGAGTGGCAGAGCCATTGCCTGGTTCTTTAGTTACTATAAAATTAATAACATGTCTTGCAGAGTTAAAATAGGACCTATCAAATATGAAGGGGTTGTGAGAGAAACTGGTGAGGAAATAGTTGAGGTACTAAATGGTCATTTTGCATCAGTATTTACAAAGGAGAAACTAAATAGTCTTATGTATAGTACTCATGGGTCAGGGAAAGAGGTGTTTACTACCATTAGTGTGTATTGGAAGACGATAAAAGGACTAATAGGTGAGTTAGATGCTACCAAGGCTTCCGGCGCTAATAATATTCATTCTAGGATACTTAAAGAAGGGGTAGAAAGTATCTCAATAGCTCTGGAGAAGTTGTATACTAGGTCACTGGAATATGGAGAAATACCTGATGATTGGAAGAGCGAATGTAGTCCCCATTTTCAAGAAGGGTAGTAAAGAGGATCCAAATAACTTTAGACCGGTTAGCCTAACTCCTGTAGTCTGTAAAATTCTTGAGAAAATAGTTAAAAAAGGGATTTGCCAACATCTAGAGAGTAACAAGGAGTAACAAGGGAAGGAAGTACCCTAGGAGACCTTACGGTCCATTCAGAGAGGGTACCTTTGGACTAGCAATCGAGCAGGCACATGGCTGCTCAATTGTTTTGCGTCCCTAAACGGCCACTTTTCAAGACTTTGTCTAGTCTTGACTTGAACTGGCCAACATATTCACTGTTGACAACTTACACTGGAAGTGCGGTACACTTACCGCAGATAATGTAAGTGAAAAAATTTCCACACAGATTGCGGTTGTAACGCTTCAGTTTAAGTTTGAAGCCGTAATTGCGCGTTCTGTTCTCACTCAGTGTGAAAATATCCCGGTAGTCAACATTGTCGAACCCTCGAAGTATTTTGAAAACTTCGATAAGCTGACCACGCAGTCTACGGGTTTCCAGCGAGAAAAGATTTAATTCCCTTACTCTATCCTCATAACATTTATGTCGGATAAAGGGAATCAGCTTGGTTGCCCTGGCTTGTACGCGTTCCAACCTTGCGATATCCTTTCGAAGCAAAGGACTCCAAAATTGTACGGCATACTCCAGGTGCGGCCGAACGAGGGAGTTGTACAGACAAAGTACTATCTCCTTGTTACTGTATCCAAACTGGCGCTTTATGTAGCCTAACATCCTTTGGGCTTTCTTCTCCGCCTCGATGCACTGTTTCGAGAACTTGAGGTTGCTAGTGATAGTTACACCCAAGTCCTTCTCAGTTTCACTTGATTCAAGAGCAGTGCCCTTAAGGATATACTGAGATTGGGGGTTTCTGTGGCCAATATGCATCACTTTGCATTTGCCACGTGTCCGACCACTCCCCAATCTTCCCAAGATCTTCCTGCAGGCGTGCAGTATTTCCATCCTTTGCAACGTTCATACCAAGATTGGTATCGTCGGCAAATTTGGAAATCTTCGCAACCATGTCACCGTCCATGTCGTTGACGTAGATGATGAATAGTAGTGGTCCCAGGACAGAACCTTGAGGCACCCCGCTAGTAAAGGGCACCCACTCAGAAGCCTGTCCATTCACCACCACCCGTTGCCGTCTGCCACTTAGCCAGTTCTCGATCCAGCTGGCTACTTTTCCGTCTATGCCCAGCGCTTGCGCTTTCCGGAGAAGGCGGCGGTGTGGTACCTTATCAAAGGCTTTCTGAGTGTCTAAGTAGACCACATCCACCGGCTTTCCCCGATCGTGCTCACTGAAGACGAAGTGGAAGAATTCCACAAGGTTCGTCAGGCATGACTGTTGCCTTCGGAAGCCGTGCTGGGAACTCCTCAGTAGCAGGTTTGACTCTAAATACGACGTAATTTTGTCCACCATCATGCTTTTCATGAGTTTACCGACTATCGAAGTCAGACTGATAGGTCGGTAGTTTGAAGGTTGGCTTCGGTCTCCTTTCTTGAAGATAGGAGTCACTTCCGCTTCACGCCAGTCTCTAGGAACGCATTCGGTCTGGATTGACATGTTGAAGATTACACTTAGGTGTCGTGACACTTGATTGCGCACTTATTTTAACACTTTAGGTAGAACCCCTGTGGGCTAGGTGACTTATTCGTCATTAGGTCACTGATCTTCTTTTTTATTTCCCCTTCGGTGAAGTCCATATCCTCCAGCTTTTCCCTCGAGTAGGAATCCATTGGCTGGGGGATGTGACCACACTCTTCAGCAAACACTGAAGAGAAGTAGTCGTTGAGGAGGTTAGCATTTTCTGCATCTGAATGTATTAATGTCCCCTCCTCATTTCTCAAAGGGCCAATCGTTCGACAGATTGGTTTACGGCTGTTCACATATCCAAAAATCTCCTTGGGATTCTCTTTACAGAGTCTCGCCACTCGGAGTTCCTCAGACCTCTTAGCCGGCCTTATGCTGGACTTCACTCTCCTGGCTAGCCTCCGGTATTCGTTAAAGTCACCCAAGATCTTTGATTGCCGGTACACAGTTCGTAGATTTGATTGTATCCTTGACATACAACATCACACCGCCACCCTCTCTGTCTGGCCTATCTTTCAGGAAGAGCTGGTAACGGGGAATCGTGAATTCACCTTCAAAATCTCGGCTTGAGGTTTTTATCCACGACTCCGTTATGGCCACAAATCTCAGGTTCCTCTATTGCTACGAGGCCTCGGAGCTCAAGAAACTTATTCCTGATTGACCTCGCATTGAACTGAACAACTTTGAGGGAGTCCCCTAGTGTAGGACTCCCTACGCTTTTCCGTTTCCCGGCTTCTCTGTTTTCGTTGTCACACCCTTTTTGACGACCTCCGAGAAGGTCGTTCCAGGAGTGACACGGGCGTGCTGGCGCACGTCCGCTTTCGCTCTGTTTCGAACGCTCCTTTGGGTGCGTTCCACGACATCTTGAATTAGGTTGGTGAGAAAGGCCTTATCTTTAAAGGAGAGATGTACCCCGTCCCTTTGGTAGACGTCATCTATACCGATAAAGGTACGATAGGGGTCCACGAAGAAGACTCCTTCTGCCGTGCAGAGATCCGCCAACCTTCTGTTCACTGCGACGGGAGGGGTCAATCAGCGATGCTCAGCTTTCGTTTAGATCAGGTAGATCATGTTTGACTAATTTACTAGACTTTCTGGAGTTCGTAACAAATCAAGTAGATAAGGGAGAGAATGTAGATGTAATTTACTTGGATTTTAGTGAAACATTTGGTAAGGTACCACATAGGAGACTAGTTCATAAATTAAAAATGATTGGGATATGTAGGGGTGTTTCAAATTGGATAGCTGAGTGGCTGAAAGACAGGAAGCACAGGGTAGTGCTAAATGGTGTAAAGTCAGAGTGAAGGGATGTTATCAGTGGGGTTCCTCAGGGATCAGTTCTCGGTCCATTATTATTTGTCATCTATATAAACGATCTTGGGGAGGCAGTTAATAATAAAGTGTCAATTTTTGCGGATGATACCAAATTATCAGCTGTAGTTAAAGATATTGATGATAATTTTAAAGTGCAGGGGGATTTAAATAAATTGTTATCCTGGTCACAAAAGTGGCAAATTACTTTCAGCCTTGATAAGTGCAAAGTTATTAACATGGAAAAAATTAATAGAGAATTTAACTATAAAATAGATGGGCATTAGCTGAGCTCAGTAGAGGATGAGAAAGATCGTCATTAAGGTTTTTTAAGCAGTGCATTGAAGCAAAAAATAGGGCAAATAGAGTGCTGGGTTTCATTAAGAGAAATGTCAGTTACAAAAGTAAGGAGGTTATTCTTAAACTCTATAACTCTTATGTTAGGCCACATCTAGAGCACTGTATACAGGCATGGTCCCCACATTTTAGACACGATATTAACCTTCTTAAGTCAGTGCAACGGAGGGCAACAAAGATTATTTCTTCCCTGAGGCACCTTGAATATATAGATCGACTGAGGGTATTAAATATGTTCTCGTTCGAAAGGAGGTGTGTGAGAGGGGATTATGATTGAGCTCTTTAAAAAAATTTCTGGGATAGATAAATTGGATGTTTGCAAGTTTTTTGAGTTGGATGATGGAAATCGCACTAGAGGTCACCACTTGAAAATTAAAAAGCAAGGGTATAGGTTGGATTTAAGAAAATATTTTTTCACCAATAGAGTGGTAGACTTCTGGAACAAATTACCGCGGAGGGTAGTAGGTATTCCAAATTTGAATGTATTTAAGAGTAGGTTGGATGAGTTTATGGGGAGGGAAGGTTGTGATGGCTCCTAAGTTTTGTATAAATTAATATTGTTTGTATATATCTATAGCTGCTTGATTTAGTTCTTGACAAGCCTTGATTGGTGATACCCTTGTTTCTGGAGGCAATCCTCTGGATGAAGTTTTCTTGGGAGTTAGGGTGCCTTAAAAAGAGGCCGTTTGACTCGGATGACCTATGATGGGCCCTTGGGGCTTTTGTGATCTGTTATATTATATTGTGGGGGACTTTGATTTTGTCTTCCCCTGGTGATGGTGCTTTTTGTGGGTGGGTTTTGACGGATGCAGATGACCTTTGATAGGCCCTTGTGGCTTTTGTCATCCGTGAAATTATGTTATGTTATGTTATGTTAAAAAGCAGTCGCGTTTCTAGATGAGAGCGATAATTTTCCTCAGCACGATAGCCGTTTCTTAGATGACCCTGCCCGGCCATCGCTCAGCACGGAAGCGTTCTTCACTATACAACGATCCTCCTTTCTCACATATAACGCAGTTTACTTTGCACTTATGCACAGTTTCGTCGCTCTGATAGACTCTGATTATGTGGGAATATCATCCTCTCCCGTATCCTTTAAGTAAGAGACCAAAAGGTACAAGAAAGCAAAAAGGTGATGCTCACCGCGCTTGACCTGTATCTGACTCCCTCGATTGACGATCATTCACTTCCGAGTTCCAATCAATGCTAATCCCCGTCTCCGGTCTACCGTCGTTATTGGCTTTCGCCTCAAGACCGTCGTTTGCAGTCCTTTCTTCGCTTACGGAGCACCATATCCCGATAAAATTAATGGAATATCGACTAAATTGATGACTGATGTAGCTGACATCGTATAAAGTAATAGACTTGTAATTTACAAGTAATAGACTTGTAATGTCGCCAAAATGCGACATACACTCAAAGGTTTAGAACCCACTTGGAGGGATCCTGATGATTCTCGTCTCTTAATTCTTTCATGTAGGTGAGTTCACTCAAATTGGTCATGAACCCTCAATATTCCGCCTAACTCTATTATAAGATGAATTACTCGTTTAGTGTCTCAGTTAAATTCGGTACCTAGACGTTAGAAGTCCAAAACCATATCCACGAGGCAATGAGAGCTCCATTGGTTTCTTGCATCGTCTTTTGTTTAATTCAGGTTCGAAGTGGCCGTAGAACTATAGATACTAGACTTATCTGTATTACTGGTTCCAACAGAATTATTATTTTGTAAATATATATGGAAAATAATTTAAGTAGCTAAAAGAATTTTTGGGAAATTATTTTTTTATAAGATTATGTCATTCCATTGGTATGAATTTGCGACTTCTTGGTTGTTTTAAAATTATTTTTTAAAATCAAATTCCCCTGATTTTAATAAGAAACTAGAGTACAGGTGCTGTTAAAAAAGAAGCAATATTTAAGTAATAATTATCTTATAATTCTTATGACCCTCAAGTAATAATAATAATAATAATAATAATAATAATAAAAAACTAAGATGAAACCTATATAAGCTTTTACTTTGCTATGTTGCTTTTACTCCATTTCTAATTTTCTAAATATCTCTTTGGCGTTGAAGTGAATCTCTTTCTTGTCACATTTGAGAAGAGTAAACAAAGTTTTCACGTTGATTGATGCATTTTATTCTAACGTCTCTTTAAACGCTATCGACGTCATCAGAATATATATATATATATATATATATATCTCAAAGTAGCGCGAGAGAATGATGAAAATGAACCCATTAAACCACATTGGTTCTCTGCGTTGCATAGTGCACTAAAGGCTTACTTTTAACTGTGATCAAAGCGGTGCTCGCTGCCTCAGTGTACCTGGTTCGAATCGCTTTCCTGCACGGATTTTTTCGAAAAAAGGTAATAAAAATATTACTGCAAGTAAAAATTTATTCCGTTTTCTCTTTCAATGTGGTTTAATGGATTCATTTTCATCATTCTCTCGTGCTACTTTGAGATATATATATATATATATATATATATATATATATATATATATATATATATATATATATATATATATATATATATATATCACAGACACATGGCATGTTAGTTCTGATGTAATCAAAAATTGTAACATAACATAAAGTGAAGGATGAGAAAAGTTACTAGAGTCTCTCAAAGGTCACCCCAGTCATAGAATCTAGCATCCTGTAAAGCCACTGCCATGATATAACCTTCATTAAGAGGATTGCGTTATCAGCCATCAACCCAGTGGGTTTATCATACTGAGTTTTCAACACAAGACCCCAGAACATGGAAATATTAATATCAACTTGGCTATAATACATATTTACCTCGAAAATCAGTTTTCCTATATAAACTCTTCCCTCATTTTTACTGGTCTAGTTTTCTTTCGAATGATGTTAAACTATAGCTATTTACAACATCCTCAGACAATGCATTCCAGGAATCAATGACACTATTAGTGAAATATTTGTGCATCTTCATATGTTGGTTAGACCACAAACAACCTTAAAACTCTCGCCTATCACTACCGTTTCAAGCCAAGAAAAATTCCCAACCGCTCCTATACAAAAGTCCAATAAAACTATTACCCATTATTTTATTATAAAAACTAAAGAATTTATGCACAAACTATATATAATCTAACTATATGGGTGGTACCCAATTACTCCTTCTTTCTTGTTATATAAACTAAGTTAAAATTTATATGAGTCGTTAAAGTAAATCCCTCATCCAGTGAAAAGCTTAGGTTTAACATCTCAAAAATGATAAGAAAGGAGCTCGATTTCAACGGCACAAAGATATTTTGAAAATTATAAGTAGCCTGCAACATCCCACTACTATTACATTTAACCAAATGTAGGTATATTTAATAAAAAGTAAACTTCGCTAACCGTTAACCAATAAGTTATCTTCATTAATCGTTAATCCATTAAAAGGTAACGGGAGTTAACGCTAGAGCGTTAACGTTATTATTTTATTATATATTTTTTCTTCTAAAACCACCTCATAACTATAAAATATAAAAATCGAAAAATTTATAAAGGACAAAAAAATGCAAAAAAACATAAAAAACTTTAATGTGACACAATATTAGTATTAAACTAGAAAAATACGATTCATACAGTAGCGGAATGCAACAAAAGGAAAAACAATAACACATGAAAGAGATTTTAAAAAATGACACGATAGACGATAAAGACATAATTTATATTTTTGTTTCCCTAATCTTCTCGTTATAAATATTGCCCATGAGATGGATGTTACCCTTCATGAAAAGTAGCATCTTAAACTTTTCATCAGACAGGGATCATCTCTTGGCCCTCAAGATGTCCTTGCCAAAGGAGAACAAACACTCTACTGCAGCACTAGAGGGGATGGCTGTGTTGAACTTGATGAACAAGCCCACCAACACTCGCTCTCCCAAGAAAGCAGCATCTATCAGCAAGTCCTTGGAGTTGGTCTCCAGCCAGGTCTTGGTCAAGCTCTGTGACTTGGCCTTCATTGACCTGTGGCTCATGATTTCTTATTACCTGTTAACGGCAGTGAAGACGTCATACTCCTCATCTTCGTTGTTGCTGCTTTGACTATTGCTGTTCAATTCGTCCACGTGCTACCTACAGATCTCTTCGACTTTACTCTCCATGCTTTTCCTCACTGTGGTGACCTGGAGTTTGTCATACTTCTCTAACTACAAAAGGCGAAATTTGGGTTGGAAGGCAGCAGACAGCTCATAATTCTCAAAGAGGTGCCGAAATCTTTTTTCGATGCCTGCTAAAAGCACGTCAACTAAGAAGTTGCAGTAGACGAGGTCTTCTGACTTAAAGTCCTTGAGCCTGAAGATCGTTGCAGCAACTGTTGATGTATGCTTGATCCTCCCCTGGATCTGGTCGAGCGCTTGAGCTACAGGTGACATAAACTATAATTAAAGCAATGAAGTATTAGCTCTTATTAATTTAGTAACTTTTAGAAATTAACCTTTGTAGGGAAACAAACTAGTAAAGAATATACTGCCAAATTAAATAATTTAAATGCCAATATTAATTTTATAATTTATTTTTATTATTAATTTAATAATTTAGTATACTCCTTCAATAAACCGTGTCGTAGAATAGACTCTCGATGATATACCATATGTAACTATTCGTTGAGGGAATTATTCTAATATTTCGAGTGCATGGTAATCTGATTGACCGAGGTTATTTATCTTCAATATGCTTTAGAAGTGGAACTGAGCTCAATGATAATAATATGGCTATCATTAATAAAATAGAGTTTTATTAATTAAACTATCAACAACACAAAAAAAGAAAATGTTTACATAACGGAGAATGGAAAGGTTCGTGGGAATATCTGACTAATCCGAGGATTAAGATTTGGAGAGCTTTAAAAAGGTAAACAAAGTTAAAGGTAATGCTAAGCTTACGTAATTACAAAGTTGTTGTGCAGAGGAAGACGATGCGTAGGAATCTTTGGTCCACTGGCGAGTTCCAGCAGAAGGGTTCTTCGGGGGTTGTCCTTAGCGAAGGGGAAGGACTGTCTTCGAAGAGTGAGAGCGAAGTCGGACTCGGAGATACGAGCGATCTTTGTGACAGCAAATCGGGGATGTTCTAAATGAACAATGGAGGTTATCGTTGAAACCAATCGTTCTCTTAAAGAACGTTAAAAGGGGGAAATTAAATTATCCTGACGTGATGTCTTGGGAATGAGATCCGTTTCTTGACGAACGGGCTTGAAGAACACTGTCTGTTCTAATGTTGTTCTCTTCTGAACAACATATGGGGTGAGAACCGTCTCTTGTCAACGGGCTCAAAGAACAATGGCTGTTCTAACGTTGTTCTCTTTCTATACAACAGGGGGGGGAGGGTGAGAACCGTTTCTTGTCAACGGGCTCAAAGAACAATGGCTGTTCTAACGGTGTTCTCTTTCTAAACAATAGGAGGAGGGGAGGGTGAGAACCGTTTCTTGTCAACGGGCTCAAAGAACAATGGCTGTTCTAACGTTGTTCTCTTCCTGAACAACAGGGGGGGGGGGCCTTATTGACTTGGCGTCTCGAAGGCACGAACCTTGGCACTCAAGGGATATTGTCCTCTTCTGGACAATAATGGTGGATCTCGAGGTACACAAGGTGAGACCGGATCGGCGTGATGCTCGCGAAGATAATCTGGATCTGATCTGCTCTTACTGGGAAATGCTATTGTATAAGTACCCGGAGCCGTCTCCAGGGCGTAGGGGATAATTGAGTGGGGGACTTCGGAGGAATGCCCCGGTCGCGCCTGGGAAAATACCTTATCTGCCCATAAGCCTAACTCAATCTGGCGAGATCGACGAATGTAGGCAAAATGGAGGGGGGGGGGAATGATCTCCTTGGTTAAATATTGACTCAGGTGGCGATAACGCACCCTGCTTGCTCTCGCAGATGCACGTGGGTAGCAATGTTTCTAACCATGTGATAGCGGCTGAATTTAAGCGGCCTCAGACCGTTCTATCACAAACCGACATCCTGATTGTTGAAACTGTTGACTTCAGTTGGGCCATGACTCTGTAGAGAGCAGTCCTCTTAATTTCAAGGGTGGTGTTTAGGAATACCACAGTCATAGGTGAAGTTCCACCTCGTTGTGCTGGGGACAACCAGCTTCATTCCCACCTCAGCGTAGATACTGTCTGCTGCCACGCTGCTGGGATCCTAGAGATTCTAGAAGCACTGCATGTCACTTTAAACACTGCAGTCTGCATCCTTGCTGGTCACTAGGTCAAAGGTGGAGGCAACACACCTTATATGGACTGGGATCGCCAACGATGGTGTGGGCATCATCGCGCGCAGGGTGAGCCACAAGAACAGCTAGGGTAGTCTGTCAGGGAGACATAACCAAATTCCTGCTCGAGCTCGTTCACGGATCCTACCAACAGGGCTTTCACAGTAGCAGCATCCACATCAGAGTGGTCCTCCACATCCTGAAACAATGGCAAGTACGAGTATGTCAGTGTTTCAACATCTGTTCCAAACTGGACAAAGACCTTCACAAAGTTACTGCTATTGTCTGCTGTTACCCTGAAATAGAAAATAATCCTAAGTTGTAAATAAAATGAGCATTACAATTAGTAAATATTAAAATTTAATTTCATTTATTGAATAAAATTAATATATAACTTATTTTTAAATAAGACCCTGATACGAATTATTAATATGACTAATAGAGTAATAAACAAATAAAGCAATAATCTGATATTAATAGAATTCAAATATCACCTATCTGAAATCCAACCTGGTGATTTTGTTCTGAATGTGGAATTCATAATGGACGTTGACTATAACTTTTGCAAGCCTATCATTGGTATGATGGCCTAGCAGCCCTCCGGTTAATTTCTGCCCAGTGGTCGGCTTCAACCAATGGACTCTCATGCCCAGGTAAACTTTTTTGTGGGCATACCAGCAGTCAGCTGTGGTAACCACACACTGGACAACGCCAAGAACTCTGAAATTTTTAAAATGTCCTAAAAGTTTTAATATTTCAATTTTTAAAGTCAAAATGTAAATTTGGTGATATAAAGTAACTCAAATATAAATATACCGTATACGATACCTTCCATGAAGTTAGCAACATCCTCACTCAACTATGACCTCACTATAACGGAATTGTGGAAATATCCTTATTGGAATGAGATATCCTTATAAACGAGTCATTTTAGAAAATCGTAAAAAACTAATAATAAAAAATTCGAAATAATCAAAGAGAAAACTCGATAGTTTTGTGTATATTGGACTATTGATATTATTTTTCACATCAATACTAAATTTAGGAGTAGAAACAATATGAAAATATTATTCTTATTATTGAGGATAAAGATTATAAAAAATAAAATTATCTGATCAAAGACTTCTTCAAGTCAATATGCGATTTAACGATTCACCTGTCCATCGTCCTCCGGGTTCTGGAGTTCTTGCTGAGATTCAGCGTCTTGATCAGCTTCTCAAAGGTATTGGACTCTACAACGATGAGTGGCAGCATGTTTGTTACGAACAGATCCACAATCTTTTGGACCACAACACCCTCGGGTACGACACTTCTAGAAACAGTGATACCAAGGGACTCGCCAGAGCTTAGCTGTCGTGCTTTATTGGCTCTAAGAGGTGAAACAGACTGTTGTTGCTGAAATCAGAAGAAAACCTCCGTTTGTGTTTTGACGCTTTTCTATGATGGAACCTGCATTGACGCTCTCCTCAAACTGTATGAATTTGGCTGGTTAGGTCTTCTTTCTATGCTGCTTAATATTATTGTAGCTTGTCTTGTGCCCCTTTATTAAGACAGTCTTGGACAAGTACAGCTGACAGCTGAAAAACAACTTATCTGTTTCCATTAACTTGAAGATAAAGTAGTCGTCCAGGTGGGGCGAGGCGTTCTGAGCCTCTTCCTATTGATGCCTAGTGACACTATCGGTTTCAGAATCAACAATGTGAACACATTCAAGTGCTACAGATACCATAATTAGTTCATAAATTACAAAAGCTGAATTGTTATTTAGTCATTTTTTGGCTACAAATTGCCTTGAAACTAAAAAAAATACGCACTGGGTTACATGTATTTTTCTGTTTTCATTTCGAAACAGTCTAAAACCGGCGTACCACTGCACCGTCACAGACAACCTCTCATCCTTATTGCCAGAAGCAAACTGAAAGCGCTGCTTAGTCATTCCTACGCATTTGGGACAATTATCGAAAATTTACACGCTAAAACTGGAATGGAATATGAATATACTTCAAACTATTTCTCAGGTTAACGGACTTGAGTCAACGGAAGGTAAATGCTAGAAAAGTTAATTAAAGCCTCAATGATTTTCAAAGTTAACTTGAAAGTAAATCGTTAACGAAAAGGTTAATTTCTTTAATTAATCATTAACTATTTGATATCCAGCTCTGCTAATAACAATACAAATAAGAATGAATAATAAAATATAAATAATAAAGGGTAAACCCCTTTGCTAATTAGGGGTGGTGGGAGGCTTAGAAAAAAGTCTTCATAGAATCCAGAATGTGATATTTTACACATACTCGGTCTGCGGATGTTAGCTAAGATGGGTCTTCACACTTCGATCAGCACTACTCGGCGACTTTGTCCATGCACTTTAACCCATAAAGTATGGGCAACCATAGCCACTTCATATGTATAGTGGAAACGTTTAAAAAGAGTCGGTATCCAAGCACACGCCGCAACAAATACTTCACCCAACCATCGGGCTTTCGGCTTTCACAGCAGGTATGGTCTTTGCAGTGTAGCCTGCCAGTCAGCCTGATGTTAGTAAGAGGCTGGAAGTGCAGGGAGGTACCAGATTCTCCCTGGATAGTAAGAGGAAAAGTTGGGATGGATAGCCTAGAGTAAGTAATAAAGAAGAATAGGGATAGGGGGGTACCCTAAGCAGTAGGTTACGTGATCACCTATTATTTTCATATCCCGGCACTGGGACCAAAAAAGTGTACCTGTTTTTCCACGTTTCAGTTGCAGCACAAGTGTTACCTCTAGCTAAAGGACCCACCCCTTGGGTGCCAGAAGTAAGTGAGGAGTGGTTGTAAAATGGGGAAGGTAGAAAAGGTCGAAAATAGTGAAAGACATAGGTGGGCGCGATAACGAAGAAATGTATCACGATAACCGATAAATCGATAACGATAAACTTATCGGCGATAACCGATAAACGATAACTGGCGATACATTTATCGCCCGATAAGGTGATAACCGATAAATCGATAAATCCAAAATTATAATACAATATTGATTATTGACTATATATAGCGTTATTTTATTATACAATAATAAGAATATTTGAATACTGTTTCTTAGTTTCTTACCTGGTGAGGCTCTCCTCCATTTCCTCATAGGTTTTGAAGATCCTCCTCCCAGCTCGGACCTACCTATTTCTGCCCCCAAGGCACGCGCGGCTCGCCCCTGTACTAAGCTGGAACTAAAAACTGAAATTATCGATTATCGCTAGTTTGGAACCAAAGGTATTGGCGATACCGATGAATCGATAACGCGGAAAACAAATATATCGGATAACCGATAACCCGATATCGTTATCACGATAACGCCCACCTATGGTGAAAGATATCAATTCGCAGGTCCTGTAAACAATGAGGCAGGGTTTATATAATACTGCGGGCACTGGGGCAGTGAAGCCATGCCAATAGGATGCTTAAGTGCAGGCACAAGGATCGGAAGGACGTGCCGTTCCTCCAGGTACCAAGTCTAGCAGTCTACACAAGGTAGCTCAATGAGGGATATATGAATAACTAAAAAAATATTCCCGACCCAATTAATAAAAATCTTACAATTTATTTTAAAACATTTCTTAAAAGTTTTTTAGCATTTTACTGACATACTCAAAAATCCTTCCAATTTCTATTAGTTTAATATCGCATAAACACATCTTTTTAGGTGACATTCAACATTGTGTAACCATTACAATAAGAAGAAAAATCCGCCTGATTTAATATTTGAATGTACAAACCTCGATAGAGCACGAAACACTATTATAAACATCTGATCCTTACTAAACAATTTAAATTTGGGGCTAAATTTTTAAACTAGACAATTTCTATTTAAGGAGGACTTCATTTTATCATATTACACATACTAACATGGCCGCCCCTACATTCTTATTTTAAGTGTTCATGGCAAATAAAGTGGTGACGGAGGACGGGAATCTAAAGTTGCATGCCATTGCGCCGCGCCTTTTCACTTGGATCGACCTCTGATTGCCTCGAGGGCTTTAGGTCGTCTTCTCTCGCCTCCGAATCAGGCGCATCCGTGGGCCACAACGCCCCCTGGTGGAGCGCTCCCTTTAACTTTACTGTGACGCCTGATTGGTTTCCCAGACTGCCCGGCACATCTCGTTAAAGGCCCCAGTCTGAGTGATCTTCGCGTACGCTACCTGTCCCACTACCGAGACGAGCGGGATCACTCACCTGTCTCTTGTACTCGGGACGGATTCGTACCCACATACTTGTGGACTATCTGACTTTTTGGAGGAGGCTAGCCTCTTCCATTGTTTCAAGTTTTAGAGCTGTTGGGTGCATTCTAGGGCCCCGACTGGATCGTGCCTCCCTCCGGTCTCTGATCGTGCATTTCTCTTGTGCTTTTTAATTTTAGTTGTTGTTTTTTCTGGGGGGGGAGAGGTATAGTTGGTTGTGGATTCTTTTGGTTTAAATTTATTTAGCCTATTTGTAGCCTAAAATAATAATAATAATAATAATGTGTAATTTCAACGGCTATAATCCTTGCTCGCACACTTTTAAAATTAAAAGAAAACAAAAACCTTTTGTGTTTTGGTACAGTACCTCACAACCGAAAATTTTCCTCTCCGCCTATTTTTAAACCTAATCTTGAGATTTCAAAGTTTTTTTCCTTGATATTTTTCAATTATTTTATTATAAAACACTAACTTATCACAATTATAATTAATACCATTCCGATATCTCTAATTATACAAATTATTATATTTTAAACTATCCAAATTTAAATCATTTGTATAACCACCCAGAGTATCGCCTACAACTGCTCTATACGAGTATACGGGCCCTGTACTTTGGGTGCCAAGGAAAACAAACAGTTTCAGCACTCTCTACACCCCTCTTATCACGCCCAAATTATTAAATAATAATAATTTCTACACATTAGCCAGGTCAATCTTTTACCCAGGCAAATAATTGGAAAGTACGTCTACAGCTTAGGTATGTAGTTAAATGTAGCAAATTTTATTTTTACGGACAGCCTAAACTGAATATAGTAGATAATTGATAATGATTTATTTATTTTAAAAAAAAACACGCGATTGATCTCATGGCATGGAACAAAAATTGTAAATTTAATAGTTAGATGATTTTAAAAAAATAATCCAGGAAAATCAATCGAGACAAGTGCCTCATTTGCCTCGATGTAGCTACAGCCTAGAATACAACAACATAAAACTCTGAAGGGTAATGGTGATTGAGAACCAATGCATTGAGCGAGCAACCAAGGTTGAACCAATGAATACGCGCAAAGTTTGGTGGCAATGACCCACGTGGTTGCCAATCATCTTAAGTCGTTCTCTTAGCAAGAGGGAAAGTCTCTCCAATGACCTGAGGCGTTTTGTGATAAGATGATAAATGGTTATTTTATTGATGGTTTCCCATGGTTTAAATCACTTACAAGTGCCTTTGAATGGCTAAATCAGGCTTCTGCCACTAGATGGCGCCACCCAGCGCCAAATCCGATGGTAGATTTGAAATATCCAGGGTGAATACCCCTATGTCCTATGTTCATATGGGTCATTTCATGGCTCTAAATAGGTACAATTTGAAAATTGAACTTTACTCCTCTTGAAAAAAAAGCGACGCCTAGACTTGGCGCTTCGCCGCAGGTAAAAACAGCTTTCATTTGCATTGCCCTTAAAAATAATTAATCAATCAATGGGCCGCAAAACGGGAAGAATTTAGGTTCCCTGATATTAATCTACTGGAGCAGCGGTCCTCAATCCTCAAACTCGGCCCGTCATTTGTTTTTGAATAGACCTTCGTGAATTTAGACCTTTTTTTTTATAGTTTTAAATTATCGAAAATATATATCATGAGACGTTTAAAACTTTAAATGATATAAAATTAAAGTTTCAGTTTCCATAAACAATTTTACTGAAACACACACTCAATCTTTAACGTAAGGTTCATATTTTCACTGCGTCGGAAAGCAGATTGCAGTGAAAGAATGGAGGTTGCTCAGTAAGCATAATTTTGAAGTGTGGTCTATTTGCACCTATCTCGGTGCAGCTGGGTGCAGTGCCATTTTATGTTGCGTTTACTTGGTATCTTATCAGTATGTAGACATCATGGCGAAACAATAGATTCGGAATGTGGTGCTTTTAATGAGCATAGAGAGGGGGGTGGAACGTTTTTTCAGCGAAGGATGTGCAGGGTAGTCCGAAAGTCTTGCCACCCTCTACCGAAAAGTAATAAGAACAATAGAAGAACAATATAATAATATCAAACACATGTACTGGTTTTAGTGTATTAACTTTCATTGGCACTGTTACACATCGAGAAGGTCTGTATGAACACCAGAATGCACACGATTCTGTGCCCATACACTTGCAATCAGCCTCTCTTCCAAACTGTAGGAGCTCGAGTCAGACACCTGAAATAGAAAATTCAAACAATATTTACATGGAGGGCCAAAACTTTCGGACCACCCTGTACATAGATGGTAAAACTTTTTTATATACAGTGACACTAGCTGTTCTGAACGAGTACAATATACGGGATCATTACCAGACTAAACATTTATCACAATATTCCCAACTTAAAGAAAAATAATCTTCAGAAAAACTAAACAAATTAAAATGTAACAAGTATCTCAGTCCAGCCAAATTTCTTTAAAACTACAAAACGAAAATGTGGCTGCAACTAAAGCAAGTTCCTGCATCTTATTTGTTAGCTATGCCGAGAAAAAAAGTTTACTGGTGCCGATTTTATTAAATTTGGTTTGATTGCGGAAATGTGCCCCAAAATAAGGATATTAGCTTATCCGAGAAAATAGTTACTCGAAGAATTGAGGACATTGGTGATTTATCACGAAGAGTCAATAAACAAGACAATTGATTTTGAATTGTTTTCCTTGGCTCTTGACGAGTCAATATATATTATTGATACGGCGCAATTGTTTTTTTATTCCAGGAGTCAATGTTAATTCTGGTGGTCACTGAAGAATTAATCACTATGAACAGTCTATATGGGACAGCTACAAGGACGAATATGTTCAAAGAAGTTGAGAGTACATTAACTCAGTGTAACTTGAAGGGAAATTTGCGAAGATGTGTAACTAGTGATGATGGTAAAAATATGAGTCGAGCAGGACATAGTTTAGTTCAGGGATGGGCAATAATTTTAAGCAGAGGGCCATATTTAAGCTTATGCAGAGCTTTGCTGGCCGCACTTAAACAGTTATATACAAATATCGAATACATTGAGTTAATTGCAATTACCTTTGTGCATTTGTTTGCATATACTACATAACCATAGATAGAGCTACACATTAATAACTAAGGGTAATTCTTTGGCATAGTTTTGTCACCCCTTTTGAACTGTTTCCAAACTTATATCACATGGAATCCGAACCACGATTTACAATTAATTAGTGATGCAAAATGCAATATTGCAAAACTTAAAGGACTGAAAATATAAAACTAGATCTAAATAAATTGAGTTTGTTGGGGAACGCAAACCATTAAAATATCGAAGGCGTTCAAAATTTGACAGAATTAGCGCATAAGGTGAGATTTTGGCAAAATGTTAAAAAATTATTTCTCAATATTTTTTCGAATTCGGAAATGAGACGCGGGCTACATTTAAAGCCTTCGCGGGCCGTATGTGGCCCGCGGGCATCAATTTGCTCACCCCTGGTTTATTTCGATACTTTTATAAAGCTTGTTCCATGTAGTGTTTAAAGCCTATGGTTATTCTTTATATTATCAATAGATACTTTACGAAAAATATTCGAATCTATCAGTGGCGGAGTCGGGATAAAAATTTGGAAGGGGGAGGGGGCTCACCTGAATTCCTCCTTATGAGTAGTCCGAGAAAAGTGCATTGATGATTAATAATGATTATCTTACACATCATTGATAATAAATAACAGTAACTCACACAAGAGTGAGCACTAACTCTTCAGATCCGATTTTTTTACACACAGAAAATTATGAATTGTAGTTTCTTGGACGTCAGCTAAGGTATAATACTGACTTTAATATTTTTTTTTGACATTTACCTATATTTTAGACATGTATCATATAAGATACATTCGATCACAACGGCCTAAAAACCTGTTTATATATATATATATATATATATATATATATATATATATATATATATATATATATATATATATATATATATATATATATATATATAGGTTGAGGATAAATTCCAAAATGAGACATGAAAAGTTTCTCATTTAATTAAATGCAACGTTTCGGGTACCTTACCCATCTTCTGGTCTATAAGATAGATTTAGAACAAGTTTAAAATTACGAAAATTATAATGCACACAAGGATTAGAAATAAATTATTTAGTTAACTGAAATTTAGACAAATCGTTATATATTTATCCATATTTAAAGTACCCATAATTGATCCATATCTAAAGTTTTAATAGTTTTCAAACGATTTGTCTAAATTTCAATTAACTAAATAATTTATTTCTAATCCTTGTGTGCATTATAATTTTCGTAATTTTAAACTTGTTCTAAATCTATCTTATAGACCAGAAGATGGGTAAGGTACCCGAAACGTTGTATTTAATTAAATGAGAAATTTGACATGTCTCATTTTGAGATTTATCCTCAACCTGAAAATAAGCCTTCTTAGAAGCAAACACCTATAGAATATATATATATATATATATATATATATATATATATATATATATATATATATATATATATATATATATATATATATATATATATATATATATATATATACATATATATATATATATATATATATATATATATATATATATATATATATATATATATATATATATATATATATATATAAATAAAATTACGAAAAAGAAATATAAACATAAAGGGGTCTGAAATTTACCCTCTATGATACCCCGCTCCCTCCCCTTCAGATCCATGCCTAGAATCTATCCCGTGTGGTTAGAGCAGTAATGCCAACGTTGAACTTCATTCAGACTCGTTGGCTTAGCCATGGTCAGTTCCGACTAAAACTTGGAGAAGTGCCACGCCCTACTAACTCTAATGCTGAAGGGAAACTGGTGCTTGCTCTCAGGTCGTCTTTTTCACTCTATGGAATCTCCCACATCTATTCGATACCTGCATAGACCCAACAAAGGGTGAAAGAGGAAGTTAAGTTTTCTTAAAAAAAAAGGTCAGTTCCGCAATTAATTTTTTTCAGAAATAGAAGTTGAGTACCCTGCCTCGCTCTACCACAAACCAGTTCGGTGGTTTAGCAATGGTACAGTTATAAGACGATTATATATATATATATATATATATATATATATATATATATATATATATATATATATATATATATATATATATATATATATATCAGCGTCGATATTGACTTTTATAATAACGAGAAAGCCCTCCCCGACCATTGAGGGTAGGTACCGCCATCCGTCCCGGCAAGGACGGACATACCGACCGGATAATGAAGCCAATATGCTTATAAATGGTGAGTGCGAGGGAACCAGAAGCCGGTGCTCTTTAGGAGGGAGATGGGGGACCTAATCCCCAGTCGAAGGTTAGGCGGAAGCTCCTCGACGGCGCCATTAACTGGATTTCGAAATGTAAAAAAATCCCACTTGGATCGAGGTTTAAAAATGACTGGTGGGACTAAGTCTAACTTTAGTGCTGAACATGTATCTGCTGCAAATGCATGGGAGATCTTTCGTCTGTACACTTCACACATAAACGGGAAGTGTATGAAGCAGTGTGACATTGCCTGAGAATTAAATAACGTTATTTGTCGTCGAAATAACTTGGGTTGAGGATGCTGGCTCAGTCGGTGAGCATCGTGGTTCTAATAATGAAGAGCGCTTGACGATACACGGTTCGAATTACACTTACTTTTCACTTTCATATAGGTGTTAAAATAGTTATCCTATTTTCTCAGTTTCTAAAAATCTCATTTTCTTTATAAAGCTTTTAAATGGTTGAAGTAAACTATTTCAGAGTTTAATTACCTGGTTGTGATACCAGTTTTCCTTTCCTTGGGCTATTAACTACATCCCTTTATAGCATGTGTCATGTGATTTTCCTGTTTTTTATATATATATATATATATATATATATATATATATATATATATATATATATATATATATATATACGTAGGTGAGTCAAAAAGTTCTCAGACAAATGGCATAAAATTTTTATTTGTAATAATACTGTAATCATTTTTCTACATAAGCTCCATTAACATCTATACACTTTCTTAATCTATGAATCCAACGGTAAAGACCATCTTTGTAGAATTCACGGGGTTGTCTCTGGCACCAAGTAATGACCTGCTTTTTTGCTTCATCTAATGATTGAAACCGGGTTCCTTTTAGGTGTCCCTTTAAATTTGGTTAGGTTAGGTAACCTAACCTAACCTAACCTAACCTAACCTAAGCTAACCTAACCTAACCTAACCTAACCTAACCTAACCTAACCTAACCTAACCAAATTTAAAGGGACACCTAAAAGGAACCCGGTTTCAATCATTAGATGAAGCAAAAAAGCAGGTCATTACTTGGTGCCAGAGACAACCCCGTGAATTCTACAAAGATGGTCTTTACCGTTGGATTCATAGATTAAGAAAGTGTATAGATGTTAATGGAGCTTATGTAGAAAAATGATTACAGTATTATTACAAATAAAAATTTTATGCCATTTATCTGAGAACTTTTTGACTCCCCCTCGTATATATATATATATATATATATATACACATTAGGCCACATGAAATTCCAACATGGTTAGAAAGATCCTTGCCTTGTGCAACTTAAAAGTACCTCTAAATTCAGTTGGTACCTGTGGGAGCATGAAACTCAACACGCCATTATCACACAGAATTTCCTTGTCGAGACGGATCAGCGCAACTGTATTTAATTTGGAGTGCTTTATTACCGCTTTCCCCCAGTTTGATAACGCCGTCCCGCTCTGAGGCTCAGCAACCGTGTTCATCTTCCCCCCTTTTGGGGTAGAAGTGAATCTCGCTTATTTCCCTTTCGCCTCGTCGATGCTCCGAAATTATCAAGGTCCATGTTTGCTTAAGCCACGTCCGATATTCCTTGGGACGCCTTGCTGCGCACAGCCTTCTGACGACCATGGCTGTGGCTCCTATTTAAGGTGATGGCTGCAAAGCCTCAGCAGATAGAGAGAGCCCGAGCTTCTTGCCGTCCAGATCCGAGTATCTGTCCCCCATGAAGTTGTCCCTTCGCCCTTGTGATCTCTTCAGCAGATTGTCTTGGCGTAATTCGACCACATCAGAGGAAGATTACAGAAACCCAGTTTACGCCCCGGGAGATTGTCTTGGGTTTCTCTCGTCTCACTACATTGGTTGAGACTTCCTGCCGTCCCGCAGACGAATCTTGATTTGTGATTACTTCTTCCTGGAGCCGATCTAATTTCCACCCCCTTCAGAGTCTCTCTGGACGCCTTCGCATCGGGACCCCATCGACAAAGACCTGCCCATCCACTAGATGTAACCAGGAGTCCTTTCCTCATAAGTCCCACTACTCTGTTCCCAGTCCTAAGAAGAATTCTCCCTTTTTGTGAAATGCCAATAGACTTGCTAAGTCTCTCCTTCCATCCAATTTATTGGTCCCTTATATATTTTTCCCGGACCTAGTTTCCTTAATTTTTGCCCGTCATAATATTATTTGGTCGTACTATTATTATTTAGATTTCCATATTTATTTTTGCCCTTGTTCTTATTATTATTTGTATTAAAGTTTATTTTTGTAGAAGTGTTTATCTTTCGAATAACCCTTGAGACGAACCCGGCAAACGTATTCCCATTAAAGGAGCCAACCTTAATAATATTGCACTCTAGTTGGAAGGTATTTAACATCCCCCAATTCAATTGTACCCGAGCCCAGCGCCGAGAGTGGCGGCCTGGCTTACAGACGTGTGTACTTTTTGGGGACTTTTGGGTCACACGCCTTCGTCCCTCGACAGTACCATAATACGCAACTGGAAGTCTCGTAACGGAACGTGCAGCTCGAACACTTGCTAGAGCGGCATGTGGTAAACCACAGACTACTCTTAGAGAGCTGCAGGAAGATCTGGAAACAAGTGGAGTCGAAGTTAGCAAGGATACAATAAGTACAACGCTGCGTCGTAATGATCTATTTTCTCGTACTCAAAGATAGATCCCACTTCTTACGAAAACTCACTGTAAATTTTGCTTAGCGTTTGCAAATGAATATATAAATAAACCGGCAACGTTCTTGGAACAAATCCTTTGGTCAGATAAAACGAAAATATAACTTTTCGGTCGAAATTCAATCAACAGGGTATGGAGAAAAAGTGAGAAGCTTTCGCGCCAAAAAATATGATCCCTACAGTCAAATTCAGTAGATGATCAACCATGATATGGGGTTCAAATATGGCTAACTGGGAAGCCAAAGTTCTTTCGATCAAAACCTCTTAGGGTTACCCCGCTATTTCCTATGATTGCATTCTCCTAGGGGATGACTTTCTCATTCAACATGTCCAAATAAACATTTGATTAATCTTTACCCCCTCTTAAAATGATGATGATAGGTGTTTTTTAGCTCGTTGATATTACCCCCGCCCACATCTTCTGTATTTTGAAAGATGTCGGCTGTTCCAAATAAATCTCATTTTTATTTTGTACGCAAACACAATCATTTTGTCTGTGGTTTGTGGGCTGGACAGTGAACAACTCTTTATCCCTCCACAGACCTGGAGGCTCGAAGACATCAATGAGCCGTTGGAGAAGCAGCTTTGTTCTTTCGACTCACTTTTTTTGGTGGTTTTGGAAAGCAGATGTCTTATAGCTATCTTGATTGGAACAAGTTTCAGATCATCTTTCTGCAATTTTTGCATGTTGACATGTCTCACTTTGGCATCCAAAGCAAGTTATTTGGTACTCCTCCTTGGATTTAACCTGATCTTGTTCATCGTGTTCTTAATGAGGTTTGAGTTCTTTATTAATCAGGACGGGGGGGGGGGGGGTCTTCACGCTTTGTAGACAACGATCTGTCTCCTTAAGTTCTTTGATATCTTTTAAAAACCCAGATCTGCTCACAGTGGGGTTCAACATTTTGAAAATATCACTCGCTATCTTCCCCTTTCTATGCAGGTACTCGATTGCTTCACATTTTCCAGTCATATTTGTAAACGGGTTGTGTTTTTTAATGAATTTACAATTTAATTCATTAATTTCAATAAATCCTGAAAAGACCTGCAAGAAAGTACTTAATTAATGGTATGGGAACATATTTGATATGACGTAAAAACTAGTTTTCATTTCGTTTATATATATATATATATATATATATATATATATATATATATATATATATATATATATATTATTTGAAGGATAAATGACCAGACGAGGTGTAGGAGACTCTTAAATCCTTTATATAACTTAGGACGTTTTGGATAACAACCCATCTTCAAGTAAAAGATCTTAAAACAGATTGTAATGATTTACGGTCACTCTGAACAGAAACGCATTTAAAACAACATATACAGGGTGACCCCGAAAAAACGAGCCTGCACACACTTTTTGTGATATATCCTTCATTCATTCACTAATCACCTTTACTTTGCAGGAAATGACAGAACCAGTGCCTGTGAACACAATTAGATCTCAATGTGAGCTCCAGCAAAGAATACTCGTATACTGCGTCAAACATTACTACAAGACAGGCGGCTGTTCAAGAAGGTGCAGGACACTTTCGTGCATCAGTTCAAATGTGAAAAAGCCTCCTCAAAGAGCAGAATTCAGGACTGGGTGGACCACTTCGAGAACTATGAGACAATGGAGAACCTCAATGCAGCCAGTGACAACCGTCTAATCCATTCAGAACGCCCTAGGAAGCGTACAGTTGTGCTGCTCGAGAGCGCGAGAGAGTCCGTTCAGCAGAGCCCAAAACGCTTTGTGTGCAAGCGAAGTCAGTCCCTCGGTATATCTCGTGGGACTTGCAAGATAGTGATAGTAATGGATGTAAAGGCCTACCCATACAGACGAAGCATATACTTACAGCCTCAGACAAGGAGCAGACAAAGGCTATGGCAGTCAAGATACTGGAGAAAATTCAGGAGACTTCAACTTTCCTTAACCTCCTTTGGACCTCAGGTGAAGCTCACTTCCATCTTGAAGGAAAGATAAACTCGAAGAAAAATGTCTTCTGGGGGACCTCCAGACCAAATGAGGTAGCCACCAAGCCCCTACACTCCACTAACTGCACGGTGTGGACTGCAATCTTAGCTAGAGGCATCAGTAGACCATTCTTCTTCTAGGAATCTGGCGCGACAGTGACAGTCACCAAGGAGCGGTATGTTGAGGTCCTCCAAACCTTCAAGAGGGAGTACAAATCCTGTTCCCGTCGCTTATGGGGAATTTCTGGTTCCAGCAAGATGGAGCAAGCTCTCACACCTCAAACCTGTCCCGAGATTGGTTGAAAGAGAGCTTTGGTGTCCGTGTGACCAGTCTTAAGATTGATTTTGAGTGGGCACCTCACAGATCATACATTAGATTTCTTGCTCTGGGGCTAGCTTAAAGACAGAGTGTGCGCACGGAGACCCAAGGCCATCACGAAACTCAAGGAAGTCATCAGAGAGGAGATCAGAGCCATTAGTCGGTCAGTTTGTAAGGACGTCATGGACAACTTTGTGTTGCGCCTCAAGAAATGCACAGAGCTAAATGGAGGTCATCTCAAACACGTGCTCTAGAATAAAGAAGAAAAGTCCAAAAACTCTCATGTTTGGATATGATGTTTTTAAACACAATAAACTAGTTATCACTAAAGTTTCATTCAATCCTTGCAGAAAATTAAGAAATGAGGCCTATCGAAAGTTGGGGCCCGTTTTGGGGAGGTGACCCTGTATTAAAATGGAGAACAATAGTCATGTAACATTATTTAAAATGGAGCAATGGAGAAGGGTACAAATACAATGTAAATTAAAGATTAATGAAAATGCCTCCAAACACAGTTACGTACCTCGTTGGCGAAAAAACAGGACAGAAGACTGAGATGATGTACGAAAGAACGCGGGAAGTAAAGGAGGTTGGTGGTTAGAAAAAAATATACTTAATATGGAAATAAGTGGGGAGGAGTTGTCAGAATAGAGAGAAGGAGAAAGAGTTTTAATAAAGAAGGATTCGTAAATGCGTAAGGAGAACGGGTGATGAGCAGATTTAAGAAATTTTAAATTATTGACAGATTTATGGGTTTTATAATTTATTTGATGGGAATGAGCAGGGGAATACTCTTTCTTCGAAAGCACCACTCCAGTTCTCAAGCTAAGACCCATATGCGAACAGAATCTTGCCCTCAGCAACGGCGCTTGCCTCCGACGTACTTCCAATATTTACATCCAGAGCAATTGAATTCATAAACCACGAGTATCTCGCTTCAAGAGGGATCTTGTCCTTATAATTACAATAAATACCTAAACGTTGTTTGTTAATAAAAAAATATGAAAATAAGACGTTTTGAGAACATTTTGAAAATCCTTCTTAAACTTTCAGTTAAAATATCCTATGTCAGGGAATACAACATATTGAATGTCTTTATGACCAGTGGGGACTTTGAATTTCGGCTAATAGATATTATTCAACAATGTTCTTAGCGTTTTCTTAACAGGAGCCACAAGGAACCCGTTATTATTTAAAAATGTACAGAGAAAACGGATTTCTTGATGGAAATTAGTATAGGAGGAACAAATGTGGTAGGCACGAAAAATAAGTGTTTTGATAGAGCACAAATTGTAAGAAAAGTCACAAAAGCTAAAAAAAAGTTTAAACCCTGATCCATAGAAGTTGGTTTATGAAAAACTTTACTTTCAAAACCTTGAAAAGAATTATAAATATTAATATCCAGAAACGGAAGAAGAATAAGTGAGTGCTTTTTCCACCGTAAATTGAATGTTTGTGTGAATACTATTAGCGATACCCTAAAAGTAGTCACAAGAAGTCTCAGAATCGAAACGAAGGTAAGTATCGTCCACATATCCGTGATAGTAAATGAAACTAAAAAGCCCAAGATCTTTACGGAACAATTGCTCTTCAAACCATGTCATAAAACTGCCAGTAAAAACGAGGCCTAGAGGAATATCTATCCATTTTGGCAATAAATCTCATTACTAACGGTAAAAAAAGTTGTCTCTTACTCACAGCCTAAAGACATCTCCAACAACGTCGTAGACGAGCTTAACACGGAAATACACCGAACGCATCCTCATCACCAGGTGGATAGACTGCGTGACGGAGACGCCGAGATTACCGAAGAAGAGATCCTTGGCGCACTCCGCTCATTCCGACAAAAATTCCCAGGCCAATCGGGGCTTACGAAGGTAAACTTCGAAAAGGCACCAGCCAACATCATCGAAGGAATGAGACGTATTTTTAACGGATGTCTGAATACAGGGTACTTTCCAGATGCTTACAAGACGGCAAAGATGATCTTCTTGCCCAAGCACGGAAAGGACCCAACGTTGAGAGAGAGCTACCGCCCAATTTCACTCCTGGAATTTGGCAGGAAACTCTTTGAGAAGATCCTCAACGGAAGACTGGTGTCTCACCTGAAAGAAAACTCCCTCTACAACCCATGTCAATTCGGGTTTAGAAAGAAGCGAAGTACGGAAATGGCAATCAATGTCATAACGGAAAAGCTTTCCCAAGCCAAACGGGACAGGAGTTATGTGGATATCGTTTGTCGGGATGTATCAAAGGCGTTTGATAAGGTGTGTCAGCGGGGCATGCAGTATAAGATCTTACGGCTGGGTCTAAGTGAAAACTTAGAAAGAACTCTCTGTGACTATGTCATGGAGAGAGCGGCGTATGTCAGTCTAGGGTGCACGGACGGACCGAAGTTTCGGCTCACCGCTCACTGCGGTCTGTCCCCCACCCTTTACTCGATATACACCGTGGATGTCCCAGCCCCTGTGTACCCCTCTTCCCTCAATATTCAGTACGCCGATGATTTCAGCCAGATAATCGTATCTCCATAGAGGAATGCGCCGTGGTAAGCTCGCATGACAGCGATGGAAATCGCGAACCTGAACAACTACGAGGCTCAGTGGAAGATAAGAACAAACCAAGAGAAATTCAAGGTGGTTCCCATCGGACGCACCTTAAGGGCAGACGTGCGTGTGGGAAATACGCGATACCCCTACACCAACGAATGCAATGTACTCGGTATGAAAATCACCTCTACCGGGTACAAGAAGCACGTCGAAGAAAGAATTTCTCGAGCCTCGGCCGCTGTCAGAACTCTATATAGATTTAGAAATCTACGTGAAAGCAACAAGAAGAAGATCTACAATGCCCTTGTAAGATATACGTTGCTTTACCCCGCCTCCAACCTCTCATGTGTCTCAAAAACACAAAAGAGGCGACTTCAAGTAGTGCACAATAAATGCATGTACCTAATCACGGGTACACGCAGGCAAGAAAGAAGACGGCAAGAAGATCTGCACAGAGAGGCGGGGATAATTCCCATTAACAAAGTAATAGAAGAACGGACCCGGAAAATGCAGGATCTGGTTAATCGGGAACTGAGTGATGAAATCACCCAGATGATTAACCAGAACAGAAGAGCTGACTGTCGCGCCAGATTTCCCAGCTCCGCCAACCGAGTGGCTGGCGGGGACGAAGTGCCGTTCTACACATAATTATAATGAGATGTATTACCTAAAAAAACATCAAAGAAGAAGAAAACCGAACTTGACAAATGAACCCACAACTAAGAAAATCACCGATGAAGACAACCGCAAATCAAGATTACGAAAAAAAACCCGATTTCGACAATAATCACCAACTTGAAGAAACAAGAAAACACACGCACACAAATATACCAAAACATTAAGCACGCACTTAAATGTATTAAAAAACACATACAAAATAAGCAATGCATAACATACACCAGATAAACTAAAAATTATTAAGACAAATGGCTTGAACGCCATAAATAATTATTTATAATTATTACAAATCTACAGTAACAACAAAGAATACACGCTACCAATAAAATAATAAAAGTGATAGGTCTGATCACCAGACTCTAGGCATCTCTTTGCACTCTACCACACTTCTTTCTCTTTTCTCCGCTTGTCTATTTTCTCAATCTAGCCACACACCCTATCGTCCTTCCTTACATGCACCCACTTTAACTGAATCAGAATCATCTCTAAAAAGAGAAGGGGCGAAACCAGGAAGGGAGCGTTGTGAAAAGGAAAGGCTCGTTCAATTATTATATCAATAGTTTGGTCAAGTGGGATATTTGTAAACAACGATGAACCAATCGAAACTAGCGATACAAGAAGTGAGGGAAATTTAACGTGGAATAACTCTTTAACAAAGTAAAAACTATTCCGTATAGTGAAATGATTATTTCTGAGAAGACATATATCGACAACAAAATTGGATGAATTGGTAAACTCTCTTCGTGACAGTCGAAGAGATCATTGAAGGGACCGAGGTAGGATCCAGAAACATGCAGCGCGCTACCAGTGGAACTATGAATAATTCCAGAATTTTTTCAATTAAAGCAAAAACTGATTAATCTTATCCTCCAACCTGAGAACTAAGGAATTTATGGGTTCAGAAACCTTTTTAAACTTAGACTCATCGGAGAGGATGACGTTGATTTTAGTAATATAGTTTGATCTATTCAAAATGACTACACCCTTACCTTTATCACGGTGGGTAATGCCTAAATGTTCTTTTTTTGCTGTCTGATATATATATATATATATATGGTACCAGAAATACAAATTAAGGAATAGGCTAAGCATTTAAAGTTTTTTTTAATTAGGAACATTCAATTACGGAAATGACCGTTAATATAGGGATAATGCAGAACTCACGGTTAATTGCGTTAGAATTTATGTCGAATTATTTAAATAGTAAAAGAGGCCATCGAAATATTGCAAGGAACATTTATGCACTTAAAGAAAACACTAACTTTGTCCAATCATTTGTGAACTTAAGTCTGTTGAGAAAGTGCTAGGAGAGTAAGATTGCGGGGGAGGGGGTATATTTTATAGCAGAATTAATAAACTAAATGTTATTTACAGCAATTACATCAGAAAGGTATAAAATTAATCTTACATGTATTTTTCAGGAAACATAAATTCCTGTAAATAGGAGGGTAAGAAGTCACTTCTGAATCCATCCATGCTTTTTATTGACCAACAATTGTCTTCTCACAATAATTACTGCACATATCAATTCAAAAAATCTCTTTTACATCCTTACTTTCTCTTGAAATGCGTTTTATTAGGCTTGCAAAATATACCAAATGGAGCCACAGGACGCTGTAGAATTTCTATTTATTTTGAAATTTTTAGGTATCATATGCATATAGACATATACTTGAGATAAAAGAAACAAATTCACGTGTCATAATAACAGCTATTTTTATGAAAACAAAATTATAATGATCAAATAACGTCTATTTTAAACTATTTTTTCCAGATGATACTTTCTTTAATAATCATATTGTAGAATTCACCTATAAAACACTTAGCAATTGAAATCTAAGTTCCATTTACATTGTAATACTGCTTCTAAGGGAAAGGGTAAGGTAACATCTAACTTATTTTCTTTTATTTTGCTTATTGAATATTCATTAAAAAGAGAAAAAAAACTAATAACTGAGAATTACCGTTCAAATTTGATTTGATTACGAACAAGATAACACCTTTCATGACCTAATTCGGTGTCAGCTCTTCCAAATCGCGTTGTGTCTCTTAATCAAGAGACGTTTTAAGTATTTTTCCCTACCGAAAAGAACTTTGTCGTCAATATTTATTCCTTTATTCTTCAAAACCACGCATGTTGATTCCATTTGTCTCCATGTTGGAAGGGTATTTAGTATCATCCGTGTAAAGGAATCAAACTCTAAATGGATGAAATTCATTTCATAAGATATTCACGACAAAGAGCGTAGCAATTATCTACTTCAAATGGGAATTTATTTTCTTACTCTACATATAAAGTGTCGTCCCTTTTAAGAACAATTTTAACACGAAGAGGGATTAACTTTTCGTTTTTTCTTCTTTAGACACAATTAACGTTCTTTTAAGCACTGGAAGACTCCAATAAGACTTTTTATTGTATTAAATTTGCATTATTTTAAAAATATATTACTAAAAGTTATAAAAATGATTTAAATATGCTTCACTTAGTGTATTATTACAAAAGCGACGAGGGCCTTTTCTTCAGAATTAAATTGATTCCAATGATTCAAATACCTGAGAATTCTTCTAACACTTCCATTTGTTAAAGAAAACGACGGGGTTTTTTGGTAAGAGAATCGAAGAATACGGAAAGCCAGCGAATTCATAAAAATCATTTAATCACTCAGTTCGAACAGTATACATACTGAAGTTAGAGAATAATTTCATAACAACTACATACTTCAATATCAGCAGGAAGATTCAAAGCTGTTTGAGCTGCATCGTCGACAGCCAACGCCTTCTATAAGGCAGACACAAGACTAATTCATTTCTCCTATGCATGTAACGGACCTCTTCGCCTTGTAGCAGACGCTGGTCAGTCTTTCTATATCTTCTAAGCTCTTGCTAGCTTAATGGGCACGATGTTAGTTTTCCATGGTCGAGGTGCCACGTTCATTGCCAACCGAACGCAGGCACAAACGTCCGCGCACGTAGAGGTTTGGCCGTCGATTGGTGGATGCACTGCTCTTTTCCTCGCGCGGTTAGAGAGAACTTACATATGCCCAAGCCAATCACACCGCTGTATTTCCTCTTCTCCTTTGTTCCAAAAGATCCTGCCTGCCAATGGGTAGTTATATCCATATAACCTTGACGCGGAATGGGTTACGCTACCCCGTGGTGACGATGGTTCCTCCATGATCGTCACTTTCCCTTCCTAAAAAATATACCAACGACCGGCTCATGGTCGAGAGGTGTGGGGGAAGGGGGAGCGTTATCTACCTACCATTGAATTTCTTTTTCCACAGTCTTGTCTAGTGGGACTCTGACAATCCGCTAATAACATCATAGAATGGCTCTCGGGCAACTATCACAAACACAACCATGACAAAACTAAAGTACTACTGGTAGGCATTATTTCGGACATGGCTCACTGCAAAACTATTACTCCTTCTATATGCCTTGTTGCCCTGTATCCCACAACCCCTTTCTGATAGAGTTAAAAGTCTGGGCGTCACCTTTGATATTCAGTTATCTCTCAAAACTGGCGGGTAATTGTTAAGATTAGTGGGGCACGATTTTTCTTAGGTATTGTTGCGTTTTGGGATCGCATCATTTTGAAGGGATTGAGATTCCCTTTCATAATTTCCTCGCCTTGATTACTGTACCTCCATTATCGATGGATTACAGGCTTCCACACCTCGATCTTTCCAACTGGGTGAAAAATTCCGCAGCCCCTGAGGCTCTTCCCCACTGGAGACGTTTTATTCGTGCAACCTCCCATCCCTTGCGTACTTCACTGATTACCCAATCGATTCAGAATCACGTTTAAGGTCCTTCGTCTTATATATAAGACTTTAAGTGCCGCAAGGTACTGGAGAGCTGAAATAAGGTCAGAAAGGATTCCAGGTAAGAACTTAATATTTTTACCGACCCTATCTCAGCCCTCCAGAACCCTGCGTTCTCGCTCTCGAACCCTCTCTCACTTCTATACAGAGTTGATACGGGAGGTGAAAAGTGGGTTCTCTACTACAATATTAATCGCCAAAAAAATATCAACAAAACAAACAATTTCTTGATCACAGAAAAAAACAAAAACCCACTCCTACTTCGAAGGCTCGATTCTATGAACTTGGTGGAACGTGAAAGGAGTTATTCATTACACTAGCCAACAAATTTTAACTTTGTCTCTGCTACTTGGGTAAATGTTGTAACTAGCTAATTTTGGTGCGTTGATTCCAAATATGTGCTCAGATTTGTCCTAGCACGTAAGATTCCTGAGTTATGCAACTAGGCTTTATGGCTCACTTTGTCACCTTGGATCAATTAATGATATAATTATTACGAGTTTGAGAAGAATGAGACGTTTCTGGGCAAAAGTTTGGAATCGGGGCACCCTATTTGGCATTATGTACGTCCTTTTGCAGACCCAGACAAGATATGTATTACATATAAAAGAGGTAGTACTCACCTAACTATAAATTTCTTCAAAAATGTTTGAGACCCTTGCTCTTGCGCTTGTCCTTGGATATAGGATCCTCCTGTTTTAGGAACCAGCAGTAGTCACCCATCATGTTTTCGTTGAAGCGGCCTTGATACCTGCTTTCTATCATTGGGATATCTCGGTGGAACCTTTCCCCATGTTTGTCACTAATATCACCCATATTAGATGGAAAGAAATCTAGATGCGAATGCAAGAAATGCATCTTAAGAAACATCCGACATCCCATATGTTGATAGGCCTTTAGCATGTGGTCCACTAGTTCTTCATAGTTTTCAGCCCTATGATTACCAAGGAAGTTCTGCACTACATGGACAAATGAATCCCATGCTGCCAACTCAAGTAGTGTTAGTTTATTTCTAAGCTCACTGTCATGTATCAATTCTCTGATCTCCGGCTCTACAAAAATGCCAGCTTTAAGTTTAGCATCGGTTTTCTTTGCACCAAATTTCTCTTTGAGATACTGGAATCCATCATAATCATGGGCCATTGTTTTAACAAAATTCATGATAAGGCCAAGTTTGATATGAAGTGGTGGAAGGTAGATCTCCTGTGGATGTACAAAAGGCATGTGCTTCACATTGTATCGGCCAACTATGTGTTCTTCTCTTTCGAGCCACTTTTTGACAATATAATGATTCCTGTCGTCACGGTTGTTCCATCGGCATAAGAAGCACATATTCTATGTATATCCTAGCTGCAGTCCAAGAAGTAAAGAAATTACCTTTAGATCACCACAGATATTCCCCTTATGATGCGAGTAATGAACACATTCCAAAATAAATTTCATTGAGTCATATGTCTCTATCATCTCATCATCCCAACAATAAGTGCGACAGAAAATGAAAGTATTTTGTTACCATTGTGTAGCAAAACAGCTTTGAGGCTAGCAGTGCTTGTATCAACGAATAGTCTCCATTCATCAGGTAAATGCTCGTTTCCTAGCTGATTCATGAGGCTATTAATATCAGTAAGAAACAAGCACCATCTTCTTCTTTATATCATGGCGTTTACAGAAAGTAAATATTTTTGCCCCGTCCTCTAGAAGATTCCATTGCTGTAGTCTGGAGCCCAACAGTTCTGCGTTCTCCTTTAACAATGACAAATCCCCCACCAAATCATTCAATCTTTCTTGATTCATCAACTAGATCTTCTTTTCCATAGAATCATCATCATACATTTCATCGTCATTGTTATCTTCCTCTTCAGGCGATGAATCATATTCTTTAACTGCACTAGCTGATAGAGGAACTGGGATTGGCATCTCCATATTATGTGGGACTGGTTTTATAGCTGACTTACAATCTGGCTAAATGTGGATATACAATTTTTGACTTGTTATTATTTGAGAATCCCGCAATATTTGTCATACAAAAGTAGCAATTAAAAACATGATTTGTTGTCTCACGCCACACCATTGGTACAGCAAAAGGCATACCATTCCGTTTGCCATTTAACCTCTGTGTGAGCCCCGTATAACACACAGTACAAGATTTGTGAGGTGCCCAGGGCTTGTCTTGGTCACCAACTTTATAACTAAAATAATAATTGCATGCTGTAGATAGAGGGGAGTAGGAAAGGGGGCAAAGAAAAAATAATAGCATAGGCGAGTTGCGAACAGCTTCCCGCGTCGTTGGACCACTGTTAGCCAGCGGCGAATCCACTCGGCCATCCTGAGTCTCAAAAAAAAACTCATCCAAATGAAGCTTTTAAGCCGCTCGCCTGCACTTCGCGTATGCTATACAACCCCCCTCCTAGAAGCGGAGCGTATTTTGAAGAAATGAAGAGAGCCCGTTTGGAAATGTTATCCAAGGGCTAACGCTCCCTCTTCCGGGTCTGGGCACCATTGTAGATAGAGGGGAGTAGGAAAGGGGGCAAAGAAAAAATAATAGCGTAGGCGAGTTGCGAACAGCTTTGCGCGTCACTAGACCACTGTTAGCCAGCGGCGAATCCACTCGGCCATCCTGAGTCTCAAAACAGACTCATTTAAACGAAGCTTTTAAGCCTCTCGCCTGCAGTTCTCGTAGGATATATATATGCAGTTTTCACTCTTTTAGTTAAAATTTTCCGCTGGAATATATCTTCCAGAGATATAACAAAATTTGTCTGGGCTATTTATACATCCTCGCTGATTCATGTTTTCAACTTAGTTTATCTTATTTCATTTACAAATTAATTGAGAGATAAATCTGAAAGAAAAATGCAATTAATCACTGTATGTAAATAACGTTTCAACACCACTACTATAATGGCTAAATTTGACAACGTGATAAAGCAGGAGTGTAACGCAGGAACCAAACACACACAATACACCCTCTCACTACGGTATCCGAAGCAACACTGCCCATATGTCTAACTAAAGAGTATGTGTGTAACTCAGGAACCTTACCTGCTAGAACAATTCTGATTTCAGATTCGGAATGAGCATACTCGATTTAGTCTAAATCACAAGCTAATACCCAAGTACCAAAATCAGATTTCCATGTTCAACAATTGCAACGTTTAAATCTTCATCAATTGCAACGTTTAAATGTTCAACAATGGCAACGTTTAAATTATCAACAATAGAAACGTTTAAATGTTTAACAATTACAAAGTTTAAATGTTCAATAATTACAACATTTAAATGTTCAGCAATTGCAATATTTAAATGTTCAACAATTGCAACGTTTAAATGTCTGAGAATTGCAAAGTTTAAATGAAGCTCTTGAACAAAAAACTCCTTCACTAGTCAACCGAAAGGGTGGCTTCCTCCTCTTTCAAGGCAATTCACCCCCACACGTGGCACGGTTGAACCAAGAAAAACATTAATGCGTTAAGTTGGAAAGTTCTTCCTCATTATCCACATTCACCAGGCGTTGCACCATAGGATTACTATTAATTTAAATCATCTCCGTATCATCTAACTGGCAAAGTTTACTCTCATATGAAGGTGGAAGAGAACATCAAATTATATATTTCACCCAAATGGAATGAATTCTTAAGAAAAGTATGTATTCTTTAGTTTAACGATGGGAGAACATTGTCAATAAAGATGCTATTACTACGTTGAATGTTTTTTTTTATTAAAAATGATTTTATTTTCCTTTATAAAAATTATATTAATTTCTTGTCAGCCTAAATAGATCCTTAAAAAGTGAATCTAGAGACTGGCAATTAGATCTCTTCGGGGCGGCCTTAGAAGATGATAAATTATTACAGCATAGGTTTGGACAGGACGCTAGAGAGCCCCCATCCCCCTTCCGCACACACACACTCAAATTTTGTGTAACAATAAGGAAATCTATGTTAAGCAAAACGGTGGAAGATCCCTATCATTTCTTCCACGAAATGATGTGCACTTACGAGTATTTGGTGGTCACTGTCACCTCACTTTGCCCAACTTGCTACAGTGAGGTAGCTACTAATCTAGCCTGTATATGTAGAATAACAAGTTTAAAGCTATATAAATCAGGCCAGTTGGCTACGGCGAGTTCAACGCGGTTGGTTGACTTATGTCCAGAGAGTGTTTTTATTACCTATCTGGCGACTGCCACAAAGGATTGTCCAGAGAGACATGTTTAGAAGTTTTATCGAAGGGCTTAGATGTAGACAATCTTTATTGTACCTTTATGTTTGATGAAAGCTAATTATATTTAATCGAAAAGTAAGAAAAATATCAAAACAAACTGTTAAAAAGTGAGAAACATGTGTTTTGATGCTCTTACAGCAAACAAGGTTATCGAGGCTATAAAGATATTTTCGGAATGGTTAGAGATGGTATCAAAGAGCGACTATAATTCCATAACCCCAAATTCCCTTTGCAAATCTGACGAACGAGAGGTTTTAAGAGTTATAGCCTCCATTTACAATACTTTGCGATAGTTACTCCCATATTATAATTAAGACGTGGTTATTTATTGAGTCTATGAGAAAAGAAAGTAAATTAGAGTGATGTTTAGATATAAGACTCCCAGAATCAATGGAGAAAATTAACATTCCATAAAAAAATGACTTAAATTCCTTTCCTCAACAAGAGTAGGCCTCATATGAGCTTTAGTTGCATTTTGTGTGTGATAGTAGCACAAAGGCATGCGGAAAGTTTTGTTTATTCGGTGTATGGAAACATGGTGTGCTATGTGACAATATAACAGTACACATGTTATATTGGGATTTCTTGAAAATTCGTTTTTTTCCGGGAAAAGGTTATATAAAGTTATTTTATTGACAAGTAATCAACTTATGTTCATACATATGGCAAAATATCCTTTCTTACATTGATTAATACTTGGTTTGGCTTCCTTTAGCCACTTTAAGTGCTTTAACACGCTCTGCCATGCCAGTGATTAAAGTTCTTCATAATTGCTTGATTCTGGCAGAGAGAAACCAAACATAGATAAGACGTTCTATGAGCTTTGCTTTGGTTGTTATGGGAACTTCGTGTATTTCATTTTTTAGAATATACCATAAACTCTCAATAGGGTTCATGTCTGAGGAATTTCCAGGTCATGGTAGCGGTTCAATGCTATTTTGTGCACTTGATCGCGACGTGTGACAAGGAGCCGAGTCTTGCTGAAATAGGCATGATCTGTACCCGAACCATTCCCTCATTTGAGGTACCAAATGGTTTTTCAGTACTTTAATATACTTATATTGATTCATTATACCTTCAACAATATTCAAGCGACTTGTTCCATGTACATAAATCGATCCTCACACCATGATTTTCTGTGAATGTTTTACAGTTTTTTTCAGAAACTCTAGCATAAACTCCTCACCTGACTGCCTCCTTACTGTCTACCCACGGTCATCAAGTACTGCAATAGTTGACTCGTCCGAAAACACAACCTGCAACAATATTAAACACCATAGCAGTACTGAAACGACATGTGATGCTAGTGGCAGCAGTTAAACAGCCAGACAAATTATGACTTGAAATTATTTATTTCAGCATGAAGGCGTAGCTAGTAGGGTAAATCAGAATGTACCTAGTACAGTATGTTCTCTTATGCTTAATAAAGAAAATAACTGGTAAATGTACCACTCTCACCTGTTCCTATTGCTCAGAAGTCCAATCAGCATGGGCATTAGCCCAGACTTGACGTGCTTATATCATGGTTTTTGTAAAAAAAATTTAGCCCATCTGGCGACTGCCTGCTTGGGCCTAAGTCGCTGTACACGATACAGCCTACTACTAGGCTATATTAAGAAACAAGTAACAAAAAACGAAAACAAATAACAGTATGTAAATAACAAATTCCCTCGCTAAAAAGGACAAGAGCAAAAAAAATAACAACAACAAAAAAAAGAAAGCAAGAAAGAGGCACGCTCGGGCATCAGGGATAGCCCCCCTCCCCCCCCCGTGCGCAGGAACATGCAACCTACATCATGGTTTTTGCAAGCCTAGGCTTCTTTATTGGAGGGTAGGCTCGTAATTTACTGTCCAGTAACCTTCTATTTACTGTTATTCCAGAAAGACTAATGCCATCTTGTAACAGTTCGCTTGCAATCTTCCTACAAGATTTGCTTTTGTCCTTAATAGCCGTTTGTTTTATTTTCTGTCTGTTCTTGGTGTTGTTTTCCTCTTGCGACACATTTCCTAGCCCTTGCTAAATCCAAATTAAGACCTTTCTAATTTTCTTCTTTATATTGCTTACTGTTTGAGAGGAGACTCTCAATTTCTTTGCAATATCTTTCTGTTGTAGTGCACTATCACTTAATAAAACTTTGATCTGTCCACTTTTCCGAGGACTCAAGTCACGGACTTTACCCATAGCTGTTCACTTTCTTTTTATCTATTACACTGCAATAAAAAACGGTTACTATTATCCACAGGCAAGCAAAATACACACTAGTTGAATTACTGGGTCAGTATCAGCAAAAGAGAATAGCTCACACTCTCTCACCCTGCAAAGTGTAAATTAGAACTGAGTCATGAGACTAACATTTGCCGCAGCGGACAAAACTGAATCGGTGTTGCCTTCTTTTATTTCAGAAAGTTTGCCAGAAAATGAAGAAAAACACTCTAATATTTAGTCTTCCTAAATGTACAATAGTTATTTCACACAAATATGATAAAATAACCTTATTATTGACTCATTAAATAATTTTAAGTTACCTTTTACCAGAAAAATTACGAATTTTCAAAAAATCCATAATGATTTGATACTACTGTATATATATATATATATATATATATATATATATATATATATATATATATATATATATATATATATATATATATATATAGTGAGGTGACAAGTATTTGCACACGGATTTTTAATATTTCTGTTGAAATATTTCGTGCTTTCAACTAGTTATAAAACTAATAAGAAACTCAGTAAACATATATTTAAATGACGTAATGCACATAAGACAAATTTTCTTTATATATAACAAAATTGCTAATAAATAAAATTTAGCAGGTGGCAAAGTATTCAACCACTCTAATAATATGGAAGAATAAAGGAAAAGGCAGATAAGAAAAAGAGATGTAATAAACGGTCCTTTTACTGCCACTTCGCTCGTCTAGAGTTTCCTTAAAGTGCTAAAAGTTTTCTTTGAAGTTTGTGAGAGAAAGATGAAATATCGAGTACCCCTGGTTCGCGTTTTAGTTAATAGTGGCAAAAGGAGCCTTAAAGGGGGGGGGGAGAGGAAAATGTCGATAGGGATAGGAGAAAAACTAAAAATTTTGCCCATTTGAGCGGGCCATCTCCACTGTTGGTGTTACACAAGTGTTTGGTAATGATGATTTCTTGTACTGTTTCTGATTTATTTTGTTTTTCATGGCTTATGTTATTATTTCTTTGGTGTGTGTCTTTAGTGTTTCATGTGTCTTATGTGATTTTACATTCTAGTTTGCATGCTAGTCGTTGTTGTCTTTTTTTGTGAGCGCTCATCTTGGTTGAGTGGCCGCACCTCATCTTAGTGTCGACTAAGTGAGGAATACCGGTGCCTCTGGTGGAGTCCTCGACGATGTTAACTAGCAGTCGTACCTACTCGTTTCTTGGTTGATTTATAATTTTCGAGGATTTCATTTCTAATTGTATCGTTAATTTTTGGTCTATATTTCAATGCTTCTTTAGTAGTTCCCTGTCAGAACGTAGGCTCCTGTTCTGCACTTTCCGAAGCTGTGAGTTGCTAGCCTTCTAGGGTGCACTTAAGAGCACTGACCGATCTAGTAGTTTAAACTTACCAAAGAACAAGGTAAAGTTTCATTTTGTTTGTTTTTCGTGTAGGTTTCTGAATCTGCGTAGTTTGTTTAGTTCTGTAAGTAAGTGCCAATCCCTTTCTCGCTTTGACGTAGCTTCTCATACCAAATTTGACAAGCTTGAAGCCTAGATTGCTTGCACCGGGCGAGTAATGGATTACCTTATTAATTATCTATGTTAAGTGGATTAGTTTAGTGCCATCCAACCACGACGGCAATGAATTTGGCCCTGCTGGTCTGAATCCTCGAACACCATACTATGGAGATCTCCGCTCCGCTTCAACTGCCGTTGCCGCAGACAAGATAGATTTTTTCAGATCGGGAAGGTCTCGGCACAATATGCATAACATCATTACCATACTGAAAGTTTAAAGTGAATGGAAGGAGAGTAATTGGGGATGTACTTCGTTAATATTGTGAAGAGTGTAGGACTGACGCCCCCCATCCCGTGCAGTACCTCCGATAGCAAGTCAAACGTCTCTCTGAATTGTTCCTTGATCGAAATAACTGTTCACCTCTTTGTGAGGTAGCTCGAGAATGCGTTCTTAAAAAGGTGCGATAGTCCCAACCTCGACAGTTTCTATCGAAGCCGTCAATCCAAACTTAGTAGAAGGCTTTCTTCACCTCAGGGCAGACTACGCCCACTATGCTACTTGATGCGATCCCCGGTGACAGGGCATCCATACGTGAAGGCGATTGCTTCTTTTGTTCTCGTGTCATTCTTCGTTGAGGAGTGAGTGTGATGTTAGGTGAAATATCAGCTTGATGTTAATTATCTTCTCGAAGATCTTCCGAATTGTATATATTACGAAGCAAGATTGCCATGTTTTTTGATGAATATCATCTTAAAAGTTTTCAGACTATTCGAGAAGCATCCCACTGCCAGAGCAGCGTTAAAGGGTTTAGCACCTTGTTTTATTATTCTCTTTGGTGCCTTTTTCATATGTCTAATTGATATCTTCATGAGTCATGGGACTTTCTGATTAAAAAAAGAGATGTAATAGTCTAGTTCTTGCTTAGTTATAAAGAGGACATCCTGGCCTTTCCTCTCTAGCCTAGGTAGTTTGACGATTCTGTATTTGAGGAATCGATCAGCTTGCCCCTCTATTTACCCCAAAACAAGGTTCTCGAAACCTAGGTTGAAGTTATTTTCCTCTTCATTAGTGATTCGGAAAACTTCCCTCTAGTCATTAGAGAATAGCATCTCTTTCCCCGGGGTGAGCTAGCTTTCATGTACTCGTATGAAATAACAGATTTAACGTTCTCTGCCGTCATTTTCGCCGTCAAGCCTTCCAATAGTGTGATCCGAGTTTTCCCTCAGCTCATGAAGCACCCCAGCGTTCAACTGCTGCCTGATCTGTTGGACGTGTTGGTAGTCCGAGGAATTTTCAAATTCGAACCTGATAATGTTGTTGTAAGCCAATTAGATGCGGTATTGAAAAACGACTCTCCTGAAAGATCGCGTGCTTTTCTGGATCGCGTGCTCGTCAACAACCGATATTCACCCCATAATGTTGGCTAGCTCAGTGTTGAGTTGTTGTGAGTATCTTCCATGCTGTTACACTCTGTAGTGCTCACATAGTAAGATAGAATGATACAATCAAAGATATCTAAAAAATGAGCACATTGGAGTTTCATGAAGTCTTATAAAATAACCAAAATAACATTCCATGAGAAGGAAATCCGAATAATAAGTGCTCTAGAAAGAGCACTGTTTCCAAATTGCAAATACTTCTCTTGCATTATAATCTAAATTAAATAGCTTAGTTATATTTCTCCAAATTATTGTCATTCTCCTAATCACTCGCTTATTTTTACCAGTAACTAACTAAATTTCTCTCCGTTAATAGAAGGAGCTTCAAAAGAACTTTAAAAAGAGACGAAACACTGAAATTTAGTAATTTTGAGTTAATAAATATAAAATTTTTGTTTAAAAGTATGCAGAAAATAATTACAAGATATGATAAGATCAGATAAATAAAGTTAGAATGTGTAGAGAGAGTGAGATAGGAAAGATAGAAATTAAAGTGTTGTGTGCGTGTGTGTTAATGTGTGTAGGATGATGTGTGAAGATGATAGAATTTTGTGCCAGGTTGCCTGGCTAACGCTTTCGTTTTTCTCTTTTAATTTTACTATATTTTTGTGATACATTATTATTTTAAGCATTGGAGCCTTTGTTTTCCTTTGTTCAATAGAGCGTTTGTATCATTTTATTGTTTTTTATTTTTATTTTATTTTTTTTATTTTTTTTTTTTATTTATTTATTATTTATTATTAATGCTATTATGTAAATATAAGGGTTCTACATCGGGATTCACATTTGGGTTGTATACTTGGTAGTCGCAATCGGTTGTTCTATAAGGCGGGGGAGGGAATATTTATATTTATTTTCTTAGTGAAGTTGCCCTTTTAAACATTGACTCCATTTATCTGACTCTTCGTAATTCTTTCTTCCTTGATGAATCTTCCATTTAACTTGCTTTTATCTTGATGTGATGAATCCTTCCAAATTCTTGACGATTTGATGACTTCTTCTGCTTCATGATGACGTGATGATTTCTTGATGAGTTGACGAGTTAGCCCTTGAAGGTCGTATTTCCTTGAATTCCGTTTTCTTTGAGCGCGGTTTTCTCTTGAGTCGATTTCTTGGTCCTTCTGGATTAGTTAGTCCTTGAAGCATTCTCCATTTTCTTCGAGAATTTTCTTGGTAAAAATTTGTGGACTGTATGGGATCGATCTTGGGTCTTTGTATCCCGAGGCAAGCACTCTACCGTTACGACACGGCTTAGTCCGTTCTGACTTGGTAATTTAATGGGCTATTTATTTTCTCGCTTTTGGAAGGAAGTTGTTCTCTTATACATCTTCGCACCCCTCCACAGGTCCCTTTCTAGAACGCGAAGTGAATTTGAGGATTGGGGAGAGACTAGTATTGGATTTCTTAATCGAGGATTACTAGTAGCTCTCCCTTCCCGGCCTCCGAGTCTGCGGGATGAGTGGAGTTAATTGAGTGGGATTGAGGAGAGCGAACGAATGAAGTCTCTTAATCAATGAGTAATATAGCATCTCCTTCTCGGATCTCCTGAAGTTCCCTGCAGCACCTTTTCTTAATTTCTAGTAGGAGAGCAGGTGCAGCTGTAACGAAGATCAGAAGATTGTTCGGCCTTTTGAGGGTCACCAGTTATAGGGGAGGGGGGGCATATTTATATTTGTTTATCTATATCATTCTTCTCGAATTTTTCTATATTCGTATTTATGTATTATTTCTAGACTGAAGATGCCCCTTCAAACATTTATCTTCCATTTATCTGACTCTTGTATTCTTGTAGGCTGAGATTCCTTCTTCTTTAAGTTGGCTGGGTTAATTCTTGATCTTCTTTTTCTTGATGCATCTTCCTTTTTAACGACGATGTGATGATTTCTTCCAATTCTGATGACGTGATGACTTCTTGATGCTTCTTGACGATTTTGATGGGATGAGATGAGTTAGCCCTTGAAGTAATTTTCTTTCCGTTTTCCTTGACAGCGGTTTTCTCTTGAGTCGATTTCTTGAGTTGTCCTTAAAGCGTTTTTCGTGGTCTCCGTTTTCTTCGAGCATTTTCTTCGTAAAAATTGTGGACTTTGGGGATCAATCGCGGGTCTTTTGAATCCAGAGGCTATCACTTTGCCGTCACGCTACGGCGAAGTCCGTCTTGACTTGGTAATTTAATGGGCTATTTATATTCTCGCTTTTGGAAGGAAGTTTTTCTCTTATACATCTTCGCACCCCTACAGTTCTTTCTAGATGTTTCATTATGGTTGACTACCTATAGATTGGGTTGACGTTTATTAACGTTTTTCTTAGGCTACCGTTGAAGCGTTGTTTATATTGCGTACGATGGATTTGGTCTTCTTGTACGATGCTTTGGTTTATTATATTCTGTGGAATCGTATTTTTAATCTTTTCCCACAGCTTTCTTGCTCTTTTTTGTTTGACTATGTTTATGGGTTCAAGAGTAGATCTGCGGTGGAGTTCTTCTGCTGGTATGTAATCTAGTCTTCCTCTGTTTGTTATGAATCTAGTGGCTTGATTTTGAACTCTTTGGATCTTCCTGATTTGGGAGTTACTTAGTGTATTCAATGGTACAATTGGGTATAGGAGCTTGGTTTGAACTAGGGCCAGGTATAGTTTTCTTTTATTTTTGGTTGAAAGTTGCCTGAATCTGTATAGCGCTGATAAGGTAGATTTTGCTTCTATGATTTTTTGTGGTAGGTGACTTGTATAGCTGTTCGTTGTTATTTTTAGTCCGATGACATGTCCTTCTGCTGAGAAAGGATATGCCTCTCGATCTACGCGTACAGTAGCTTTTTCCTTCTGTTCATGGCAATTAGTTTGAACTTATCCTTTTTAGTTTTTATTTTATTCCTTTTCTCGTAATCATTTAGGTTTTTAATTTCTATACCTGTTCTTAGGGCGATGTCCTTGGGGTTTTTCCTATCGCTGGTCACTATCTGAGTGATATCGTCCGCTAATTGTATGTACAACGAACTTTCATCAGTGGGGTGTGGAAGGTCCCTGGTATACACTCTACACAGCGTAGGTGAGAGGCAGCCTCCTTGTGGGACCCCTGTTTGTAGGTTGATTGAATCGCCCGTTTTGCCCTTTATCTGCAATATCGCTTTCCTCTCATCTAGATAGCTGCAGAGTATTTTGCAGAAGTTTATTTCCAGGTTAAGGTCGCAGATTTTGGCCTTTAGGCCGGGCAACCACACTTTTTCAAATGTTTTGGCAACATCACGAAGCACAATGTCAACTCTGTTGCCTCACGCAGTGGCAGTAGCAATTCTTTCGGTAATGATTGCTAGCGCGGTGTCCGTCCCTCACTTGCTCCGGAACCCGTGTTGTTGTGGGTTGTATAGGTTGTTTGTGTTAAGATGGTTGATCAACCTTTCGTTAATGAGCTTTTCTAGGACTTTGCTTAGAAATTCTAGGAGTGAGATAGGACGGAAGCTTTCGACTTGATGTTTCGGTTTACCCGGCTTCGACAAGAATATCATCATTGCAGTTTTAAATGCTTGGAGAAAGTATCCCATATTTAGGCAGGCATTGAAGACCTTCAATACCGATTCGTGCACATTATCTGAGGCATTAATTAAGTGAGCTTTAGATATTCCACTTTGTCCTGGAGCCTTTTGTTTAAATGATTTTAATGCTGTCAGGTATTCATTCATAGTAAATGGCTTTCCTCCCCCCAAGGGATTGTCTCTTTGTTCGTCGACGTTTCTAAACGGTATAATGAGTTCACGTTGTGTTGTCAGGCTACATATGATTTCTTCCTCATAGTTTAGGTTAAAATTTTTATTTTCTTCAGGTGAAATAGAGAAAAAATTTGTCCAGTGTGTTCGGAAATGCTCTTGTAATTCCTCATTTTGCTCTACTTTCTTGTTCTGAATTTTCAGGCTTATTTCTTCTTTTTGATGTGATCCGCGTAGTTTCCTGAATTGTCTCCGGAATTTCCTTGGATCCTTTCTTATCTCCATCTTACCTATTATGTTATCTCAGAGCCTGCCTGAATTTTCCTTGATGAGGGTGTCTATCCTCCTTCTAATTATGATAATGTTTCTGTACCTTTCGATCGTATGACCCGATACCCTGATTTCATTTATTACATTTTGAAATGCATCCATTTCATCTTGGATCTCTTGGGTCCATCTAGGTGCAGGTATGGTTCTGTATTCTATTGTTGGGGTGTGTAAATTATCCGCCTCTCTGATTTTACTGGTGATTAACTGTAGTTGGGCATCTATTTCCTCTTTGCTTTGGTTGTTAAGGGATCCGGTTTCTATTGTGTTTAAGTATTGTTTGAATCCATCCCAGTTTGTTTTGCTGGTTGCTTTTCTTCGGGATATCTTTATTTGGATGGGTGAAGTTGAAATGGTGGTAATTATGTTTAAATGATCGGAGGGAATTGCTGCACCTGGCTGTGTGTGGGGATTTAAATTAAAGTTTTGATTAGTTAAAATAATATCTCGGGTAGTCGAGGATCGGGCTGTGAGATACGTAGGGAAGTCGGGTCCTTCTCTGTTTAGTAGGCGATCTTTGCATCAGGAAATGTAGGGTTTTTCCCGTACCGTTTGTATGGGTTGTGTACCCTGCTTCCCTGTACCTTGCATTAAGGTCTCCGGCTAGAAAGGTTGAGGCTTGTCTACGGAATAGATTGATGAAATTGGGTATCGGTAGGTACGAGTGTCTTTGTGGTTGGTAGGCTCCTGCTATGACCAGGTCTCCTGTAGTCATTTTTATCTTCACAGCTAAAAATGATTCCTCTAGCCCTTTTATTTCAGTAAAGGGTATGCATTTTTTAATGACTAGGGCAACTCCGTCGTATCTTGACTGTGATTGGTTTGTTGTTAATATTTTAAAGTTGGAGATTTTTATTGTTTCTGTATCTGTGGATATGACATGTTCTGTTAAGATGATTATGTCTGGGTCTTCCTTTCTTACTATGTTGGAGTAGATTAAGCGTTTCTCTTTCGAGCCGTTAACATTCAAGGTGAATATTTTAAGCTTACGTTGGAACGTGTCCATTATTGTGATGATTGCTTGTGTTCTCTACCTGACTTTGCTTTTTATGATCGGCCTGGGGATCGAATGCGTCCATTTCTCTTCTTTTTTAATTCACCGCATGAGATGTTGCTGTATGATTCAGGAGCGATGAATAACATGCCCTGTTTCAGTGCGTCGTGAACTTTGGTTTCGTCTGCGTCTGCTTCGTATTCCCATCTAAATTTACCCTTGACAAGTCCGTCGACTATTTCCTTCTGCTTGTATTGCTTAGGAATGGGGTAAGCATGAGATCCATAAATTTTGATGTTGAAGTGTTGGGTGGTCATTTTTGCTTTTTGTTTTTCTGAGGTTACTTTTGTGTTTTCTTCCTCTGATTCTGGATCCATTTCACTTTTATCTTCATCTTCTTCTATTTGTCTAGTAGTTTCCTTTGGAGTCATGTTCATTCTGTATAACTCATTCGAGGGTGGGTTCTCCGGGAACCACATTTTTTTTTAGTCTGTTTTTCTCAAGCATGGTGTTAAGTTCAGTTGCATAAGAACCTGGGCTCGCCATGTTGACAAAGTGTGCATGCATTATGCACAGTATTAAGTCGGGCCTCATGGTGCCGTCGATATTGACCGTTGTGGTCTGTGCGGTGGGTGCAGAGATGCTGCCGTTAGCAGTTGCTGCAGCGTAGGTTGTATTTTTTCTCCTTTCTTTCTCTGCGTTGATATCGGCCTTCTTCTTCCGAATAAGTTGCTTTTTTACTGGGCATGACATGGCCAGAGTCCTATGTCCATTTCTGCAGTTCAAGCATTTTTTCTCCGTGCTTCTGCACTCATCTCATCTGTGTTCCTGGCTTGAGCATTCAGAGCAAGCTTTACCTTTGAAGGTACACTCCTTGGTAGCATGTGAAGCATGTGAAGCACATTTGCACTGAAACGAACGTTTCCCTTTCTATCTGGTCGGGGAAGATTTTCGTTTAAAATGCTAGGAGTCCTTGCTCAGTGGCTTTCTTTGCGATTTCTGTCGATCGGAAGATCACTTTAAAAACGTGGCTGTGATCCTCTCCATGTGAAGCACATTTGCACTGAAACGAACGTTTCCCTTTCTATCTGGTCGGGGAAGATTTTCGTTTAAAATGCTAGGAGTCCTTGCTCAGTGGCTTTCTTTGCGATCTCTGTCGATCGGAAGATCACTTTAAAAACGTGGCTGTGATCCTCTCCATTCTGGTCCTTAAATTTTATTATGTCTTCGATTTTTGCCCATTCTTGCTCTCTTTCATGCTCTTCTTTTATCTCTTGGGCTGTATGATTGCCTACCCATGGGTCAAGACGCCGGGATATTACTGGCCTCTTTGTTTGGAAGTCAGGCGGGGTCCGGGGGGCTAGTCCTATTTTGCAGAGTTTCTTGGCCGCGCCCTCGCTCAAAAGGTGATCGAGGTCTTTCTCCGTGTCGCATAGCGCCACGTAGCCATTGTATTGGTCTTTAAGCCGTAGGAGGACCACTTCTATATCAGCATATATGCATTTCAGTGTCTGTTCTCAGGAGGGTTTCTCTCGGCCGGGGAGGATGCAAAGGGAAACCCTCTTCGCTCCTTCTCGGTCGTCCATTGCGGTTGGGTTGCTGTTTCCTTCAAGTGAGTTCTGGGTGTTTGTTGCTGTGTTTCCCTTGCTGTAGGGTCTAATTCTTCTGTTTGGAAGGGTTTTTAAGTGTTGCCCCCTCCTCGTTGCAAGCAAGTTTCCATGAACATGAACTGCCGGATGGGATGGATGAATGATGGTGGGCGAACCCAGGGAGGCCCCTCAGACGGGTGAAAAGTGGCGGACTTAATGATGGGTGGTGATAGAGTCAACTACCATCGCCCTGGGGTGCCGCCTCCTCTGGGGATTGGTTATCGATGATACTTCCAACTTACACAGGGACGGTTGCATGTCCCCCTGTGGTCTTGGCCGGAAACTACCCTTAGACATTAGAGCGAACTCTTCCCCAAAGCTTTCAGCATTGCCTCGTAACCGGGTGGTCTCTTCCGTAGAGTTTCACAGTGAGATAATCCTCAAACCTGCTTTCCTTTACGTCTCAAATTATGTCTATCAAAGTAGACCGACATAGTTTGAGCGAGACTAGATGAATGGCAGTTCAGTTCATTTCCGCTCCCTTGCCCCGATAAGGGAGCCGCAAGGGAGATTAGCCGGACATGGGTCGGCTATGCGTGGCTCCGTAAATTATCTTCGTTTTCTGGAGTCCCCGTGGGGAAAAAGTGAGGCAAGTTCACGTTTTTGTAGTGGTTTACCCTTTCCTTTCCCGCCTTTGCCGGTAATAAGCTTCTTCTGAGAGCTTGAGAAGGGGTCCGTTTCGTCTGAACTCTACTGCCGATCTCTGTCGTACTGTACTCAATAATTAAAAATAATTACAATATTTTCTTTTCAATGTATTTAATATAAATCGAGTTGAATTGACAATAAGAATAGAATATTTGATCTAGACTCTAGAACAAATATTCTATTCAAAGCTCTAGAATCTAGAGCTTTGAAATAGGAGAAATTGTTACATTTAGCAACCATACAAAGGGGTGACCTAAATAAAATAATTAATATAATATATTCGTTTTGTGTCTGTAAGATGAGATCTCTGATTGAAATAGAAACAATTTTAACTATAACAATGCAATAGATTGCTTTAGTAACGGTCCGTGGGTGACAAAATTCCTCGGTTCAAGTCACGTCACTCAAATACTTATAGACGTCATTTTAAGATCTCTGATCGTGTGGTAAGATCAATTTTCTTGGAAGTCATGAAAAACCCAAGACCTACTCAATCTGAGATTCAGAAATATTTGTTTATGTAGTGAAAATGAAATGATAATTCCACTGATAGATATTCACTATCATGTGGGACGGCAGTGAAAACAAAGCGGAAAGTAGAATCATTAGAGAATGTCGTGGGCATAGTTGGGCGTGATAACTAAAAAATGTATCACGATAACCGATACATCGATAACGATTAACTTATTGGCGATAACCAATAATCGATAACTGGCGATAAATTTATCGCCCGATAAGGTGATAACCGATAAATCAATAAATCCAAAATTATAATACAATATTGATTATTGACTATATATAGCGTTATTTTATAATACAATAGAAAGAATATTTGAATACTGTTTCTTAGTTTCTTACCTGGTGAGGGTCCTCCTCCCAGCTCGGACCTACCTATTTCTGCCTCCAAGGTACGCGTGGCTCGCCCCTGTGCTAAACTGGAACCAAAAACTAAAATTATCGATTATCGCTAGTTTGGAACCAAAAGTATCGACGATACCGATTAATTGATAACGCGGAAAAAATCGGATAACCGATAACTCGATATCGTTATCGCGATAACGCCCACCTATGGTCGTGGGAATATCCCTCAAAAACTAAAAGGCTGAGTGAGCACGCTGTCCAAGTTTAAGAGGGTAGATGTTTTTTCCAGAAAGGAGTTTTTTTACCAATCTCAAGGTGAGAAGGGAAGTGTAGAGAGGGTATAGGAGTATTAAGCTGAACAAAGAGCAGCTTTGAATGGTTAACTGATGAAGATTGAAGAGAGTTCAGATCCTTTGGCTATGGGCGAAGGCAACTTATAGAAGGCAAAGTAAGTGTATCATCAGTCCCACAGCGGGGCGATAGGAGGGAGGAAGGGTGCCATTGACACCCTCACCCAACTCGCATTATTAGGTAGAAGACGTGGGGACAGAGTGAGAAGAATCGTAGAGCTCAGGAGACAAGAGAATGAGAGTAACAGGTGGGCTTCAACAGGTGCTTGAATATCAACCATGGAGAGCCCATCTCCTTACCGGAAGGTGGGTCCTTGTGAGATGATGAATCAGGAGTACTGGTGCGAATTTTCGTAGCAGGAGAGGAGACAGGCGAACCTTTTCATTTGACAGAGCGTAATTTCATGAGAGTGGCATCAGTGGATGTTTCTGCCAAATATCCTCGGATGCTGCCAATGGAAATACGAAACCACAGAGGGACCAATAGTCTGCAATACCGTGAGAGCAGGAAGGGCAAGCTGTCGATGCCGAATATGGCGGGAAAAGGTGACCCTTCTGAGGATGTCCGAGAAACAGATACCATTTGAGACAAGTTTCACGGACTCTACTATGCGCTTTACGAATGGTAACTTTGTGAGTACCACAGACTTAATGTATATTTTTTAAAAAACAAAAGATAGCACGAGAAGATGAAAAGGCACTATTTGCTTCTCCACAGTTGATGCACATTTTCGGGGAGGAGGGGTCAAAATTTAGTATGATAAAAGAGTGCACAATCAACGCAAACACGTTCATGGCGGCAATTATGGCTCACATGGCCAAACGTGAGTTGAAGCATCTTCGGGTATTATTGGCGTATTGAGTTACAGGGGTGCTGAGGTATCCCACATTCACTTGAATAGGCAACTGTTGCCATCAAAAGTTAGGAATAGCGTATATGTATTAATACCGGACACCATTGTATCTTTGTACTTTCTTTTGGAAACGATAACATGTTGAAATGCAAGTTTTGTCTGCAGCCTTTGAGGCGGTAATCTTTAAGTTAATTGGAATGGCTGTCACGCCTTTTATCGAATTAAAGGTAGGTTGGGAGGAAAGAGTGATGGAGGACGAGACAAGAAATCTAAGTCTTAACTTTATCATGTTGGGGTGGGGGGGGGAGACACTTCTACAAAAATATTACCATCATTACGGGACCAAATAATACCTGGTTTGCCGCAACGCTTGTCGAAATCTTCACTAATTTCCAAAACATCCACTTCCGAAGGAGAAAATGTCGGAATCTCAAAAGAGGACTAGGAACAGGGCTAATCCAGATCTGCAACGCCCTCATTTGAGAATAGATCGACGTATACGGAAAAATCGGGACTGTAACAAGATCCATTAGCGCGAATATCAGAAAGTGGAAGTTTCTCGTAATTTATGGTACTTTTTTTATCCATAAACTATATAGACTTTCACTTCACAGGCGGGATCACCACCGTACACTGAGCCGAAAAAAGGGAGTCACTATGCTATCAAGGAAATAGCCCATCTCATAACGGCCCCAGTGATATATTACACCTGGCAAACTCTGGTAACCAAAGTGGCTTAGACGGCACCAACAGAAAAAATGTCGTGCCAGGACCCCAGGTACCGATTCACTCATTAAGTCCACGCAGAACAAGTCCCTTGATAGACTGCCAGATTGGCCAGACAGAGCCAACACGGCCTCACTTTGCCACCAAGCCACTGCCAAAGAAGTATGTGCCACCTCAAAGTCTCAACTCAGGAGGGAAGCTCAATTTCCAGGTGGGGGCACAGTTTCCGCGCACGGTCGGTTATAACGCAGGAAGATGCAAGCTACCAGTGAGGGAGTGAAAAAGAAGAAAAAGAAGGGAGACAGCAAGATGACATAAGTTACATATGGGTAATAAAATTAATAAATGAACAATAAATAAATTAATAATATTAATGGGTGAGGCAGATAAAAATCCAGTTTACAGCCAACACAAGAGTGAAGGGTCATTTCCATCTCCGACGAAAGCACAGGAGTACATCAGCAGGGAGCCCCAAAATTTCCCAGGTGACGAGAGCACATGCTTAGGATATGAATGGCATCTCTCCACGGCATAGTCACTCTCGAGATCAGAGCGGATGAAATGAGAATTGTTAGCGTTTGAGGGAGATGCCGGTACCACGTGTATAAGTGCATAGTGCACAGTGTGCGACGCCTGGCAAGCATATTCCCGGAAACCAGGAAGATTTTAATAAGGGATGTGTGGAAGGCAAATATCGCAAAGTAAAGACCAATGTGGTGGGTTGAATCCAATTTCTGCAACTCACGCTCGAATGCAGATGTGTAAAACCCACATCCGTAGTAAAGTTTTAAGGGGGCAAAGAAACGATAAAAATACAAACCGGTAGCCCAATCAGCATCCCAAGTGCTGAACGTCACGGGACGAAGAATATCCATAGAGAGAGTACAGGAGACCCTAAGAGTGTAGATATGGTTTCCTTGGTGAGGTGTCTGTCGAAAACAAGACCAAGGAAACTGTGCAAACCCCGTTTAAGAACAAGTCCGAGTCGTTTGTGAAATCGTGGTGGTGGCAGAAGTGCACTACCTTAGTCTTGGCCAAGAAAAAAATAAATCCCTGCGATTCGAAATAGCAAGAGATGCGGTTCAAATCCTGTTAGATTCGAAACTCTAGTTGGTAATTGGGCCGCAGATAGTTAGTATCCGGCAGTACCGAGGTGATATCGTTGATGATCAGGAGAAAGAGTGTGAAGTGAGGACACTTCTTTGCGGAACGCCTTTTTACTGCCTATTGAGCTGGAGACGAATCCTCTCACCCACGCGTGGAATCGACGCTCTCGCAAAAACTCAGATATAAAACTTGGGAGGAGTCTCCTGATTCACATGGTGTGGGAAATATCCATAATATCCTATCACCATGAGGTATAATAAAGCTCCAGATCGAAGAAATGGTGGTGAAATGCTGTTTAAGAAGGAAGGCTGCATAGATAGTATTTTCCCTCACTGCTTCCGACGTTTAATTCCCAGAGGAGAGGAATTGGCATAGTCAACCGTGCCACAACACGGCGGGCGTCTCCTGCGTCAAAATCGGCTGACGGTATAATGTATGCAGAAATAGAAGTCTACTTATCCAGGTTAAGCTGCAATGTCATTCCCACTACCTGAGAGGATGTATTCAAAGCGAATAGAAGAACGGAGATATGATAACACTTGTAAATAGAACATTCTCCTATCCGGGGCCCATTCAGTGGTTAAGGGAATGAAAAACTCTTACACACCGCGAAGGTGGGCAGGGGGTACGCGCTCAACATGGTCTCTTGGAGATAGACAGCTAAGGAAGAACGGGAGGAAAGTAGCCTCCTTAGATCCTCCCAGTTAGCTCGGAGTCCATATCAATTCCATTGAAGGAAAATGTTCCCCATGCTTAACTCGGAGATGCGGGAACCCTCTGCTTGGAGGCAGAACTCTGGGTTTTGTTGGCTGCAAAAGGGGTTGTCGCCTTTGCTGATACCCTGGGGAAGGTTGAGCTCGCTATTCGAGACTTTTCCCTTCTCGGCCTCGAAACTGTTAGGGGTTATAATGGCTTCGGAGCCGGGAGGTTCCTCATATTAATGACGTCCTCATGTCTACGAGTAGCGCTGTCCATCATTGGGCGGGGGAGTGGGAACAGAGGCTCCATTGGTGCTGTCCTTCTTTTGCAGGACAGCCTTATAATGCCCCAAAGATGGTTTCACATAACCTTCGAGGGTTTGCCTGCTGTGAGTTTTAGGACTTGGTGGAGGAGCCCATCCGTTTTATTATACATGAAACAGTCAAGCGTGCAACTGAGGTGGGGGCATAGAAGGGTATAGCAATGCCCTCTGGCATTTCTATAAAATATTACGTAGCAATATTCCATTAGCATACTTTTCTTTTAAAATTAAATGTAAAATTTCAAAGGAAAGTATGCTAATGAGGAGAGACCGTTTGGAAATGTTATCCAAGGGCTAACGCTCCCCCTCCCAGTTTCGGACACCATTGTAGATAGAGTTGAGTAGGAAAATATAAAATAATAGCATAAGCGAGTTGCGAACAGCTTCCTCCGTCGCTGGACCCCTGTTAGCCAGCGGCGAATCCACTCGGCCATCCTGAGTCTCAAAAAAAGACTACTTCAAACGAAGCTTTTAAGCCGCTCGCCTGCACTTCTCGTACGCTATAAGGGTTCCGAATGCGCACGGGAGTTAACGTGCTCGTAGGCCCAGAGCGTCCAAGAGCTGAGGGTGCCTCTTAGCCTGAGAGGCGTAGAATGGCCCATTTTGCGACAGTACCAAATCCTTAACTCTTCGAAAAGAGATTCGATCCGCAGCCAAGACGTCCATGACCTCTTTCTCCAGAAAATAGGCGCCATGTTTCTTCGACGAAGCAGGATGTGGTTCACAGCAATTCATAACACTAGATGGTAAACAATAATGAATTCTTGAGTACACTCTTCCTCTATAGGGTACGAGAAGTGCAGGCGAGCGGCTTAAAAGCTTCGTTTGAATGAGTATTTTTTGAGACTCAGGATAGCCGAGTGGATTCGCCGCTTGCTAACAGTGGTCCAGCGACGCGGGAAGCTGTTCGCAACTCGCCTACGCTATTATTTCTTTCTTTGCCCCTTTCCTACTCCCCTCTATCTACAATGGTGCCCATACCCGGGAGGGAGAGCGTTAGCCCTTGGATAACATTTCCAAACGGATTCTATTCATTTCTTTACGATACGCTCCGCTTTTAGGAGGGGGTTGTATAGCGTGCGAGAAGTGCAGACGAGCGGCTTAAAAGCTTCGTTTGATTGAGTCTTTTTTGAGACTCAGGATAGCCGAGTGGATTCACCGCTGGCTAACAGTGGTTCCGCGACGCGGGAAGCTGTTCGCAACTCGCCTACGCTATTATTTCTTTCTTTTTCCCTTTCCTACTCCCCTCTATCTACACCTCCTTAAGCAATTAACATTGATTTCAGGTAAACCCGATATTCACGGTTACAGTAACGATTTGAGTGGCCATATCGGTGTCAGTAGTATCACCTCCGCGGCTGTAAAAAGAAAGCCTTAACGCAGTAGGGATATCAACCGACACGCATCGAGTCAGTGAGCCTATCACAATCTAACGTGGTGAAAAGTATAGGGTTGAGTCTCGAGCTCCACCCCTTGTTTTATTTTCAACACATCTCGATCTTGACCATGCATTTGCCGGCCACCTCTTTGGTGATGTCTTCTAAGGAGTAGTCCACGAGTTCCCTCTCACAAACCACTTCTTTCTCATAATTCATGGTAGCGTTAGGTGTTACCTACACAGGCGAGCCATGAAGTATCCGAAGAGCACTAATAATGGACGCCAGGGCAAGGTTCGCCGCACTCACCATAAGTGATCTGTCTGAGAGAAACGGGCAACTTTCAGTTTACTACGAATTACCCTAGCTAGAGCCACTCTGATGGAACATGCGACGGTTCACCACTATACTGCCATCAGTTGATCCAATAACTTGCAAGCATCTGAAGCTAGCAGGACAAAAAACGCAGGGGGTAGCCTCTCGGTGAGGGACCCCGACGTCATGGAGGATCCACTCACTTTACTTACAATTTTCTTCTTCATACTCAGGGTCTCGGCCTCTCTGTGATCGGACGTACCAGTCTTGGCGTAGCAACCTACCGATGCTCTACTGAATTCGTCAGTCCCCGGACCCCCACCCCCACCCCAAAGGAGAGGAATCCCCTAGTTCTCGTGGTATTTTGTCCTTACTCCTGGAAGATGTTCTCACGGCCGGACGAACTAAATCGCCGCTATCCATCTCCGAGATGGGGAAAGGATTTGGTTGACAAGGGGGCCCCAACCGAGGGGATACGTTCCTCCTCTTCTCGTGATTACAGTGGAGTCCGTGCGGCCTAAGAAAGATCTCAGAGGGGGCGGACTTTGTCTCGGTGGTCTTTCCCGCCGTCTTTGTTCGCCCACAGGGAAGACCCTACCACATTGGGTGGGGACACCTTAGGGATCATTTTCGCCTCAGGAAGGTGCTCCAAATAGCCATCCTCCACCGGGACGGGGATCAGTATGCTACTCCCACAAAGGTCATAAATCATGGGTCGAATATATGGCGTGGCGGGGCCCTGGAGACACACCGCACATTACCGTCTCTAAGTGGGTTAGTCTGATTCACCTGAGCCTATCGCGCGGGTGGTGGATAACCGACGCGGCGTGTCCTCTTTCTCCTAAAGGGTTGCATTTGAAGAAGCTCTCTGACCGATTTGATATTCATTATAATTTTGTAGTGCTAGTTTGATTTGGCTATGTAGTATTGTCTATTTGTATGAAAAATAGATTTGTATCAGCGAATAATACATTTGTGTTTAGTAATTGCTCTTTGTTGGGATTATGTGTTTATTTTTTTAGTTGTAATACTGTGTTTTGGGGGATCAGGGCTTTCTTTGCTGGATACCAAAGTTAATTCATATAGTGAATTGGTTTTATTTTCTGCTCTTTAAAGTGCCATTTAGTGTGCTGCTCTTTCATTTTCGTGAGTGTATTTATTCTTATATATATATATATATATATATATATATATATATATATATATATATATATATATATATATATATATATATATATATATATATATATATATATATATATATATATATATATTTATGTCAAGGACTGTTTTTTTAATATTAATTAGGTAAAATGGCTGTGTGCATTGAGTTAAGAGAAAGTGAGCGTGAATCTTGTGGTGTTTGTGCTGGATGTGGAATGTTAGGAGTAAGGACTTGTTTATCTTGAATGTGGGCTGCAAGAGCGTGTAATGGAATAAGAGAAATGAGGAGAGCGGGATTTGGAAAGAATTGTTATGTTGGGGAAGTTAGTCATTGAGCTTAGGAGGGATCAGAACATTAGGCCCAAGGGGAGTTCTGGGGATCATAAGATTAACCATTTACATTAGCTAGAAGTAGGGCTAATGGAGATTGTAGCGAGTATAGGGTGGTAAAGAAAGGGAGGAAGTAAACAGAGAGCTAGTGAGGCATCTCCTGTTACGGAGGCAAGTAGAGATACCAGTGTAAGAGTGTAGGGATAGTAGACCTAGGCAGAGAGCGTAGGTCGGCACCTATTACTTGTAGCGATAGGTTCAGTGTTTTAGGAGGCCTAGGATAAGGAGGGGGGATTTATAGGCACCTGTGAAGCAAATGACTTGGCTAAAATGTGATTCAGGTGTTAGGTATTTAGAAAGGAGTTTATGTGAATTTGAGCGCAAGAGGAGGATGGGGGTTTATATGTCAGGTACAGTGCACGTGTAACGGATGTGAGCTAGAGAATTGAAAGGATAGTGGATGGAACTAAAAGGATGCAGTTGTCGTACATGTTGTGGTGGAGCGAATGTGTGTGTGAAAGGCCATTCTCCCACTCCTTTCCCTCCATCTGAAAGAATGTGTGTGTGGGTGGAAATGGTATTTTTTTCTTATATATATATATATATATATATATTATTTATTAGGGATTTCATGTTTTGTTTAAAATGTTTTTGTCTCTTTGCAGAGAGTTTATTGATAAAATTCTTTTTACGAAAAAGCCCCTATTAAAATAGATAAATATTACCTTCCTTTGTAAAGTGACTGGCATTCTACGATTTGGATAGAACAAATTAAAGATATTGTACGTCCCATTTGGAAGGAGGTTTTGCTTTTTTATAAAGCCTCAATACTGCGACAAGATCGCTCAACATTATATCGAGCTCAGAGGCGGCAACTTTTTTGGGTAAGAGCTAGCCTTTTTTTTGTGAACGCTTTAGTGGCAGCCGGCAGGATTTCTCCCCAGAGGTAAAACGTGAGGCCTCTGTTGTATTGTGAAGTACAAGTGTGGTTACTAGGCTTCCTTGTATGATTTAGAATGGTTTCTCAATCTAATCTCCACGATCATCGACAATCAAGCCATATACACAATACTTACCCAAAGCAGATACTTTTTTCGTTATCAACGGTCTCTTTAAAAGGTGTAGGAAGCGGGTTAGAGTCTAGATTTTCGGCCCGATACAATGTGAGAGTGAATGACAGGGAAAACCTGGTCGGAGGAGCTACTTTGTAGATATAGGGATTTGTTAGGAAATTTTTGTAGTAGTAGTAGGTGTGTATGCAATGGATGGGTTGTACTCGAGTTGCAAGTGTGTGAAGTGACTGTTTCGAGGGGAGTATAGGTAAAGGCTGTCAGTGTAATTAGGATGAAGCAGGTAGAGACGAAGAGACCCATCAGGATAGTAGTGTCATTGCCATATACGAGTATGCCTTTCGCTGCTCTCTGTAGTGTCAGTAGGCTTGTTTATTGATGATCAGGCTATTCTCTGTTCGTCTTCTCGCTGCTTCGAGATGGCGTAGACAAACGGGCGCTACAAAAATGAGAGGTGCTCAAGAAAGCAACCCCACCTATTCTTACAAAAGGTGTTTCTTGGGATTTATATTGACTCGCGATTCTCTTGGTGCCCAGTGTTGGAGACCAGAAGCCATATTTACAGGAGATAATGCTTTCAAAAACGCTCTCACACACCTTTTGTGGTAGCGACAGCCAACCACTTGGAAATTGTTATTCTTTGCCAGTCCAAAATGATAGGGGCGAGGCGTACTTCTGCTTCATTCTCGTCCCTCCGCATGATGGACCGTGTGCGTAATCTTGGTTTTGTTATCGAGGGGTGCTTTATGCACCTCCCCTGCACATAGTCTCTATGTAGAGTCGTTCACTCTCCCTTTTCATTGCCTGATATCTTAAGTGAATTTACCGCATTAAATTCCTACGTCGGAAGGCATGAATCTAACTTTGTCTGCACTTTTACATAATCTCTATTCGCCGAAGTGGGTATCCTCTTTCCAGGCTGCTTGCACTTATTTGTGGCATTTGCCTCCACGAACCTAATTCTCCGAGTCATTGGCGGGGGCTACATCGATTTTTACCGCCTCAGATATTGCTAGTTTAGTGGCTTTCCGCATGCCCTTCACGTTTTACAAAAATTTTAAGTGTTCCATTGTTTGGTCCAAGAACTCTACCCGTTAATGGATACTTTGGTTGGAGTGACTGGTAATGAACGGGCAGACCGCGCTGCTCTGGATCCTATTGCGCTTCACCCTTCCCTGTAGGGATGTTCACCTATAAATTAGGGACTATGTATATCATCTATTGTAGAAATAGGCTTCGCCGTCCTAAGCCATCTGCTCGAACGTGAGCTAGTACCACTCTTCCCGAAGGTTTGAGGTGCCGAGAGCCCTCGGAATGCTGCAATTTGTGACCTTCGCCACCTTTTTGTAAGATGTCCCTCCATTGTGAATGAATACTTCCGTCCTATCACACACCCGAGAATATGGGCAATTGAGCTATATTTTAGTGGAATGTCAGTTCTTTCGTTCGGGATCCCTTGTTAACTTTATAAGTAGTTCTGGAGTCCTACCCCTGCTATAGGTCCTATTATTTTAACTTCCTTTATCTTGGTCCTTATTTTTTGTAATTTAGTGTCTTTGATTTTTTGCATTTTTTTAGTCTACCTTTGCATCTTAACTCTCGGCCTATCCCTTTAGCTTTGTATCGCGCTGCTAATAAAGTCCGTTTGGACTTTTGCGGCAGTTTCGTCTGTGTCTTCATAATAATAATACATGAATGCAAAAACAGGTTGGCCTTTAACCCTTCCCTCCTCTTACTTTAAAATACTGCCCAACCCATCTTGCTTCCCTCTGACGATCTCAGAACCTCCTCCAATATAACCTTTCTAGGAAAGATCTGGATAATAATACCATATGCTGTGGCATCCTTCCTGAGTGCTGCCGGGTTCGCTTGAAGAGAACCTGGAGGGTTTGAGTTTGGAATGTGTCAGGAAACTACATAAGTGCAAGCTCCTCCAACGTTGGTCTATGTGAGTAGGAAGAAAAATCTTGAGTGAGAGCAGTGTAAAAAAAATAATTATGGTGTGAATGAGGCTGTAACCGAGTCTTGAGGTGATATGGGCATATATGACTGGATGGAAACAGACTTGTAAAGAGAATATGAGAGTAGGTGTCAAAGTGCGAAGTGTTAGAAAGTGGCGTATAAGGCTGGTTGATAATGAGCGTTTCTGAGGGACAAATCAGGAGTAGGGTATTGTATATGATAGGTGTGCAAGTGGGGTGGAGTGAGGAGGCGTCCCAAGGGCCTTCTGAACAACGAGATGCTAAGCAAATTGCATCCCATTGCTATGGAGAGTAGTTTTAGTTGTAATGAAACGCGCCATCTCCCTTTGTGGGAATCTCGGAGATATTCAAGCCTTCAAATTGCTTCTCTTGGCAACCTAGTAGGGATATAACACATCAAACTCCACTCATTTATTAAATAATTAATCATAGATTGACCAGACAGCAGATCAAAACCTGAAGCGTTGTTTCTGAACTGTGAGTTGTCTCCTGGATTGCTGTTTAATTGGAGTACACACAATTTGCATCCCAAAGCTTGCCATCACTAAACAAGGGAATCTCATACGTGTGTGGTTCAGCACCTGGTGCAAAAAAGAAAATATATAAATAAATGCTAGCATGTTGGTAAAATTTTTTAAACAAGGGTCCCCAAAATATTACGATCAATTGTTCGTTTATAGCTCCCCGGAAGCAGATAGGATCTCTGCTCCCTACAACCGCTTGGGAGATTAAGTTTTTTTTTTTTGGTCATTTTTTTTTTAAAGAGCTCATCTGGCGACTGCCTACTAGGGCAAAATTTGCCGAAATCACGCTACGGCCTAATACTAGGCTAGATTAAAAGAACAAATTAAGATTAAAAAAGGAACAAAGGCTAAGACACAAGCTAAAAAAGAAAAATAAGTTAAGCAAAAAATAAACAAGGAGGCTCCCTCCTGCGCATGAACATGCGAGCTACAACACTGGCAAATAAAGTGGAGGAGGCCAGCCAAAGACTACGCATCTGTGTACAGCAGAGGCGGGCAAACCATTTCAGTCAGGGCCAGATGAGACTTTTGGGAGTGGGACGCGGGCGGAGTGACAAACGAAATCCCATATATATATATATGTATTTATTTAAAAGCCCCCAAAAATGGAAATTGGTAACACAACCCGGAAAAACGCTATGGAGAATATTATGTGAACCAATGAAAGCTTAAGAAGGAAAATGGGAGATGTAGAAACGGAAAGATAGGGAAAACTATTTTAACTGTTATATGAAAATGAATAAAGAAGTTAGATTTGAACCTGTGTCATCAAGCGCTCATCGCTATTATGACCACGACGCTGATCGCCATTAAATATATATATATAGTTTTATTAAAAGCGAGCACTAGTTTCGAATTAAGAATTCTTTTTTCAATCTTCTTGATTTGTCTTATATTCACCTTTTCTTCATTGTTTAACCCGTGGATAAGTGTACCGAAGTTCATCGGAGACTGATGTTTGTTATTTTGCCAAAAGTAGAAGTAAATTAATGTAATTTAGCACTTTTTTTAATTTAACTGATGCGTTTTGATACATCGAGTACCATCTTCAGAGTTACAATGGTGAATTATTACAAAGTATTCAGTTTATATATGTTACAAAATGTATTAAAAAAAATTACAAACAAAGCTATATACACGTATAGGCGGGTTGGATCCAGGTGATAAAAGGTCAGAGAAGTAGGTAACCAGAGAGAGGAGGGGGAGGGATTAAGCTGCTTGCCAGACGGGATTAGTGGCTAAGGGCAGCTCTGAGTAGACCTGTCCCTCTGTTTGCTTTTCTTGCTATGGGCAGGATTTCATTGGAGTTAGACTGTATGTTTGAATTCGGTTGTTTCTCTTGGATATATATAGCTTCAAGGAAGAGCAGTTGGTGCATGTTGAGAGAATAGTCTAAAATTTTGGTGTTTTCTTCTATCATTTTTTGGTTGAGGTATGTTCCGTGTATTTCCTGTGTATGTTTTTTTAGGTGCACCGTGGTGCAGATGGTATGACATTCTCCTTGAGAGAGTGGTTTCAGACATGCCGATATACGAGTTAGGTAGGAGCTCATAGCCTCCTAATTTGCATGTGTACTCATATATCAGATGTGTCCTTTGTTTTGGTTGTAGCGGGGGTTTGGGGATATTTTTAATGAAGAGGGTTGAAGTATGTCTATTTTGATAGATGATTAGTGCAATCTTTTTCTTAGCGCTTATGGGTTTTATTCCTCGGTCTATAATGTCCTTGATGGCTCTTTTATCTGCTTGGTGTTCTGTGCTCATAGTATTCTTGTAAAACAATTTAATAATATCCTCATTATTGGTATTCCTGTTCTTCTGGGGCTCTGAGAGGTGTCATACCATCTGAACAATGGAGCACCTAAAAAACATACACAGGAAATACATGGAACATGCCTCAAACGAAAGATTATAAAAGAAAACACCAAAATTTTGGACTATGCTCCCAATAGGCGCCAACTGCTCTTCCTTGAAGCTCTACATATCCAAGATAAAAAAACAACCGAATTTAAACATACAGTCTAACTCCAATGAAATCCTGCCTAGCGCAAGAAAAGCAAACAGAGGGACAGGTCTACTCAGAGCTGCCCCTAGCCACTAATTCCCTCTGGCAAGCAGCTTAACCCTCCCCCTCTGGTTACCTATTTCTCCGACCTTTTATCCTCTGGATCCAATCTGCCAATACGTGTATAGCTTCGTTCATAATTTTTTAATACATTTTGTAACATATATAAACTAAACACTTTGTAATAATTCCCCATTGTAACTCTGAAGATGGTACTCGATGTATCGAAATGCGTCAGTTAAATTAAAAAAAGTGCTAAATTACATTAATTTACTTCTATCTTTGGCAAAATAACAAACATCAACTCCGATGAACTTCAATACGCTTATCCACAGGTTAAACATTGAAGAAAAGGCAAATATAAGACAAATCAAGAAGATTGAAAAAAGAATTCTTAACACAAAACTAGCAATCGCTTTTAATAAAAATGCTATAATGAAAATATACTGCCAAAATTCACATGTATATATATATATATATATATATATATATATATATATATATATATATATATATGTGTGTGTGTGTGTGTGTGTGTGTGTGCGTGTGTAGTTGGGTAGCAGTCTTTCCTGAATGCAAATTTTGTTGAAAACCATTGTGTATTTCGCCTTAATTAATTTCCTTTGGCAACTTTCTCTTCTTCTAACTATCCTTTTTATTCCATCTTGTAGATGGTGGATCACTTGTCCTGTATTCATCTCTATTTTTAAATGAATGTGTTTGATAAAAACCAGAGTAAATTGCTGAGCTTTCGATTTTATTCGAAGATGATCGAATAAGATCAAAAGCTCAGCAATTTAGTTTGGTTTTTATTAAACACATTCATTTAAAAAAAAGAGATGAATACAGGATAAGTGATCCACCATCTACAAGATGGAATAAAAAAGATACATAGTTAGAAGAGAAAGTTGCCAAAGGAAATTAATCAAGGCGAAATACACAATGGTCTTCAACAGAATTTGCATATATATATATATATATATATATATATATATATATATATATATATATATATATATATATATATATATATATATATATATATATATATATATATATATATATATATATATAAATATAAATATATATATATATATATATATATATATAAATATATATATATATATATATATATATATATATATATATATATATATATATATATATATATATATATATATAAATATATATATAGGTGCTGGCCATGTTTGACAGCACCTACTGTTGCGAAGTTCTTCTCCAAAATGAACTACATATATATAGTTCATTTTGGACAAGAACTGTTCGCAACAATAGGTGCTGCCAAACATGGCCACGATGCGTTGAACATGCGCAATGTAATTTGGAAAATTTCTAGAAGGGAGGAAGAAGGACAGCAGAGAAGATGTGCGGAACTTCGCCTTCAGTTCATCATTGCACTGCAGCTCCACCAACTGGGGTTTCGCTGGCCGGATTGCATTATTAATGCCGAGCAAGGTGGCGGGCTAGACGCTAGGCCTTCTCGGGCCGAAGGTTGCCCGTCCTTGGTGTACACGAAGACGTCGGCGCAGTAAGGTACCGGCAAGCGCTCGATCAAATGGAGGTGCCTCCCGCGAGTGTGTCCAAATCAGAGACGACAGAAAGCAACGTAAAGCCGTCACGGCATTGAGCGGTAGGTCCATGGGGACAGTCGCGGCGCAATGGCACGCAAAGTTAAGTTCACCTCGGCCATCTCTTATCTTCTTTGTCCAGCAACCCGGATTCCTGCTATGTAATCGGTGTGAGGAAAGGCGAAACGCTGGTCTGGTCGCACAGTCATCGCAGACTCTTTGGCGCCCTCCATTCCACGGCTATTCCCACATGTCAAGGAACCCAGCAGAAGATAATCTAGACATCCGCCCAGCTCGCTGAAACCGTAGCGTCACGGATACCGCGAACCATGGGCTGTAGAGATTGCAATGCCCCGAGAGCACTCAGGGCGCTCTGTGTGTGGCTATAGATCACAATACGGTCTCAGAACCGGGTATGTCGCGTTATCTCCCATACTGAGCGGTGCATTGCATCCAGCTCGGCCGTGGGAAAGAGGCGGCGCCTTGCTGACTTAAACAGAGGGTAATACGAGATGGAAACCAACTCCCTTTTCGGATTTGGAGCCATCCGTATACACTGGGACGGTTCCAGCATGACACGAAGTGTGCTCCAAACAGGCCGAACGCAATACTCACAGCGATGAGAAGCTTTGAGAGCAGAGACGTGGCGTCCTGGGCAGAACCGGGGGCGGCACCGGCCCTAGAGCTATACCGAGTGCTTGAAGGAGTTTCCTATCCTTAAACCATTAAGCCAACCCTAAAACCCAAAGGGCTTAGGGTATGACTGGCGTCTCTCGGCATCATAGGCACCGTCAAGATCAGCGGCGGATGCAGTAAGAGCTGTTAGCGACTGAGGGAGGAGCAGGGCTCGTGCGTACAAGCAAATGATGCACTGTGCACGGCGTAGAGCGAGTGTCATCTTCCAGGCAGGCGCTCAATGGGGGACGTGAGGAAGGGACCGGTTGCCAGGCGAAGGCCGGTGTGGTGGATCGAGTTCACCTTCTGCAATACATGCGCTCGGTTGCTAATGCATAAAATTCGCATCCGTAGTCGAGCTTCGAACGAATAAAGGATTTATAAAAAAAGTAAGGCTGTAGCCCTATCAGCGCCTGAACGTCACGAAGCAAAGAATATCCATGGCGCGGGTACAAGAGACTCAAAGGCTACGAATATGAGCCTCCCAGGTGAGGCGTCGCTCAAATACAAGACCAAGGAAACGGTATGAGTCCACCACTTCCAGATGAACCCCATTTAGAAACAAGTCTGGGTCAGGGTGGAGCCGTGGATGGCCGTAGAAGTGTACATTAATATTTTCCAAAGAAAATCGAAGCCTTTACGCTTCGGCATAGAGAGACGTGGACAATGTCTGTTGGAGTCGACGCTCTAGTTGGCATGTGGACCGCGCCAAAAGTGCTCGAAAGGTCGCTAACGTAAAGTGTAGCTAGAACATCTTCCGGCAGCACCGAGGTGATGCAGTTGATGCTCAGGGCAAAGAGTGTGACACTGAGGAAACTTCCCTGCGGGACTTCCTCTTCCTGCTCCAGTGGGCCGGAGAGGGTTCCCCACACACGTACGGGGAATCGACGATCTCGCAAAAATTAAGATATAAGAGAATGGGAGGCATCCCCCCCGCCCCCATAGTGTGGAGTCTCCATGAAGTAATATAGGCCTTCTTCAGATCGAAAAACATAATGGCGTAGTGCTGTCTACGAAGGAAGGCCTTGCAGACGGCATTAACCAGTCGGAACAGAGCATCCGACATGGAGTGGAATTTGCGGAAGCCGCACTGTGCAGAAGACAGATGGCCTCCGCTGTCCAGAAAAAAGGCTAATCTAACATTTACTAATTTCTCTATCAACTTGCACACGCAGGTGTTTAGACAGATTGGGCGGAAACCAGCCGGGGTAGTGATCTCTCCCCAGTTTGCGAAAAGCAAGCATAGTAACGATTCGCCAAGAGTCATCATTATAATTTTTGAAGGCTGCATACATGCTTGCATGTGTCGGACTTATTTACCTAATGGCGGCTTTCCATGCTACTTGAGTCTGGAATGATACTCCCTATGCAGATCATGTTGAAACCAATCTAATTGCTCACCCAAGTGTCAAAGCTTGGCATACACATCATCTAGAGTAGGGACAGTGTCCGTGCACGAAGCGAGAGCGGAACGCAACTCAGTCAAAGTAAACCTGTCGTTAAAGGGTTCTCCGCCAAGGAGGTAAAGTTCAGTTAGTGGCCTTACGCGGCATCACGACGAGAATTGAATGCTGGCGGAGAAGCATCCCGGCTAAAGAATGCGGAGAAAGCGATCGCGAAGGATTCCGCCTCCGTATCCCATTCTCCTAGAGTATGGGAAAGGGGTCCTACGAGAACTTGCCTCAAATCCCTTTAACTCGCTTCCACACCTCAGCTAGAGGAAGACACGTATGTCCGCCAGAAAGAGCGGCGTGCGTACTTCGACACATATCGGAAACTAGCCCTAGCTCGAAGAAATTCACTAACAGTGCCTACATGCGCTTATAGGGCATGTAAGCATAACGCTTCTGTTTGAGGGCCGCCTCCCATTCGGCTGACCCCCACGGAGGCCGTCGGCGTGCAAAATAGCCAGACGTTTAGGAATAGTAGTTAGGCCCAAAGCGATGAAGTTGCCGGAGAACTCAACGGCCTCATCTACCGACCTAAACTCCTCGACTGAGATAGAGAATTCAGTCATTTCATGAAACGCGGACCACGCGCCCGCGCCAAGCACCAACAGGGCGGGCTCTAAGGCGACAGCGCCCCAGAAAATATTTAAATTAGAAAGTGATCCCCACCATGGAAGTCATTGACTACCCACCACCCAAAATCCGGCTGTGCATCCGGAGAGCATAAATATAGATCGAGACAGGAAATTGAAGAGGTTTTCGGGCAGTGATGCATAAACTCATCCATCTCTAGCTCGTCGATCAGGTCGGCAAGGACTTGACTTCCGCTACGACGCGGCGGAAGTCCCCCGCGTCGAAGTTGGCTGACGGTGGAATGTACGCGGAAATAACTATACCTCCTATCCAGATGCAGCTGCAGAGCTACTGCCAGAAAGGTGGTGTCTAATGTAAATGACGCATCTTCCTCCCTGGCCGCCATCCCGTGATGGTGAGCAGGAGGCACGCGCCCAGCATGGTCTCCTGCAAAATGATAGCTAAGGGAAAATGGGACAAGACGAGCCTACGCAGCTCCTCCCAGTTTGCCCGGAGTTCGCAGCAATTCCATTGTAGGAATATGCCCTCCAGGCCTAGCTCGGAGGAGATGCGGGGTCCTCTTCTAAGAGAAAACCCCTAACGGGAATGGTCGTACGCTTCCCGGAGGCAGAACTCTAGAAGCTGTTGGCCTGAGAATGTGCTGTCGCCTTTAAGGACTTATCGGGGGAGGTTGAGCTCGCCATGCGAGTCTTTTCCTCCCTCAGCCTAGAAACCTTAAGCAAACGGGGGTTCGGGAGGAACTCCATGATACCGTGTTGCCATGCAGTATCATAGGCCATCTTCAGCTCGGAAAAACTGCAGCATAGTGCAGCCTACGAAAGAAGGTCTCACAGACAGGGAGGGTAAAAAACCCAAAATGTTGAAAAAGCCCAATAAAACCCAGGTTTTATTCTGGGTATTTTCAAAAAACAAATACTACAAGCATTAGAATAATATAGAATTTGGGGTACCCATGTCCCATGATAACCATAACCTGTAGAAGGAGATGAATTATGAGTCAGTATCAGAGAAATAACCTTAATTTGATACATATTTGTTGATATTATAAACATAAATATGAATTTTGAATAAAATAATGATAAGTAGCAATCATTTCTTGAAAAGAAAAGGGTAATTAAAAACAAAACAAAACCCAAACCCGGGTTTTATTCTGGGTTTTTTCAAAAAACTAATGCTACATGGACTAGAATTACATAAAAAAAGAATAGCTATATCTATATTTATATAATATTAATAATTACTTAGTTTAACAAATATATTATAGTGAGAACAGATCACAGTAACAGATCATTGATCGAGAATTGTGGGTACCCATAACCTGTAGAAGGAGAGATGAATTATTATGAGTCAGTATCAGGGAAATAACCTTAATTTGATACATATTTGTTGAAATTATAAACATAAATCTGCATTTTGAAACCCCCCCCAAAACCCTGGTTTTATTCTGGGTTTTTTCAAAAAACAAATGCTACAAGCACTAGAATAACATAGAAATAGAAAAAGAATAGCTATATTTATTTTTATATAATATTAATAATTACTTAGTTTAATAATTATATTATAGTGAGAACAGATCACAGTAACAGACCACTGATCGAGAATTGTGGGTACCCATAACCTGTACGAGAGATGAATTATTATGAGTCAGTATCAGAGAAATAACCTTAATTTGATACATATTTGTTGAAATTATAAACATAAATAATAATTTTGAATAAAATAATGATAAGTAGCATTTATTTCTTGAAAAAAAAAAAAAACCCCAAGCCAGTTTTTTCAAATTTCACTTGAAAAAGCCTTCAAAAAATGGAATAAAACCTGGGTTTTTTGATTTGCCCACCCTGCTCGCAGATGGCATTTTCAAGTCGCAGCAGAGCATCCAACCTGGATTGGAGATTGGAGAACAGGTGGCCACCACTGTACATAAGAAAGGCTAGTCTAACATTTACCAATTTCTCCATCAACTTGCACACGCTGGATGTTAGAGATATTGGGTGGAAACCGGCAGGGGTAAAGTGATCTCTCCCATTTGCGAAAAGCGAGCACTGTAGTGATTCGCCAGGAGTCTGGGAGGATAGCCTCTGTGCAGATCCTGTTGAACAAATCTAACAGAAATACCATGCCTCACTCACCCAGGTGTCGAAGCTTGGCATACAGGACATCATCCGACCGAGGGCGGTGTCCGCGCAAGGCAACTCACTCAATGTAAACCTGTCATTAAAGGGTTCTCCGCCTGAAGAGGTAAAGTCTAGTTGGCGGCCTTCCGTGACATCACGACACACATTGAATGCTGGCGGAGAAGCATCCTGGCTAGAGAATGTGGAGAGAGCGGTCGCGAAGGACTCCGCCACGGGCGCAGGGTGCGGTGCCATTCTCGTGAAGAACGAGAGGGGGGTCCTTCGAGAACTTTCCCCGAATCCTTTTGACTCACTTCCACACATCTGGTAGAGAGGGCTTCCCATTAAGTGAAAACACGTATGCCCACCAGGAAGAGCGGCGGGCTTGCTTCGAAACATACCGGATCATAGCCCTAGCTCGAGGAATTCACCGGCAGTGGTGCAGAAAATATTTGAGTGGGAAAGTGATTACTACCATGGAGGTAATCAACTACTCCCCACACAAAATCTGTGCATCTGAAGAGGACAAGGATATATCGGGACAGGAAAATAAAGCGGTTTTCATCCACATTTTGGACACCCATCTCCAGATCGGTGTGATCAATTAGTGTCCCCAGAGGGGGTGTCTACTGTTCAAATCCCTAAACAAGAGATAGGGCCTTGGCAACAATGACACGATGGGAGGGAATTCTCCCGCAGTGAAGTCGGCTGACGGTGGAATTTACGCAGAAACAACAGTATACCTCCTATCCATGTGAAGCTGCAGTTACTGCCTGAAAGGAGGCATCTAAAGTGAAGAGAGGAACGGAGACATCATGTAAATGGTGCATCTTCCTGCCCGGCGCCCATCCCCTGGTGGTTGGGTTGCAAAACCCTTATACCCTGGGAGGGTGGGCACACGCCCAGCATGGTCTCTTGCAAAAAGATAGCTAAGGGAAAATGGAAGGAGATGAGCCTCTGTAGCTCCTCCCAGTTGGCCCAGAGTCCGCCGCAACTGCATTGAAGGAATATGCCCTCCAGGCTTAGCTCGGAGATGCAGGGGCCCTCTTTGAAGAGAAGACCTTCACGGGAATGGCCGTACGCTACCCGGAGGCAGAACTCCAGGTGCTGTTGGCCAAACAATGCGCTGTAGCCTTCGAGGACTTATCGGGGAAGGTTGAGCTCGCCATTCCAGGCTATTCCTCCCTCCGCCTAGAAACCTTAGGCAGGCGGGACGGCTTCGGAGCATCCATCGTATTTGAGCCACCCATCCTAGCAATGGGTGATGGCATAGGAGCCGAAACTCCTTTGGTGCTGTCTTTTCGGGGGTTAGCTTTAGGAACCCCAGAAGACGGCCTAACGACCACCTCCAAGGGTGTTTCCTCCTGTAAGTCTAACGACTCGGTGGAGGCGGGCGGCCGTTTCGCCTTACGGGAAACTGTCAGGCTAGGGAAGGGGTTGGGGAAGGACTGGTTTTAGGCGAGTCTGGGTGTGGACTCTTTGTGCCGCAAGCTCTACCAGATGAGCGCCCGGGGTGGGTAGAACCCAGAGAAGGGTTCTGAATGGATGTGGAAACGACTGTGCTCGTAGGCCTGGAGCATAGGATGTCTTTTTTAACATTGAGGCATAGGACCTCTCAGACAGCGCCGGGCAGGACAAAAGCAAGTACTTAGCCTCACGAAATGAGGCCATCCGTAGCCTGAATGGCCAGGATTTCCTTCTCCACGAGATACGCACGACATTGCTTCGAGGAAGCGGGGTGCGGCTCTGCGCAATTGACACACTTGGCATTACATAATTTTGACTTATTGTGCTCGAACTTGGAGCAACTTACACGTCTACAGGAGCCATTTGTATAGCTGAAGCGGTGGCAGTAGTAGCACCTCCGCGGCAGTGGCATGAACGCCTTCACGTGGTAGCGATACCAACCGGCGCGCACTGACTAGGGAAGCCTGTCACAGTCAAACGTGACGAAGAGTGTAGGGGTGGGTCTCTGGGCCCCTCCCTGTTCTCTCATCACACGTTCGATATTGACTGCTCCTTGGTCGGCCAGCTCTAATGTGGTCTTCTAAGGAGTAGTTCACATGTTCCTTCGCATAAACCACTTCTTTCACGAACTTCATAGTAGTACGGCGTCGCACTCACCAGCGCGCGATCAGTGTCCGAAGGGCACAAATCATGGCCGCCTCGGTGGGCTCCAACGTATTCGCCAGAAAGATCCCGTCCGAGAAACAGGTCACCTTCGGCTCTCTACCAATCAGGCTAGCTAGTGCTCTACTCTGATGGAACATGTTGCATTTGGCCAACATGTTACCGTCAGCGAAACGAATAGCCAGAAAGCATTTAAAGCCAGCTGGCTCAAAAACCCCAGGTAGTCTCTCAATAATGGGCCCAGACATAATCAAAGCTCCGCTCGGCGCACTTGCAAATTTGGTTTTGGTCTGGCCCCCCACCCTGGGGCGCATCGGAGCCGGACGTGCCGATCTTGGCCTGCCAAAACGTCAGTGAACCAGTCCGTCCCCGAAACTCCCGCGGAGGGAGAGGAACCCTTAGTCTTGTTAGCCGTTAGGCCGGATGGACCAGCCTCAGCAAAATCCTTGTCTGAAATGGAAAAGGTCTTGGCTCTCAAAGGGGTACGAGATGGGTGAGGGGGCCCCTCCTCTCCTGTGAGTCCTTGGGGGCACAAGCCTTCTGAGGAGAAGCCTGCGAAGGGGCGGATTCAGGTGCGGTGCTTGCCTCCGAGCCTGCGGCTAGCTCACCTCCGGGAGCATGTCCATCTCAAGAGTGGGGAGTGCTCCATATGCCCCCAAGACCTCATGGATCCCATTCAAGGTTCCTTTTGTCTTGTCTATAGCCGGGGAACCGACTACAGACGCTGATCTGTAAACTGCAGATGCATTGACTGCAGGACATTAGGGGGAACGGACTGACGGGCCCTGCTATCCCTTGCCCCCTGTGGAAGTAAAGGAGGGAGTGCCAGACACGTAGGCATAGGAGAGGAGTAAGCCTCTTGTCCGGTAGAGGAAGGTTGGAGAGGCCCCTGAGAAAGCGGAGATGGGGGGAACCTCTTTTCTGGTGTTTAGCTGTCCGAGTGTGGTTCCGAAGATGGTAAAGGTCTCCCCCCCCAAATTTTCCATGGAGATAAAGAGATTTCGCAACCCCTGCCTGTGACAGCCAACACTGACCCCAACAAGGGAACAGCACTACTGGGCGTGTTTGATTAGCCCCGCCTGCTATCACTGGGTGAGGTGGTATACGCCTTCTCCACCACCCCTCGGGAAAACCGGGACCAAATCCTAGGCGTGGCGTGGTAGCCACGTCGGGATGACGGATCCAGCTTGGTGATCGGCTTCTGATTGGTTGAGGTCACCACGCCTAACATCATGTCATAGAAGTGTTCGGTTCCATGATCCAGATGAGCGAGGGTCGTGATCGGAGAGGTCCATGGGCAGGAGAAGGAGGGGCCAACAAAAGGTGTATGTAAAGGGTCAAGATGAGGGAGTTGCAACAAGAGACAGAGATTAGGGGTTAGCGAAGGAAGGAAGATGGGCTAAGCTGGGGTTAGACGGGACACTAAGTCCCGTTAGTACGGCCGGCAGCCAAAGAAACACATCGCCATGCCCCTTATGGGGCATGGCGTGAATAACTAAAAAGTGAGTGTGAATAACTAAAGTGTTTGAAGCCAAACAATTTTCCCAAAAGTTGTTTGATAGATATCCATAAAATAATGCTAAAAAAATTGCTGTATTAGTTATGGGATGACCCAATATTTTTTAAACATACTATTTTAATAGAGGCAACAACTACTTCACTTGTGTCTCCGGTATGCTCTCTTGATGGTTCGTCTTTGGGGACCGCCAGCCACTGGTGTTGCAGTGAAAGGATTTTTCTGCATATCCCTGAAAAAAAAAATGTATGAAGAGGAAAACGTTCAAAGTATCTCAGCAAAGAGACTACATATAGCACATTGACCATGCAAGAATGGGAGGGAGGGAACATGGAAACAACTAAATGAAAATACAAATACTGAGCTGTACCTCCATCTTTCACGTGTGGACAAGATCCCCCTAACTGGATAATAAAACCAACATAAAGATCAACATGACAATCATTGGTGAGCTTAAGGGCACCAGGGATTGGTCCTCATTTGAGAGAGGATTGGGATAGTATTTATTGACACCAACCAGTGAACAGGCACAAATCTCCATCACCCTGGGGGGACTCATTCCACATCTTGGGTATATGGATAAAACTACACAATAGCAGGATACCTTGGAACGGAAAAGTGTGTGTTGAGCTGTGAAGATGGGAGAGGAGAAGTCATGTGATTGGCTGTGTGATGATCTGCATAAGAGCTACCTACCTCTATCTGACATTTGTGTCTGCTCTAGCTGGGATCAAACCTGGTACCTCGATGTTAGGTCAATGCCACATCTAATTGGCGCGCAAGAGCTATGATGTTGCAATAAGTGAAAGTGAGGTTTTGAATGATGATATTTTGGGAAATGTGTTATGTCCAATGGTCTGAGAATTGAAGAGATGTATAAAGAAGAATTAGTTTTAATGAATGGCCTTAATACTCAACTCAATTTTGGAAATATCTGAAAGATTTGTGATATGTATGGAAGTTGTGAGGTTCCATTCCTATGGAGTGGGAGAGTTTTGAAAGCCAAGAGTGGAGAAAGGTAGATTAATTATGTGGGAAATTGGGTTCATGTATGTGTTAAAAAGAGAGAGTGAAGATGATAATGAGAAAGTACAAGTACACCAGTGAATTGAGAAAGTGGAGAGAGGGGGAGGAATATTTGGTGTTGCATCCTGTAAGGAGAGGGAAAGAGTGATTGAGCAGATTTTAGTGATGCAACAAAAGAATGGAATGGATGAGTTCTGAGTGATAGTAGGGAATTTAGTTAAGTGAGGAGAATTAAGAAACGTGAGTAAGGCTTATGAGTGTGAGAGAATTTTTTTTGTATCAAATGAGTAAATTTCAAGCGAGATGAAAAATAATTGATACCGAGAACGAGTTAAGGTTTTAGTCGGAAGTGTGTTCATGATCCTCTGGCTGTCCTGATACGCTACTTTTCAGTCTTTGTTGTCTGAAAATGAAATGGGTAGAAGGGGAGATGTTAGGCATGCATTTTTTTATTTTTCTTGTATTGAATGATAAGCTTGCCGGACAAAATATTAGTCACTTTGCTTCATATGTTCATGCCATGGAATTCCCTGTGTAATGTTCTTTCTGAAATGGGTGGTGAAGAAGCAGAATTGATGTTTTGAAGCAAATCAATTCGCAATTACAAGCCTGGAGATTCTACGACGGTCCCTGCCTGTCAACACCTTCTTTGTCTGCAATTCTGGCGAGTTATTGGCATTTTGGGAGTTCTGCCAATGCTTGTAAATCTAGATGACCATAGTCATTGAAACACTGCCAAATTCCACCACCTCCTTCACATGATGACCTTTGGTACGGCCAAATGCAATCACACCTTTTTGACATTCCATGATGTCGCTTTTCCGGCCCATTTTAAGTAGAGCTGAATTGCTATCTACAGATCTTCAGGCTGCCCGCAACACAAATAAAGCCTAACTAATGTTTTGATGTAAACTAAGCTACGCCTAAGGTTCCTACATGATTCAGATGTTAAATTATGTTTTTTCTCCCTAGGTGACTCATTTTTTGTCCGGTGAGCTTATTATATATTTAATGTTCTTTGCTCTAAGGTTATTCATGTTTCTCTCTATTTGATGTCTTTGTAAATCATTTTCATTAAATTGATAGTCAGATTGGAAGGATGTTATCAGTGAGGTACCTCAGGAAACAGTTCCAGGCTCATTATTATTCCTAGTTTATATAAATGATCTTGGGGAGGCTGTAAATAGCAGTGTCAATTTTTAAAAAATTTAGGACATAAAATTGGCAACTGTAGTGAGGAGCCAGGGGCTCCCTTGGTGTTGTTTTCCTTTCAGTGGCCTTAGAAACCCCTTAAGAAAGTCACAACCACCTTTAAAATGGCGAAAGGGCTAATTTTAAGAACCCATCTGGCGACTGCCAATGAGGGCAAAAGTCACTGTCATTCATGCAAAGCCTAATACTAGGCTAGATTAAAAAAAAATGAACAAAGACAAGACATAAGCTAAAAAAAAACAAGGCAAGCAAAAAAGCAACAAGAAGGAAGCACGCTGCGACATTGGAGGTAGGCCTGTCTCCCCCTGGTGCTGGAACAAGTGACCTCCAACAAAGTGTCAAATAAAGTGGAGACCAGCCTCCTTCAAAAAGTCATATAGTCTGCAAGTCTGTGTACATGCACACATCCTTACTTACCAGGTAACCTGCGTGAATTCACCCAGACTGGGACACTCAAAAAGAATGTGCCAAACAGTTTGGGGGACAATGCAGTCGTCACAATAAGGTATTGGTGAGCCACCTGCCTACTTTCTTGGCGGTCTCCTGTGAAAGGAAAGGGGAGACCACCGCTGGTGCAAAGGAGTCATCCATTGATGACTACACAGAAGGGGGTGAGGTGGAAACCCCTCACACTCGTAGATGTACGAGAGATGAGTAAACCTCCTCTCCAATAGAAGAAAGTTGGAAGGGCACCTGAGAAACCAAATCCCTTTGTTCCCAATAAAATTCATGAAGTAAACTGGGAAGGGTTTTTGTAATGATGCAGAAATGGCAGTGGGGTTACTTGGTAGGAAAATAAAAGCAACAGAACAAAGATCAAAAGAATAAATAGGGATAGAAAAAGCAAGTGCTAAAAACCAAACTATAAATATGAGTTGGGAGACAAATTTTCAGCTACAATTTCAGCGCAGGGTTTTGGCAAAGAGGGTAGGCTTAGGACATAAATATTACATTCAAATTCAAGTTCCCATTACTGAACACAAATACCTAAAGCAGCTCATGTACTTACATGTTAAGAAGTGAAGGTGGTCCTTCTATTTCTGCCAATTTGGGAGGATTTAAGTTTGCTGTTGAATTCTGAGGGAAGAGAAATGTGAGATTAAAATAATTCCAACTACTTATGATATATTGTTTTATTACTATGTAGAATGGTTAGCTTTGTGGGAAAGAAATTAATATTAGGTTTATAAAACAACACCATCAGGATTTCTTTGGCTACTATTAATGGCAACAAATTCTAGATGATCTCAATCCTCAAGTTAGGTGTGATAATCAAAGCCTTTCAGGAGACAGTCTCCAAACCGGCTGACAGAGGGCATCCAATGTAAATTTGCAGAGCTCAACATACAGTAATTCCCAGATTAGCATGTTTTGGTTCCATGAAATTGCTATGTTAATCCAAATGGCACTAATTGGAAATAGTGATCCATATAAATTGGATAATCAGTTGTAGTCTTAAAAATATTAGCTAACTTTTTAAAATGAGCTTTATTCAATTGTATGCTGCACTACATGTTAGAACACACCATAACATGAAGGATAATGAAAGTTTTTATTAATCAAAATTTTATTAGAAACATTGAATTTTATATTTATTTTTTTGAGAAATATTTCAAGGGGGAAGTTTGAACAGTATTTTCATTCTTTACCTTTTCTTCTCATAAAATCGGCGAGAGCACATAATGGCATTCTCCAAATTTCGGCAACTTGCATGCTTTGCTCAATATATGGATTGACATCCATCATCTGTTTTAAAGTTTCCACGGTGTGAAACATTGCATCTAACTCTTAAAGTCAGCTCCTTTTTAAATGGGCTTGATATGTCTTCTTCTTCCGGCTCATTATATAAATGCTGAATGCAATACACCTGATACTGTATAAGCTCCGGGAGCAGAGGTGTGGCAACAAATAATCAAAGGTGGTATCTTCCAGGATGGCATCCTGGGCAGAACCAGAAATGCCACCGGCACATGAGTTACATCGAGCTCTCAGAGTTTCCTAGCCCGAAACCAAAAGTGATTAGGGTATGAGTGGTGTGTCTCATCAGCAAAGGAACCGTCAACATTGACTGTGGATGTGCTGAGAGCCAATGGTGAAAGAGGAAGGCACCAGGATCGTACATACAGGTAAATAATGCACTGTGCACAGAGCAAGTGGCATCTCACCAGCATTGAAAAGTAGGTTCTCAATCGGGAAATAATAATAGGTATTTATAATGAACCCTTCAGGGCTGCTAGCCCTCCCAGAGTGCAGGTTGTATATCAAGTGTAGAGAAAGTTTACAGGGGAGATAAAGCGATCAAGAGCTTTGAGAATGGGATTGATCGTCAGGGCAATCAAAGACACTCGCACAACAACCTATCCCTGAAGCCATTGAGTAAGAAAAAGAAGAAAGAATAATAGAATGAAACAAATAGAGGTGAGGAATAAGGAAAGAGTAAAAGAAAGAAAGAAATAGATAAAGAATTAACAAGAGGCAAGGAAATAAATAGACAGATTTATAAGAGGTGGATGGTTGGGTAGTTGGGGTAAAACGTTCATCGTAAATGTTTATGGTCCCTAAGTACACACATATGCATGTGTGTACCTCGACACATTCTCATTTTCAGTCGGTATCTTTGTATACAAGGTTCGGGTGGGAAGGAATGTGGGAAGATGAGAATGACCGGAAGAGGGAGTGAGTAGTCAGAATGGGAGAAAAAGAAAATCTTGTGGGAAATAAAGTTGCAGAGAAAGAGAGAGAAGGACAGAATTAAAGAAGAGAGTAATGCAAAAGGATAGAAGGATAAAAACAGGGAAGGGTGAGAAGGTGCTAAAGAATGAGATATAGTGAACACAGGAAGTGGGAAGTAAAGCGAGAAAGATGGGCATGTTATCCTTTAAAAAGAGAAAAAGAGAAGATAGAGAAAAAGTGAAAGTGAGATAGAGAAAAGAGAGAGACATAGAGAGGACAGAGAGGAGTGAGTAGGGAAATAGAGATGGAGAGAGAGAAAAAAGTGCCATTGACTAAGAAAAAGAGAGACAGGAGAATGGAAAAGAAGAAATAAAGAATAATAGAAGAAAAGAAATAGAGGTGAGGAATAAGAAAAGAGCTAAAGAAAGAAATAGATAAAGAAATAAAGAATTAAGGAGTAGGGAAATAAATAGACAGATTTATAAGAGGTTGATGGTTGGGGTAAAACGGTGGTCATAAATGTTGATGTGGAATTAACTTGTCTGCACAACTTCCGTCGGCTTTTGTCTACAATTTGGAACGAGTATTACTTTGGGATTATCAGCATTGTACAAATTGTTGTGCAGAGTAACATATATAAAGAAATTAGTGGGAGGGGGGGGGGGTAAGGAGGGAGAGAGATATATAGAAAATGAGAAAAGAGATGTGAATGAATAGTTAAATAGATAGATACATGAAGATGAATAAAGTAAGACTGGAAGTGGAGAGAGAGAGAGAGAGAAAAAGAGATGATAGATGGGGAGAGAAAGTGAGCACAGATAGAGAAAGAGAAGAAAGAAAAAAGACAGGGAATGGAGGGAGAGACAGAGAGATCATAGATAGAGGAAGAAAGGAGCAGTTATCCAAAGAAGAGAAAAGGGGGAGAAGATAGAGAATTGAAGGACAAAGAGAAACAGACACGATGGGACAAAGAGATCAGAGATAGAGGGAAAAAGGAGCAGTTATCCAAAGAAGAGAAAAGGGGGAGAAGATAGAGAGAGAACTGAAGGACAGAGAGAAACAGAGATGTGACAGATAAAGAGAGAAGGGGGCACAGTTAGATACAGAAGAGAGAGAGACAGACGGATAGAGAAGGATAGATGATGGATAAACTCATATATACAGGAAAGAAAGGACATGATGTGAAATACCCCAGGGTTCTTTAAAAAAATAAATAAATAAAAATAAAATGAAAAAGACTTAGCTGTAAGTTTGCTTGATTCCTAAGATCAATAAAGACTGAGGTAAGGTTGGAGTTATGTCCTTGAATAGTCAAATGTTGGGCTGTGATTATAAAAAGAGCGCAATGTAATACTTCACTTCACCAATATAAGTAGTCAAGAAAATTGAAGTGATTTTTTTATAAATGAAGCAGAGACACAACTAAAATAATTTTAGGAATAAATTTAGAACAATAATGACCCTAAATAGTGAATAATAAGGCCACTAGGAAAATGAAAGTCCACACACACACATAATAAAGAAAGAACCTGTGGAGCACCGCGCAACACATCCTTCCTCACTGAGAGGAAGGAAAATGAAGCGGTTCTCGGGCAGTGATGCGTAAACTCATCCACATTTAGGACACCCATCTCAAGCTCATCAATCAGGTCGGCAAGGGCATGACCCAAGGGATTGATAGAGTAGTCTCCACAGAAGGAGTGTCTACCATTTAGATCTCCAAGCAAGAGAAAGGGCCTTGGCAACCATGCCACAACGTGGCGGAAGTCCCCCGCACTGAAGTCGGCTGATGGTGGAATGTACGGGGAAATAACCGTATACCTCCTATCAAGGTGTGGCTGCACAGCTACTGCCTGAAAGGAGGTATCTAAAGTGAAGAGAAGAACGGAGACATGCCAGGGTGAGGGGTCGCAAAACCCTTATACCCCAGGAGGGTGGGCAGGGAGCATGCAGTTCAATGGCTGTTGGAGGCAATGCTTCAGATTTGTCACCTGGGCCACACCAAAAGAGATTGAAAAGTTGTCCACATTGAATGTAGCAAAATATATTCGGACAGATGCAGATGATACTGTTAATTCTCAGTGCAAAGAATGTGACACAAAGTATACTTTCCTGCCCCATTGGGCCAGTGAGTGTTCTTCCCACCTATATGCGGAATTGACTATCTCACAAAATGACCAGATTTCTAGGAATAATAAATAGTTAGGCCCACAACGATGAGGTTAACAGGGAAGAACTTTACAGCCTCATCCATCGACCTTAACTCTTCAAATGGGACAGAAACCAGTCATTCCATGAAATGCAGACCACCACTCCTGCACTAAGTATATCTTTCTGGCTTGAAAATTTAAAAAATGAAATTTTGTGCTAAACAAAGGGGGTATTCCAAATATTTGTCAAAAAACCTTTTTTGACCTTTGAAATATGTGTACTCAAGTGTACAAAATCTGAAATGTGCATGTTAATTGTTGAAATTTGTTTATAAATGCTACAGTCTAGCGTACAGCTTTGGAGCAAATTACATAAACTTCAGGGAAACTTGACTTTGCACATCTACAGGAGCAATTCGTATGGTCAAAGAGATGGCAGTAGCACAAAACCTTCACGTGGTAGCGATACCAACCGCCATACACTGACTAAGGGAGCCTATCACGTTTGAGCATGAAGAGTGTAGGGGTGGGTGATGTCATCTATGGGGAAATCCATGAGTTCCCTCTCCTAAACCACTCCATTCACTAAGTTCATGGTAGAGTGCATCATCAGACTCAGCAGCGATCCATTAAGTGTCCAAAGGGAAATAATCATGGCCACATTGGAGGAATCCGACACATTCTCCAGAAGGCTCCCATCCAAGAAACAGGTCACCTTCGGCTCTCTACCAACCAAACTAGCTAATGCTCTCCTTTGATGGGTCATACGCCTGTTGCCAAAATGCTGCCATCAGTGGGGTGAGTGACAAGAAAGCATTTGAAGCCAGAAAGCTTGGAAATGCCAGGCAGTCTCTCAATGAGGGGCCTTGATATAGTCAAGGCCCCTGCTCTCAGCACACTTGCGACTTTGTTCTTGGTCTGCCACACCCACCCCCACCACCACCTGAGGGTGCCTCGGGGCAGGTTGGACATACTTATCTTGGCCTGGTTGCTTTCTGAAAAAGTAGCAGACCTGGCCATCCCCAAAGCTTCCATGGAGGGAGAGGAACCCTTAGTCCTGTTTTTAGGAGAGGAGGGTGGTGGAATGAATCTCCTCCTTTTCAATGCCAGAAGCAGCTCCTAGAAAGGACGAACCGGACTCAGCAAGATCCTTCTCTGAAATTCAGGTCTTGGATATCAAAGAGCACCAGCCTGGGGAGGAGGACCCTCCTCTCCTTGTGATTTCTTGAAGGCCTGAGCCACGTGAAGGGAAGATGAAAAGGGGCCGATTCAGGTTTTCTGTTTGATACTGAGCCCAGATGCTAACATCTGTGGGTGAGTCTCATCTGGGATTATGTCTAGATCAAGGGGTGCCCCTCCCCCCCACCACTGCCAGTGAACTGACCTCCATCGGGAGAGAGGGACAAGCACGCCAACCCCATTTAAACTGAAATGCATGACTGTAGGTGCTACAGCGACAGGCACTACCATCCCTTGCCCCTTAAGGTCATTTGGTCAATTCGAGCCACTCCCATCGCGAGAGGTCAATTTGAGGTAAACCTCCTCTCTGGTAGACGAGGGTTGGAGGGCCCCCTAAGAAAGCACAGGGAAGGGGGAGCACCACCTCTTCAGAAGTGGAGCTGCAGGAGGGTAGCTCCAAAGATGGCAAAGAAGAAGCCCCTTTGCTACAAAATGACGGTGATAGGGGAGCACCTCCACTGGTCCAAGAGGGGTCTTGTGTTATCTCATCCACCTACACCTAGGGTGTATGAGGCCACGCTTGGAAAGTAGATACTATCACCTCCCAATGCCTAATGCCTTTGTAGGTTAAGAGTAGTCTCCATAGGAATCATAAATTCCAGTTCAGCATTGTTGGGCTTTCACCCCAACATGACCTGCAATTGTCCTGGAGCTTTAACCATAAAGGATGGTGTTGAAATAGGAGCCAGTGGTACTTCATTGATTTTGCTAAACTTAATAATTTTACCCTCACTCTACCCCAAATTGTTTCTGTATTTTTCTTCTCTTTTAAGATGAGATTTTTTTTTTTGTATAGACTAAAATCCCACATAACTAAATTGGTTAATAATAATAATTGAGCTACAGTCTCTCAAGGCCTTGACTAGCAGTAATACCTCTATTTGGGTAAGATAACCTCCATTTTCACCTGTTTCCTATGCTTTATGCTTTTTCACGATACCTAATATTTAATCAGTTAAAGGTTTGTTTTTGTGGTATGTAGATTATCATATATTATGTTTGCTGATAAATATCATCATAGTATAAGGCATATATATATATAATTTTAAAGGTTTAAAGTAGAGGCCCCCTTTGCGGAGTTGAGCTGGTCATCAGTTAATCCTCCATAGCGAAGTTGATGCCTCCTTACAAAACTAGGGCTCATCTTCCAGACTGGATCCCTCCTTACAGAAGGCAGCATAACAGCTTGAACCAGTCTGCTTTGATTTCAAAAAGGATTTTGCAATCTCCACTGAATCCCTCATAAGGTAAAACTCACTTACAAAGCTGGAACTCATGTTTCACTGGACCCTCCCTACAGAGGACAGCATAAAAACTTGAACCTGTGAAATATTTAACTAAATAAACATTTGTTATTTCAAATTGTACCGCTGATGTTTAATTTTCTTTGATCATATTCACATATTGGTAACAGTGTGGGCGTAGCCACCTCATATATATATATATATATATATATATATATATATATATATATATATATATATATATATATATATATATATATATATATACACGAGAGGCGGTCAATAAGTTTTGCAATTCAGATATAAGGAAATGAGATACGAGGAAAATGTTTATTATTTTTCAATATAACTACCCTCGACTTCAATGCACTTGCGTTACTTGTCCCTGAGGCTTTGAATTCCCGACTGATGTTCAATCCACTCCTGGACATCTTCATCGTCCCCAAACCGGCGCCCATGCAGTGCAGCCTTGAGCTAGCGGAATAAAAAGTAGTCGCTAGGGAATCCCAGTGATGGACCCACGTTTCATCACCTGTTACTATGCGTGACTCGAATCCCGCCGGGTCTTGGTTGTACAGGAGCAGCAGCTCCTCCGAACTTTGACAACATTGAAGTCGATCATGGGGTGTGAGGTTTCTAGGGACCCAACGGGCAGAGACTTTGGTCATGGGTAAATTGTCGTGGATGATGTTCATAATACTTCCATGTGATATTCCAAGTTCTCACTCGATTTTTGAGGATCCTCCTCTCCACACGGGCCACATTGTCCTCGTTGGTCATGTCTGACGGGCGTCCTGGACGGGGGTCATCTTCAAGGGACTCACGACCATGGCGGAACTCCCTATTTCAGCGAGCAATGCTTGCATAGGAAGGGGCGGTGTCGGTGTGCACTGCAACCATGCATTCATGGATCTCTTTTGCATTCTTGCCTTCCTTGGTCAAAAATTTGATCACTGCGTGGAGCTCAACCTTCTCCATTGTTGAAAAATTTGTGACTGACGATCTGTGATCAGCTACTGCTTCTTAAATAGATGAGGCAGGAGCGTGTGGCTGCAGGTCCTGACTTGTCATAACTTGTCCTAACACCCCCACAAACAGCCATCCCCCTTCCTCTGTTTTGCCCTACCGATTTGCAAAACTTATTGACTGCCCCTCATATATATATGTGTACTGGAAGGTGAGCAGAGTCAATGGTGCAACACACCCTGTACCTAATACTTGCCCTAGCCAGCAGGCTTTCAGCCTTCACAGTATACACTGCCACTCAAATGAGGCTCACAGGAGGATGAAAGTCCGCCGGCTAGCCAGAACCTCTGTGGATAGAAGAGAAAGTTTGGAAGGGGGTAGGTGGGTATCTAATAAAGAGAAGTAAAGAGAGGCGGGTCCAGTAAGGAATAGGGAAGGTAATCACCTATTATTATCATACCCTGGTGCTAGGTGATACCAGGATGGCATGCAGTCCACCAAGACACCATAGCTACTGGAGTGAACTCTGTCCTCCTGGTATAAAGTGCAGGTAGAAAAGGTTTAGGTGATAACTGTAATAATAATAATGATTAATTATCATAAATACTATTAATAAATCATAAGATAAAAATAATACTAATACTATGAAATAGTAATAAATAATAATAAGAATCATAATAATAATACCACTACTACTAACAAAAAGGTAATGTAGTGCTGAGAAGAGGCAAGGGAAAAGTGCACCAACTTTCCCCGGCCCCATCAGAGTTCATGTCAACTCAGTGACAGGGATTCCTTACTTTGCACTCAGGCCAGGAATGTGTGAAGATCCTCCAGGCGCCAAGAGACAGGCTACACCAGGTGTAGGGGGCACCTTAGAACATCAGAAGGAAACTTGGGCCCTCCTAGATTCTCATTTCAAAAAAGTTGTTCCTAGCCCAGACAAAAATGTCTATGTTTGGATGAGGGTTTCTTGCAGCTTTTTCTGCAGCAAAAAATTCTTTCCCATGATACAAGGCTCTAAGGTAACCCTTTTAACTGACCAAAAGTCTATTACTTTGGCATTTCTTTCTCCCAAGTTTTCTCACCCTATTCTGGTGGCTTGACAGCTGAATTTTATTACACATTTTGTGGACAAGATTCAGTGGTCACATACCAAGCAGCTCTCCACAGCTGACGCTCTGTCTAGGAATACACTGACCAAAGCCCTCTTTTACAATTTCCTCTTATGACTGCCACTTAAATTTTCCCCACATCATTAAACAGTCAATTATGCCCTGCTATTTACAGACCAACTCGGCTGCTAGCTTCCTAGGTAGGGAAAACATAAACCTTCAATTATCCTCCCTCTGCCTCCTGAACATTGACTGCAATATTCTTGTGGACTTGCTGAATAGGTTAAGGGTCCTCGTGCCCCAAACATTTAAACAGCAGATATTTGGCTTCTTTCATTGCTTGGCTCACTTTGATGTTAAAGGCACAAACAATCTACTTTCAAGCAATTTGTGTGTCCTCAAATGTGCAAAGATATAAAAAGAATTTGTTCATACTTGTGTCCTCTGTAAGCAAACATGCCTGAACAAATTAAACAATTGTAAGTTTTCATTCGATGGCAAATATTTTCTTCAAAAGTTTGGATTAGCTTTTCACCTGTTCTCTCTAACTTATATATGGAGTTCTTTGAAACAAGACTCCTCCCTACTATCGTTGATTTCCCTATTGTTTAGTACAGGTACATTGATGATATCATTTGCCTGTGGCCTAATTCTAAAGATGTTAATAGCTTTCTTACCAAACTTAATTCACTCATCCTTTCCATTAAATATACCAATGAGGTTGAAAATAATAGAACCCTTCACTTTTTCGATCTTTTTATTCAGAGAACAAAGACTGCTTTTAAATACTCCATCTATCACAAACCTACTAATTCAAACTCTTATATTCATTTTTACTCTGTGCATTTCAATTGCTTTCAAATACGAGTCAACTATAAAAAACATTCTAGTTCACAATAATTACAATAATATTGGGGAATCTATTCGGTCAAATGTTCTGTTTGTCCAAGTAAATATTTTGGACAGACAGGAAAGCAATTATCTGTCCATATTAATCAGCATAAATACAATGTTAGGAAAGCTGTAAATAATAGTGCATTTTTGCGCATATGTCTGAACATAACCACTTAATTAATTAGAATTCAGCAAAAAAATTGGGGGGGCTCAAATGACTCAATTAAAAGAAACCTTGTTGAATGTTCATGTATAAGCCAATTTAATAACTTAAACATTTCCCATGGCCTTTTTAAAATTGATGCCTGTTATGAAAAAACTCATTCTTAAAGAAATTAGTTTTGACTTATGTTCCTAATTTTCTTACACTTTTCATTTTTAAGGGCACTTGATTTGTCAATTTAATTAATGCATTGATTTTGTATTAACATTATTTTATTTCGCTTCCTCTCTCCTTGCCCCTCTTCCCTACATATCTGCTTACTTCTTGTCTCTCCTAATCTCCCTTTTTAGACTATTGCTTTATCCATTAATCATTTTAACCCTTTTGGCTCTGTTCTTGACTTTTTCTGCCTCTCAGTTTAACCTTGCTACCTGTTATAGCTAAATCTTAATATGAATTTACCTGTCCCTCTCCTACTTCCTCATTGGTGATTTCTTGTCTTAGAGGCGGTCTTTTATCTTTTACTAGCTTATATATACCCTTATTATATTATTTTCTCTTGTAGTTATCCTTGAGAATGAACTGAATAAAGTTTGAAAGTACTTGGAAGCACCTTTTCATTTTCCCCCAGGAACATTCCATTCATTGTGAACCTCACATGCTTCTTTATGAGTTATTCATTTCATAAATAAAGATATATAATTGAGGGTTTAGATAACCAACTGCTCCAACTTTTGACTAGGCAAAGGCAATTACTGCTATTATAATGACCTGATACCATGATGATGAAGCGTTCAATGTATTCAAATTTGGTTGATTCTTTGCCAAATTGTGTAAAAATGTTTATAAAGGGAAATGTGGTCACATCTCCAATTAAATGTACTATCTGCTGTATTATAATGGCTGCATATTTTTTTAAAAAAAGGTTTAGGAACAATTATTTTATGTAGCACTATCTAAATTAATTTGCATACAACTATATGAATAAAATGTTGGTTCATAATAGTACAAAAAACAGGTGGAGTCCAACTGCCCAATGGTCTGTTTGTCCATAAGTTACTATGGACAAACCTTAAACTTTATTTGTCCATTTGAATCAACACACAATGTAATAAGAGGTGGAAAAAAGTCTTTATTTGTCCATTTCTATAAAAAATATCATTCTATCATGTCTACTTTGGGGAGGGATGGGAATGGCAGCATCAAAAGGTAACCCCCCACCGGTCTTTATTTGTCCATTTCTATGAAAAATATCATTCTATCATAAGTCTACTTTAGGAAGGGATGGGAATGGCAAGACTAATGAACCTGCAATAACTTAGGCATTTTCACAAGACGCAGACAATTACTATAAAGATGAGTGGCATATACAGGGCAATTCAAAAATAATTAACCAATTTCATTATGTAATATTTTATTAATGCAAAGTAATAAACCTCTAACAAAGTCACTAGTATTCCTGTCTTACAAGTGTTCAATGTGGTCACCACCAACATCATGGGCAGACATAAAGGCAAGAATAGATAAAAGAATGAAGAATGAACTGATTTCATGACACATTGCCCCAGTTCTCAATCATAGTCACAGAATGAGTCACAAACATACATATTCGAATTTGCTTAGGCTACATCTATTAACAACATAAGACAATTATGCTTTGGTAAAACCCCAATAACTCATTCAACAAACCAATACCATTTGTTTGCCCTTGTAATGGCAAGTCCACAACAAAAGTCATTCTGCATTCAAGTTTGTGAAAACTAATTCAGTTGTCATGATGCAGCATGTTTTTCAAGAGTGATTTAGCATTAAACCAACCTCTACTAAAACATTTGAATTTTGAGAAAGTGGGTGTCTGTGGACAGGAAAGGGTTGGGGATGAACACAATTTTTGGACAAACAAGTGGTGATAATCCAAGGTGCATTTGAGATGAGTCAGTGGAAATCCACACATTAAGCTAGTCGTGAAATTGCAATTCCTCAATCTACTATCTGGCGTGTGTTAAGAAGAGATCTATATATGAAACCATACAGATTGCACCTCATTCAAGCACTTACCAATGAAAATAAGAGGAAGTGGATGGAATTTTGAGATTCAGTGCTAAAGTTGATTGAAGACAAAACCTATATTTCGCACTTAATTTTTCGAGATGAATTGACCTTTTACTTGCGTGGTACAGTCAATCGTCACAATGTGCATATTTGGAGAACAGAGCACTCACACAAAACAGTTGAAAGAGATTCTCCTGTGCTGTCTCAAGACTAGGTTTATGGTCCCTTTTTCTTCAAGAGAAACACCATAACAAGACAAACCTATAGAGATATGCTCCAAAACTAGCTCTTTAATTTACTGCCTGCCGATTAATATGACTTGATTTTTCAACAAGATGGACCACCATCCCATGGCACCTGATAGTTCAAGATTTGTTTTAATGAAAAGGTGCCCCAGCAATGGATTGGTGGGAAGGAGGTAAAATACTTTGCTCTTTATGCTTAGCCTGCAAGATCCCCAGATCTCACAGTGTGTGATTTTTTCTTGTGGGGATATGTAAAAGATCGTGTTTATGTTCCACCTCTGCACACTAACTCCGATGACCTTAAACATCAAATAACAACAGCAATCAACTCAGTGGATCGTGATACACTGATATGCATCTGGGAGCAATTCTATTCTTACCTTTATGTCACCCATGATGCAGGTGGTGGTCACAGTGAACACTTCTTGTAAGACAGGAAATTAAACTTCATTATGAGTAGAATACCGGTGACTTTGCTGGAGTTTTGTATTACTTTTCATTAATAAAATATTATGTAATGTAATCAGCTCATTATTTTTGAATTGCACTGTACATTGAGACAGAGAAGAAATACACATTGGGTTCCCCAAGTCAGAGCAGGCTTGGGAAGTGATTGTTGAAAGGCTAGGGTTACCACACCTAAATTGAGGATGCAAACCATCTAGAATTTAATTCCTAAAGTACTAGTCCAGTGGTCAAAGAAACCCTGAAGGAGTTGGAGCTATCTATCAGATAATCTGGTGAGGAGACAGTCATGAGGCTTCCAAACAAAAGGCATGCACCTGTTACCATGGGCATAGGCTATGGGGATAGAAGTCATTGCAATGAGCTAGGCCTTCTCTTTGGGTGCTAAAACACTCACAAAGAGACAATTAGTTTGAGCAGATAAAATCTTTTTAAATTTCATAATTATACTTCAAAGTAGTGAAATGCATACTATTGTGAAGGAACATTTACATCTGAAGCTCAATTAGCCATAATCTAATATAAATTGTTATACAATTACCATAAATCTCAAAAACAAAAATTATCATACCTGACCAAACTGAAATATTTTATTGGCAGAATTGCCACCAAAAGTAAAGGTTGCTGCAGGTTGCTTCGCACCAGCTTCACCAAAATTGAATCCAGTACTGAGTGGTTTTGAGTTGTTCTGTCCAAAGGCAAAACTCCCACTTGATGATGTTGGGGGAGGTGAAGCAAAGGCAAAACTTGTTTTTGGAAGACTTGACACAATAGGTACAGTTGAGGTGGCACTTGTGATAGTTCCAAGTGTATCCTTACTTGCAGTAGTGGTGTTACCAAAATTTAAAGGTGGGTTAAATGGAGCAAAAGTAAAGGGTTTGTCACTGTTCTGAAAGAAATTAAATGTTTTGGGACTAGACATCGAGTTTATCCCAGTCACTGGTTTGGATACTTCCTTGGGAGTGAAAGAAAAGCCCATAGTTGCAGGAGTTTTAATCTCAGGCTTTGGAAACTCACTCTTCGCCAAAGCTGCAGCAGTGCCCACTTCTTCGCTGTGTGGAACTGAGGCAGGAGTAGTAACAGAAAACTGGAAACTGGGCTTGGAAACTGTTTGAATTTTATCTTTTTCTGGCACTTCATTCTTTGTATGAGGCTTTAAAGATGAACAGGACATGGTATTACCAAAGAGGGATGTAGATGGGCCTGTAGATGCTACAGACGCAGTCATATTCCAAACAAACTTAGATTGTTCTGATTGTGAGACAGTTTTCTTATCAGCATTATCTGATGGAGATTTGGATTCATTCAGAGGTAGAGGCATTTTCATTTCATCAACGCTACTTTGCAAAGGTGGAAATAAAACTTGGCTGGGCAATGAAAGAGGGGTTGTGTGAGCAGTAGATGGAGAGGAAGTGGGTAGGAAAGGCTGGGTGAATGTGGGTAATGGAGCTTCTTTCACCTGTTGAGAAGTTTGGGCCTTCACACCGAATTGGAAGTTACCAGTGAAGGCTTCGGAGACTGAAACTGGAGTCAATGAAAGTTTGGGAGACCCACAACTTGTACACTTTTGGATTGCAACTTTGTTCCAAGCAAAACATGTCTCACAACACCAACTGTCATTTTTTGGCATCCCAGAAATTAAAGTTTTCAGGCCTGTTGAGCTCTGGTTCCTATTGCTATTTGTGGAGTCTATTGAAATATCAGGAAAGGGATTTTTGCATCTAGTGCATATTTTTTCCGAGTTTGGATTGGTTAGAATGCATTTAGAACAAACCCAACTAGTATTGTTGCCTTTAAAATTGTCTTGAAGTTGTCCCAAGCTATTACTGAAAGCTCCCTGATGAAATGAATCGCTCTCTTTTTTACAGGGGGCTTTACCAGAACTTAAATCATTTGGCTTGGAAGACCTACATGATACACATGTGGTCTCTCTCTCAGCATTCTGAACAAGACAGGAAGCACATTCCCAAGAACCCTTTGCAGGTTTAAATGCATCACCCCAAGAGTCATTAAAACCTTTCTTCTGCCAGACTTCCATACTAGAGGCAGACTTAAAAGAAGGCTCTTTTGTGGCAAAAAAACTTGTAAAAGTGGGCTGTTCTTTTGCAGATAATGATTTGGGAGTTTCACAAGCAGCACATTTAGTGTCATTATCTTTATTTTGGACAAGACAAACTTGACATTCCCACATCCCAGATGGGGGTTTAAATGCATCTCCCCAACTTGATGAATGTTGCTTAGTTTCTTGAGGAACTGGCGCAGAACTTTTTTTGCTTTCTAAAGGTTTGGGGGTCATACAGGCAATACAAGAGGAAGTTTCTTCCTTGTTCTGAAGGAAGCAACTCTGACACTCCCATGAGCCTTTAGGAAGTTTGAATGCTTCTCCCCAACTACTTGAAAGCAGGTGGGTACTTTCTTTGGATATCTGTGATGTTGAAATATCACTTTCTAAACTGCCCTTTGAAAACTTAATCTTGTTTTCACAATCATCGTGGCTTACATCAACAGAGTTCATGCTCTTGAACACTGGCATGTTAACTGTTTCAAGGGGCATACTGAACTCAAATTCAGTCTGATCAAATGCTGACATGGGCATGAGGGATTCTTGACAAGGAACACTAAATATGACCTCGGGTTCGCAAAATTGATACTGCTCTGACTCATCTCTAAAAGAGAACCCCACTGCTTCAGTCACAGGATTCAAAATGGATGAGTAATCTGTACCCTTTTGACTCGGCTTTTTATGATCATCAGGAATGAAGCCTGATCTTGATAATGGCAAATCACTACTAGGTTCTAAGACTTGGTCTTTGGGCACCAAGACCTTTCCCACCTTAAAAAGAGATGGTGGTACCTTACACGGTTCTGATGAAATCCTTTCCCTGAAGAAAAAAAAAAACTATTTTGTATATATATATATATATATATGGAAAAATATGTACTCATATATGAGATAAGTACAAGCTAATTGTTTGGTTTGTCTATTGATAACTAGATGTAAATGAAGGAAAATGTATTCTACATTATGAATGGGAAGTGGATAATGTAACTAAAGAGAAATTTTATTGATAATCATTAAATACTAAAAACATTTAAACATAAATAAACGGTGGTCTTGAAGTGATTGGGGAATTTGTCAACTTGACTAACCTTAAAGGTTAAGAAAAATTGTGAAATCCAACCATTTAAAGAAGATGAAATAAGAAAAAAGAAATTAAGAGTAATCCAACATGGTCATATTATTCAAGGAAAAAGGAAGAACATAAGGAAATAAAAATGAAAAGAGAAAGTAATGATAAAAACAGCACCAGGACTTACAATAACAAACTGTGCCTATGTTAAAAATGGGACCGAGGGAACATTAAAATGTACTCAGAATAAATTGATATAAGAAAAAATCTCATACAAACATTATGAATGGGATTACAAGTCTACCTCTAACTGGCCAAGCTAACACTTTCTGCTCCTCCAACATCCTGGAAAGTGATCTAATCCTTAGGATCTGACCACTTACCAATCATTATCACAACTGAAAAATTACACCAGTCCAGGTGACCAGACATACCTACACAAATTACAAAATAGCTAAACTGGGAAGCATTCACAAATGCCACAGAACAACACTTTGAAATATTAAACTGTACACCCCTCAAACAACACTGCTGCACACACTTTCAACACAATCATACAAAATGCAGACAAAAAACAAGCCCAATTTCATGCCATAAATGCAAAGCCTGATCAGACAAAGTGACATACTAAATAACTCCCCAACACCCCTCAAACAAGGCATAGCTCACCCAAAACAAAATCTAAATGTACAAATAAACAACAAAATTCTAGAACCGAAAACTACAAATAAAATTGTCAAAACACTTGAACACAGCACCAACACCAGCAAACTACAAAATACTATAACACTGTCTAACAGCATCATTACACAATCACCACAACATCCAAACAGCAAAAGCATTCATCAAGCACTTTGCCCATGCTAGCTACTTAAACCCCACCCTAGCAATCAACGAGTCTTGTTGTCATCGTTAATTGCTCCCGGATGACCTCTGCTCCCTCCAACAGCTTCAGAGATTAAGTGTAAACAACTCTTCCCTACCATGCAAGACTATACAAACTGTCAGATGCATCACATCATCTATAACCTCTGGCCCCTCTTGTGGGCCAGAAAACATCAGCAACATACACCTCAGACTACATGGAATGCAAACCCTCATTATCATTGCAAACTAGATCTACTCACACAATGCAATACCCTACATAGGAAAGAATGGTACTATTATTAAAATTCCTAAACCCAACTAAGACCCTAAATTACCTTCCTCACCCTGTTCAATCACTCCCCTCTGTACCCCAAGTCTAGATACTATGGAGGCCTCATACAAAGCCTCTTTGATGGCATCAACTAAGCACAACCACTCAGAAAATTCCTTGTAACACTAGGTATTAGCAAAGTTTTAAATGCCATCTCCCCAAACACAACCTCACTAACAAAATATGCAACATGCACTACAATACAATGTGCTGACCAACTATCTGAAAGGTAGACACACCAATCATTGGCCAGACATCAAATAACAAAAAATTCACAAACGATGTCCCTCACATACACTCCTTTAACTTATATATGCATCACAACAGAGAATTACTCGTTTCCTCCAAACCTACCTTAGCACACTACACATCTGGTTCACTACAGAGACTCAAAATAGCCCCAAATTAATCTACAGGTATCCTCCTTATGTGATAAATGGGAACACTAATACATAACCCTCCTAACCATAGACAACACCCATACACCTCTAAAGATACTTGGAATAACATAAAATACATCAATGGCATTCAAACAGCATGTAACAGAAATAAAAAAATACAAATGTACACCAAGATATCATGACCTCAAAATGCACACACACAGAACATGAGGAAAAAAAAACAAATAAACTACCACCACAGTTTACTAACAATTCATATGTGTTAGTAATGGACCAAAACCCTGCTTGGGTCCCTAAAGTCTCAAAGATTCCTCCACAATCTTCAGACCATACAAAAGAAACCCCTAAAAACAATCACAGGCTACACAGCTACTATATCTATAAATAGCCTGGTCTGAAACCAAAGTCACCAAGGTCAAGGAGCACCTTGACAAGAGAAGCACACAAATAATAGCTGCAGCCTCCAACAACCATAACTACCCACTAATTACATGGCATAACACCCCCTACTACAAAGAAACATTAAAACAATTTATACTACATTAGAGATTAACTGTCAACTCTCCATCCTTGCACACCCTACTTAACTCAACACTATCCAGTCACTTTCACACAACATCCTATTGCATGCACAGACACCTGATACCCGCCTTTCCTCATGAGGATAGAGTTCATCTGAGGAAGATCTGGTGTAGGCATCACCCAGCCATTCAGAGCTACCATAAGAGGCTGGATGTGACCATCAAGATGCCTGTCATGAATGCAATGCCGTACCTCACACAATTAAGCACACAATCACACACAGCAACAATACAATATATACTACCCAAGAGCTCTGTGGGAAAACCTAGTACAGGCTATATTCTTGCTCAGGCACAGTTTGAGGGTCAAGAACAATAACAACAACCAAGCCATTTTTGAGAGTATGGATAAAAACCAAACACTTTTCCCCTCATTCAGAACTAACTCACCTAGTGATTTCTGGAGACACTGAAGGCAATGAAGTTTTGCAAACAGACTTGACAAGAATATCTGCTTTGGAGTAGCTACTCTGCATACTGCAATTGCGAGCATTATTCGTGGAGGTGGAATATGGAACAGTCTCTGGTTCAATAAGTGAGGAAATATTCTTCCGAATTTTTACCTGCAAACAAAATTCAAGGTCACTTCTTTCATCCCTCTGTCAAAAAATATTATCCACAATAATTTTCCCCACATGGGTATGGCACATACCAATAACAAAAAGTACTCTCTCCACCCAAGCCCTTTATGTTAGATTAAACAGAAACAAACTCCCTTTTCTGGCACTATTAACCCTACATAGCAATGGAGCACTATGTGCTGTGACACCTTCCCAGGTAGGGTTTATCACCAGGAATAAGTACCCAATGATGCTCCCTTACAAAAGACTTCTGGGGCTTGATTGCACCTAGTGCATGTTGGTGTTTGTGCAAGCTTTGTTGTATGAGATGGGGAGGGTTTTGTGCTCTGCTGAAGTGTTGGGTTCCTGTCATGTACAGGTGTACTTTAGTGGACATTATGTTGATTTCAGCATGAAGGTGTGGTTTTGTACATCTTTAATGACTGAGTGCATTTTGTGTAATTTGGAGCTGTGTTGGGTGTCAAGTTGGAGCAGCATAGAATATAAAATGTTTGAATAGTATGGTTAGGAATTTCTCCTTCTGCGCAAAGGTAGTAGTGTTGGCTAGTGTTTTGCCGGTGAATAATGTTATTGATGATTTGGCTACGAATTCCGTTATCCTGTTTTGTATGAGCCATTGTCCCAGTGTGTTAATGCATTTTGGGAGTGTTCTGGTAGAGGTGGCGATTTTGTGCCATGATAAAGATGACGTCTGCCTAGTGTTCATGCAGATGATTGGTGATGGAGGTGAAAAGGTTGAAAAGTCGATGAGAGGGAATAGTTCCTTGGGTAACTCTGGTGTGTTGTTGTTTGACATGTGACTTGTGTATTACTTGGCCTTGTCTGCCAAAGATATATATTTTTTTTTACGGGGCTATCTGGCGACTGCCAACTTAGGCATAAGTCACCGTAAACAAACAGCCTAGTTCTAGGCTACTTTAAAAAATTTGAACAGGAAACAACAATAAAAAGAAATAACAATAACAAAACAATAACAAAACCAACAATTAAACCTGGTTAAATGAAAGGGAGAAGGCCGGCCTCCCCCCAAAAGTCAACAAGTCCACCAGTCAATGTGCACACACTCATCCCGAGTACAAAGGACAGGCGGTAGCGACCCCGCCCATCCCGGTACCGGGACAGGTAACGTGCGTGAAAATCACCCAGACTGGGACATTCGACAAGAATGTGCCGAACAGTCTGGGGGACAACGCAGTCGTCGCAGGCGAGCAATGCATCACACGAGTGTGTCCGATTCGGAGACGACAGAAAGTGACCCGCAGCCATCGCGGCATTGGGGGATAGGTCCATGGGAACAGTCGCGGCGCAATGGCATGGAACTTTAAGTTCCCTTCGACCATCTCCCATCTTCTTTGCCACTGCCAAAGATAAAGTTTGTGAGCTATTTCTTGTTGTTTGTGAAGGATGGGTTTGGGTGCTGTGTCAAAGGCTTTGTTTATATAAATTGTTGTGAGGATGGTGTATTGAAGAGGAAGGGGGGGTAGGCAATGTTCATTGAAAGCATCTAGGATGTGTTATGTGAGGTTGATTAAGAGGGTTGTGGTAGAATGGTCTTTCCTGCAGCCATGTTGTGTTGATGAGAGAGGAATGTTTGGGCTAATTCTTTGGGTTTATGAGTTTGGTTGTGTTGGGGGCTTGCTTGGTTTGAGAATTGGGATGATATGCTGTTTTCCAGACTGATGGGGTTAGTTGTTGAACCAGGAGTGGTTAAAAATGTCTGTAATGGCTGAGATTGTTGTGTTTCCCAGGGCAAGGTGCTTGAGGTTGATATTTGATATGTTGTCAGTGTCTGTTGCTTTGACGTTTTTAAGTGAATTGAGTGCTAGTTGGACATTTTGAGTGATGAAGGAGGGGGGAGAGTGCTTGGTCTTTGTTTATGCATGTTTTTCAGGTTCTTACTATTTGGGTAAGGAACTGGTGATGGAATAGTGTTTCATGATGATAATGCAGTGTCATTTTTTTGGGGGGGAAGGGGGGTCACTATTTTTTTCCCAGTGATCATTGTTTCGTTTGTTGGCGAGGTGAGTTGAGTGTGATGTGTGGATTTTCTTTATGATTCTCCAGAGTTGGGTCATGTTTGTTTTGTGGTTGTGCTTATGTATTGGTTTCATGTTTCTGTTTGTTGTTTTGTAATTAGAGATGTAATATTGACATTGAGGAGTTGGATATCTTGTATTTGTTGTTGTAGGGGGCCCAGGTTTGTTTTAGGGTGTCAGGTTTTGATGCAATTGGAGTGAACTTAGGGTTGTACATTTTCCTTTGGTGAGTGGGATATATTTTGCATTGGCATCATTTATTGTTTTGTTGATGTGGGAAAGGGCTTTGTGTAGAGAGGCGGTTATTTATGGAGTTTTGTAATTTTTCTTCTATGTGGTTTGTCTAGTTTAGCAAATTAGCTTTTTTTGTAGTGTGTATGTGGTCTTGTGAGAGGTTGTGATAATGGGTAGTTGGTCTAGTGTGAAGCTGGGGTGAGCAGAAGGTTATGCCAGGGGAGTTGCGGCTTTGGGTGTGCTAGGGAGGTTGTTTGGTATTATTTAGAATGGTTAGTGTGTGAAGCTGGCCAAAATGCATGTGCATCATCAGCTTGTTGTGTTCAGAGCCATGTTAGGTGTTGTGTTGAAATTGCCACAAAAGAATAAGTTTGGAAGTTGTGTGAGTGATTCTAGGGTAAGTCTATAGTTTAATGGTATCCTTCTGGATTTGGCTTGAATGTATGTTTAGTAGGATCTAATATCACCCTCAAATCTTATCTTTACCAATATGTAGGAATAAACTACATGTGAGTAAAGTTTATGCAAATATGGAGTAAAGAAAAATAATAATGGTTGTGCTGCTAAAACACAATCTGTCTTTAAAACACTTTCTCCATACTACAAGAAACCCATGACACTACATGCCGGAGCTATACCACCCTCTATGTAACATGAACAAAAGTCCAAAGACATACTGCACTGAAACATTCCAAGAAAAATATTCACTCAAAAACCAGGCCTCCATCAAACACATAATACAGCAAGATGTATAATATCTGGGTCCAAAACAACTCAACACCATTCCACAAACTATCAACCAAGAGGAAAGAGCCCCCAAGCACCACAAATGGGTTGCACTGGCAGTTGCCAGCCAAAACTAAACACAATACTGACCCACAACTACATGTGTCCCCAAACACAGGCCAACACATATTTACAATCAGTAAATATTATTATCGATAACATTCAATATAATGAGTCCTTTTTTCTTTAATTCTTTCTATACACTTTTACATTATATAATCTTTAAGCCATCCCCTAGTTTATGGAAAAATACAAAAATCCTTGTATATAACTGTGCTTCACACTTCCAGCAACGCGGTGTGTGGCTGTTGTGCGCATGCTCCCATGTCCAAGATAGGAAGCTGCACACTAGGGAGAGAGAGCACTGTGACCTTGGTATGCTGGTGTAAGGTAGCGTTTCTTTTTGACTCCATGTGTGTTGTGCTTAAAAACATGTTTATATTCTTGAATGCGATAAAATGCAGAATTTAATTCATATTTTGGGGGTTCTTTTATTAATTAATTGAGCTGCTGAAATTTATCTTGGAAAATAATCTAGATGATGTTCTTAGTGAAATTACAAAACTGATAAAGTCCTCTAGACTACATCAGAGGCAGAACGTTGCTTTTCAACACTGAAAAAAATAAAAACTTTTGCAAGGAGTACTATGAATCCTGAAAGACTAAATGCACTTGCAGTGCTTTCAATGGAGAAAAAATTCCTCAGTAATCATCCAGAGATCAAGGAGAAAATAATTAAATCTTTTCAGGCAAATTAAAAGTAGAAGAATGGATTTTGTTTTTATATAAATAAATGGATCAAACTTGAACTGTAAGTAAAAAATGTTTGATTTTGTTCTGTTTAGGATTTTATCAAATTTATCTATAAATTTTCTTTTTATATGTTTATTTCCTTTTACACAATATTAAAACAATGCTAAAAAATTTCTGATGCAGCACCCCAACTATTAATAGCTATGAGACACCACTGTTTACAATACAAAACATACCCAATACAAGCACAACTGAGACATAACATCTCTGGGAGAACCCCATTTAGTTGGTTGAGTTCACTGTGGCTGCTGGCTTAGAGGAGGGAACTTAGCTACGGGTAGCATAAGTAAACTCAAAGTACATTTGCCAATCATGTTTGAGAACTGAAAATGTTATTCTTCAGATTTTTAGCTATTTGAGGCTCCTCAATTCATCTAAAATTATTGCTAGTCTGAGGATGGAAGTCAAGCTTTTAGGAAATTAATCTCCTAATAAAGCATATAGTATACTGGTTTCATTCCCTAATCCCATGGAATATTTAGTGCTCGCATTTTTTTTAAAGAAAATAAGCAAGGATCAATGCAGGCAATTCTAACAGAACATTTTGAAAGGTGGTTTGTAAAAAAAAGAGGGGGGGGGGGGGAAAGGAGAGGCAAAGTTACATATTCAGAGTAGGAATAATTATAAGAATGATAGATTTTTAATTGGTGAAATTGAAAAGATAGTTGAGTATCTGTTACGGGGGTATATATATATATATATATATATATATATATATATATATATATATATATATATATATATATATATATATATATATATATATATATATATATATATATATATATATATATATATATATATATATATATATATAAATAAAGTAATAAAATTATTTATAACAAACATAGCCCAGAATACCTTGGGCTACAATTATACTAATGTATGCATTAGTTTTAAGTCAATCTGTGAAATTATCTATTTCTTGCAATTTCAATTGTTTAGAAAAATCTATTTTTCCCTCTACTCTTACACTTTTATCCTTATTTTATAAATAGAAAATTATGTGCATAACATATTGATTGTTTACCTTTGCTGGAATAAGTAGCTTATTGGTTGGAGGAGTGGTTACCTCTGATTTCAATGTGGGCCTATACTTATGGAAGTCAGCAACAAAGGAAGAGCTATCCCTGGCAGCAGTGAAAGGCAGTGCCCGTTTAGAGACTGATAATGGTGTTGAGATCTTGTCAATGCAGTGAAGGATTCGCCGAGCAACAGAACTAAGCCCTTCATTTAATCCACCATCAAAACTGGGCACAGGAGTAGCAACATGCGGCACTATCTATAAAAATATAGGACATTTATATATATCATATATGACGCGTTAGGTGGAAGAAAGGCCTAGGCCACAAAATTTGAAAATGGCATTTTTTTTATAAGTTATCCTTATAAATTACTTTATCGTTATAGTAAATATCAGTCTAATTCAAACTAATTCATATCCAAATTTCAACAATGCCTTGTGATGGTCAATTTGGACAAATTGAGCAAAATATATAAAAAAAAACCCCAGTATAATGATATTATTTATACAAAGAAAGATTAGGTAAAAGCAATAACTACATCTGTTTCTCAGCGCTTTAAAGTTGTAGAACTTGAACAAAGTAATTTTTTCGATTTTGACGTTTTACAAGAGCGGATTGTCAAAAGGAAATCAAACGCAATTAAATTTATTGGTGCAAGAAAATTTGTTTTGGATCATCAATACAAAGAAGGGTACGTGATTTCCTCTAGACTTCAAACAAGCCCAAACAAAGAGGAAGAAATTCTTACAGCTGCAATTTGTTTAATTTAGCTTGTGAGCCACTGCCTCCAAAGTATTCTAAGATGCTCCCAATAACAAAGGAAAAGAAAATTGATATCCAAGAACTTACAAAATTAATACCAACAGACGCAGCAAAATATTATAGAAATTTGTTAGAACAAATGGAAACTAAAAAGGACAAACAAGAAAATGTTGAAATAGACATAATTGATAAAACTTTGGATTATACCAGTTAACTGCAAGATGTATAATATACAAACCTTGGAAGTCTCTCCTGAAAAATTTGAAAATGTGGCTTTGACCCTTCTTCCATCTAACGCGTCATATAGATACACTCAATCCCAGATGGAGATTAGTTAACCATGAATTGGTAGGTTATGTTCAACCAAATATTTACAGGCTTACGAGGAAACAGGAACTTGGGCAACCACAGTACATGATAATTAGTGACTGTATCCAACAAGAGGACAATCACATTTTCCCATGCAATTGTCTCCTTGGGGAAATAACAGGAAGAGTAAAAATCCTCATCGCAATTAATTTGTCCAAAGAAGGCACTAACTAGGTGCCAATGGCATATATCAGAATAAAATCATAGAATCAGAAGATCACCACCTTTACCTACCTTGTAATTTCTACCACAGATTCTAGCTCAACCATGATATTAATCTAATCATGACAAATCCTCACCAAGAACACCTAATAGGGTTGATTGAGAACTTCACTCTTTATCGGGTTATCTAATGTATTCATTTGATTATTACATTAAAGAATGTTTCTCAATACTACGGTTAGTCCTTTGTCTCATGGGTATAAGTGACATCAACTTCATGGTAAGCAGCCTGAACCAGAGTGGTGGCATTCTTAATCACTACCTCAAAGCAAATAAACCCCTCAAAATCCACAAATCCTACAGACCAATCTATCTCCTCTCAAACATCACAGAAGTCAAGAAAAAATAATCTTCAAAAGAAACAAACTCATTACACCCCTCTCACTCACCCCACAACAACACTACTGACCATCACAATATACATTATGCATACATCTTAAAAGGCTTCAACAAAGTCTGAGATTGTCCCATACCACCCCCACATACAGAAAATACTGGACATAAACTCCCACTAATGACAAAAAATGGATAGCAAACTTTCTCTTCAACATGAAGCACAATCCCAAAAGATATTTTTAAAAATTATTTTATGAGCCCGTCAGGCGACTGCCTACTTGGGCATAGGTCGCCATACACAACAGCCTTGGACTAGGCTATTTTAAAACAACAATATGCAAAGCAAAACGTGAGACCTAGGAAGAAAACTACAAAAAAAACCAAACTTGTCTCCTCCAAAATGTCATTAACACGTTCGCAGCCCAATCGTCAACTGCCTCTCTATCTGTAGGGCCATGACAGAAGTTTCCGTCATTTATAGGGAGGCGATTTGTGGCCCATGACTGAAATCACTGTCATTTTTTTCCATGTGTTTAATTGATAACTTTGAAGCTTGGGCCTGTGAGTAGACTTACAGCAATTATTGTACATTTGGCTCTGTTGCCAGTTTTAAGAGTACCCAAATTTGCTTAGGGAACCAATAGTAGGCTGACACCAAGGGCTAGTGTTGCATCACACAAAATGAGTGCCTCTCGGTCAAAAGAACGCAGGTGTAATCAAGAACTAGAAAATCTTTTAGACAATGATTTGAGCAGTTTCAATGATTCTGATGGATCTTCATATGTATGTGGGAGTAGTGGTAGGAGTCACATTTCTGAAACTTCCTCCGATTATTCTAGTAATGAAGGTAGGTAAATAGGACAATAAATACTTATATATAAACAATCCATAGAGGGTGTGGCAGTGCTTACAAAGGCGGCATCTCTTAGTTGACATAAATTAGGTGAGGGGGTAGCGCAAGGCTTTGAGCAGAATAACCCTCATTTACTCCTCTCCTAATGCATAGGATCAATATGATGAATTACCTGAATAATTAGAATGATTCAAGCCTGATTTTAAAATAATCAATAAGGAAAAATTCATAAAATTACATTTTTTTAGTTTCTTTTTTATCACCTCTTTATAAAATAAAAATTCTTTCTGAAATATCTTTTTTTTCCCAGTATAGTCATTATAAATTGATTGATGGATATCTCCGTCATTGGACCAGCAAATAAACTGAATATATCCATAGGCCCATGACGTATATTTCCGCATGCATATTTTATTACTTAAATCAGCATTGCTTACGATGTATTAGACTAACATTGAAAAATGTCAATAGGGTAAGCTATTTAAAAAATAAAGCATTGTGCCTGGTAGTAAACTACCAAATGACGAAAATATCCATCATGGGCTCTGAATATGTTAAGTCCACAAGTCAAATTGCATGAACCCTTCCCGAGTACAAGGGATAAGCGATATCTCCCCCACACACCCGGTGCTGGGACAAGGTAAGGTGCATGAAGATCACCCAAAGTGAGACATTCAACATGAATGTCCTGAACAGTCTGGGAGACAATACAGTCTTCACAGTAGGGTGCAGGCTAGCACTCCATCAAAGGCCGGTGCCTCCCACGAGTGTGTCTAATTCGGAGACGACAGAAAGCAACCTGAAGCCTTCGCAGCATTGGGAGGTAGGTCAATGGGAACAGTCAATGCGCAGTGGCCGCAACTTTAAGTTACCCTCGACCATCTCCCATTTTCTTTGCCAAGCAGACTGTATTTGTGCCATATAATAAGTGCGAGGAAGAGCGCAATGCTGGTCCGGGCGACCAGTCCTCGCGGACACTTGGGCGCCTTCATCAGCACGCTCATTCCCAGCAATTCCTACATGTCCAGGAACCTAGCAGAAGAAAATCTCGACATTCGCCTGGCTTACAAAAAACCATGGAAACACAGATATCACAAACCGGGTGATGCAGAGATTCCAATGCCCCGAGAGCACTCAGGTCGCTTTGTAAGTCGCTATCTGGTCTTTGAATCGGGCACGTCACATAATCTCCCATAGCGAGTAATGTATTGAAACAGCGGGGCTGTAAAGACAGACACGATGCCTGGCAGAGCCCCACTGACTTCAAACAAAGGGGATACAGCGTAGAAGCTGACCCTATTTCGGAACTTGGAGCCATCTGTATACACTGGCACGGTTCCAGCATGACACGAGGTGTGCTCCAAAAAGATCGAACGGAATACTCTCGGCTCTGTAGAAGCTTTGGGAGAAGAGGAGTGGCAACAAATGGCCAAATGTGGTACCTTCCAGGGTGGCATCCTGGGCAGAACCAGGGTTGCCACCGGCCCGAGAGCTATACCTAGGTCTCGAAGGAGTTTCCTGGCCCTAAACCCAAAAGGCTTAGGGTATGACTGGCGTCTCTCGGGGGCATAAGCACCGTCGATATCAGCTGCGGATGCAGTGAGAGCTGTTGGCGACTGAGGGAGCTTTGAACGAACAAAGGATCAATAAAAAAGTAAGGCAGTAGCCTTATCAGCGCTCCAAGCGCTGAACGTCACGGAATGGAGAATATCCATGGCGCGGGTACAAGAGACCCTAAGGCTGCGAATGTGAGCCTCCCAGGTGAGGCGTAGGGCAAATACAAGACCAAGGAAAAGGTGCGTTTCAACCAAATCCAGGCGCACCCCATTAGGAAACAAATCTGGGTTGGGGTGGAGCCGTGGATGGTGGGAGAAGTGCAACACCTTAGTCTTGGCTAAAGAAAACCGAAACCTGTGCGTTTCGGAATAGCGAGAGACGCGGTTTAATGGCTGTTGGAGTCGACGCTCCAGAGTTGGCATCTGGGCCGCGCCAAAAGAGATCGAAGGGTCATACAAATAGAGCATGGCGAGAACATCTTCCGGCAGCACCGAGGTGATGCCGTTGATGCTCAGGGCAAAGAGTGTGACACTGAGGACACCCTCTTCCTAATCCTTTGGGCCGGAAAGGGCTCCCCCCACCCGTACGTGGAATCGACGATCTCACAAAAATTCAGATATAAACATTGGGAGGCGTCCCCTCCCCCCATCGTGTGGAGTCTCCATGATACCGTATCGCCATGCGATATCATAGGCCTTCTCCAGATCGAAAAACACCGTGGCGTAGTGCTGTCTACGAAGGAAAGCATCGCAGACGGCATTTTCCAGTCGGAGCAGAGTATCCAACATGGAGTGGAACTTGCGGAAGCCGCACTGTGCGGAAGACAGATGGCCTTCTTGTCCAGGAAAAAGGCTAATCTAACATTTACCAATTTCTCCATCAACTTGAACACGCAAGAGGTTAGAGAGATTGGGCGGAAACCGGTGGGAGTAGAGTGATCTCTCCCCGGTTTGCGAAAGGCGAGCACAGTAGCGATTCGCCAGGAGTCTGGGAGAAGACCTTCCACCTAGATCCTGTTGAACAAATCTAACAGAAAGGCCATGCCTCGCTCACCCAGGTGTTGAAGCATGGCGTACGGGACATCGTCCGGACCATGGGCGGTGTCCGCGCACGAAGCAAGAGCGGAGCGCAACTCACTCACAGTAAACCTGTCATTGAAGGGTTTTCCGCCTCTGGACGTAAAGTCCAGGCGGCGGCCTTCCGCCACATCACAACGTGCATTGAATGCTGGCGGAGCAGCATAACGGCTAGAGAATGCGGAAAAAGCGGTCGCGAAGGATTACGCCACGGACGCGGGGTTCGAGATTGCGGTCCCATTATCCTGGAAAATGGGAGGGGGAGGCCTGCGAGAACTTGCCCCGAATCCTTTTGACTCGCTTCCACACCTCTGCTAAAGGGGTCTTTCCGTTAAGTAGAGACACGTATGCACAGCAAGAAGAGCGCCGGACGTGTTTCGAAATATACCGGAACCTAGCCCTAGCCCGACGAAATTCCCCCACAGTGAAATCGCTCGGACGGCGCTTATAGCGCATGTAGGCATAACGCTTCTGTTTGAGGGCCGTCTCGCACTCGGCCGACCACCATAGGAGTGGTCGGCGTGCAAAACGGCCAGACGTTCTGGGTATAGTAGTCAGGCCCGCGGAGATGAGGTTGCCGGAGAACTCAACGGCCTCATCTACCGACCTAAACTCCTCGACTGAGATAGAAAATTCACTCATTTCCTGAAATGCAGGCCACCGCGCCTGCGCCAAGCACCACCGAGGTGGGCTCTCAGGCGGTAGTTGCCCATAAATGATATTTGAATGGGAAAGTGAGCCCTACCATGGAGGTCATCGACCACCCCTGTCCCAATCAAAATCAGGCTGTGCATCCGAAGAGCACAAAGATAGGTCAAGGCAAGAAAATGAAGCGGTTCTCGGACGGTGATGCGTAAACTCATCCACATTTAGGACACCTATCTCAAGCTCTTCGATCAGATCGGCAAGGACTTGTCCCCTGAGATTTATTGAGTAATCCCCGCAGAGAGGATGCCTGCTGTTCAGATCTCCAAGCAAGACAAATGGCCTCGGCAACCGTGCCACGACGCGGCGGAAGTCCCCCGCGTCGTAGTCAGCTGACGGAGGAATGTGCACAGAAATGATAGTATACCTCCTATCCAGGTGAAGCTGGACAGCCACTGCCTGAAAGGAGGTATTTAAAGTGAAAGGAAGAACAGAGACATCATCCTGGGTGTAAACCGTGCATCCCCCAGCCCGGCCATCTCGCGGTGGTGGGGTCGCAAGACCCTTATACCCCGGGAGGGCGGGCAGGGGGCGCGCGAATAGCATGGTCTCCAGCAAAAAAATGGCTAACGGGGAACGGGACGAGACGAGCCTCCGCAGCTCCTCCCAGTTGGCCCGGAGTACATGGCAATTCCATTGAAGGAATATGCCCTCCAGACCTAGCTCGGAGGAGACGCGGGGGCCCTCTTCGAACAGAAGACCCTCACAGGAATAGCTGTATGCTTCCCGGAGGCAGAACTCCGGGTGCTGTTGGATGGACAGAGCGCTGAAGGCGCTGTCGCCTTTGAGGACTTATTGGGGGAGGTTTGGCTCGGCATGAGAGTCTTTTCCTTCCCCCGCCTCAAAACCTTAGGCGGGCGTTGCGGCTTCGGAGGCAGGGGGCCCTCTTTTCGAGGAACCACCGTCTCAGAGCCACTCAGCCCACCACGAGGCATGGGCGAAGGAGCCGAAGTTCCTTTGTTGCTGTCCTCCTTTCGGGGGACAGTTTTAGGAACCCCAGAAGATGGCCTAGCGACCAACTTCAGGGGTGTTGCCTCCTGTGAGTCTAACGACTCTGTGGAGGCGCGTAGCCGTTTCGCCATACGGGAAACGGTGATGCTGGGGGAATGGGGGGGAGTCCTAGTTTTAGCTGGGGCTGGGTGTGAGCCCTTTTTGCTGCCAGCTTTACCAGGGGAGCGCCTGGGTTGAGTAGGACCCGCAGGAGGGCTCCGAATGGGCGCGGAATCAACCGTGCTCGTTGGCCTGGATGGGCTAGGAGCAGAGGGTGCCTTTCTAACTATTGAGGTATAAGACGTCCCAGGTAGAGCCGGGTGCACCAGGACCAAGTCCTTAGCCTCGTGGAATGAGAGTCGATCGTGGGCCTGAACAGCCAGGATTTCTTTCTCAAGGAGATATGCACCACATTGTTCGAAGAAGCGGAGTGCGGCTCTCCGCAATTGACACACTTGGCCACACACGATTTAGACTTATCGTGTGCGGCCTTGGACCAATTTACACCTCAGGTGACCCTGACTTTGCACGTCTACAAGAACGATTCGTATGGCCAAAGCGGTGACAGTAATAGCACCCAACGCCGCGGCAGTGGCACGAATGCCTTTACGCGGTAGCGGTACAAACCGGCACGCACCGACTCAGGGAGCTTGTCACAGTCGAACGTGACGAGGAGTGTAGGGGTGGGTCTCGAGGCCCCTCCCTATTTTCTCATCACACATTCGACCTTGACTGCCCCATGGTTAGCCAGCTCTAAGGTGAGTTCTCTATGGAGTAGTCAACGAGTTCCCTCGCATAAACTACTCCTTTCACAAAGTTTATGGTAGAGTGCGGCGTCACACTCACCAGGGTGCCATCAAGTGTCCGAAGAGCCCTTATCTTGGCCGCCTCGGAGCGATTCGCCGCATTCGTGAGAAGGTTCCCGTCCGAGAAACGGGCCACCTTTGGCTCTCTACCAATTACACTAGCTAATGCTCTCCTCTGATGGATCATATTACCTAAATGGCTAACATGGTGCTATCAATGGAGCGAATGCTGAGGAAGTGTTTGAAGCCAGCAGGCTCGAAAATGCCAGGTAACCTCTGAATGAGGGGGCCCGATGTTATCGAGGCTCCGCCCTGAGCAGTTTTAGTCTTAGTCGGGGGCTCCGGACCCGGGGGGGGGGGGTAGAGGGGCCGGATGTGCCGATCTTGGCTTGGTCACTTACCAAAGTGGAGGCAGACCCATCCGTCCCCACAGCCCCCGCAGATCGAGATGAGCCCACGAGTCATTATAGTCGTTTTCTTATTTTTTTTCCTTTTTAGGAGACGAGGACGGGGAATGAACACGCTTCTCCACTCCGCCGGCAGGAGCCCCCAGGCCAGATGGACTGTCCTCAGCCAGTTCCTTCTGCGAAATGGAGAAGCTCGCAAAAACAATTTTCGTCTCATTGGAGAATCTTTGAAAACATAATATAATGTAGACAAAAATTTGCCAACATCCCCAAAAACGTTCTCATCAGCAAACTTGAAGCTGCCAGAAACAACATGCAATGAGCATGTGCCACAATCAAGTAGAAGAGGAGAATTGCCACTTCTTTCCGCATTCAACAGCCTCAGAAACTTATGGTTAATGTTCGGCTGTCCATTAATACCTGAATAATTTTTTATTTGTCGAGATTCGATACCCCTTCATTAAAAGCTTCTAGCAAGTCTTCAGCTCTTCCTCTGCTTAGAAAAACTGAAGAATGAAGAAGGGTCGGACAGGACAGCAGAGGGTAGGTGAAATGAAAACAGAAAAAGACCTAGGCTGGGGCCTGAGTGGGCGCAGGTCTTCACTACATACAGTTGACCAGAAAGCCAACTGTACCCCACAAGTATAATTATGCAACATAGAATATCAAAAAAATTTAAAAAGTGCAATAAACATTATGGGACATTGATAAAGGTAAGGTATTTAAGGAAAAAATGGGTTATAAGCAAAGCATAACCAAAATCAACTCATCAGTGAAAAAAAACAAGGTATCCAAGCGACAGTCACAGAAGTATAGCGAGCATCCATCATAAAATACAATGCATCCAAAGCATACAAATGTTCGCTCACATTAATGAGTAGATTAACATAAATATTACTATTTTCCTAATAGACATTAAAAAGTATATAAATAGTAAATTTGAACAATTATTTGAACAATCACTCAAAGATTTATTTTTTAAATTCAAGGACTTTTCAAGGATTTCAAGGGCAGTAGACACCTGATAATGCACTGTGCATGGTGTAGAGCGAGAGGCATCTCCCCAGCATCGAGAAGCAGGCTCTCAATGGGAAAAGTGCAGAAGGCACCGGTCGACAGGTGAAGGCTGGTGTGGTGGATAGAGTCCACTTTACACAATACATGTTCACCTGAGATGCATAAAACTCACATCTATAGTCGAGCTGCAAACAAACAAAGGATCGATAAATAAGTAAGGCAGTAGCCCTATCAGTGCCCCAAGTGCTGAATGTCACGAAATGAAGAATATCCATGGTGTGGGTACAAGAGACCCTAAGTCTGCGAATATGAGCCTCCCAGGTGATGCGTCGGTCAAATACAAGATCAAGTAAACAGTGCGAGTCAACCACTTCCAGGCATACCCCATTGAGAAACAAGTCTGCATCAGGGTAGAGCTGTGGATGGTGGCAGAATTGCACCACCTTACTCTTGGCCAAGGAAAACTGAAACCTGTGCGCTTCAGGATAGCGAGAGACGCGGTTCATGCCTATTGGACTTGATGCTCCATAGTTGTCATCTGGGCCACGGCAAAAGAGATCAAAAGATCGTCCACATAGAGCATAATGAGAACATCTTCCGGCAGCACTGAGGTGATGCCGATGATAATCAGGGCAAAGAGAACGATACTGAGGACACTTTCATGCTCCATTAGGCTGGAGAGGGCTTCCCCCACCCATACACCGAATCGACGGTCTCACAAAAATTCACAAATAAAGATTGGGAGGCATCCCCTCACCCCCATTATGTGGAGAGGTTCTCCATGATACCATATTGCCACGTGGTATCATAGGCCTTTTCCAGATGAAAAAACACTGTGGCGTAGTGCTCTCTATGAAGGGAGGCCTCGCAGACGGCAGTTTCCAGTCAGAGCAGATCATCCAATATGGAGTGGAACTGGCGGAAGCCCCACTGAGCAGAAGACAGATGGCCTCCGCTGTCAGAAAAAAGGCTAATCTAACATTTACCAATTTCTCCATCAACTTGCACATGCAAGGTTAGAGAGATTGGGCGGAAACCAGCCGGGGTAGAGTGATCTCTCCCTAGTTTGCGAAAAGCGAGCACAGTAGCGATTCACCAGGAATCTGGGATGAGACCCTCTACCCAGATCCTGTTGAACAAATCTTAACAGAAAGGCCATGCTTCACTCACCTAGGTGTCGAAACATGGCATACAGGACACCATCCAGACCATGGGTGTCATCCATGCATGAAGCAAGAGCAGAACGCAACTCACTCAGAGTAAACCTCTCATTGAAGGGTTCTCTGCCTCTGGTAGTAAAGTCCAGTCAGCGGCCTTCTGCAACATCACAATGCGCATTGAATGCTGGCGGAGCAGCATTCTGGCTAGAGAATGCCGAAAAAGTGGTACAATCCAATAAGAAAAAGCTTCCCAACAGGGTCCTTCAAGGTGCCAACCTCTCCCCACCAACTCTCTTCATGCATGACATACCCCTTTCCACTACACAAACAGTCAGACTAAACATCATGCAAGTGACTCCATCACATCCCAATCCACCTCTATAGAGCACAACCCCCAGAAATCTATACAGGTATCTAAAACTCCTAAAAATGGTTTACGCTAAATAAAAGGTCCACCTACCCTCAAAAATCAAACCATAACCCGCAAATCATACTCCACAGCCAACCTCTCTGTCAACCATAACCCTAAACATCTAGGCATCACCTTAGACCCACACATCATCATCACCTCAAAAGCCATATCCGAACTCAGCACCCTAGGAATACTAACAAAGAACAACTTTGAAGAATGAAAGGAAACCATATTAAATACACACCTACACAAGATACAAACAGTCCAAAATAGTGACTTCTGCATACCAACTGGCTTCACAAAACATGTCCCAATACAACACTTCCACCACCATGCCCTAACAGAAGATCTCCCAATCTAATACCACCTAAACATGATAGGCACACAATTCTTCAGTGAAGTGAGATGCCTCTCACTCCCACTACACCCAACCCAACTAAACCAGAACAGAACACTATAAAAAACATACACACTTTACCTGCATTGCACTTCAAAACACCCTACTCCAAAGCACACCCTCTCCCGCCATATCAACCAATCCAAAAACAACAACAGATCGCTGAACCAGTTTCATTGGATCACCTAAGATCAGGACACTACCCCTGCCTTATATGAATACATCAAACTATTACACCCCCTACACACACATCCCAAATGCCCCCAAAAGGGTGAGGATGGTGTAGCAAGGGTAATACTTGATACAACATAGAAAAATGGCACACCCTCCCAGCCCCAATACATACAGTTACATACAGGGTTGGGACAAAATAATACAAACACTTGACAGATACATTAGATTTGGTTATTAATAAGGTGTTCACCACCATTTGCCTTTAGTATAATTGTAAACCTTTGTGGAATAGAACTGTACAAAACATCTTCCAATTCCTTCAGTGATGATGATGTAAATCTGCTTTGAATTCTTTGCTACAAAAGTATTCATAATGGTTCAATGATATTTAGATCAGGTGACTGTGCTGGCCGCCAGGGAAGATGTTGGATTACATTCTGATGCTCCTCAGACCAAGGCTGAACCTTTTTTGCTGTGTGGGTATGGGCCCATTATCATCTTGAAAATCAGATCAAGGCTGAACCTTTTTTTGCTGTGTGGGTATGAGCCCATTATCATCTTGAAAAATGGCAGTCTAAAAACAGTATCCCAGTCATAATAAGAACCTTGTCATTGAGAATGTCTCGATATTTGTTGGCAGTAACCCAACCATTGGTGATGATGATGGGACTGGCTGAATACAAGGATATAGCTACCCAAACCATTATGGATCTGCCCCATGTTTGATGGTTGGAAGCAGGCAGTCTGGATTGTACCAGGTATTGCACAAGTCCTGTTACACTCATTATGAATTTCTCAACAAAAGACACAATGATAGTTTTGATCCAGTTAGGCACATTTTTATTGTTTTAACATATGTGTTTAAATTGTAATATTATTCAATGTGGTTGCCCTCAGTGGTGTATGTGTCTAAGGTAAGACTCTAAGGTTGTGCACACATTGCAGATGAAATCTTTCCTCATGCTGGCCCACAATGCAATTGACAGAGGACTTCAGATCATCAACGTTGCTGTGACAGACCTTGCAGGCCTGCAACATGTACTTACATGCTGTAGTCAAGAGGATTGAGGTCGGGCGACTGCGGCAGCTAAAAATCCTTCCACCAGAAGTTCATGTTTATCCCCATCCACTCTTGCATAATCTTGGGCATGTGGGTTGGGGCACCACCCTGCTGAAAAATGTAGTCTACCTGCTTTGTGGTCTTTCGCATCCAAGGAAGTACTTTAGTGGCCAAGATGTCCCTGTAATGGGCCACAGTAAATCTGTATCTGGCCATGAATCACACAATGGCATCTTCTCACCATTCGAAGCCACGACCACAAGCTTTATCACAGATGCTGGGTGCTTGGTCATGGACATCAGAGACATCCTGGCTGAAGCATACCACATGGTCATTCGGCTTGTTGAGGACCAGATGGCTACAACTCTTCAAGTCATTGAGAAGGCGACGCTAGCGCTCCTGATGTTGTTCTTGCAAACAGGCAGAGAGTAGAGGCCTTTCAACACACACCAAGCTATCGCTGGCCTCCTCCTTGATGATCCTGGACATTGTGGCCACCGAGATGGGTTTTTTTTTGCCAGTGCAAATGGTTAACAACTTGATGTCTGCCTAAACGAGGTCAATCCTTGAGGTCTTGCCCATTCTTGAGCCACTCCACGACTCTGTGGACGGTTATCCAGATGATGCTGAGCCGCTTGTCGATGTCAGACTTGTTGTGGCCTATGGGCAGGAGAGCAGCAATCTTGATTCTTTGCACTTCAATCTCAACACACAATGAAAAAAATAATTTAATGACACACGCTGGAACTTATTCAATTACACACAAACTTCTTGAAAAATTAAAAAATTGATGTAACAGAACTTTTGCCAAAACCTAGTAAACCTTTTTGGGTTTCTCCATCCATAAACAGCCATTTGTGGGGAATAATGTAAATGATGACTTGTCGGACCATACAAGCTTCTTCCATTCATAAAGTCTCCAATTTTATGATCATGACACCATTTCTTTCGAAATTTGGCCTCGGTTTCCATTATGAGTGGTTTCATAATTGCAGCCCTTCTATGAATGTTTGCTTCGTGAAGTTATCACACCAGTGTCATTCAGATGACTACTGAGTTCCGCTGTCACCTTGGCTGCAGTAGTTTTGCAGTGTTTGTTTACAATCAATGTTAGTGTTCGACAATTACTGTTAGTTAACTTCAGTTTCTGCCCACTGTTGTTCTGCGCAGATGATGTCTTACCATTTTGTGTATGCTGGCATAACTGTGGACATTGTTGCCCATGATACATTAAACAGTTTTGATGTTCAGTTACAGACACTCCAATGATTTCCCCTCTTTGTAAGTCTGATAGGTCACATATTAATACATCTACCAGCTGTGACCGTCACTAATGATGTTGAACACACTGAAATACAAGTATGAAGTCACCTTTGAAACAAATGAACATTGCAACATTCATATGTAGGTCAATGTTAGCAACATGTAAAAATGTACAGAATATAACAAAAAGTTCATATTATTTTGTTCAACCCCTCTATCTTCCACTATGTTCACTACTTTTTTTACAGAACACTCCTTGGTAATTCTCTGCACAACAGAGCCTTGTTGCTATTGCACTTACCCCAGCAACCTGAAATTACTCTCTAACTCATCTTATCCTGGCCCCCACCTAACCGCCTTAGAAACGCTTTCAATACAAACACTCTAGAAGAGCTCTGCAGAAGACCACATGTCATGGCATCATTCATGAGTGCTGTTAGGGTTGAATGAAGAGAACCAAGGGGTAGGGGAGGGGGGGGGAGTGAAAAAAGGTTGAATAACCTCAACAATCAATATTTTGCTGATGCTCTGAGTGACTGACCTTCCTGGGAACTATCTTCAATTTTCTTCGGTGGTGATTGGAAGCACCACCAAATGCAATCCGGCCAGGATAAAAAATAGAAACAGGTTGAAAAGACTCCTCTTCCTGGGGACTGCTGGGACGAGTCTGTTGAGAAACATAATTTATAATAAAAATCTCCTTTTCCCATGACTTTAAAATACTTTCAAATTAACTTTATACCTTTTCATCATATGTATAGTTAACTCATTCATTCATCAATCTGCATTTAAATGGGCTAGTTTGATGAGTTGTCATGCAAAACCATTATTGACTAGCTTTCACTATCTATTATATTAAACCCTGTATACTAACTACTGATGGGACAACAAAACAAATTGACTACTGAAAATATCTGAATCTGATTATTTAAATGGTATATTATTATATACAATCAATTTATTCAACAAATATAATTTTATAAGTAATCTTATGTATTATTAATACAATAATATGTTGCAGTTGACAATGGTTAGCGATTGATTCTTATCTATATATATTATATATCTTTATCAGGCTTATGTTGCCAGATAAAGGAAATGTGTGCCAAATGTTACAAAAAGATCTTACAAGAGATGACCTTGATAAAATCCATGAGAAAAAAAAAACATGTTACCCCACAAGAACTCAAACCTCTGGTTATCTAGATCAGTGCTCGACTGCTGAACTAACAGGACAAATGCCATTAGCAACATATTTTCTCCCAAATAAACCTTTCCATTCGCATCTCCAAAGATCACCGCTCAAATGAAACTGTGCCTGCAGGATGGTATATGTTGATGCATTCACCTTGCAGTATATATATATATATATATATATATATATATATATATATATATATATATATATATATATATATATATATATATTAAATTCATCTGCTGAGTGCATCCAAGAGCACAGTTGCCAATTTAGCCTAGAAACTAGGCTACATTAAAAATAAAGAAAGGGAAAAAAAACAAAATGGGGAAAAAAAAGCAAGCCAACAAAACCCACAAAGCTAGAGGCCATAATCATCAACATTAAAACAAAAAAAAAGACTAGAAATATGTTTAATGAATGGTAGAGTATATGAAAGTTTATTTTTTAAAATTAAAGTATTAAAAAAATTTAACTTTTCACAGTATTCTAATTCTTTGAGCTCTACTAGTAAATTTAATTTTCCTTTAAAAAACAAAAATAGTTGGAATTTGTACTAGCAAGTTTTTGAAAATAAAAAAACTTGTAAAGGAAGTGAAAATGTATGATACATAGGAAAGTAGCTAAGAAAACCAATAAATTTGGAGTTATTGTAAGACAAAATTAGCATTAATCTCTCCCACATACTAATAAAAGGATTTGCTGACGTGTTCATAATGCTGTTCAATGCTGTGATGTCAATTAACCCAGGAGTTGCCACTCATCATAAATTTATTGCGAGCAATACTCATGCAGGTCACAAGCAAAGGTCTGAGAAAACTGTTCACACTCTAATTCCTATTGAACCATTGCTTGGTAGTTCACAAATACAACCAAACAAGTGATGCAGAGTATGCGCCCCAAAAATGTAGAGAAACAAGAAAGTATTGCAATGGATGACCAGAAAAAACAGACCTATAGAGCATCAAACACTTCAAAGAATGGCATAATAAATAAGATTCTTCTAAACTTACTACTGGTATTTGATATTCAATATGTTTCTTATTCTTATATATATCCAAAGAATATATACATTTTATTTATAATTTGCTTTAGTAATGCTTCCAAAAATGTTTTGAGCGAGGTGAAAAAATTGTCCTTTTTTTTTGTTACCAAACACTTTTTGTTAAGGTGTAGGTAAGGGATTTATGACAAACACTTGCAAAGGAAAGAAATGAAAGAATGCATTAAAATGATACTAGCAACATACCTGAAGGGGAGAACCAAATGCAGAGATACTAAATCGGGGACGTTTTACCATGCGAGTCATCTCAGAATTCACTTCAGTTTCACCCTCAGAGAATAACTGAGCAGGTGAGTGAGCAATTATGCCTACTTTGTTTTCTTTCCTACAGACATTCCCATCATCACAACTCTCCTCTGTAAATAAACAAGCTCATTAAGAGTAAATAAACATGAAAAATTCTAGCAAGGAGAAAGAGTAACATGTATATATGTATCTGGCATTTTGCTACAATGGGACAAAAATAGGATATGAAAATTAAGTGTACTGTATTTATTAGCAGAGCAAGAAAGGTAGATGGAGACAAATAGAGATATAGAATCAGGGCTGTAGAGATCGAGTAAGGTAAAAAAATTGCTGTGCTAAAGAGTCGGAGCTGGACATTCTAAAATTTCTGGAGTCGGAGTTGAGGGTATGAACTTCCAACTCTGACTAAAATATAATGTTCTCTTTATTCATTAAAAATAAAATACATGCTGTATGTTAATTTTATGCACTAAAAGTCTGATTAGATAAAAATATCTAATCAGACTTTTAGTGCATTAAATTAACATTTTTTATTTTTAGTACACAAAATTAACAATTTTTTTTTAAGAATATAAATACAATTTAAAAAATGACTACACGGCAAACCAAAAATGTGCCGATTATCTGAGATTTCCAGATGTCTGAGTGGGGGATACAGGGACCTTTACTGTATATATTTCTTTCTTTTTTTTTAATATTTTGCCATTTTATGCATAAAAAATATTTTGACATCAGGTTAGCCATAGATCTATAATATATCTGGAAACCTTGCCTGAGTAGGTGTACTAGAGGTAAGGAAAATCTAACCCTTTTCCTGATGACTATATTTAAAAGCTCTACTGGTACATGCAATTGCTTTTTTTCCTCCTCTCAAATTCCCTTTCAATAATGGTAGATGTAGGGTAAGGTGGACACAGGCAGTAAAAAAGGCTTTCTTGCCAAAATATGGGTTTGATTCTATTTACCTTTAGCATAGAATACGGGCCTGATGTGACAGATAACCTCCCTCTTCCTGTGGAGCTCTGATGCCATTTTTGTTTGCTAGGTAAGTAATTTTTACATTCACATGTCTGATATAATTTATAATAAGTTACATTCCCCGCAATTTCTATGTGTCCAGGAAACCAGCAGAAGATAATCTCGACATCCGCCCGCTCGCCAAAACCGTGGCGTCACGGATATGGCGAACCAGGGGATGCGGGGATTCCAATGCCCAGAGAGCACTCAGGGCGCTTTGTGAGTCGCTATAGATCACAATCCGGTCTCTGAACCGGGCACGTCTCGTAAGCTCCCGTACCGAGGGTGTATTGCCACCAGCACAGCCGTGAAGACAGACGCAGCACCTGTCAGAGCCCCGCTGACTTCAAACAGAGGGGATACGGCGTGGAAGCCAAACCCCTCTTTGGACTTGGACCATCTGTATACACTGGCACGGTTCCAGCGTGACACGAGGTGTGTTCCAAAAAGGTCGAATGCAATATTCCCGGCGCTGTACAAGCTTTGGAAGCAGAGGCGTGGCGACAAATAGCCAAATGTGGTACCCTTCAGGGTGGCATCCTAGGCAGAACCAGGGGCGCCACCGGCCCGAGAGCTATACCTAGATCTCGAAGGAGTTTCCTAGCCCTAAACCCAAAGGGCTTAGGGTATGACTGGCGTCGCTCGGCTGCATAGACACCGTCAAGATCAGCTGCGGATGCAGTGAGATCTGTTGGCGACTGAGGGAGGCGCCGGGCTCGCGGGTAAGGGCGAGTGATGCACTGCTCGCGGGTAAAGGCGAGTAATGCACTGCTCGCGGGTAAAGGAGAGTAATGCACTGCACGCGGCGTAGAGCAAGAGCATCTCCCCAGCATCGACCAACAGGCTCTCAATGGGGAAAGGGCGGAAGGCACCGGTCGCAAGGCGAAGGCCGGTATGGTGGATCGAATCCACCTTCCGCAATAAACGCTCGGCTGCGGATGCATAAAACTCGCATCCATAGTCAAGCTTCGAACGAACAAAGGATCGATAAAAAAGTAAGACAGCGCCCCAAGCGCTGAACGTCACGGAACGGAGAATATCCATGGCGCGGGTACAAGAGACCCTAAGGCTGCGAATATTGAGACTCCCACGTGAGGCGTCGGTCGAATACAAGACCAAGAAACGGTGCGATTCGACCACATCCAGACGCACCCCATTAGGAAACAAATCTGGGTCAGGGTGGAGCCGTGGATGGTGGCAGAAGTGCACCACCTTAGTCTTAGCCAAAGAAAACCGAAACCTGTGCGCTTCGGCATAGCGAGAGACGCGGTTCAATGCCTGTTGGAGTCCACGCTCCAGAGTTGGCATCTGGGCCGCGCCGAAAGGTAATCCACGTAGAGCGTAGCGAGAACATCTTCCGGCAGCACCGAGGTGATGCCATTGATGCTCAGGGCAAAGAGTGTGACACTGAGGATACTTTCACTACGGGACACCCTCTTCCTGCTCCTTTGGGCCGGAGAGAGCTCCCCCACCTGTACATGGAATCGACGATCTCACAAAAATTCAGATATAAAGACTGGGAGGCGTCCCCTCGCCCCCATCGTGTGGAGAGTCTCCATGATACCGTATCGCCATGCAGGATCATAGGCCTTCTCCAGATCGAAAAACACAGTGGCGTAGTACTGTCTACTAAGGAAAGCCTCGCAGATGGCATTTTCCAGTCGGAGCAGAGAATCCGACGTGGAATGGAACTTCTGGAAGTTGCAATGTGCAGAAGACAGATCTTGGACTCCGCTGTCCAGGAAAAAGGCTAGTCTAACATTTATCAATTTCTCCATCAACTTGCACACGCAAGAGGTTAGAGAGATTGGGCGGAAACCGGTCGGAGTAGAGTGATCTCTCCCCGGCTTGCAAAAGGCGAGCACAGTAGTGAATTGCCAGGAATCTGGGAGAAGACCCTCCACCCAGATCCTGTTGAACAAATCTAACAGAAAGGCCATGCCTCGCTCACCCAGGTGTCGAAGCATGGCATACAGGACATCGTCCGCATCATGGGCGGTGTCCGCGCACGAAGCGAGAGCGGAGCGCAACTCACTCACAGTAAACCTGTCATTGAAGGGTTCTCCGCCTCTGGAGGTAAAGTCCAGCTGGCGGCCTTCCGCGACATCACGACGTGCATTGAATGCTGGCGGAGCAGCATCCCGGCTAGAGAATGCGGAAAAAGCGGTCGCGAAGGATTCCGACACGGACGCGGGGTTCGAGATTGCGGTCCCATTCTCCGGGAGAACGGGAGGGGGGTCCTGAGAGAACTTGCCCCGAATCCTTTTGACGCGCTTCCACACCTCTGCTAAAGGGGTCTTACCGTTAAGTGAAGACAGCTATGCTCGCCAAGAAGAGCGGCGGGCGTGCATCCAAATATATCGGAACCTAGCCCGACGAAATTCAGCGACAGTGAAATCGTTCGGGCGGGGCTTATAGCGCATGTAGGCATAACGCTTCTGTTTGAGGGCCGTCTCACAATCGGCCAACCAACATGGGAGTGGTCGGCGTGCAAAACGGCCAGACGTTCTAGGAATAGTAGTCAGGCCCGCGTCGGTGAGGTTGCCGAAGAACTCAATGGCCTCATCTACCGACCTGAACTCCTCGACTGAGATAGAGAATTCAGTCATTTCCTGAAATGCAGGCCACTGCGCCCGCGCCAAGCACCACCGAGGTGGGTTCTCAGGCGGTGGTTGACCTGAAAATGACAATTGAATGGGAAAGTGATCACTACTATGGAGGTCATCGACCACCCCCCAATCAAAATCAGGCTGTGCATCCGAAGAGCACAAAGATAGGTCAAGACAAGAAAATGAAGCGGTTCTCGGACAGTGATGCATATTCTCATCCACATTTAGGACAGTCATCTCATGCTCTTTGATCAGATCGGCAAGCACATGTCCCCAGGGATTTATTGAGTAATCTCCACAGAGAGGATGCCTGCCGTTCAGATCTTCAAGCAAGACAAAGGGCCTCGGCCACCGTGCCATGACGCAGCGGAAGTCCCCCGTGTTGTAGTCATCTGACGGTGCAATGTACGCAGAAATCAGAGTATACCTCCTATCCAGGTGCAGCTGCCCAGCCACTTGCTGAAAGGAGGTATCTAAAGAGAAAGGAAGAACGGAGACATCATGCCGGGTGTAAACCGCGTATCCCCCAGCCCAGCGATCCCAGGGTTGTGGGGTCGCAAGACCCTTATACCCCGGGAGGGCGGGCAGCGGGACCGCACCTAGCATAGTCTCCTGCAGAAAAATACCTAATGGGGAACGGGATGAAACAAGCCTCCGCAGCTCCTCCCAGTTGGCCCGGAGTCCACGGTAATTCTATTGAAGGAATATGCCCTCCAGGCCTAGCTCAGAGGAGACGCGGGGGCCCTCCTCGAACAGAAGACCCTAACGGGATAGGAAGTACGCTTCCAGGAGGCAGAACCTCGGGCGCTGTTAGCCGGACAAAGCGCTGTCGCCTTCGAGGACTTATTGGGGAAGGTTGGGCTCGCCATGCAAGTCTTTTCCTCCTCCCACCTCAAAACCTTAGGCGAGCATTGCGGCTTCGGAGGTGGGGGGCCCACTTTTCGAGGAACCACCCTCTCCGAGCCACTCGTTCCACCACTAGGGGTGGGCGAAGGAGCCGAAGCTCCTTTGTTGCTCTCCCCCTTTCGGTGGACAGCTTTATGACTCCCGGAAGATGGCCTAGCGACCAACTTCATGGGTGTTGCCTCCTGTGAGTCTAACGACTCGGTGGAGGCGCGTGGCCGTTTTGCCTTACGGGAAACGGTCACGCTGAGGAGAGAGAGGGAGCCCTGGTTTTAGCTGGGGATGAACCCTTTTTGCCACCAGCTTTACCAGGGGAGCGCCCGGGTTGAGCAGAGCCGGCAGAAGGGCTCCGAATGGGCGCGGAAACAACCGTGCTCGTTGGCCTGGATGGGCCAGGAACAGAGGGTGCCTTTCTAACTATTGAGGCATATGGCGTCTCAGGCAGAGCCGGGCGCGCCAGGACCAAGTCCTTAGCCTCGCGGAATGGGAGTCAATCCTGGGTCTGAACGGCTAGGGTTTCTTTTTCAAGGAGATATGCACCACATTGTTCAAAGAAGCGGGGTGCGGCTCTCTGCAATTGACACACTTGGTCAGACACGATTTATACTTATCGGGTGCGGCCTTGGAGCAATTTATACAGACTTTGGGTGACTCTGACTTTGCATGTCTACAAGAACGATTCATATGGCAGAACCAGTGACAGTAATAGCACCGCCGAGGCAGTGGCACAAATGCCTTCATGCGGTAGCGGTACCAACCGGCACGCACCAACTCGGGGAGCTTGTCACAGTCGAACGTGACGAAGAGTGTAAGGGGTGGGTCTCAAGGCCCCTCCCTATTTTCTCCTCACACGTTCGACCTTGACCGCCCCATGGTCGGCCAGCTCTAAGGTGATGTCCTCAATGGAGTAGTCAACGAGTTCCCTCACAAAGTTCATGGTAGAGTGCAGCGTCACACTCACCGGGGTGCCATAAAGTGTCTGAAGAGCACTTATTTTGGCTGCCTCGGCGGGATTCGCCAGAAGGCTCCCGTCCGAGAAACGGGTTACCTTCGGCTCTCTACCAATTGCACTAGCTAATCCTCTCCTCTGATGGATCATGTTGCCCTTGGCCAACATGGTGCCATCAGTGGATTGAATAACGACGAAGCGTTTGAAGCCAGCGGGCTCAAAAATGCCAGGTAACCTCTGAATGAGGGGCTCCGATGTCATCGAGGCTCCACCCTGTGCACTTTTCGTCTTTTTCATAGTCAGGGGCTCCACACCCGGGGGAAGAGGGCAGAGGGGCCGGATGTGCCGATCTTGGCTTGGTCGCCTACCAAAGTGGCAGCAGACCCATCCGTCCCCGCAGCACCCACGGATGGAGAGGAGCCCCGACAAAATTTGGAAATTCATGAAAATTATACTAATGAAGATTTTGTTTTAAAACTACTGTATGTTGATCATGTAACATTATTTTGTGTTTTAAATGTGAAAAAGTTACTAAAAAAAATGAATAAAAATACAAGATGTCAAAGTGCAAAGTTGACCATTTTTATCAGTGTTAAATGATGTTATTATCTAACATTACTTTACGTTAGATGCAAGATTTAACTATATAGTGCTGTGCTAAGTGTATTAAGTAATAGGATAAGTGTTTTTATTTTTAAAATATTTTTTTTCAAAATTGAAATTCATGCCGACTCTGCATTGCAGCAGTATTGCAATAAGATGGGCATTTTACATTGCCCAATATTATATATTTATGCAATGATAAACAATGAGAGCTGTGCATTACTTGCTCAAAAATGTTCTATAAAATTAAGAAATTTATTATTTTTTATATTATTTTTGATACCCATGTAAAAATGTTGAAAAATAACAATTCTACCTTTTTTTTCTATATTATATCTTTTCATAACATTTGTGTATCATTTTGTAGTAGATCCTTTGATTTCAGTTGTGGCAAGTCTCCCACAAAAATGGTAACAAGGGCTTAGAGAATGTGTCCTACATCATCACAATCCATACAAAAACACTTTTTTCAAAAATGACACCATAAATCTGAACTGGCAAACATATTTCAAAGTTCTGTATGTAGAAAATAAAGATATTTATGTGAGCTACCTGTTGGGCACTTTGGATTTCTGCTAACTTTAAAACTTTAGTTTTGATAACCAAAAAACTACTAGCAGTATGATCTGTGTCCACCTGACCCTAAATAAATATTAAGAAATAGTTTATTTGAATAATAATCCAGTTATATACTATAATTTTTACTTCTCAACTTTGAATATAGATATATGATTTTGTAAATTTAAATTTTTAATAAACTATAAGCAGCTTATGTTTTGGCTTTAACGTCACTATGACAAAAAATTCATATAGAGTCAGCTATTCATTTAAGGAGTCAGAGTTGGACCTTTTGAAATTTTAGGAGTCTGCGTCAAGGTTTTGAACTTACAACTCCACAGCCCTGATTATGGTTATAGGCTTTAAGTCCACTGTTTGTAGTGAGTTAAACATGTCTAATACTAAACATGCGCTCAATCAACATGCACTGCTCAGTGACATCACCCAGCTTACACAAAAAGAATTCAACCAAGTCACACACCAATGCAGAACAGTAATGGCAAAAAGAGAGAAGCAATTCTCGAAACACAATATCCAGACATCCTCACAACAAAGTACTAAACACGACATGACTGCACCCACAAAGAATGACTTGCCATCATCCTCACAGACTGACAAGCACCAGAAATATACCTTAGCAAGCTATCAAAAACACAAAGCAATCCCACAGGGATCTGTAATCTACCACACCCTTTTCCTCCATGGCATCATTCCCTGAAATCCAAACATTACACTCTTATAGATATCTAAATGACATCATTCTTGCCCAACACTCAAAGCACATCAAACCAGCTTGTGACATTAGTCTACCTCACTTGCTACAACAAAACCCAATGACTGACTCATCTGCATCATGTTATTAAAGAGATCACCTACAGTGTTCAGTAGACAAGACTAAATTTCTGACAACACAAATTTAGTAAACAAAGCAGACCAAAATTAAAACACCGAGCACTGGATCCACATTAAGGAGTATATACATCCCAAACTCACCCCATGGCTCTATAGCCAGAAAACCTAATTCTACCTATCAGCACAATACAGAAGACACAAAACAAAGCACTCCACCTTACAATAAGATGCATTTGCAGGCTCCACATTAACCACCTACACTCATAAGCACTGATTGTGCCCCTAAAACACATTTTTCAACCACTGCCAAACAAAATTTCTCCATAGTACACAAAATGAACATGAAACGTGCAGAACTCCTCACCTAATAACCCACAAAATCTACATGTAGTATCAAACTATGCAACCCCTCAGTGCAAATCACCTCAATGGTATTTAATTGATATCTACCCTTTTGATATCAGATATGGGACACCCTGGTTAGGCTCCAGTGGTCACCACTAGCCTAAGCTATAGAAACCTTTGTTCCTCCTGCCACTGGGAAGCAGATATAAATCAAGATTCACAGCATGGCCTCTCTTTGCACAATTAAGACTGTCGTAGAATGGACTCTCGACGATATACCATATATAACTATTCATTGAGGGAACTTCTTTAATTATCTTTAGAGTGCGTTAATGTCTGGCGGGCCGATATTATGTATCTTCGATATGCTTAAGAAGTGGAACTGAGCTCAAGGATAATAATATTGCTATCATTAATAAAATAGAGTTTTATTAATAATAACTATCAACAAACACAAAACAGAAAATATTGACATAAACAGAGAATGGAAAGGGTCGTGGGGGTTCGAGCTAATCCGAGGATTAAAAGATTTAAAAAGGTAAAACAAATATAGAGTTAAAGGGATGGGATGGTTCGCTAAACCATTTAAAGCACAGGATAGAATTGACAAAAGGGTTAAGTACTCAAAGGTAACGTTTGGCTTACGTAACTTTATACTAGTGGTGCAGTGGAAGGTGACGTGAAGGAATTTTCGGTCCGCTGATGAGTTCCAGCCGAGGGGGGGGAATAAAAGGATCCTGACGTGGCGTCTTGGGGATGAGAACCGTTTCTCGACGAACGGCTTGAACAACAATGGCTGTTCTACATTGTTCTCTTCTGAACAACTGGGGAGGGGGGGGGTGAGAACCGTCTCTTGTTTACGGGCTCAAGAACAATGGCTGTTCTAATGTTGTTCTCCTCTGAACAACAAGGGGGAAGGGTGAGAAACCGTTTCTTGGCGAAGGGCTCAAAAGAACAATGGCTGTTCTACGTTGTTCTCTTCTGAACAACGAGAGGGAAGCCTTGAGGACTTGGCGTCACGAAAGGCTCGAACCTTTGGCACTCAAGGGATATTGTCCTCCTTCTGGACAAGTGATGGTGAATCTCGAGGTCGAGGTCCCTTGGCGCACAAAGGGAGAGAGAGTCGTGGTTATGTTTCGCGACGAAAATCTGGATCTCCAATCTGATCTTAGTGGTAAAGTTTCCATCTAAATAGTTGAGGCACTCCCTTGGCATGGGGGACAATGGAGTGGGAACTTCGAGGGAATGCACAGCCGAGGCTGGGAACAATGCCTTATCTGCCCATAAGCCTAACTCAATCTGGCGAGGTCGGCGTATGGGGGCGAATGGGGGGACGATAACCTCCTTGTTTAAACATTGACATCCGGTGGCTGCGATAAGGCGCCAAGCTTCGAAGCGAAGATGCACATGGGAGCATCGTGGTTTTAAATAATATGTGATAGGAGTTGAAACTAACACTGCCTCAACCCGTTCTATCACACCCCTCCATTCCGGGGGAAGTTGTCACTTCGAAAAAAAGAGAGAAGGGACAACGATAGAGCTCCGTTGCAGGGAACTCGTTTTCTTGTACCAACCGTACCTTCCTGCACCTAACTCGTATTACCTCAATACATATGATTATTTTGATCTTTAGATTACAGGGGAAAATAACCTTTAATACAATTTAAGAAAAAAAAGAAGGCATGGAACAATGAAATGATATAAAATTAGTACATACGGGACAAAATAATTTATACGTAATTTAATGGGTACAAATATATACATATAAAAAAAATAGACATTGAGCGTTACAAAATTCAGACATATACATTAACTAATTATATTACAAGAGAATCTTAATTTAAGTCGTACAAGACGGTATATACCTACATGGAGATACTAATTCTATGAATACAATTACTCTACGCTATTCGGTAACGCATTCCTACTGAGTGCGTCAGTGACCTGGTTATCGGAACCTTTTATATAATTTATTTTAAATTGATACTCTTGCAAGAGTAAACTCCAGTGCATGATGCGGCCGTTGGAGTGTCGCACCTTCCTAATATAGGCTAACGGACGGTGGTCGGTTCCTATCTGAAATTCTTTACCTATCAAGTACATCTTGATAATTGATAGAGCTTCCTTTTCTATAGTGGCATATCTCTTTTCGTGTGGTAATAATTGACGACTAGCATATGCAACTGGATGACTCGTGCCGTCATCCTCGTATTGAAGGAGTACACCTCCAATGCCCTCGTTGGACGCGTCGGTCTTAATCCCAAAGGATTTTTCTGGGTTGGGCAACTTTACAATGGGGGCAGAAATGAGCTTACTCTTGAGCTGATTAAAATGGGAAATAGCGACATCATTCCAACGTAAACGATCGGGGGAATTCTTTTTTTGAAGGGGGCTGAGGGGGGCCAAAATTGCAGTGAAATTCAGAACAAATCGCTGATAGTGAGAAGCTGATCCTAGGAACGATCTTAATTGCTTATTTGTAATCGGGAGGGGCATGTCGGCGATTGCCTTAATCTTGTTCTCTTGGGGACCTAACTTGCTTTGTCCTATTTTGAAACCCAAATATTTTATGGTTTTGTGGGCAAAATGGCATTTGCGGGGGCCAATGGTGAGGCCATTTTCGCGCAGTCGCTTGAAAAGAGCTAATAGGGTGGTTAAATGGTGACTCCATTTAAATAGTTCTTGTAGCTGACTTTTTTGATGTGGTGTCAGCTGCGCGTCATGTCCAGGTCAGAGGGTTCCAAAGACTTGCCTGTTAGGGAAGGAGGAGGGTAATCGGCATCAGGTTGGGTGCACACTATCTGTATTAAATTAAGGGACTCCGCGGGGTAATCTTCTTCAAGCGCCGATGTTTCGTCCAGTTCTACGAAGGTATCTCCATGGGCGCGTTGGTGGTTCTTTTTTTCTTGGGGTCCACGGACAGTCTCCGTGTCCTTGTCTCGGGCCTTATCACCCAAGGGTGTTAGTGATTCACACTCCTTTTGTGCCGTCCTAAAGTCCTGGTTAAGGGTTTCTGAGAAATCGGACGGCATCGGGGTTCTGATGGGGACGGGCTCCTGGGCTTCTTTCTTATCTCAGCCTCGAGGAAGGGCGGCCTGAGACACAGGGTCGGAACTTACTTGGGGGCTCTGTCCTATAAGCACGGAACAGAATTGTATGGGTGCTGAAATGACTTCAGCCCAGCCATCATAATATTGACACTGCAGGTAACATCTAACGAAGGGGAATTGGTTCGCCCACCCAAGGTAGTCATGTACCACCGCAAATTTTTTGTGGTTAGGGTCCACTGGGGGGAGGAGTTCGTCGGACACGATGAAACACGTACATCCTGTGTCCCTGACGAGAGTCGATACTCGACAGCCGTTCACGCTGCCCTCCTCAAATTTCAAAGTTCCCGATGAACTTTTATCAAAAATAAAATTTACCTGGTGGCCTGACGGGGGGGGGGGGAGAAGTTTCTGCTTGGGTCTGCACCACCGGGGGAGCCGGGGTTGCATTAATCTGGTGAACTTGGTGGGCTGGTCCGCTTTTAAGCCTAGAATTTTGGGGGCAATTCCAGCTCATGTGGTTTTCTACACCACAGGTGAAGCATATAATTGGTCGCTTCGGGAAGAGAGATGGAGGAGAAATCTTAACGGGAGGTTTGGAGTCCCGTTGTTGGTTTTGGGGTTTTACGGGGCTCGGAAACTTCGTCGATTTTCCTGTGAAGGGGCGCGAATCCTTCCTTCTTTCCTTGTAGGGGGATTGGTGAGAAGTTCGATTCTCCTTTGGGTATAAATTATGGCTTGCGGCATAGACATCTGCTTCTTCGGTAATTCTTTAAATGTCTGGCACCGACGATCCTTGATGAACGCGCGGATCTCCGTCGGGAGAGAGGCCAAAAATTGATCTCGCAACACGAAGTCTGTTAAGGACTCGTAGTTCGGATCAACCTTTGAGGATTCTAACCAAAATTTAAAATTCCTCTGAAGAATGTATCCGAATTGACGGAACGTCTGTCTGGGTTTAATACGACCTCCTCGAAATTCTTGGCGGTAGAAATCGGGAGTCATATTATGAGCGGCCAATAACTCAGCTTTTAAGGTGCTGTAGTTCATTGTACAATCAGATGGTAAAGATATAAAAATTTCACGCAATTTACAATTTAACAGGGGAAGTAATCTGGCTACACCTTCAGCCTCCAGATCCATGTTATTGATTTCGAGGATCTTTTCGAAGTGAGCTAAAAATGCTCCGAAATCCTCTCCATCCTTGAAATTGGGGAGCTTTAGTGAGAGATTGGGGGGGGGCTTCGGAATGGGAACTGGCGGACTGTATCTCTGCTTCAACACAAGCTAATTCAATCTGATGGTGAAGCTCAGCTTGTCTTATCCGTTCCTCTCTTTCATCTCGTTGGATTACTCTTTCTTCCTCTTTTCTTTGCTCCTCTTGAACGTACTCAATTAGTTCTTTTCCGGAAAGTCCCAAGGACTCTCCTTGCGCTTTAAAGATTTCGAACTGAGTCCTCTTTGCACTTGGGGGCGCACTAGTCAACCAACTAAAATTCCTTGCAACAAAAATTATGCCTCTAAAGAAATTAGCCTACCTAAATATGGGCACTGACCTATTCGTACTTGGTTTCTCGATCAAAATAACCACTGACTAAAATCACAAAAAAAACACAAACAAATTATTATAACAGTTCCTTGAGCTACTCCAGCTTCTTAAGTTTAAAAAAAAGGGGATAGCAATCGTTAAAACAAAAGGGAACTACTATACTCTATTATTATAACGAATAACACTATGCTTTACTCGACTGAGACCAGTGTTTGCAAAGATATAGCGTTAAACCCCACACCTGACACCAAATTTAAATAGTATATATATATATATATATATATATATATATATATATATATATATATATATATATATATATATGTGTCGTAGAATGGACTCTCGACGATATACCATATATAACTATTCGTTGAGGGAACTTCTTTAATTAACTTTAGAGTGCGTTAATGTCTGGCGGGCCGATATTATGTATCTTCGATATGCTTAAGAAGTGGAACTGAGCTCAAGGATAATAATATTGCTATCATTAATAAAATAGAGTTTTATTAATAATAACTATCAACAAACACAAAACGGAAAATATTGACATAAACAGAGAATGGAAAGGGTCGTGGGGGCTCGGGCTAATCCGAGGATTAAAGGATTTAAAAAGGTAAAACAAATATAGAGTTAAAGGGATGGGATGGTTCGCTAAACCATTTAAAGCACAGGATAGAATTGACAAAAGGGTTAAGTACTCAAAGGTAACGTTTGGCTTAAGTAACTTTATACTAGTGGTGCAGTGGAAGGTGACGTGAAGGAATTTTCGGTCCGCTGACGAGTTCCAGCCGAGGGGGGGGAATAAAAGGATCCTGATGTGGCGTCTTGGGAATGAGAACCGTTTCTCGACGAACGGCTTGAACAACAAAGGCTGTTCTACATTGTTCTCTTCTGAACAACTAGGGAGGGGGGGGGGGGTGAGAACCGTCTCTTGTTTACGGGCTCAAGAACAATGGCTGTTCTAATGTTGTTCTCCTCTGAACAACAAGGGGGAAGGGTGAGAAACCGTTTCTTGGCGAAGGGCTCAAAAGAACAATGGCTGTTCTACGTTGTTCTCTTCTGAACAACGAGAGGGAAGCCTTGAGGACTTGGCGTCACGAAAGGCTCGAACCTTTGGCACTCAAGGGATATTGTCCTCCTTCTGGACAAGTGATGGTGAATCTCGAGGTTGAGGTCCCTTGGCACACAAAGGGAGAGAGGGTCGTGGTGATGTTTTGCAACAAAAATCTGGATCTCCAATCTGATCTTAGTGGTAAAGTTTCCATCTAAATAGTCGAGACAAGGAGAGTCCTTGGGACTTTCCGGAAAAGAACTAATTGAGTACGTTCAAGAGGAGCAAAGAAAAGAGGAAGAAAGAGTAATCCAACGAGATGAAAGAGAAAGAGAGGAACGGATAAGACAAGCTGAGCTTCACCATCAGATTGAATTAGCTCGTGTTGAAGCAGAGATACAGTCCGCCAGTTCCCATTCCGAAGCCCCCCCCCCCCAATCTCTCACTAAAGCTACCCAATTTCAAGGATGCAGAGGATTTCGGAGCATTTTTAGCCCACTTCGAAAAGATCCTTGAAATCAATAACATGGATCTGGAGGCTGAAGCTGTAGCCAGATTACTGCCACAGTCATGGTGCACGCACTCGTCCCGAGTACAAGGGACAGGCGGTAGCGACCCCGCCCATCCCGGTAACAAGAGAGGTATCGTGCGCGAAGATCACCCAGACTGGGACATTCGACAAGAATGTGCCCAACAGTCTGGGGGACGACGCAGTCGTTACAATAGGGCGCATGCGAGCGCTCCATCAAGTAGCGATGCGTCACACGAGTGTGTCCGATTCGAAGACGACAGAAAGCAACCTGAAGCCGCCGCGGCATTGGGGGTTAGATCCATGGGAACAGTCGCGGCGCAATGGCACGCAACTTTAAGTTCCCTTCGACCGTCTCCCATCTTCTTTGCCAAGCAGTCCGAAGAGCTGCCCGTATTCCTGCCATGTAGTCGGTGTGAGGAAGAGCGAGACGCTGGTCCGGTCGCAGAGTCCTCGCGGACTCTTTGGCGCCATCATCGGCGCGCTCATTCCCCGCAATTCCTACATGTCCAGGAACCCAGCAGAAGATAATCTCGACATCTGCCCGGCTCGCCAAAACCGTGGCGTCACGGATATCACGAACCAGGGAATGCGGAGATTCCAATGCCCGGGAGCACTCAAGGCGCTTTGTGAGTCGCTATAGATCACAATCCGGTCTCCGAACCGGGCACGTCGCGTAATCTCCCGTACCGAGTGGTGTATTGCCACCAGCTCGGCCGTGAAGACAGACGCAGCGCCTGGTAGAGCCCCGCTGACTTCAAACAGAGGGAGTACGGCGTGGAAGCCGACCTCCTCTTGGGACTTGGAGCCATCAGTATACACTGGCACGGTACCAGCGTGACACGATGTGTGCTCCAAAAAGGTCGAACGCAATACTCCCGGCGCAGTACAAGCTTTGGGAGCAGAGGCGTGGCGACAAATAGCCAAATGTGGTACCCTCCAGGGTGGCGTCCTGGGCAAAACCAGGGGCGCCACCGGCCCGAGAGCGATATCTACATCCCGAAGGAGTTTCCTGGCCCTAAACCCAAAAGGCTTAGGGTATGACTGGCGTCTCTCGACGGCATAGGCACCATCGAGATCAGCTGCGGATGCAGTGAGAGCTGTTCGCGACTGAGGGAGGCGCCGGGCTCGCGCGTACAGGCGAGTGATGCACTGCATGCGGCGCAGAGCGAGTGGCATCTCCCCAGCATCGACCAACAGGCTCTCAATGGGGGAAGTGCGGAAGGCACCGGTCGCAAGGCGAAGGCCGGTGTGGTGGATCGAATCCACCTTCCGCAATAAACGCTCAGCTGCGGATGCATAAAACTGGCATCCGTAGTCGAGCTTCGAACGAACAAAGGATCGATAAAAAAGCAAGGCAGTAGCCCTATCTGCGCCCCAAGCGCTGAACGTCACCGAACGGAGAATGTCCATGGCGCGGGTACAAGAGACCCTAAGGCTGCGAATATGAGCCTCCCAGGTGAGGCGTCGGTCGAATACAAGACCAAGGAAACGGTGCGACTCAACCACATCCAGGCGCACCCCATTAAGAAACAAATATGGGTCGGGGTGAAGCCGTGGATGGCGGCAGAAGTGGACCACCTTAGTCTTGGCCAAAGGAAACGGAAACCTGTGCGCTTCGGCATAGCGAGAGACGCGGTTCAATGCCTGTTGGAGTCGACGCTCCAGAGTTGGCATCTGGGCCGCGCCAAAAGAGATCGAAAGGTGGTCCACATAGAGCGTAGCGAGAACATCTTCCGGCAGCACCGAGGTGATGCCGTTGATGCTCAGGGCAAAGAGTGTGACACTGAGGACACTTTCCCTGCGGGACACCCTCTTCCTGCTCCTTTGGGCCGGATAGGGCTCCCCCCACCCGTATGCGGAATCGACGATCTCACAAAAATTCAGATATAAAAATTGGGAGGCGTCCCCTCACCCCCATCGTGTGGAGAGTCTCCATGATACCGTATCGCCATGCGGTATCATAGGCCTTCTCCAGATCGAAAAACACCGTGGCGTAGTGCTGTCTACGAAGGAAAGCCTCGCAGACGGCATTTTCCAGTCGGAGCAGAGCATCCGACGTGGAGTGGAACTTGCAGAAGCCACACTGTGCGGAATACAGATGGCCTCCGCTGTCCAGGAAAAAGGCTAATCTAACATTTACCAATTTCTCCATCAACTTGCACATGCAAGAGGTTAGAGAGATTGGGCGGAAACCAGTCGGAGTAGAGTGATCTCTCCCCGGTTTGCGAAAGGCAAGCACAGTAGCGATTCGCCAGGATTCTGGGAGAAGACCTTCCACCCAGAACCTGTTGAACAAATCTAAAAGAAAGGCCATGCCTCGCTCACCTAGATGTCGAAGCATGGCGTACGGGACATCGTCCGGACCGTGGGCAGTGTCCGCGACGAAGCGAGAGCGGAACGCAACTCGCTTACAGTAAACTTGTCGTTGAAGGGTTCTCCGCCTCTGTAGGTAAAGTCCAGCCGGCGGCCTTCCGCGACATCACGACGTGCATTGAATGCTGGCGGAGCAGCATAACGGCTAGAGAATGCAGAAAAAGCGGTCGCGAAGGATTCCGCCACGGACGCGGGGTCCGAGATTGCGGTCCCATTCTCCTGGAGAACGGGAGGGAGGTCCTGCGAGAGCTTGCCCCGAATCATTTTGACTCGCTTCCACACCTCAGCTAAAGGGGTCTTCCCGTTAAGTGAAGACACGTATGCCCGGCAAGAAGAGCGGCGGGCGTGCTTCGAAATATACCGGAACCTAGCCCTAGCCCGACGAAATTCAGCGACAGTGAAATCGTTCGGGCGGCGCTTATAGCGCATGTAGGCATAACGCTTCTGTTTGAGGGCCGTCTCACACTCGGCCGACCACCATGGGAGTGGTCGGCGTGCAAAACGGCCAGACGTCCTAGGAATAGTAGTCAGGCCCACGGCGATGAGGTTGCCGGAGAAGAACTCAACGGCCTCATCTACCGACCTAAACTCCTCGACTGAGATAGAGAATTCAGTCATTTCCTGAAATGCAGGCCACCGCGCCCGCGCCAAGCACCACCGAGGTGGTCTCTCAGGCGGCAGTTGCCCTGAAAATGATATTTGAATGGGAAAGTGATCACTAATATGGAGGTCATCGACCACCTCCCAATCAAAATCAGGCTGTGCATCCGAAGAGCACAAAGATAGGTCAAGGCAAGAAAATGAAGCGGTTCTCGGACAGTGATGCGTAAACTCATCCACGTTTAGGACACCCATCTCAAGCTCTTCGATCAGATCGGCAAGGACTTGTCCCCTGGGATTTATGGAGTAATCTCCCCAGAGAGGATGCCTGCCATTCAGATCTCCAAGCAAGAGATAGGGCCTCGGCAACCGTGCCACGACGCGGCGGAAGTCCCCCGCGTCGAAGTCAGCTGACGGTGGAATGTATACAGAAATGATAGTATACCTCCTATCCAGGTGCAGCTGCACAGCCACTGCCTGAAAGGAGGTATCTAAAGAGAAAGGAAGAACAGAGACATCATGCCGGGTGTAAACTGCGCATCCCCCAGCCCGGCCATCCCACAGTGGTGGGGTCGCAAGACCCTTGTACCCCGAAAGGGCGGCAGGGGGCCCGCGCCTAGCATGGTCTCCTGCAAAAAAATAGCTAACGGAGAGCGGGACGAGACGAGCCTCCGCAGCTCCTCCCAGCTGGCCCGGAGTCCACGGCAATTCCATTGAAGGAATATGCCCTCCAGGCCTAGCTCAGAGGAGACGCGGGGGCCCTCCTCGAACTGAAGACCCTCACGGGAATGGCCGTACGCTTCCCGGGGGCAGAACCCCGGGCGCTGTTGGCCGGACAAAGCGCTGGAGGCGCTGTCGCCTTCAAGGACTTATTGGGGGAGGTTGGGCTCGCCATGCAAGTCTTTTCCTCCCTCCGCCTCCAAACCTTAGGCGGGCGCTGCGGCTTCGGAGGCGTGGGGCCCTCTTTTCGAGGAACTACCGTCTCCGAGCCACCCGCTCCACCTCGGGGCGTGGGCGAAGGAGCCGAAGCTCCTTTGTTGCTGTCCTCCTTCCGGGGGACAGCTTTAGGAACCGCCGAAGATGGCCTAGCGACCATCTTCAGGGGTGTTGCCTCCTGTGAGTCTAACGACTCGGTGGAGGCGCGTGGCCGTTTCGCCTTGCGAGAAACGGTCACGCTGGGGGAAGAGGGGGGAGCCCTGGTTTTAGCCGGGGCTGGGTATGAACCCTTTTTGCCGCCAGCTTTACCAAGGGAGCATCCGGGTTGGGTAGAGCCCGCAGAAGGGCTCCGAATGGGCGCGGAAACAACCGTGCTCGTTGGCCTGGATGGGCCAGGAGCAGAGGGTGCCTTTCTAGCTACTGAGGCATATGACGTCCCAGGCAGAGCTGGGCGCGCCAGGACCAAGTCCTTAGCCTCGCAGAATGAGAGTCTATCCCGGGCCTGAACAGCCAGGATTTCTTTCTCCAGGAGATATGCACCACATTGCTTCGAAGAAGCAGGGTGCGGCTCTCCGCAATTGACACACTTGGCCACAAACAATTTGGACTTATCGTGTGCGACCTTGGAGCAATTTACACATACTTCGGGTGACCCCAACTTTGCACGTCTACATGAGCGATTCGTATGGCCGAAGTGGTGACAGTAATAGCACCGCCGCGGAAGTGGCACGAATGCCTTCACGCGGTAGCGGTACCAACCGGCACGCACCCACTCAGGGAGCTTGTCACAGTCGAACGTGACGAAGAGTGTAGGGGTCGGTCTCGAGGCCCCTCCGTGTTTTCTCATCACACGTTCGACTTTGACCGCCCCATGGTAGGCCAGCTCTAGGGTGATGTCCTCAATGGAGTAGTCAACGAGTTCCCTCGCATAAACTACTCCTTTTACAAAGTTCATGGTAGAGTGCGGCGTCACACTCACCGGGGTGCCATGAAGTGTCCGAAGAGCACTTATCTTGGCCGCCTCAGCGGGATTCGCCAGAAGGCTGCCGTCCGAGAAACGGGTCACCTTCGGCTCTCTACCAATTGCACTCGCTAATCCTCTCCTCTGATGGATCATGTTGCCCTTGGACAACATGGTGCCATCAGTGGAGCGAATAACGAGGAAGCGTTTGAAGCCAGCGGGCTCAAAAATGCCAGGTAACCTCTGAATGAGGGGCCCCCGATGTCAGGGCTCCGCCCTGTGCACTCTTGGTCTTAGTCAGGGGCTCCGCACACGGGAGGGTAGAGGGGCTGGATGTGCCGATCTTGGCTTCCGCACACGGGGGGGTAGAGGGGCTGGATGTGCCGATCTTGGCTTGGTCGCCTACCAAAGTGGCAGCAGACCTATCCGTCCCCGCAGCCCCCGCGGATGGAGAGGAGCCCCGAGTCTTCTTTGTCTTTCTAGTCTTTTTCTTTTTTGGAGAGGAGGGCGGGGAATGAACCCGCTTCTCACCTCCGCCGGCAGAAGCCCCCATGCCAGATGGGCCGGCCTCAGCCAGGTCCCTCTCCGAAATGGAGAAGTTCCTGGTAGTCGTGGGGGCACCTGTCGGAGGTGATCCCTCCCCTTCGTGTATTGCCTCGGAGCCCTCAGCCGTTTGAGGGGTACCTTGCATAGGGGCGGACTCGGGTTCGGTGCTTGGCCCTGAGCCTGGATTCCCCCCCATGGAAGGCCCTACCATCTGAGGCTGGGTCTCCTCAAGGACCATGTCTATCACAGGAGGGGCCTCCAGTTGGCCATCCCCTCCCAGGTCCCCTTGGCAGCGTCAAGAGTCATTTGTGGGGAGGCACAAGCCTTAACCCCGGCAAGGTTTAATATCCTTGCCAGCAGGTCTTTTGAGGGAAGCGACCGAAGGGGCCTGGCTTCCCTCTCCCTCCTAAGGGGGTTTGCCCTACCGAGCCGCTTACAAGAGGGGCGGTCGGCAATGGGCTGCCTGCTGGCTTTCTTGGCAGTCCCCTTAGAAAGAGAAGGAGGGACTGCCGCTGGAAATAGGGAGGTGGCGGAAAGCACCTCCAGAGAAGGGAGTGAGGGGAAGTCCCCTACACCCGTAGGCGTAGGAGAGGAGTAAGCCTCCTCTCCGGTTGAAGAAGTATGGAGGGTCCCCTGCGCAAGCACAAAGGGGGGGGGGACCTCCATTTTTTTGGTGGAGCTGCCCGAGGGCGGCTCCGTTGTTCTTGGGGAAGTTGGGGGTTTTTTTTATACTCATCATTGGGCATGGTGACCCTCTTATTTACACGGGACGCAACAGCTCAACACCTCTCACAGTTACCCGCACTGCAAGAGGTGCTTGCAGGCCCGGCAGAGCCAGGCGCCGCCCTTTGGGACCACCCTTCCCGCCTGGTGGCCTGGCAGTCCATCGGCATGGCGGCTCCACCTTAGACACGGCGTAAAAATGATAGATTTTGAAGACGAGAGGAAAAGGGATGTGAGGAAGTTATGGGTGGGGATGAAGCAGGTAGTTAAAAACCAGCCACCCCAGACCGGAGCTCAGGGGTTAGGGAACATTGTCCCCCACCCCCTCAGCCCCGATGCGGTTCGGTTGGCTGAAAGGAAGGTCAGCATCTAGCCTGTGAAATTAGAGGCTGACCCGAGAAAGTTGTGGGAGAGGTTGTGTGAAAAGAGAGGAAACAAGTGTTTTGAAGGAAGGAAGAGAGGCTAAGCTGGGGCCGGACGGGGTGCTGAGTCCCGTCAGCACGGCGGCCAGGATGGCAAATCGCCGCGCCCCTTACGGGGTGCTGGCTTAAGGAAAAGAGAGCTTAGCCAAGGGAAGGTATGTTGTGTATCAGATGAGAATGGCCTTGATTCAGGATGGGATTGGATATCACAAGTTGAAGTCTAGATTAAACATGAGAGTCAGATAAGAAAGAAATATTAATTTGCCCAAATTAATTTCAGTGTAAATTTCTAAATACACAATTATGCACATAATGCTTTTCTCTCAAACCCTTATTTCAAATAACATAGACTGAAATATATGTAAAAATTACTCTGAATATTTTATTTGAGTTTTGAAGATGGATGGTAGTTTGCTCTAAATCCACATTCCAAACACTCAGAAGAGAGCAGTGGATCACTAAGAACTCACCTTCGCTATGATCTCTGAGTCTTTTTCTCGCTGTTGGAAGAAGTGTCCTTGTATATCTGTCCTCCTTTAAGAATTTTGATGTGCTGCTTTCTGTCATTAGTGATTCAGACACAAAGTCTTCAGATGCTGTAAACAATTTTCATTATAGAGACAAGATTTATAACTAATCAAATCAGATTATTATAACAGGTATTGAAAGCAACATATCTTCACCTTTCTTTAAAACTGGACTTTGAGAAAATGGTGTGGATGAAATAAAAGGAAGGCCCCTTTTGAAGGAAGAAAGATTTTTGTGAGTAGAAGGAAAACAGTAATCAGTGGAGCCTCCAGGCATATTTGAGGAACTTAAATTTTGCTCGTCTGGGCATGGCGATGTGAAGTCAACAGTACCTGCAAAAGTGAAGAGCTCTTTGAAGCCTCTTTTATTAATTTTGATGATAATGACAACACATTAATATGGTTTAAATGAAAATTAAATACTCCTTAAGATTTAATCCCTGATTTGGGATTGTAACAACCAAGATAAAGAAAACAAATAGCCGAGCCACAAACATATTTTATTCAATCAGTGCAAGCAAAAGATCCTATAACTGCTCATATAAATGTCAATATGGTTAAAACAGTCTCAAGCATTATTACTAAATGGGATATTTATTCTATAATGAATCTAAGATATTATTCATTATAATATTCATCAAAATCACATCATTAAAATTACCTACTAAGGTCCAACATCAGGATAATAATTCTTCCAAAGTTTATAAAGCTTATTCCAACACCAGAACAAATCATTACAATTATTGGCTGAATGATGTATAACATGACAGACTAATATTCCTCAGTTTCGCTGTTAATTTCTGTAAGATATGCAGACTTTTCCAAAACTATTTGTTATACAAAAAATTCTTATAGGAACCATTCATTGAGTTTGTAAAGTAAAGAAGATGGAATTAATAATGTATAAAAGATATACAGGCAGAGTTGTTAATTTTTTTTTTTAATTTAGAAGCCCATCTGGCAAATACCTACTTGGGCATAAGTCACCGTACTTACAACAGCCTAGTACTAGGCTAAATTAAAATAACAGTATGCAGAAAAAGCAACAATAACAATAAAAAAGGAAAACTAAAAATTGCAACCACACTTGGGCATCGAGGGCAGGCCCTAGCGCAGGATAGGTGCAAACTACAAAAAAACAACAACAAAACAGTTAGATAAGGTGAGGAAGCCACCTTCATCAAAAAAGTCCACAAGTGAGTGTGCATGAATCAGTCTTGAGTACAAGGGACAAGCAGTAGCACCCCTGCTCATCCCGGTAGTAGGACAGATAATGTGTGCAAAGATCACCCAGAATGGGACATTCAATGAGAATGTGCCAAACAGTCTTGAGGATAACAATAAGGTGCAGGCGAGCGCTCCATCCCACGAGTGTCTCAAATCCTGAGAAGACAGAAAGCAACCTGAAGCCATCGCGGAATTGGGGGGGGTAAGTTCATGGGAACAGTCGCGGCGCAATGGCACGTAACGTGAAGTTCCCCTCTCCCATCTTCTTTGATAAGCCACCCAGAGGGCAGCCTGTGCTCCTGCCATGTAATTGGGATGAGGAAGAGCGAAATGCTGGTCTGGTCGCCCAGTCCTCACATACTCTTTGGCGCCCTCATTACCCGCAATTCCTACATGTCCAAGAACCCAGCAGAAGATAATCTCAACATCCATCGACTCTGCAAAAACATGGAGTCATGGATATTGCAAACTAGAGGATGCAGCGATGCCAATGCCCCAAGAGTAACCAGGAAGCTTGTTAGTCACTATAATTCACAATCCAGTATCTGAACCAGGCACCTCGCGTTATCTCCAGGAGCCCAGCGGCGTATTGCAACCAGCTCGGGCCATGAAGAACGATGCAGCATCTGGCAGAGCAGCGCTGACTTAAAAGAGAGTATATGGAGCCATCCATATACACTGGCACAGTTTCAGCTTGAGACAAAGTATGCTCTAAAAAGCTGAAAACAATACTCCCGGTGCAGCAGAGGCACAGTGACAAATATTCCAAGGTGGTACCATTCAGGGGGGCATCCTGGGCAAAAATAGGGGCGCCACTGGCCCAAGAGCTATACCTAACTCTCAAGGAGTTTCCTAGCCCTAAACCCAAAGGTATTAATTAGGGTATGCCTGACATCTCTTGGTGGCATAGGCATTGTCGAGATCAGCTGCGGATGCAGAGAGAGCTGTTGGTGACTGAGGGAGATGCCAGGCTTGTGTGTAGAGCTAAATAATGCACTGTGCATGGCGCAAAGCAAGTGGCATCCTCCCAGCATCAACAAGTAGGCTATAAATGGGGGAAGTGTGGAAGGCACTGGTTGCCAAGCTAAAGCAGGTGTGGTAGGTCAAGCACAAGACGCTTGGCTGCAGATGCATAAAACTCGCATCTGTAGTTGAGCTTCAAACGAACAAAGGATTGATAAAAAAAGTAAGGCAGTAGCCCTATCAGGACCACAGGCACTGAACATCACAGATCAAATAATGTCAATGATGCAGGTACAAGAGACCCTAAGGCTGCAAATGAGCCTCCCAGGTGAGGCGTCGGTCAAATACAAGAACAAGTAAACGGCACAAGTCCACAACTTCCAGGCGCACCACAATGAGAAACAAGTCTGGGTCAGGGTGGAGGCATGGATGGTGGCTGAAATTCACCACTTTAGTCTTAGCCAAGGAAAACTGAAGCCTGTGAGCTTTGGCATAGTGAGAGCCCAGTTCATTGCCTATTGGAGTCGACACTCAAGATTTGGCATCTGGGCCATGCCAAAAGAGATTGAAAGGTTGTCCACGTAGAGCGTAGTGAGAAAATCTTTGGCAGCACTGAGGTGATACCGTTGATGCTCAGGGCAAACTGTGTTACACTGAGGACACTCCCATGCGGGAGACCCCTCTTCCTGCTCCATTGGGCGGGAGAGGGTTCTCCTCCCACCCGAATGAGGAATCAATGATCATGCCAGAATTCAGATATAAGGATTGGGAGGCATCCCCTCACCAATATTGTGTGGAGAGTCTCCATGATAATGTATCAGCATGCAGTATCATAGGCCTTCTCTAGATCGAAAAACACCTTGGCATGGTGCTCTCTAAAAGGAAGGCCTCGCAGACAGCATTTTTCAGTCAGAGCAGAGCATCCAAGGTGGAGTAGAACTTGCGGAAACCGCACTGTGCAGAAGACAGATAGCCTCAGCTGTCCAGAAAGAAGGCTAATCCAACATTTACCAATATATCCATCAACTACCTGGTGTTCAAAAAGCAGGCAGAGTAGCAATTTGCCAGGAATCTGGGAAGATACCCTCTAACAAGATCCTGTTGAACAAATCTAACAGAAAGGGCCATGTCTCGCTCACCCAGATGCCGAAGTGTGGCATACAGGACATCATCTGCACCAGGGGCGGTGTCTGCGCACAAAGCAAGAGCGGAAGGCAACTTACTCAAAGTATACCCGTCATTGAAGGGTTTTCTGCCTCTGGAGGTAAAGTCCAGTCGGCTGCCTTATGAGACAACACAACACTTGTTAAATGCTGGCAGAGCAGCATCCCTGCTAGAGAATGCAGTCACAAAGGATTCCACCACGGATGCAGTGTCTGAGATTGTGGTCCCTAGGAGAATGGGAGGAGGGATCCTGCAAGAACTTGACCCAAATCTTTTGACTCACTTCCATAACTCTGCTAGAGGGATTTTCCCTATAAGTGAAGACACGTATGCATGCCAAGAAGAGTGGCAAGCGTGCTTCAAAACATACTGGAACCTAGCTCTAGCTAGATGAAATTCACCAACAGTGAAGTCATTCGAGCGGCACTTATAGCACATGTAGGCATAATGCTTCTGTTTGAGGGCTGCCTCACACTCAGCAGACCACCACAGGAGTGGTCGGTGTGCAAAATTGGCAGACATTCTAGGAATAGTAATCAGGCCCACGACGATGAGATTGCCGGTGAAGAACTCAGCAGTCTCATCTACCGACCTAAATTCCTCAACTGAGATCAGAAATCAGTCATTTTGTAAAATGCGGCCCACGCACCCCTGCCAAGCACCACCAGGGTGGGCTCTCGGGTGGCAGTGGGCCAAAAAATTATATTGAATGCAAAGGTGATCACTACCATGGAGGTCATCGACCACCTTCCAACCAAAATCAGGCTGTGCATCCGGAGAGCAGAAAGATAGATAGAGATAGGAAAATTTAGCAGTTTTGGGGCATTGAACCATAAACTCATCCACATTTAGGACACCTCTCTTCTGTTGAGGAAGAGAGGGGGGCACAGACTAATGGGCCCTGACATCCATTGCTTGCTTAAGGTGGTTGGCCCTATCAAGCCGCTCCTGGTCAATTATAGGTCACCTAACTACTTTGTTGGCAGTGCCCTTAGAAAGTAAAGGAGGGGAGTACCGCTGGAGAAATGGCGTCGCCCTTGGGTGACTCCAGCAAAGGGGATAAGGAGGAATCCCCTACACCCGTAGGCCTAGGATAGGAGTAAGCCTCCTCTCCGGTCAAAGAGTTTTGGAGGGTCCCCTGTGAAAACACAGGGGGAGGGGAGCTCAATTTTTTGCTGGAGTTGCTCAAATTCAGCTCCGTTGATGGAACATGGGGAGGGGAGAGAGAGTTTTTTAGATTTTCATCATCGGGTATAGTGACCCTATACTTAAGAACATAAGAACATAAGAAAAGAAGGAGACTGCAAAAGACCATTCATGGCCTACACTTGGCAGCTCCTGTTCCATTCAACACACAAAAGATTTCTTACCAGAGAAAAGTCATCAACATTGTCACCCTTAACAGGAGTTCGTCAGATCTAATCTACAATATACATAAAATGCATCCAGAGGATTATGTCCATTCATGCAACCGCAAAATATAATCTTTCCACTCCTTAGAAAAATATATACATATGTACATAAAAAAAAGTCAGTCCCATCTAGCAGCTTCATCCATATATTTATCTAATCTATTCTTAAAACTACCCAGAGAGGAGGCTTCTATCACATGCCTAGTGAGCCTATTCCATTCATCTACCACACGATTTGTAAACCAATTCCTCCCAATCTCCTTCCTAAACCTATACTTATCAAGCTTAAACCCATTGCTACGTGTTCTGTCATGTTCACTAAGTATAAGAACCTTACCCAGATCCCCTTTATTATATCCTTTTACCCATTTGAAGACTTCAATCAATTCCCCTCTGACTCTTCTCCTTTCCAATGTATGTAGATTTAGTTTTCTGAGCCTTTCACCATAAGGTAAGTTCCTTAGCCCACCAATCATCTTTGTCATCCTTCTCTGCACAGACTCAAGCAAATCAATATCCTTCCTATAATATGGTGACCAAAATTGTACTGCATAGTCTAGATGAGGCCTAACTAGCGCCAGATACAGTTTTAGAATGACTTCAGCACTCTTATTGCTTACACTCCTCATAATGAATCCCAATATCCTATTAGCTTTATTCTTAGCATTTAGACATTGCTTTCTAGGACGAAGGTCTGAACTTACCAAAATACCCAAGTCTCTCTCACAATCAGTCCTCCCTAAAATTCTGCCATTTAATTTATAACTATTCAATGGATTATTTCTACCTATACTAAGTACACTACATTTGTCTATGTTAAACTTCATTTGCCATTTCTCGGCCCAATTGGACAGAATGGTCAATTCCTCCTGCATTACAACAGCATCAGAATCAACCCTAATGGCCCTACCTAGCTTAGTATCATCAGCAAATTTACTCAGGTCACTACTTATACCTATGTCAAGATCATTAATATAAATTAAGAATAGCAAGGGACCCAAAACAGATCCTTGAGGAACTCCACTGCTAACACACCCCCACTCAGATTTAACTCCATCTATACTAACTCTTTGCTGTCTGTCACCAAGCCATGACTGAATCCACCTAAATATACTGCCATCGATCCTGTGTGCTTTAACTTTGCTCAGAAGTCGTAAGTGTGGCACTCGATCAAAAGCCTTACTAAAGTCCAAGTATAAAATATCATAGTTTTCATCATTATCTGCTGCTTCATACACCTTACTATAAAAAGACAGCAAATTAGTCAGACAGGATTTACCCTTACTAAAGCCATGCTGTGATTCTTTTATCAACTTATGCTTATCCAAGTGATCTCTAATATTCCTTGCTATAATAGATTCCATCATTTTCCCTACCACTGATGTCAAACTTACTGGTCTGTAATTAGACATATTTGTTTTATCCCCTTTCTTACTTGGCACAGGACACAAACGTACATCACCCCACGCAGTGAGGGGTGAATATGGGGCCGGCAAAACCAGCTGCCACCATTTGAAGCAACTCTTCCTGCCTAGTAACCTGGCAGCCCATCAGCATGGCATAAAATTGATAGACAGGGAAGGGAATGTGAAGGTGTGGGTGGGGATGAAGCAGGTTGTTAAAAACCCACCACCCCTCCCCCGTCAGCCCCCATCCAGGATAGTTGGGTGATAGGAAGCTGGCCAGAGAAAGTTGTGGGAGAGGTTGTAAAGAAAGTGAGGAGGAGGGTAAAAACACAGGCTGTCAGAAAGGAGAAGAGGCTAAGCTGAGTCCTGTCAGCACGGTGGCCAGGAAGGCAAATCGCTGCACCCCTTACAGGAAGAATTCTGTGGAGGACAGTTGATAACAATGATGTGCTTATCATTGAGTAAGTAAGGTCTTTACAATTTAGTTCTGTAGCAGGAAGCATTATTCTGCATAAAAATTGCAGGTTGAGTTTCAGAAGCTCAGAGATAGAGCAAAGTATGGTGCCACAGCAATTCATTGTACACTTATGCCCTGTAAGCAAACAAATGGCATAGGGCATTCTGCCAAAATCACATCCCTGACCATGAAACTTGCTCCTCAAACTTCACACTATTTTAGTCTTTTTGGAAATGGACTTAACTTCTTTGGTCATTAGAATTTGGGTAATGTCTTGTCTTTCTTTGACCTACTGGTTGATTTAGTAGCTTTAAATAAACCTGTTTTATCATAGGTTCACAGAATATTAGAGAGTGCACTTTTGGAGTACTTGACAACACTGCAAAGGTTCCAATTGATTTTTTTTTTTTATAGCCCATCTGGCAACTGCCCAGTAGGGCATAAGTCGCCGGAAACACGACAGCCTAGAACTAGGATACTTTAAAATAAAAAAACGAAAACATAAAAATGATAAAAATGTGAAAAACTTAACAATTAGGAAGCAATCTCCGGCATCAGGGGGAGGTCCCCCTCACCCCAGTGCAGGAGCGTGTGACCTACAAAGAAAAAAATAACAAACAAAAAACAAAAACAAAAAAAATAGAACCTTCTTAAATAAAGGGGAGAAGCCCGGCCTCCCCCCAAAAGTCAACAAGTCAATGTGTACCAACTCATCCAGACTAAAAGGGACAGGCAATAGCGACCCCAACCATCCCGGTATCGGGACAGGTATCGTGCGCGAAGATCACCCAGACTGGGACATTCAACAAGAATGTGCCGAACAGTCTGGGGGATGACGAAGGCTGAGCGCTCCATCAGATAGCGATGCGTCACACAAGTGTGCCCGATTCCATGCGGGACACCCTCTTCTTGCTCCTTTGGGCCGGAGAGGGCTCACCCCATCCGTAGGCGGAATCGACGATCTCACAAAAATTCAGATATAAACATTGGGAGGCGTCCCCTCGCCTCCATCATGTGGAGAGTCTCCATGATACCATATGACAATGCGGTATTATAGGCCTTCTCCAGATCGATAAACACTGTGGCATAGTGCTGTCTACGAAGGAAAGCCTCGCAGATAGCATTTTCAAGTCGGAGCAGAGCATCCAACATGGAGTGGAACTTGCGGAAGCCACACTGTACAGAAGACAGATGGCTTCCGCTGTCCAGGAAAGAGAGATTGGGCGGAAACCAGTCGAAGTAGAGTGATCTCTCCCCGGCTTGCGAAAGGCGAGCACAGTAGTGATTCGCCAGGAATCTGGGAGAAGACCCTCCACCCAGATCCTGTTGAACAAATCTAACAGAAAAGCCATGCCTCGCTCACCCAGGTGTCGAAGCATGGCGTACAGGACATCGTCCGGACCATGGGCAGTGTCTGCGCACGAAGCGAGAGCGGAACGCAACTCACTCACAGTAAACTTGTCGTTGAAGGATTCTCCGCTTCTGGAGGTAAAGTCCAGCCGGCGGCCTTCCGCGACATCACGACGTGCATTGAATGCTGGCGGAGCAGCATCCCGGCTAGAGAATGCGGAAAAAGCGGTCGCTAAGGATTCCGCCACGGACGCGGGTCCGAGATTGCGGCAACATTCTCCTGGAGAACGGGAGGGGGGGTCCTGCGAGAACTTGCCCCGAATCCTTTTGACTCGCTTCCACACCTCTGCTATTAACCAGCATGCACAGACTCAGGAAGCTTGTCACAGTCGAACGTGACGAAGAGTGGAGGGGTGGGTCTTGACGCCCCTCCCTGTTTTCTCATCACACATTCGACCTTGACTGCCCCATGGTCAGCCAGCTCTAAGGTGATATCCTTTATGGAGTAGTCAATGAGTTCCCTCGCATAAACTACACAAAGTTCATGTTATAGTGTGGCGTCACACTCACCGGGATGCCATGAAGTGTCCGAAGAGAGCTTATCTTGGCTGCATGGGCGGGATTCGCCACATGGCTCCTGTCCGAGAAACAGGTCACCTTCGGCTCTCTACCAAATGCACTAGCTAATCCTCTCCTCTGATGGATCATGTTGCCCTTGGCCAACATGGTGCCATCAGTGGAGCGAATAAGCCAGTGGGCTCGAAAAACGCCAGGTAAGCTCTGAATCAGTGGCCCCAATATCATCGAGGCTCCGCCCTGTGCACTTTTGGTCTTAGTCATGGGCTCCACAACCGGGGGGACAGAGGTTTTTTTTTTTTTTTTTTAATTAAGGGGCTATCTGGCGACTGCCGACTTAGGCACTAGTCGCCGTAAACAAACAGCCTAGTTCTAGGCTACTTTAAAAATTAAACAGGAAACAATAAAAAAGCAATAACAAAAACAACAACAATTAAACCTGGTTAAATGAAAGGGAGAAGGCCAGCCTCCCCCAAAAAGTCAATAAGTCCACTAGTCATGGTGCACGCACTCGTCCCAAGTACAAGGGACAGGCGGTAGCGACCCCGTCCATCCCGGTACCGGGACAGGTATCGTGCGCGAAGATCACCTAGACTGGGACATTCGACAAGAATGTGCCGAACAGTCTGGGGGACGACGCAGTCGTTGCAATAGGGCGCAGGCGAGCGCTCCATCAAGTAGCGATGCGTCAAACGAGTGTGTCCGATTCGAAGACGACAGAAAGCAACCTGAAGCCGCCGCGGCATTGGGGGATAGGTCCATGGGAACAGTCGCGGCGCAATGGCACGCAACTTTAAGTTCCCCTCGACCGTCTCCCATCTTCTTTGCCAAGCAGTCCGAAGAGCTGCCCGTATTCCTGCCATGTAGTCAGTGTGAGGAAGAGCGAAACGCTGGTCCGGTCGCAGAGTCGTCGCGGACTCTTTGGCGCCCTCATCGGCGCGCTCATTCCCCGCAATTCCTACATGTCCAGGAACCCAGCAGAAGATAATCTCGACATCTGCCCGGCTCGCCAAAACCGTGGCGTCACAGATATCGCGAACCAGGGGATGCGGAGATTCCAATGCCCCGAGAGCACTCAGGGCGCTTTGTGAGTCGCTATAGATCACAATCCGGTCTCCGAACCGGGCACGTCGCGTAATCTCCCGTACCGAGTGGTGTATTGCCACCAGCTCGGCCGTGAAGACAGACGCAGCGCCTGGTAGAGCCCCGCTGACTTCAAACAGAGGGGATACGGCGTGGAAGCCGACCCCCTCTTGGGACTTGGAGCCATCCGTATACACTGGCACGGTACCAGCGTGACACGATGTGTGCTCCAAAAAGGTCGAACGCAATACTCCCGGCGCAGTACAAGCTTTGGGAGCAGAGGCGTGGCGACAAATAGCCAAATGTGGTACCCTCCAGGGTGGCGTCCTGGGCAGAACCAGGGGCGCCACCGGCCCGAGAGCTATATCTACTTCTCGAAGGAGTTTCCTGGCCCTAAACCCAAAGGGCTTAGGGTATGACTGGCGTCTCTCGGTGGCATAGGCACCATCGAGATCAGCTGCGGATGCAGTGAGAGCTGTTGGCGACTGAGGGAGGCGCCGGGCTCGCGCGTACAGGCGAGTGATGCACTGCACGCGGCGCAGAGCGAGTGGCATCTCCCCAGCATCGACCGACAGGCTCTCAATGGGGGAAGTGCGGAAGGCACCGGTCGCAAGGCGAAGGCCGGTGTGGTGGATCGAATCCACCTTCCGCAATAAACGCTCGGCTGCGGATGCATAAAACTCGCATCCGTAGTCGAGCTTCGAGCGAACAAAGGATCGATAAAAAAGTAAGGCGGTAGCCCTATCAGCGCCCCAAGCGCTGAACGTCACGGAACGGAGAATGTCCATGGCGCGGGTACAAGAGACCCTAAGGCTGCGAATGTGAGCCTCCCAGGTGAGGCGTCGGTCGAATACAAGACCAAGGAAACGGTGCGACTCAACCACATCCAGGCGCACCCCATTAAGAAACAAATCTGGGTCGGGGTGAAGCCGTGGATGGCGGCAGAAGTGCACCACCTTAGTCTTGGCCAAAGAAAACCGAAACCTGTGCGCTTCGGCATAGCGAGAGACGCGGTTCAATGCCTGTTGGAGTCGACGCTCCAGAGTTGGCATCTGGGCCGCGCCAAAAGAGATCGAAAGGTCGTCCACGTAGAGCGTAGCGAGAACATCTTCCGGCAGCACCGAGGTGATGCCATTGATGCTCAGGGCAAAGAGTGTGACACTGAGGACACTTCCCTGCGGGACACCCTCTTCCTGCTCCTTTGGGCCGGAGAGGGCTCCACCCACCCGTACGCGGAATCGACGATCTCGCAAAAATTCAGATATAAACATTGGGAGGCGTCCCCTCGCCCCCATCGTGTGGAGAGTCTCCATGATACCGTATCGCCATGCGGTATCATAGGCCTTCTCCAGATCAAAAAACACCGTGGCGTAGTGCTGTCTACGAAGGAAAGCCTCGCAGACGGCATTTTCCAGTCGGAGCAGAGCATACGACGTGGAGTGGAACTTACGGAAGCCGCACTGTGCAGAAGACAGATGGCCTCCGCTGTCCAGGAAATAGGCTAATCTAACATTTACCAATTTCTCCATCAACTTGCACACGCAAGAGGTTAGAGAGATTGGGCGGAAACCGGTCGGAGTAGAGTGATCTCTCCCCGGCTTGCGAAAGGCGAGCACAGTAGCGATTCGCCAGGAGTCTGGAAGAAGACCTTCCACCCAGATCCTGTTGAACAAATCTAACAGAAAGGCCATGCCTCGCTCACCCAGGTGTCGAAGCATGGCGTACGGGACATCGTCCGGACCATGGGCGGTGTCCGCGCACGAAGCGAGAGCGGAACGCAACTCACTCACAGTAAACTTGTCGTTGAAGGGTTCTCCGCCTCTGGAAGTAAAGTCCAGCCGGCAGCCTTCCGCGACATCACGACGTGCATTGAATGCTGGCGGAGCAGCATCACGGCTAGAGAATGCGGAAAAAGCGGTCGCTAAGGATTCCGCCACGGACGCTGGGTCCGAGATTGCGGTCCCCTTCTCCTGGAGAATGGGAGGGGGGTCCTGCGAGAACTTGCCCCGAATCATTTTGACTCGCTTCCACACCTCAGCTAAAGGGGTCTTCCCGTTAAGTGAAGACACGTATGCACAGCAAGAAGAGCACCGGACGTGTTTCGAAATATACCGGAACCTAGCCCTAGCCCGACGAAATTCAGCGACAGTGAAATCGTTCGGGCGGCGCTTATAGCGCATGTAGGCATAACGCTTCTGTTTGAGGGCCGTCTCACACTCGGCCGACCACCATGGGAGTGGTCGGAGTGCAAAACGGCCAGACGTCCTAGGAATAGTAGTCAGGCCCACGGCGATGAGGTTGCCGGAGAACTCAACGGCCTCATCTACCGACCTAAACTCCTCGACTGAGATAGAGAATTCAGTCATTTCCTGAAATGCAGGCCACCGCGCCCGCGCCAAGCACCACCGAGGTGGTCTCTCAGGCGGCAAGTGCCCTGAAAATGATATTTGAATGGGAAAGTGATCACTACCATGGAGGTCATCGACCACCCCCCAATCAAAATCAGGCTGTGCATCCGAAGAGCACAAAGATAGGTCAAGGCAAGAAAATGAAGCGGTTCTCGGACAGTGATGCGTAAACTCATCCACATTTAGGACACCCATCTCAAGCTCTTCGATCAGATCGGCAAGGACTTGTCCCCTGGGATTTATGGAGTAATCTCCCCAGAGAGGATGCCTGCCGTTCAGATCTCCAAGCAAGAGATAGGGCCTCGGCAACCGTGCCACGACGCGGCGGAAGTCCCCCGCGTCGAAGTCAGCTGACGGTGGAATGTACGCAGAAATGATAGTATACCTCCTATCCAGGTGCAGCTGCACAGCCACTGCCTGAAAGGAGGTATCTAAAGAGAAAAGAAGAACGGAGACATCATGCCGGGTGTAAACCGCGCATCCCCCAGCCCGGCCATCCCGCGGTGGTGGGGTCGCAAGACCCTTATACCCCGGGAGGGCAGGCAGGGGGCACGCGCCTAGCATGGTCTCCTGCAAAAAAATAGCTAACGGGGAACGGGACGAGGCGAGCCTCCGCAGCTCCTCCCAGTTGGCCCGGAGTCCACGGCAATTCCATTGAAGAAATATGCCCTAAAGGCCTAGCTCGGAGGAGACGCGGGGGCCCTCCTCTAATTGAAGACCCTCACGGGAATGGCCGTACGCTTCCCGGGGGCAGAACCCCGGGCACTGTTAGCCGGAGAAAGCGCTGTCGCCTTCGAGGACTTATTGGGGGAGGTTGGGCTCGCCATGCAAGTCTTTTCCTCCCTCCGCCTCGAAACCTTAGGCGGGCGCTGCGGCTTCGGAGGCGGGGGGGGCCTCTTTTCGAGGAACCACCGTCTCCGAGCCACTCGCTCCACCTCGGGGCGTGGGCGAAGGAGCCGAAGCTCCTTTGTTGCTGTCATCCTTTCGGGGGACAGCTTTAGGAACCCCTGAGGATGGCCTAGCGACCATCTTCAGGGGTGTTGCCTCCAGTGAGTCTAACGACTCGTTGGAGGCGCGTGGCCGTTTCGCCTTGCGGGAAACGGTCATGCTGGGGGAAGAGGGGGGAGCCCTGGTTTTAGCCGGGGCTGGGTATGAACCCTTTTTGCTGCCAGCTTTACCAGGGGAGCGTCCGGGTTGGGTAGAGCCCGCAGAAGGGCTCCGAATGGGCGCGGAAACAACCGTGCTCGTTGGCCTGGATGGGCCAGGAGCAGAGGGTGCCTTTCGAACTACTGAGGCATATGATGTCCCAGGCAGAGCTGGGCGCGCCAGGACCAAGTCCTTAGCCTCGCGGAATGATAGTCTATCCTGGGCCTGAACGGCCAGGATTTCTTTCTCCAGGAGATATGCACCACATTGCTTTGAAGAAGCAGGGTGCGGCTCTCCGCAATTGACACACTTGGCCACACACGATTTGGACTTATCGTGTGCGACCTTGGAGCAATTTACACAGACTTCGGGTGACCCCGACTTTGCACGTCTACATGAGCGATTCGTATGGCTGAAGCGGTGACAGTAATAGCACCGCCGCGGCAGTGGCACGAATGCCTTCACGCGGTAGCGGTACCAACCGGCACGCACCGACTCAAGGAGCTTGTCACTGTCGAACGTGACGAAGTGTAGGGGTGGGTCTCGAAGCCCCTCCCTGTTTTCTCATCACACGTTCAACCTTGACCGCCCCATGGTCGGCCAGCTCTAGGGTGATGTCCTCAATGGAGTAGTCAACGAGTTCCCTCACATAAACTACTCCTTTCACAAAGTTCATGGTAGAGTGCGGCGTCACACTCACCGGGGTGCCATGAAGTGTCCGAAGAGCACTTATCTTGGCCGCCTCGGCGGGATTCGCCGCATTCGCCAGAAGTCTGCCGTCCGAGAAACGGGTCACCTTCGGCTCTCTACCAATTGCACTAGCTAATCCTCTCCTCTGATGGATCATGTTGCCCTTGGACAACATGGTGCCATCAGTGGAGCGAATAACGAGGAAGCGTTTGAAGCCAGCGGGCTCGAAAACGCCAGGTAACCTCTGAATGAGGGGCCCTGATGTCATCGAGGCTCCGCCCTGTGCACTTTTGGTGTTAGTCTTGGTCAGGGGCTCCGCACACGAGGGGGTAGAGGGGCCGGATGTGCCGATCTTGGCTTGGTCGCCTACCAAAGTGGCAGCAGACCCATCCGTCCCCGCAGCCCCCGCGGATGGAGAGGAGCCCCGAGTCTTTTTCATCTTTTTAGTCTTCTTTGTCTTTTTCTTTTTTGGAGAGGAGGGCGGGGAATGAACCCGCTTTTCACCTCCGCCGGCAGAAGCCCCCATGCCAGATGGGCCGGCCTCAGCCAGGTCCCTCTCCGAAATGGAGAAGGTCCTGGTTGTCATAGGGGCACCTGTCGGAGGAGATCCTTCCCCTCCTTTTACTGCCTCAGAGCCCTCAGCCATTTGAGGAGGACCTTGCATAGGGGCGGATTCGGGTTCGGTGCTTGGCGCCGAGCCCGAATTCCCCCCCATGGAAGGCCCTACCGTCTGAGGCTGGGTCTCCTCAAAAACCATGTTTATCACAGGAGGGGCCTCCAGTTGGCCATCCCCTCCCAGGACATCACAGGTCCCCTTGGCAGTGTCGCCAGTCTTGTGTGGGGAGGCACAGGCCTTGACCCCAGCAAGGTTTAAAATTCTTGCCAGCAGGTCTTTTGAGGGAAGCGACCGAAGGGTCCTGGCTTCCCTCTCCCCCCTAAGGGGGTTTGCCCTACCGAGCCGCTTTGATGGGGAGCGGCTGGCTAAGGGCTGCCTGCTGGCTTTCTTGGCAGTCCCCTTGGAAAGAAAAGAGGGGACTGCCGCTGGGAAAAGGGAGGTGCCCGAAAGCACCTCCAGAGAAGGGGGTGAGGGGGAGTCCCCTGCACCCGTAGGCGAAGGAGAGGAGTAAGCCTCCTCTCCGGTTAGAGAAATATGGAGGGTCCCCTGTGCAAGCACAGGGGGGGGGACCTCCATTTTTTTGCTGGAGCTGCCCGAGGGCGGCTCCGTCGATGGAACAGGGGAAGTTGAGGGTTGGGTTTGTTTTGTTTTTTTATCATCATTGGGCATGGTGACCCTTTTTTAAACACGGGATGCAATCGCGCACATCTCTCGCAGTAGCCCGCACTGCGAGAGGTGCTTACAATCCCGGCCGAGCCAGGCGCCGCCATTTGGGTCCACCCCTCCTGCCTGGTGGCCTGGCAGTCCATCGGCATGGCGGCTCCACCTTAGACACGGCGTAAAATATATAGATTGTGAAGAGGAGAGGAAAAGGGATGTGAGGAAGGTATGGGTGGGGATAAAGCAGGTAGTTAAAAACCAGCCACCCCAGACCGGAGCTCAGGGGTTAGGGAACATTGTCCCCCACCCCCTCAGCCCCGATGCGGGACGGTTGGCTGAAAGGAAGGTCAGCATCTACCCTGTGAAATTAGAGGCTGACCAGAGAAAGTTGTGGGAAAGGTTGTATGAAAAGCGAGGAAACAAATGTTTTGAAGGAAGGAGAAGAGGCTAAGCTGGGGTCGGACGGGGTGCTGAGTCCCGTCAGCACGGCGGCCAGGATGGCAAATCACCACGGGTTCCAATTGAAAGAATATTTTTGTGGTGCAGCTTTATGATCAGCTCAGAGAGGCATGACAGATTTTTTAGATGTTATTGGACAATACCTAGCAATAAATGATTTAATGTACACAAGATTGCACTGATATTAGTTGATATGCAAACAATGACAGTTCTCTCTACAAAAAAAACTAAGTGTTTTAATCATTTTAGACACTTCTATTTTTCTAGTAAATTGCTATCTACTGATAACTTTCATTTTATTCATCTAAATTTGCATAGCCTTTACCTATACATAGTCTATATGTGTAGGTTATTGTACACCAATTTTTTTTAAACTTGGATTTTATCTGGCAAAACTTTTAAACATGAGATAGAAATACAGGTGTTCTCATCTTTTTGGATGGTACAGTATATGCTATAAGTAATGATGTGAATGGATTAGAGAATATATGAGCAAGTAGAATAATGAGTGTGTTCAAGAGAAAATTGATAATAACTTCATATCCATTTAGAAAAATTACTAACCTTCTTCTGGGTAAAATTCCTTGAAGGACTTAGATCTATTACTTGAAGTTGATGAGACATCATCTAATTCTGTGCTAGGCAAAGTTCTTTCCTCATCGGCTCTAGTAATGGAAGAAAGTGGACTCTTCAGCCACTCAGACCATGATGTATTTAAAAACATTCCGAAAAGGAATTAGTAACATAAGTAATATGACCTAGAAAGAAAAGCTACAATTAACAAAGTTATTGACAAGCACAGATTAGTCAAATATTTTCCTTATAAGGCTAAGAACATTACTGTCATGATTTAACAGTTAGTTGCAATATCACATAACATGGTGGGTGTAAATTACTTGAAATTATCAGTAAAACAATATAGCTAAAAGATGTAGAAACACCCATGGTTTGGATCTCTCAACAAACTCTAAGTCCTCTCCTAGGAATAGAAGGCCTCAAAAACAATGCAGATTGCTGGAAAAACGACTTTGTGTATATGTATATATATATATATATATACAAAGCCAAACCCCCTGCGTTTTATTAACACGTTCATAGCTAAATCATCAACTGCCTCTCTATCTGTAGGGCCATGACAGAAGTTTCCGTCATTTATAGGGAGGCAATTTGTGGCCCATGACTGAAATCACTGTCATTTTTTTTCCATTTGTTTAATTGATAACTTTGAAGCTTGGGCCTGTGAGTAGACTTACAGCAATTATTGTACGTCTGGCTCTGTTGCCAGTTTTAAGAGTACCCAAATTTGCTTAGGGAACCAATAGTAGGCTGACACCAAGGGCTAGTGTTGCATCAACAAAATGAGTGCCTCTCGGTCAAAAGAACGCAGGTGTAATCAAGAACTAGAAAATCTTTTAGACAATGATTTGAACAGTTTCAGTGATTCTGATGGATCTTCATATGTATGTGGGAGTAGTGGCAGGAGTCAAATTTCTGAAACTTCCTCTGATTATTCTAATAATGAAGGTAGGTAAATAGGACAATAAATACTTATATATAAACAATCCATAGAGGGTGTGGCAGTGCTTACAAAGGCGGCATCTCTTAGTTGACATAAATTAGGTGAGGGGGGGGAGCGCAAGGCTTTTAGCAGAATAACCCTCATTTACTCCTCTCCTAACGCATAGGATTGATATGATAAATTACCTGAATAATTAAAATGATTCAAGCCTGATTTTAAAATAATCAAAAAGGAAAAATTCATAAAATTACATTTTTTAGTTTCTTTTTTTATCACCTCTTTATAAAATAAAAATTCTTTCTGAAATATCTTTTTTCCCCAGTATAGTCATTATAAATTGATTGATGGATATCTCCGTCATTGGACCAGCAAATAAACTGAATATATCCATCGGCCCATGATGTATATTTTCGCATGCATATTTTATTACTTAAATCAGCATTGCTTACGATGTATTAGACTAACATTGAAAAATGTCAATAGGGTAAGCTATTTAAAAAATAAAGCATTGTGCCTGGTAGTAAACTACCAAATGACGAAAATATCCATCATGGGCTCTGAATATGTTAAGTCCACAAGTCAAATTGCATGAACCCTTCCCGAGTACAAGGGATAAGCGATATCTCCCCCATACACCCGGTGCTGGGACAAGGTAAGGTGCATGAAGATCACCCAAAGTGAGACATTCAACATGAATGTCCTGAACAGTCTGGGAGACAATACAGTCTTCACAGTAGGGTGCAGGCTAGCACTCCATCAAAGGCCGGTGCCTCCCACGAGTGTGTCTAATTCGGAGACGACAGAAAGCAACCTGAAGCCTTCGCAGCATTGGGAGGTAGGTCAATGGGAACAGTCAATGCGCAGTGGCCGCAACTTTAAGTTACCCTCGACCATCTCCCATTTTCTTTGCCAAGCAGACTGTATTCGTGCCATATAATAAGTGCGAGGAAGAGCGCAATGCTGGTCCGGGCGACCAGTCCTCGCGGACACTTGGGCGCCTTCATCAGCACGCTCATTCCCAGCAATTCCTACATGTCCAGGAACCTAGCAGAAGAAAATCTCGACATTCACCTGGCTTACAAAAAACCATGGAAACACAGATATCACAAACCGGGTGATGCAGAGATTCCAATGCCCCGAGAGCACTCAGGTCGCTTTGTAAGTCGCTATCTGGTCTTTGAATCGGGCACGTCACATAATCTCCCATAGCGAGTAATGTATTGAAACAGCGGGGCTGTAAAGACAGACACGATGCCTGGCAGAGCCCCACTGACTTCAAACAAAGGGGATACAGCGTAGAAGCTGACCCTATTTCGGAACTTGGAGCCATCTGTATACACTGGCACGGTTCCAGCATGACACGAGGTGTGCTCCAAAAAGATCGAACGGAATACTCTCGGCTCTGTAGAAGCTTTGGGAGAAGAGGAGTGGCAACAAATGGCCAAATGTGGTACCTTCCAGGGTGGCATCCTGGGCAGAACCAGGGTTGCCACCGGCCCGAGAGCTATACCTAGGTCTCGAAGGAGTTTCCTGGCCCTAAACCCAAAAGGCTTAGGGTATGACTGGCGTCTCTCGGGGGCATAAGCACCGTCGATATCAGCTGCGGATGCAGTGAGAGCTGTTGGCGACTGAGGGAGCTTTGAACGAACAAAGGATCAATAAAAAAGTAAGGCAGTAGCCTTATCAGCGCTCCAAGCGCTGAACGTCACGGAATGGAGAATATCCATGGCGCGGGAGTGCCATTACCTTAACCGCACCATATATATATATATATATATATATATATATATATATATATATATATATATATACAGAAACTTTAAGAAAGAAATAAAAGGAGACAATTTATGACAATAGACCATCATAAATAATATACTATAGAGCTAGCACAAATTGTCTACCATTGAATGATAGAAATAAATTGCAGAATAGTTGTGAGGAATGTGAGCTGTGTGGGGAAAAAGAAGAAAACCTCAGTCACTTCCTCCTAGAATGTAATGCTCTCAAAATGAAAGGAAGTACCTTAAAATACAAGACTCGTTAAACAACACAAACCAAGAAAAGATTGGCAAAATACTATTTGATAAAGAAAATCAAGAATTAAAAAAAGGAACAGTATATATGATGTGGAAGTTGACAAAGGCAGCTAAAACAAAAATGCCAGGAACCTAACATATTTTAACTACAAACAACGAATCCCAGAAAAAAAGGGATGAAAACTGACAACTAAAGCTTTCACGTTTGGAAGTCACAATGACCAGGATGGCACCGGATAGTTTTAATATGATCATAATTAAATAAAAAGTGGCAAATTCCTTAAAATAGAATAAAAAAAAATAAATAAGTACAAAAGAAGTGCCGATGCAAAGGCAATACTTCAAAACTAAACTGAACCTTCATTGCTAAGTTTATTCCCTGCAATCCCTACAGTCTAGGAACACAGCATATGTTAATTAGGTAATTCTAGAGATGAACAATGGTTTTTTTTTAGAAAAATTACTTTCAATCTATTCTATAGGCCTGACTGAATTGTCTATTGCTATTTATTCAGCATGCAAAATGTGGTTTTTTTTTTAGTTATTAGCACTTGAAAGTAGTATTTTATGATATATAAAGCATTATTTGCTGCTGCTATGACATCATAAGCCTCAGGGGTAGGAGAATCATTGCACTGATTCATAAATGGATATGAACAATGATGATACAAGTACTAATTTAACTACAATGTAGAATGTTGGGGGGGAGGTAGAAGTTATTTAAATGTATAGTTTAAGTTTTTCAAAAATTATTCTGACTAGTTACATTTCCTTTTCCTTCTCTTTGAATCTTCAAATTTCTCTGGCATCTCCATATCCTTCTTATTAAATTTAATTCAGTCTTACTCCTGCACTATTCACAAAGATATTATTTTCAGATATAAGCCTTGTATTTGACAAAAATACATTACAGCTTCCAAGCAACCATAAAATATTCATGAAGTAGTTATTTCACAACCATCACAAAGAGCGTTTATTTTGGACTAAAGGTTATACCATGGTGTATCCCCAGAATAAGTTTTCTTTTTTTCATTCCTGTCACATAAACAGTACACAAAAACTACAACTTATTAAAAACAAACTAATCTAACCTAAAAACAAACTAAAAAATAACCTACCTGAACCCCTACCTAACCCAAACATTGTTTTGGTGGTTCAAAATAAGCTATCAATGACAAGATGGCTGCCAATCTATTTAATGTATATTTTTCTTTATATACAGTATATAGCATTTGCACCTTCAATTGTGTTAAACATAATTTCATGAATGACAAAAGCCACAAGGGATCAAAGGTCATCCGCATCTGTCAAAACCCACCCACAAAATGCATCTATAGGACTGTGTCAGATCATGCATCTACCATATACAATTTAAACCATCCATAGGACTGTGTCAGATCATGCATCTACAATATACAATTTGAACCATCCACAGAAATGGTTCTCACCCTGGCAGTGAAAGGACACAAGTGATAGAGCTCCTGAATTTCATATAGATTATCACATTTAATCATGCTAATATAACATTTTTGTTCAACCTTAATAATAATGCTCCCAATAACATAGTGAGAGCACTTGGTGAAATTTAAGGAATTTATTGGAATTGGTGAAGGATATTGGTGAAAACAGACTTTTCATCCTGTCAACAACCAACATGGCTGGTCACAACTTGAAAACTTCAGCAAAGGTAAACAAAGGCACTACAAGGGATTCACAAGCTTCTAAAGTGATTTTCCATTGTGGAACATGCAGAGAGGATGTAGGTAAAGATGATAAGGCACTGAATTGTGATGTATGTACTCTGTGGTTCCATCATACCTGTCAAAAAGTGACTAACAAACTGTATGAGGTAATGATGGAAAAAGATGATGAAGAAGAAGACAGCTGCCCCTGGTATTGTTCCAATTGTAAGCATGGAGCAAAAAAAACTTAAACTACAAGTAATTGCTATACAACGTGAAAATGAAGCTATCAAGTTAGCATTAGAGAAATTGTCAGAACAGTGCGCAGACAACGCTAGAGAAATCACACAGCTAAACAACAACATGAGGGACAATAACAACAAGCTGACAGAGATGGAGAGAACCCTAGACACATTTAACTGAGATTGAAACAGCACTAAACAAACCTCTTGCATATGCACAGGATAAAACCTACCTGGAAGCCCTGGAGAACAAGCTCGACTCTGTTGGTAAGAAAACAACTACAACACTAGTCTCTCAAACAGAAAGTTTCTGATATCTCTCCACGGGGCCTGGGCCCCAAGGGATTAGCTTCAAGTTCAATTAAAAAAATTGACAAGAGAATTGAGGAGCAAATTGAGCAGAGGAAATTCAACCTGATAATATTTAACTTACCTGAAGAGGAGACACCCGAGAAAGACCTACAGTCTGCTGTGCGTATGATTGGGGAAAGAGTTCAAACTAAATGTTAAAATTACTAAGGCAACACGATCAAGAGAAGGTGCTGATGGTAAGAACCATTTTCTGAAAATTGAGCTGGATTCAACTGGAGATAGGAAAACTATTCTAGGAAAGGCTAAGGAATTAAGAAACAGTGACCATAAAATATATAAAAATGTTTTTATTCAACCAGACCTAACCAAAAAACAACAGACCGAGTCAAAAAACTTAATACTATCTCTCAAGGAGGTAAAGAAATCTCAGCCGAGGCAAAATAATAGAAATCAAAGAGCAACAAGGAGCAAATCCCTAGTAAATAACCACAGCAGCTCACCTAGGCCAATCGGTTCACCCAAAGATCTAAGTTTATTACACTAACATCCACAACTCTGATGAGCAAGTATGATGCCTTAGTTACTTTAAATTTCACTAATAATTATGATATAATGGCATTAACAGAAATTAAGCCTAAGATGGGGGAAAATCCTGACCAGTCAACAATGTCAATCCCAGGGTATGATTTATTTGTAAGTGATCTCACAGCTCTCAACACCAGAGGAGTGAGTATTTATATCAAAAGTATACACCATGCAAGACAAATCTTCCCAAGCATCCCAGAAGTTTATGCTGAAGTGAGTGGGTTACAGTAAATGGGCATGATGACAATAACTTGCTAATTGGTGCAAATTTATAAAAGCGGTACTCCAGCCCAAGCTATCCTACATGAGAACAGTTTACATAACTCTTTAATATGGGCAGCTGCAAGTAGCCACACTCACAGACTAATAGTGGGAGATTTCAACCATCCAAGCATAGCATGGGACCCTACACCACTCTTTCCATCAAATGTCAGCCCAAACAGTTCACACACTAAGTTTGTAGAATGTTGAAGGGACACCTACCTACATCAACATATTACATGACCCACCACCAGGTACAGAGGACAAATACCTACACAAGATGACCTAGTATTCACTAATGAAGCAGAAATAATTGAACAACTTGAGATATTGGACCCGTTGGGAGCTAGTGATACATTTCAGGATGATTTATAACTCAGATTCACCTGTAAGATCAAAAACTACATATAACTATAATAAGGGGAACTATGTACAGGGTTGGCAAATCAAAAAACCCAGCCCTAAAAAACCTGGGGGGAGAGGTTCCAAATTACACCAAGAAATGAATGCTACTATTATTTTATTCAAAATTTATATTTATGTTTATAATTTCAACAAATATGTATCAAATTAAGATTATTTCTCTGATACTGACTCATAATTCATCTCTCCTTTTACAGGTTATGGCTATCATGGCAGGGTTGCCACTGGGCAAAATATCAAATATAGAGTGCTTCCCCTTCAAATATAGAGAAGGAAACATGGAAAATATAGAGTAAAAGCTGGCATTATTAGATGTAAATCTATGATGTAATGCTAACTGTATTACATTAGTTGTTGGTTGGTTTATGGAATTTAGGCATAATGCCAAACACTGGGGCAGGCAAATATAGCCATTCATCATTAAATAAATGAAGGCTCACATGACAAAACCTGCATTTAACAAGCACGACTATCAGTGGAGCCATTTTTCTCTCCCCCAAGTATTGCAACCTTCCAATAGAATGAAAGAATGCTTGGCCAGGGGGCCAGTACACTGAATTACAGTACCCACTCAGAATATCCAGATATGAACATGCACTGTATTCAGGCAAATTTTTTTTATTCTTAAGTAATGTTCCAGAGAAAAATCTGGATCTGTATTCCATCTAACAAATCAAAATATTAAACCAAACTAAATATATAATAACTCTGTGGTGGAGCGAATGTGAGTGTGTGTAAAAGGGCCATTCTCCCACCCCTTTTCTCAGTACCCTCTCCCTCCCTCTGTAAGAATGTGTGTGTGTGTGAATGGGAATGGGTTTGTTTTGTTTTTTGTTTATTTTATGTATAAAATGATTACCATGTTTTTTCTTTCTTTCCAGGCGCCATATTCTGGAAAGATAGTAGCTAGTTTTGATATATCACTATAATTAAAACAAAATAGTACTTTGTTTAAAATAATCTTGTATCAAAATACTACTTTGCCCTAAGTAAAGTTAGCGAACTAAATGTTGAATAGTTTGTTGAAAGACCACTCCAGTAGACTTAATCGCTACCATTTGTAAGGAGTGGCGGAGGTGGTAGGGTTCTGCTAACTGAGCAGAAAGAAGAAATTGTCAAGTCCCGCCAGGACAGAGAGAGAGAGGGCTTTGATAGCTTCAAGACGTTACCAAATTATATTGCATGTTCGAAGGCACCAGTTTTGGTTTGTAAAACGCTTGAGATGCCAATATCCACCTGGGTAACACGTGAGCCCTTCCTTCTTTTTTCTTGGTCCCCTTGTTTGCTTTAGGCCTCCTGTTAGTGACTTCTTGTCTACTGTGTGATCGTTAGTGGCAAAGATATTTTGTTGTTAGACTTAGGCTATCCCTTTTACATATACATATAGTCTAATTAAAGGTTGGTTATAGTCTGATTAAGATTGGTATTCTGGTATCTATCAGATAATATTGTGTGTATAGGTGAATAGCTATATATATATATATATATATATATATATTTGTTGTGTGAATATTTACCCCATATTTTTGTAAATATAACTGTATTCTTTTGTTAGTAAAGGACTGTACATACAATCCGTTTCATTCTCCTTCGATTTCTCACGTCCGGATTAGTATAGGAAGCGGGTTGGATTGATTGGGGTTAGTCTAAATTTTTCGGCCCGCTACAACTCCTAAGCATTTGGCCCTTTTACTTTAATTAATGTTTAATTAATTATTGAAATGAAGCTAATATTTTTTGTCTCCACCAGCCTGAATATTCACACATAACTATAACAACAAGATATAAACTATCAAGGAGAGATCTACACTATAAATAAAGATATTATTGTTTTGCTTAACTTTATAAATCTTGTAAAAAAAAGTTATGCCATTACATATACTGTAAACAAAGGAATGTCATATCCTTGATATTCACATGAATAAATATTAACCTTTTAACAGTGCCTGTGCATGCCAATAAAACAGCAGCTCACAATGCCTCAGTCTGGTTTCATCACAGTGGGTATAATTTATTATTTTAATTATAAACAATTTTACTAAGCCTGCTTATGAAATGAAAAATAACTTACTTTATCAGGTATCTGAATACAAAAATATAAAGCTTAAAATTATAATTAGGATTTCTTACAAAATCTATACCTGAATTATATATTTAAAATTCTTTTATTTTTTTGCTTTGCCTGACATTCTCTTCAGCAGCTCTCTTGATAGTTTTTGTACAATTTTTGTTTCTTCCCTGCTCACTTTCTTTGTTGCTGCCTCCCTGGCAATTGCAGCTTCCTTTCCTTCTTTTATCTGCCTCTTTTAAGAACTGCTGGGCTTTTTTAACCATTTCCATGTCTTCTTTCTTTTTCTTCTCAGCTTCTACTTCCTTATTTGATGCACAGGATGCTGAAACCTGAGCAAATTTAAATCTAACACTCCTCTGTCTTTTTTAGCTTGGATCATTTGAGTTAGCATGCTGATATGTCCAGCAATTTCTTTAGCCTGTCCCTCTGATTTTCTCTCCATCTGTTGTTTCTTTTGTCTAGCTTCATATGTGCTGTGGGCCTCTCACCAGAAGAAGAGGTTTTCTTCAAGTTCTATGTTCGTACAATTCTGATTTTTTACTCGGAGGTAGCTCTTCACTGACAAAATAGCATTCAATGTGTAACATTCCAGGTTTGCTCTCTCCTTTCTCATTATACTCGCCACTTCTGAAAATGATCGTTCAGTGTCTGCATTTCCATGGGCTAAAGCCAGACATGCTATTGTCAAGTTTTACAACAAAGGATACTTTGCCTGCCCTGTAGCAGACTTCATCTGATGCACTTTACACCAAACAGATCTATTTGAGGTTTATGTTGTGTAAGCTTACCTGTTGAATTAATTATTTCCCCAACATATGGATAAAGAGCAAACAGTTTACACTCATCCATTACATCATCTATACTGTAAGGAGGAATAACAGTGGGGAGCTTTTGGGCAACCCTTCTCAATGCTTCCACAACATTGGCTTCTTTCCTAACTTCAGGGTCTAGAAAAATTCAATCTTCCAGTATCTGAGGATGGAATGGTAAATAATAATGAAGCTTTTGAAAAGCTTTCACATAAAATGTACATGTGTTGCGGTGTATTTCCTTTTTGCTGTGATGAGAGATCTGATCCTTTTGCTTCATGAGGAGTTGTCTGGTACCTGTACCCAGACTAAGAGTAGCATCTAGCAGTTGATTCTGGGACTCAGATAATTTCAAATCAAGAAAATCTCTCCCTGTAACTATCTTTGCTAACACATCTCTCTTTATAAATCGTGAGGAAAGACATTTTGTGCATTCAATAATTCCTAGTAGACTATGGATCATTGTTTGCTCACTCTGAAAAAAAATTTCAAAGCAAACGAATGCCTGAAGCCCATAACAAAAAAAATTAAGGTAAACAGCTAATTCAGGTTTATTCAGAAAGCACAGAAGCCTTTTAAATCTTGGCTGCTGCCTGAGAGATTTATTTTCCTTACCTTCACTGAGTGACTTGAAGAGGGCCTGGAGGCCTGGTAGTTACTCCAAAACTCTTTCTGCAACAGGCAGAATAATTTGATATCCTTTGAAATCTTCAACTGCTGATGGATGATTTGGAAAAAAGTAGAATAAATCTTGTAAAAAATCTTCATTATCTTCACCAAATTCTTTTGTAGCATACAGTGCTGCATTACTTATGTGATAGAGTGAACAACCTCCCAAGTCCAACATATGATTATCATAGTCCTTAAGCCGTTTAAGCACACCACCGTTTTTCCCTTGCATTACATTTGGGCTAACATCATCTGTATAAGGTTTTCCCATGGAATGATATCTTCTTCAAAAACAATGGACAATAGCTTTTGTGATGTCTTCAGCTCCTGCATGACCCAAGGTAACAATTCTATAAAAATGAACACAAGCTCGGCCCTCTTCCTCATCAAAAAACCAGACTAACATATTCATATATTTACATCCAAATTTCTTGTTGCTTTCATCAATCAAGAGAGAAATGGTGTCCTTAATTTCTTTATTAACTCAGTCTTCACCATAGGATACACACCGTCAGTTATTAGATATGTTGCTTTACTTCTTTTCGACTGGAACTGTTCAGAAACATTGCTATCAGGAAAAGCACGCTTCAAAAGTGGGTCAAGGTGGTCTGCAAAAAGGAAAGGTAAATTATGTTCAACATACGCAAAAGAGAACAGTAGTTAAGTCATTTAAGGTTTCATTGGAAATCTTAGATGATGTGGGAACCATAAACATTTTTATGGACTTAGAAGTTTTCACTTGTTTGGCTGCCTTTTTATGTATTTCTGTCTTTGCCTGCTGCAGAAGAGCACCTTTCCCCAAATTGATAACAGAAATCCTTTGGTTGCACCACTTGTAGTATCCATTAAAAGGATCCCCTGCATCTTCTGAACACCATTTCTCCAACAGATCATCATTACAATCCTTGCTTCATTCCCAGTCTTTCTTATATTTCTGTTTGTGTTTTGATGCCATACTATCTAGATAGCGCTTATTACTACATAGGATACCTAATCAACAAGTGGAATAACCAATTACCAAGTAGGATACCCAGCTCCAGAAACTTAAGACTAAAACAATTTCCTAAAAAGAAAAAAGGTAATTATGCTGAGAATGCATGATAAAAAAGAAATGAATTATCAATTGTTATACTGTTACAAATAGCCTAGAATTAAGAGAATGCAATAGGGGCTACAACTTGGAAATTCCACACATAAAAAAAATTTATGAAAATGAAACCACTAAAATCTGTGTCCCTCAGATGTGCTTCATTGGGACTGTCCTTGCATGCGCTGAGTATTCTAACTAGGAAAAATAGAACTTTAAAAAGGAAGAGAGAAAATAGGATCACATTTGGAACATAGGAAAACTTGGATATTTGACACACTTATTATTTGTATTATTGACTATATGGCAAAGTACCATCTACTTAAAGAATATAGAGTAATATAGAGTGCTTCAGAAAAATATAGAGTGGGACCTCTAATATAGAGTAATATACAGTGATTTAGAGGAACAGCTCAAATATAGAGAACTCTATATAATATAGATACTTTCAAGCATATAATAAATGTAGTCCAAGAGTAATGTATCCAAATGAAGGCCATTAGGAACAAAAGTAGGAAACTATTATGATGGAATCAGGAGATAGCTAGAAAAATTTCAGAGAAGAAAAGGGCATATAAAAAATTCCAGGTAGAAAATAATATTCAAAATTTAAGTGATTATAGAATGGCTAGGAATGAGTTAAATAAGATTATAAAGAACAACAAAAAGGTGTCAGAAATTAAATTAGCTCAGGATAGCAACAAAGATCCTAGAAAGTTCTTTAGTTACTATAAAATTAATAACAAGTCTGGCAGAGTTAAAATAGGACCTATCAAATATGAAGGAGTTGTGAGAGAAACTGATGAGGAAATAGTTGAGGTACTAAATGGTCATTTTGCATCAGTATTTACAAAGGAGAAACTAAATAGGCTTATGTATGGTACTCATGGGTCAGGGAAAGAGGTGTTTACTACCATTAGTGTGGATTGGAGGACGATAAAAGGACTAATAGGTGAGTTGATGCTACCAAGGCCTCCGGACCTGATAATATTCATTCTAGGATACTTAAAGAAGGGGTAGAAAGTGTCTCAATAGCTCTGGAGAAGTTGTATACTAGGTCACTGGAATATGGAGAAATACCCGATGATTGGAAGAGAGCGAATGTAGTCCCCATTTTCAAGAAGGGTAGTAAAGAGGATCCAAATAACTTTAGACCGGTTAGCCTAACTCCTGTAGTCTGGAAAATTCTTGAGAAAATAGTTAAAAAAGAGATTTGCCAACATCTAAAGAGAGAGGGGTTAATCAGCGATGGTCAGCATGGGTTTAGATCCGGTAGATCATGTTTGACTAATTTACTAGACTTTCTGGAGTTCGTAACAAATCAAGTAGATAAGGGAGAGAATGTAGATGTAATTTACTTGGATTTTAGTAAAGCACTTGAAAAAGTACCACACAGGAGACTAGTTCATAAATTAAAAATTATTGGGATATGTGGGGGTGTTTCAAATTGGATAGCTGAGTGGCCGAAAGATAGGAAGCAAAGGGTAGTGCTAAATGGTGTAAAGTCAGAGTGGAGGAATGTTAGCAGTGGAGTTCCTCAGGGATCAGTTCTTGGTCCATTATTATGTCATCTATATAAACGATCTTGGGAAGGCAGTTAATAATAAAGTGTCAATTTTTGCAGGTGATACCAAATTAGCAGCTGTAGTTAAAGATATTGATAATATTTTTAAAGTGCAGGGGGATTTAAATAAATTGTTATCCTGGGCACATAAGTGGCAAATGAAATTTCAACCTTGATAAGTGCAAAGTTATTAACATCGGAAAAGATAATAGAATTTAACTATGAAATGGATGGGCATTGGCTGAGCTCAGTAGAGGATGAGAAAGAGCTAGGAGTAGTAATAGATAAGTCATTAAGGTTTTCTAAGCAGTGTATCGAAGAAAGAAATAGGGCAAATAGAGTGCTGGGTTTTATTAAGAGAAATGTCAGTTACAAAAGTAAGGAGGTTATTCTTAAACTCTATAACTCTTATGTTAGGCCTCATCTAGAGTACGGTATACAAGCATGGTCCCCACATTTTAGACACGATATTAACCTTCTCGAGTCAGTGCAACGGAGGGCAACAAAGATTATTCCTTCCCTGAGGCACCTTGAATAAATAGATAGACTGAGGGTATTAAATATGTTCTCATTCGAAAGGAGGTGTGTGAGAGGGGATATGATTGAGCTCTTTAAATTTTTTTCTAGGATAGATAAATTGGATGTTAGCAAGTTTTTTGAGTTAGATGATGAAAATCGGACTAGATGTCACCACTTGAAAATTAAAAAGTAAGAGTGTAGGTTGGATTTAAGAAAATATTTTTTCACCAATAGAGTGGTGGACTTTTGGAACAAATTGCCACAGAGGGTAGTAGGTAGTCCAAATTTAAATGTATTTAAGAGTAGGTTGGATGAGTTTTGGGGAGGGAAGGTTGTGATGGTTTCCTAAGTTTTGTATATATTAATATTGTTTGTATATATCTATAGCTGCATAATTTAGTTCTTGACAAGCCTTGATTGGTGATATCCTTGTTTCTGGAAACAATCCTCTGGATGTAGTTTTCTTGGGAGTTTGGTTGCCTTAAAAAAGAGGCAGTTTGACTCGGATGACCTATGATGGGCCCTTGTGGCTTTTGTCATCTGTTATATTATATTGTGGGGGACTTTGATTTTGTCTTCCCCTGGCGATTATTGATATAGTTCTATGTGGGTAGGTTTTGACGGATGCGGATAACCTTTGATAGGCCCTTGTGGCTTTTGTCATCCGTGAAATTATATTATTTTTGTTGCCCTCCTTTGTACTGAGTCTAGCAGGTTGATGTCATGTCTAAAATGTGGTGACCATGTTTGTATACAGTACTTTAAATGTGGCCTAACATATGAGTTATAGAGTTTAAGGATAACCTCTATACTTTTGTAGCGAACATTCCTCTTAATGTATCCTAGCACCCTATTTGCTCTATTTTTTGCCTCAATACAACTGCTTCAAAAACTTCAGTATGATCGTGTTATTAGGTCTTTGCGGGCGGGAAACTAGATACTAATAGTGGTCAGGGAATTATGAGAGGACATTATAGTACTGAAAGTAGAATGGACTTGGCAGATAACAGAAATAGGTTCCAAGGCGATAGAGGTGAGGTCATTCAAGTTTCAAGAGGTGCTTCAGGGATAGGGGGGTTAAATTGTTTCTATACAAATGCTCATAGTCTTAGAAACAAGAAGGATGAGCTATTTAGTTATATTAGCAATGAGGATATAGATATATTATGCGTTACTGAATCATGGGTTAATGAAATAGAATTTAGTGACACTATAAGTGAATTTGATTTTCAGGGCTATAATATGTACATTAGTCAAAGGACAGGTAGGATTGGTGGAGGAATAATTATCTATATAAAAAACAACATTGTTTTAAGTTTAAATACTTCAATAAAGCAGGATGGAGTTGAGTCACTTTGGATAGATATTAGGTTCAGTAAAAATAGAATGGTGCATTTGGGAGCTTTTTACAGGCCACCTGGGCAGACTGATGATATAGATGAACTAATGATAAGGGAAATAAGTAAGGGATGTGAAACAGATGCAGTTATTATTGGGGACTTCAACTTAAACTCTGTGGACTGGGAAAATATGATAGGTAGGGATAGAACAAGTGGCAGGTTCATAGAATGCTTTGAGGATAATTTTTTGAATCAATTTGTTAACGATTCAACGAGGGGGGACAATATATTAGATTTAGTACTTTCTAACAGTGATCATTTAGTTCAAGAATTGACTGTTGGGGAAGCATTGGGAAATAGTGACCATCAGATAGTTCGTTTTAACTTGGGAATTGAGAATGGTAAAATAACTGAGAATGCTGAAAAAGTTCCAAATTTTCATAAGGGAGATTATGTAAAACTTCGAAGCTTGCTAAATTTGGTAGACTGGGATATAGAATTCAGAGGTAAAAATGCTTATGGGATGTGGGATACTTTCAAGCATATAATAAATGTAGTCCAAGAACAATGTATCCCAATGAAGGCCATTAGGAACAAAAGTAGGAAACCATTATGGTGGAATCAGGAGATAGCTAGAAAAATTTCAGAGAAGAAAAGGGCATATAAAAAATTACAGGTAGAAAATAATATTCAAAATTTAAGTGATTATAGAATGGCTAGGAATGAGTTAAATAAGATTATAAAGAAGAACAAAAGGGTGTCAGAAATTAAATTAGCTCAGGATAGCAACAAAGATCCTAGAAAGTTCTTTAGTTACTATAAAATTAATAACAAGTGTGGCAGAGTTAAAATAGGACCTATCAAATATGAAGGGTTTGTGAGAGAAACTGATGAGGAAATAGTTGAGGTACTAAATGGTCATTTTGCATCAGTATTTACAAAAGAGAAACTAAATAGTCCTATGTATAGTACTCATAGGTCAGGAAAAGAGGTGTTTACTAACATTTGTGTGGATCGGAGGATGATAAAAGGACTAATAGGTGATTTAGATACTACCAAGGCCTCCGGCCCTGATAATATTCATTCTAGGATACTTAAAGAAGGGGTAGAAAGTATCTCAATAGCTCTGGACAAGTTATATACTAGGTCATTGGAATATGGAGAAATACCCGATGATTGGAAGAGAGCGAATGTAGTCCCCATTTTCAAGAAGGGTAGTAAAGAGGATCCAAATAACTTTAGACCGGTTAGCCTAACTCCTGTAGTCTGTAAAATTCTTGAGAAAATAGTTAAAAAAGGGATTTGCCAACATCTAGAGAGGGAGGGGTTAATCAGCGATGCTCAGCATGGGTTTAGATCAGGTAGATCATGTTTGACTAACTTACTAGACTTTCTGGAGTTTGTAACAGATCAAGTAGATAAGGGAGAGAATGTAGATATAATTTACTTAGATTTTAGTAAAGCATTTGATAAGGTACCACACAGGAGACTAGTTCATAAATTAAAAATGATTGGGATATGTGGGGGTGTTTCAAATTGGATAGCTGAGTGGCTGAAAGACAGGAAGCAAAGGGTAGTGCTAAATGGTGTAAAGTCAGAGTGGAGGGATGTTATCAGTGGGGTTCCTCAGGGATCAGTTCTCGGTCCATTATTATTTGTCATCTATATAAACGATCTTGGGGAGGCAGTTAATAATAAAGTGTCAATTTTTGCGGATGATACCAAATTAGCAGCTGTAGTTAAAGATATTGATGATAATTTTAAAGTGCAGGGGGACTTAAATAAATTGTTATCCTGGGCACATAAGTGGCAAATGACTTTCAACCTTGATAAGTGCAAAGTTATTAACATGGGAAAAGATAATAGAGAATTTAACTATGAAATGGATGGGCATTGGCTGAGCTCAGTAGAGGATGAGAAAGATCTAGGAGTAGTAATAGATAAGTCATTAAGGTTTTCTAAGCAGTGTATTGAAGCAAGAAATAGGGCAAATAGAGTGCTGGGTTTTATTAAGAGAAATGTCAGTTACAAAAGTAAGGAGGTTATTCTTAAACTCTATAACTCTTATGTTAGGCCACATCTAGAGTACTGTATACAGGCATGGTCCCCACATTTTAGACACGATATTAACCTTCTTGAGTCAGTGCAACGGAGGGCAACAAAGATTATTCCTTCCCTGAGGCACCTTGAATATGAAGATAGACTGAGGGTATTAAATATGTTCTCGTTCGAAAGGAGGTGTGTGAGAGGGGATATGATTGAGCTTTTTAAAATTTTTTCAGGGATAGATAAATTGGATGTTAGCAAGTTTTTTGAGTTAGATGATGGAAATCGGACTAGAGGTCACCACTTGAAAATTAAAAAGCAAGGGTGTAGGTTGGATTTAAGAAAATATTTTTTCACCAATAGAGTGGTAGACTTCTGGAACAAATTGCCGCAGAGGGTAGTAGGTAGTCCAAATCTAAATGTATTTAAGAGTAGGTTGGATGAGTTTATGGGAAGGGAAGGTTGTGATGGTTCCTAAGTTTTGTATATATTAATATTGTTTGTATATATCTATAGCTGCATGATTTAGTTCTTGACAAGCCTTGATTGGTGATACCCTTGTTTCTGGATGCAATCCTCTGGATGTAGTTTTCCTGGGAGTTTGGGTGCCTTGAAAAAGAGGCCGCTTAACTCGGATGACCTATGATGAGCCCTTGTGGCTTTTGTCATCCGTTATATTATATTGTGGGGGACTTTGATTTTGTCTTCCCCTGGTGATGGTGCTTTTTGTGGGTGGGTTTTGACGGAGGCGGATGACCTTTGATAGGCCCTTGTGGCTTTTGTCATCCGTGTAATTATGTTATGTTATGTTATGTTATCTAGTAATACACCTAAATCCTTCTCATCCGTGTAATTATGTTATGTTGTTATGTTATGTTAAATTCAGCCAATGCCCATCCATTTCATAGCTAAATTCACTATTATTCCGTTTTATGTTAATAACTTTTCATTTTTTTAAGGTTCAAAGTCATCAGCCACTTCTGAGCCCAACCTAATAACTTATTTAAGTCACTTCTTTGACTACAGTTGCCAATTTAGTGTCATCAGCAACAATTGACACTTTGCTATTTACAGCCTCCCCAAGATCATTTATATAAACTATGAATAATAAAGGGCCTAGAACTGATCCCCAAGGTACACAACTGATAAGGTCTCTCGAATGGGGCCTCACCCCATTCAGTACAAATCTCTGTGGTAAATATGTAGATTAGCAGCCCAGCCGAAGAAAAAAAATTGTGTGTAAATATTATCGTTCACTCGTGTCGGAATATTCATGCGCATTTGAGTCCTTTTCAAATTATTATTCTATAAACAATTAGGATTATATAGTGGGGGGCTGTGCCCCCCAGACCCGCCAAATTTAATGAAACTCAGGATCATCGTAGTACAGTCCCCCATTGTGTTTACCCCCACATGAGCCGTCAATTTAAATGTACTCCAAAAACGTGAAACATTTTGGAACACGGACAAAATAGTACATCTCGTCGTTCGCGCCGATAATCTACATATTTACCATCTCTGTTTCCTGTCATTCAGTTATCCAGTTCAAAACCTTACCACATATCCCATGTATTTTTATTTTGTGAACTAGTTACCTATGTGGAACCTTATCAAAAGTTTTGCTAAAATCTAAGTAAATTACATCAACATTCACTCCCTTATCTAATTTTTTAAGTTACATAATTCATAAAATCCGGTAAATTTGTTAAACACGATCTACCATTTCCAGTCTCATTACCTCCTTGTGCCAGTCTTATCGTGGGTAGCATACACATACACGCAAAACAAAGTAAACTTTTTCGGCCATGCCGCTGATCTTCGTTTACCGAAACAGGTATACGAATAACCCTTCCAATTATAGAACGAGGCTTAATCATGTAGGTATATCAGACGTGTTCATGAGTTATTATTCTCAAATGTTCGTTAAAACTGTCTTAAATCCTTCACTTGTTTTGGCGGGGGGTTTCGGTATCAGTTATCCAGTTCAAAACCTTACCACATATCCCATGTATTTTTATTTTGTGAACTAGTTACCTATGTGGAACCTTATCAAAAGTTTTGCTAAAATCTAAGTAAATTACATCAACATTCACTCCCTTATCTAATTTTTTAGATAAGGGATGCAATCCTCTGGATGTAGTTTCCGGGAGTTTGGGTGCCTTGAAAAAGAGGCCGCTTGACTCGGATGACCTATGATGAGCCCTTGTGGCTTTTGTCATCCGTTATATTATATTGTGGGGGACTTTGATTTTGTCTTCCCCTGGTGATGGTGCTTTTTGTGGGTGGGTTTTGACGGAGGCGGATGACCTTTGATAGGCCCTTGTGGCTTTTGTCATCCGTGTAATTATGTTATGTTATGTTATGTTATAAAATCCGGTAAATTTGTTAAACACGATCTACCATTTCCAGTCTCATTACCTCCTTGTGCCAGTCTTATCGTGGGTAGCATACACATACACGCAAAACAAAGTAAACTTTTTCGGCCATGCCGCTGATCTTCGTTTACCGAAACAGGTATACGAATAACCCTTCCAATTATAGAACGAGGCTTAATCATGTAGGTATATCAGACGTGTTCATGAGTTATTATTCTCAAATGTTCGTTAAAACTGTCTTAAATCCTTCACTTGTTTTGGCGGGGGGTTTCGGTATCAGTTATCCAGTTCAAAACCTTACCACATATCCCATGTATTTTTATTTTGTGAACTAGTTACCTATGTGGAACCTTATCAAAAGTTTTGCTAAAATCTAAGTAAATTACATCAACATTCACTCCCTTATCTAATTTTTTAGATAAGGGATGCAATCCTCTGGATGTAGTTTCCGGGAGTTTGGGTGCCTTGAAAAAGAGGCCGCTTGACTCGGATGACCTATGATGAGCCCTTGTGGCTTTTGTCATCCGTTATATTATATTGTGGGGGACTTTGATTTTGTCTTCCCCTGGTGATGGTGCTTTTTGTGGGTGGGTTTTGACGGAGGCGGATGACCTTTGATAGGCCCTTGTGGCTTTTGTCATCCGTGTAATTATGTTATGTTATGTTATGTTATAAAATCCGGTAAATTTGTTAAACACGATCTACCATTTCCAGTCTCATTACCTCCTTGTGCCAGTCTTATCGTGGGTAGCATACACATACACGCAAAACAAAGTAAACTTTTTCGGCCATGCCGCTGATCTTCGTTTACCGAAACAGGTATACGAATAACCCTTCCAATTATAGAACGAGGCTTAATCATGTAGGTATATCAGACGTGTTCATGAGTTATTATTCTCAAATGTTCGTTAAAACTGTCTTAAATCCTTCACTTGTTTTGGCGGGGGGTTTCGGTATCATTTTTGTATGCGAAATTTAAAACTTTTTGGTATATTACCTGAATCAAATGTTATTAAATAACTTGGTTATTATTGTTATATAGTTTGGGCATTCCAGTGAATATTTTAAAAAATATATTTTTATTTTTTGGTCCACTTGCCATTTAATTTATACATTTATGTTGTCATGAGTCGCGAGGTCTTTTCACTCTTCTCCTTCGTTAGCTACAATATGGATTTGTACGTATATACGTATGCGTGATCATTTATGTAGTCTGGTTAAGAACAGGTTTTTACTTTGAACTGGTAAGAAGAGTTCACATAGCATTTCCTTCGGTATACCATGGCTTAGAGGTAAGGCTTAGCACGCAAAAAATCTGAATCGAAGGCCAGTATGGGCTGGAAATATTTTTTTTTTATTTTTCACTCGTCATAGTCTATGTTTGTCATATAATAATTACAAATATAAAATGTTGTTAAATATTTAAAGGCATATATTCGTGTTTATACTTCCGGGAACATTTATTGGCAATTTAAACTACCCGATATACCACTCAGCAACGCGTAGACTCCGTGTGCTTACAGATACATACCGTGTTCCATACAGATAGGAATAGGAAGAGAGGAGGAGGGGTTATTATTTATATTAAAGATAATCTCCAGTGTTGTGTAAACAGTACAATTAAATTAGATGATAACACAGAGTCATTATGGCTAAATGTAAAGGAAGGTAAAAACAAGCTTGTCTTAGGATTATTATACAGACCACCAAATCTTAGTAAGGAAGCTTCAAATCTTTTGTGGCAGGAGATTGAACGGGCATGTAGAAGTAAGCATGTGTGTATAATGGGCGATTTTAATTACAGAAATATAGACTGGGAAGCTCTTGTGGGTGATCAGGAGGCTGAGGAATTTTTGAATGTTGTCCAAGATAATTTTCTGAGGCAGATTATTAACGAACCCACTAGAGGTAATAATATACTGGATTTAGTTCTGACAAATAGGGAAGAAGTTATTAAGGATACTGAGATTGGAGGAAATTTGGGTAATAGTGACCATTGTGAAATTAGATTCAAGATGAAATGGAATGGTATTGATAGTAGCATGAACAATGTTAAAATTCCTGACTTTAGAAGAGCAAATTATAATGGGCTCAGGACTTACCTGGAGGCAGTTGTACAGAAACCAGGCAATGAAATCAATTCAGGAATAGATTCAATGATATCAGTTAGTGGAGACAATAATCACCAGGAGGAAGAGATTACAATTGAAGAGGAGTATGAAAGAATAATTGAGCAATTAATTACAGGTCAGATGATTAACATTCCATATAAGGAGATTAGGACTAAAAATAATGACCCAAAATGGATGACAGATAAAATTAAGCATTATATTGGCATTAAAAAGGGCATTTATAGGAAAATAAAAAATGGAGAGGATCACTTAAGGCAGAGATATAATGAACTAGCAAGAGATGTTAAAAAGTTAGTTAGAGTAGCAAGGAGAAATTATGAAATTAAAGTGGCAAATAGGGCAAAGGAAGATCCTAAAAGTTTTTATCAATTATACAAAACTAAGGTTAGAGATAAAATAGGCCCACTTATAGATTCCAATGGAGAATTAGTGAGTGATAGGGACTCAATGGCTGGAATGCTAAATGACTTTTTTCTCTCAGTATTTACACAGGAGGATACTCTAAATATACCTGAGGTGTCAATGATCTTTCGGGGTAATGATGAAGAGAAATTAAAGGATATCTTGATCACAAAGGAGATAGTGACAAAGGAAATTGATAAAATCAAAAGTAGTAAAGCACCCGGTCCTGATGAGCTCTTTCCTAGAATTTTGAAAGAATGTAAGGATGTGTTAAGTGAGCCCCTAGCATGCATCTTTAGAAAATCATTGGAGAGTGGCATTGTGCCAGTGGCATGGAAGAAAGCCAATGTGATACCTATATTTAAGAAAGGGGATAAAACAAATATGTCTAATTACAGACCAGTAAGTTTGACATCAGTGGTAGGGAAAATGATGGAATCTATTATAGCAAGGAATATTAGAGATCACTTGGATAAGCATAAGTTGATAAAAGAATCACAGCATGGCTTTAGTAAGGGTAAATCCTGTCTCACTAATTTGCTGTCTTTTTATAGTAAGGTGTATGAAGCAGCAGATAATGATGAAAACTATGATATTTTATACTTGGACTTTAGTAAGGCTTTTGATCGAGTGCCACACTTACGACTTCTGAGCAAAGTTAAAGCACACGGGATCGATGGCAGTATATTTAGGTGGATTCAGTCATGGCTTGGTGACAGACAGCAAAGAGTTAGTATAGATGGAGTTAAATCTGAGTGGGGGTGTGTTAGCAGTGGAGTTCCTCAAGGATCTGTTTTGGGTCCCTTGCTATTCTTAATTTATATTAATGATCTTGACATAGGTATAAGTAGTGACCTGAGTAAATTTGCTGATGATACTAAGCTAGGTAGGGCCATTAGGGCTGATTCTGATGCTGTTGTAATGCAGGAGGAATTAACCATTCTGTCCAATTGGGCCGAGAAATGGCAAATGAAGTTTAACATAGACAAATGTAGTGTACTTAGTATAGGTAGAAATAATCCATTGAATAGTTATAAATTAAATGGCAGAATTTTAGGGAGGACTGATTGTGAGAGAGACTTGGGTATTTTGGTAAGTTCAGACCTTCGTCCTAGAAAGCAATGTCTAAATGCTAAGAATAAAGCTAATAGGATATTGGGATTCATTAGGAGGAGTGTAAGCAATAAGAGTGCTGAAGTCATTCTAAAACTGTATCTGGCGCTAGTTAGGCCTCATCTAGACTATGCAGTACAATTTTGGTCACCATATTATAGGAAGGATATTGATTTGCTTGAGTCTGTGCAGAGAAGGATGACAAAGATGATTGGTGGGCTAAGGAACTTACCTTATGGTGAAAGGCTCAGAAAACTAAATCTACATACATTGGAAAGGAGAAGAGTCAGAGGGGAATTGATTGAAGTCTTCAAATGGGTAAAAGGATATAATAAAGGGGATCTGGGTAAGGTTCTTATACTTAGTGAACATGACAGGACACGTAGCAATGGGTTTAAGCTTGATAAGTATAAGTTTAGGAAGGAGATTGGGAGGAATTGGTTTACAAATCGTGTGGTAGATGAATGGAATAGGCTCACTAGGCATGTGATAGAAGCCTCCTCTCTGGGTAGTTTTAAGAATAGATTAGATAAATATATGGATGAAGCTGCTAGATGGGACTGACTTTTTTTTATGTACATATGTATATATTTTTCTAAGGAGTGGGAAGATTATATTTTGCGGTTGCATGAATGGACATAATCCTCTGGATGCATTTTATGTATATTGTAGATTAGATCTGACGAACTCCTGTAAAGGGTGACAATGTTGATGACTTTTCTCTGGTAAGAAATCTTTTGTGTGTTGACTGGAACAGGAGCTGCCAAGTGTAGGCCATGAATGGTCTTTTGCAGTCTCCTTCTTTTCTTATGTTCTTATGTTCTTATGCTTGGTTGGATACTCACCGCTGGACGGATTTTTCTGTCCAGCGTTTTTCGGAAGAAAAACTATTCCATTTATTTTCTGTCTCTTTACGGTATGATATACAATTCTAGCAGCTTTATTATTCTTCAAATCTTTCATTGCCTTCTCGACTTCATCCAGTCGTATTTCTCCGGTACCTATATTTAATTCATGCTCTGCTGGTAAAATTTAATTTTCATCAGGTGGGATCGGTCTTTTTAATACAGCTTTAAAATGCTTTTTCCATCTGTCCTCTATATGAGTCTTTCACACACACACACACAAACACACTTATATATATATATATATATATATATATATATATATATATATATATATATATATATATATATATCCCATGGCACCCACGGAATGAAAAGGGGCTTAATAAATTTTCTTCACCAGTAATTATCCTGAGCTACCTACTCCAATTCGTCATCCCAACTATCTCCTGCCTCTCTCTTCATCGACCTAATCCATGTTTCCTTCGGTCTACCTCTCTCCTATCATCCAGCTGCCTCTATAGCGTACGAGAAGTGCAGGCGCTAGCGGCTTAAAAGCCTCGTTTGAATTAGTCATTTTTGAGACTCAGGATGGCTGAGTGGATTCGCCGCTGGCTAACAGTGGTCCAGCGACACGGGAAGCTTTTCGCAACTCACCTACACTATTATTTTTTATTTGCCACTTTTCCTATTCCTCTCTATTTACAATGGTGCCCAGACCCAGGAGGGGGAACGTTAGCCATTGGATAATATTTCTAAACGGGCTCTCTTCATTTCTTCAAAATACGCTCCGCTTCTAGGAGGGGGGCTGTATAGCGTACGAGAAGTGCAGGCGAGCGGCTTAAAAGCTTCGTTTGAATGAGTCTTTTTTGAGACTCAGGATGACCGAGTGGATTCGCTGCTGGCTAACAGTGGTCCAGCGACGGGAAGCTGTTCACAACTCGCCTAAGCTATTATTTTTTTTTTGCCTCTTTTCCTACTCCCCTTTATCTACACCTCCCACTTTGGTGCACACTGCACATATCGTCCCTCTCGTCTGTAAATATGACCCATCCATTATCCATTTCCATCGCGACAATCTCACATAATCATCTACCGGTTGTACTTTCCTAATTTCTCTAGTTCTCTCATTTGTCACTCTATCCTACAATCGCATACCTAATATTCTACTCAACATTTTATTGTCAAAAGCCAAAAATTTTACATTTGTGATTGCCGTATTATTCCACGATTCATATCCATATATAAGAATTGGTCTCACCATACTTTTAGAATTTTTTATCTTAGTGTGTATTGAAAAATTATTATTATTCCACACAGATTTCAACATGCCTATTACTTGGTTAGCTTTCCTAATTCTTTCCTCAAACTCATTTTTTAAAGAACCATCCTTTGGTAAAATCGTACCCAGGTACTTAAAATTTTATATTTTATTAACGATCTGATCATTTATCGGGTATTCCATATTCATGTTTATTATTTCCGTTTCCTCACAATTTATTCTTAGTCCTATCTTTTTTCCTTCTCTATCTAAACAATCTATTACTCTTTGCATATCTTCGCAGCTCTCTGCAGTTAAAACAATATAATCTGTGTAATCCAAATCGTCCAACTTTATACCTCTCTTCCAAATTATTCCAGTATCAGTTTCTCTTGCGACCTTCTTCTTACAAAGTCAATGATCAAAATAAACAGGAATGGAGAAAGAATTCCACCCTGAATTACCCAAGATTTAATTTCAAAACTTTCACTCAAACTCCCATCTACTAATACTTGGCAGAAGGTATCTTCATGCATATTTATGACTATTTCAACATTTTCTGGGGTATTCCATAGTCTCATTATTCTAAATCTAGCGGTACGTTTTACGCTGTCAAAGGATTTTTGAAAATCCACGAAACACAAACAGTGGCATTTTCTTTTCGTCATCTTGTTGCATCAGGTGTATTACAATAAAGATTTGGTTATTGCATCCACGATGTTTCCTAAATCCTAACTACTCATCTCTCAAGATCTTATCGACCAATGACTCCATTCTATTCAAAAGAATCGTACTAAAAACCTTTGAAATAATAGGCGACAATGTAATTCCTCTCCAATTTCCACAATCACTCAGATCTCCCTTTTAGGGAATTTTTATAATCGCCCCTTTTTTCACTCTCCTGCCACTTCACCACTATTCCACACTTTATTTAAAAAATTCACTAAAACCTTCGGCATCTCAACATCCTCCACTTTGAACATCTCTGGAGGTATCTCGTCAATTCCAGAAGCTTTATTATTTATGGGGAGGTTCTTTAAAAAACAGGGGTCACAAATTCGAAAGGCTCTTAAATATATAGATATTACAATTGCTCTTTTTATTTTAAGATCATGACATGAACAAAATGTATATAGGAATTGAAATTAGTGGGTTTTCGGTGCAGCGTAAAAGATGATTTATCATTAATTTTTAAGACTTTTACATCAAGAAACGGTAAGCAATTGTCTTTTTCCCATGCAACCTTGAATTTTAGAGTGGGATTCAAGGTGAATGGCTTTATCACATCCGACAACAGTTTGAACTCCCCTTCGATGGTTGGGGCCTAGATAGCTTGTTGACAGACCATAAAAAATAGTTATACACTAAAGAAACCGTATAATTTACTTCAGTTGCAGGGTGGAAGACGATTTTAAGCATGAATGTAAACAAACTTTTCTAAATAATAACTCTACTGACCTGCGTCGGGCAACCTCACATGCCACAACGATACAGTTTCACAATCAACGCGCCTTTAACTGACTGCCGCGAACCGGCATGGTTTCTTTCTTCTCAGCTCATTCCAGCGTTGCCAAACCTCAACATTATTTGCTGAGCATCCCTATAACTAAAACTGTTTCGTAATAAAACAGAAAAATACGTTTAATCCTGTCCGAGTTTTATGATTATTATAATAAAACAAATTTTCAAGGCATTTTGTTGCAAAATGTTTCATAAATAACATATTTCAAATTTTCTAATCAATTAAATCATCTTGGCATATGTAGAACATAAATATATTGATATCCTTGTGCTGAAAGTGATAGTGTCAGTTAACCTCAAATGGAAGAGGTGCAGAACGCCTGGCCCTATCAGGATGATTACTTTGTGTTCAAGAGAAGTAGATAAGTTTATTTTCAGTTGCTAGATGTGCCTGCCCAAGACTATCTTAATCTAGGGGAATAAGACAAGGCACATTAATTTTAAGTAGAACATAAAGAGTACCCAGCCTTCTACGTTCATAACATTGGGGAGAACGTCTAAGCAGGTTCGTCCCATGGAGAAGAGGCAAATCGAAAGATGTTTTCTTCTGCTTACAGCAGCAGCAGCCTGTTTTCACTGTAACATAATGCAACTCAGGATTATAAAGTCAAACACGTTTGAGAAGCTGATCAAGACGGTTAGTCAGAGCAAAAGCTTCATGTTGCGAAGAACGCTTGGCCGACGAAACGTTAAATCACATACTGACTTGAAGCAATACTTGATCAGGTAATAATAAGAATGAAATTTTCATATAGCTTCTACTCCGATACGAGATGACCAAATTCAATAAATTTAGTATTGATGTAAAAAAATATATCAAAGTCCAATGTACACAACCGCCTTGAACCTATTATTTCATTCTTTCGTATTTGTTATCATTGTTTTGTTCTTTTACAATTTTCTAAAATGTTTCGTATATAAGGATTCTTATTAATTTAATAATATTTGGACAATTACGTTATAGTGAGTAAGGTCATAGTTGAATGAGGATGTTAATGTTACTACCTTCGTAGAAGGTATTATACACTGTATATTTATACTTGAGTTATTTTATATTCAAAAGTTTACATTTCAACTTTAAAAATTATAAAAATTAAAAATTCTGATTTGCATTCCAAAGTTCTAGACGTTGTTCCCTGTGTTACCACTCCAGCTCACTGCTCGTCTGCCCACAAGAAAGATGACATACATGAGTATTGTTGTCCACTGGTTGAACCCCACCACAAGGTAGAGACTGCATGGATTGATTGCGTGTCATCATACCTATGATGTGTTTACATGGGTTATAAACAACGTCTAATGTGCATTCTAAATTCAGAACGAAGTCAGAAGGTTAGAATTTAGATATTTGATATTTTGTAGTAGATTACACTACATTTAAAGCATCTTAGATATCCTTGCACAGATAATATCACATCTTTGCTATGTTAATTGTGAAGGGGTGGTAGTCTAGGAGAAGGAATAGGCCGTGGAAGACACGTTGCAGATAGAAGTGCAGACTGCATATACCTAATTCATTGTATGTATGATTGTGTTAAGATTGGGTAAATAAAAATTTGAATGAAAAAATTCCCGTTCTTGAAAAGGGTGATGAGTTCGTTTGAAATATTTATATTTGAAAGGAGGACCGATGAATTGATTATTTTAGGAAAATGCTATAAATTTTCATATACTACGCGATTAAACGCAATATATCAATCTAAAACGGTCCGATTATGTCTTAGGGTGTAGGGGTGCGAAGATGTATAAGAGAAAAACTTCCTTCCAAAAGCGAGAATATAAATAGCCCAGCCCATTAAATTACCAAGTCAATACGGACTTGGCCGTAGCGTGACGGCGGAGTGCTGGCCTCTGGATTCAAAAGACCCGAGATTGATCCCACAGTCCACAATTTTTAAAGGAGAAGTTCCCAGAAGAAAACGGAAAACGCCTTATGGACAACTCAAGAAATCGACTCAAGAGAAAACCGATGTCAATGAAAACAGAAAGAAAATGACTTCAAGGGCAAACTCATCTCAACTCATGAAAAAATCATCACCTGATCAAGAATTTCGAAGGAATCATTACATCAAGATAAATGCAAGTCAATATGAAGATACATCAAGAAAGAATTACGAAGATCAAGTACTAACCCAGCAACAAGAATATTAAAGTCAAGATAAATGGAAGACAATGTTCGAAGGGCCAACTTGAAGATAAAGAAAATTCAGAAAATAAATAGATTGGATAAAAGATAAAATTCAAGATTAAACAATATGAAAACTGAAAAGAAGGAATGGAGCCCCTCCTCCCATAACTGGTGACCCTCAAAGGCCGAACAATCTTCTGATCTTCGTTACAACTGCACCTTCAGGAGATCCGGGAAGAAGATGCTATATTACTTATTGATTAAGAGACTTCGCCACGCTCTCCTCAATCCCACTGAATCAACTTTATTCATCCCGCAGACTCGAGGTCGGGGAGGGAGAGCTACTAGTAATCCTCGATTAAGAAATCCAAGACTAGTCTCTCCCCAATCCTCAAATTCGCTATGCGTTCTAGAAAGGGACCTGTGTAGGGGTGCGAAGATGTATAAGAGAAAAACTTCCTTCCAAAAGCGAAAATATAAATAGCCTATTAAATTACCAAATCAGAACGGACTTGGCCGTAGCGTGACGGCAGAGTGCTGGCCTCTGGATTCACAGACCCGAGATCGATCCCAGACAGTCCACAATTTTTAAAGGAGAAGGTCCCAAAAGAAAATGGAAAATGCCTTAAGGACAACTCAAGAAATCGACTCAGGAGAAAACCGATGTCAAGGAAAACGGAAAGAAAACAACTTCAAGGGCTAACTCGTCTCAACTCATCAAGAAATCATCACGTCATCAAGAAGCAAGAAGAACTCATCCCGTCATCAAGAAGTAAGAAGAATTCGTCCCATCATCAAGAATAAATCATCAACACATCAGAATTGGAAGGAATCATCACATCGTCGTTAAAAGGAAGATACATTAAGAAAAAGAAGATCAAGAATTAACCCAGCCAACCCAACTTAAAGAAGAAAGAATCTCAGCCTACAGAATTACGAAGAGTCAGATAAATGGAGTCAATGTTTGAACGGGCATCTTCATTCTAGAAATAATACATAGATACGAATACAGAAAATCAACAAGATGAATGATATTGATAAATAAATAAAGTTATAAGAAAGAGCCCCATCCCCCCCCCATAAACTATAATCCTATATCCTCCAAGTTAATTATAGCTATACTTGAATATATATCCTTTTTAATTTTCACATATACCTGTCTGATTCGATCTTTCATCGAGTTGCCTAACCCCGCCATTATATAATTCTTTCTCAGTCTGATTCAGGGTAATGTACTCGCTCCGGCCAGTTTGTGAGACCATTTATTTCCTGAACTAAATTTGATTATGAGGAAGAGATGTTGCAGATACCACTTTTAGATTTGCCACTATCGTAGCTCTCTACTAAATCGTCCAAACTTGTTCATTAATAATTATATGTAATATATTAATATTTTTGTCATTAATTTCTCTGTAACATAGGCGAAAATATCATTATATTGACTCAAATCTGAGTAACGTTTCCATAAGAACATTGTTCCCATTTAAACATCATTTGCATTGGTGAATAGTATCAAGCTTCTATACCTCACAAAGCGCATCTCGCCTTAGTCTAATTTGATTTTGTGCCTGGAAAATTAAGGAGAAGGCCGATATTGTCTTTATATTAGGAATTATTTGATCAACCATTTAATTATACAATTATATCTATCAGTTAATAACTTCAGATTTAAACTTTTTTTGTTTAGTGCCACTGTACAAGGTGTAATATGTTTGACAATGACGCCTTACAAATGAGCATCATGTGAATCCTATGAAGGCTTGTAACAGGCACGCTCACAACTATACACATACAAATAATCTAAAATATGTATAGCAGTTTTCATAAATAATATTAACTATCTGTGTAAATAATATTTAACATCTCTGTAAAATATTAATCTATAGTCTTTGTAACAAAGAAGCTATAACAATAGTCCATACAAATAATAATGTATATTTTGCTTGTAAAGGCTCAAGGCGAGATAAATGAATTCGAGACGTTCACACGTTAGTAATCCTGAGCGCATGTACACACACATAAAAAGTAAAACGAATTAAAGCGATTTCCACAGTCATGCAAAAAGGTCAGCTATTCAAACAAGCTCGGTAGCAAGTGCAGAGCCGAAGATATAATAGTAGCAGGCATTATTTGCTTTCAGGGAAACGCGAAACGCAAAGTCGAATTTTTGTAATTAGAGATAAAATGAATCTCTATCTCCGTAGACAGACAGGTTAACACGGAGTGGAGGAGGCTCCGCACAAACATTATCATTGGCTAATGGTAGGCCACGCCTACGTTGTGCACCACCGTATATAAAATCTTGGGAAGACCGAGAAGGACAGTCTGAGAGTAATTCAGCCAAGCAGAGTCACGGACACATTCACAATTACAGTCACAGACATTTAAGATACCAACTCAAAACAGGAATAGACTGACCTGTATACACGAAAATCCGGTTAGAATTCATCTTAGGCCAAAGCAGCCCAAGTTCCACGTTCGAAATTCTAGCGTGTAGGATTTCCTTTTCTACGAGTAATCCATATCTTTCCTCTTAACCAGCCTACATAACCTCAAGCCGAGGGAGAGTATTATCTTTCCTTGAACATTTGAAGTCAGCCTAGGTTCAGCACTAGGTTGCTCTGTTGCCCTGTAACGATATCGTCACTGCTAGACAACATTGGGTCGAATTAGTATTTGGATGGTTCACGCCAAAACGGTAGAGAACCTCGCAACTGCATTCCTGTTAGAGAGTAACCCCAATAACTGGTGACGTACTCATATCAAGCCACCACAACTTAACGCTACTAACTTCAGCTAACTAATACAACCACCATCTAAGCAGCTCTCTAGATGAAATAAATTGTTAGGGCTAATTATAATTAGCCATATTAGAATTACATCAAAGCCCTATGCATTTTTCATTTTCAAATAGATTTATAGTAACGGATGTGGAGTCACATGTGTGCGTATTTCAATAGTGGGGTGTCTTCACTGAGTTATAGGTTATACCAGTGGTAAGTAACCCGGATTAGGGTTTGTCGAAATCTCGAGAGGGTTCAAGAACGTAGTAGATCTATTGACAAAGATGACTTCGATTTATTATCTTGTTTGAAAGAACACTAGGTAAAACGGTAATCGAGCTTAGAGGACGATGGAAGAAATATGGTTACTTCTCACTAGTTGGTCGAGAATTCTCCTTTTCTCTCTCTAAGAAAAGTTCAGCATAGATATTTATAGGAACGATGTGTATATATGGCGCTTGTCGTTGTATTTGCAAATATTGTTAACTATATCATAATTTTTTACAATATATATATATATATATATATATATATATATATATATATATATATATATATATATATATATATATATATATATATATATATTTTACGTTATTTATTTACAAGTATATTTTTTTCAGAGATTAAATGAAGTTTTCGTTAATGTATGTATCTGATTTAGATATATACAACAATTACTACATTATTAGATCATATAACTCACAAATAGTATATATGTGTATGTTTATTTATATGTCTTACCTTTTTAAAATTTCGGAATAATTCATTCGCAAAACTGCCAAAAGGGTACCATTTTACAAATATGCCATGTACTTTAGTTACTTTAACAACATAACATGATATTTTGATAATAAACTTAACACGATAGATAAACAAGGTCTGCTGACCAAAAAGTCGCTTGCTTTCACTTGTTCTGATTTATGACCTTACGACCTCCAAAACTTTCAATAATTCAAAGACTAACCTTAAGGGGACCATGAAAGTTATACCATTCGAAAGAGAATGTAAAGCAACATGAGGGTTTCAAATTTCGTTAGAATCGGCCGAATAGTTATGATGTTATTGCAAAGACAATATAATTCATTGGCTAACCTTGGGAGGACTATGGAAACTTTACCATTCAATAGTGAGTGTCAAACAACATAATGGTTTCGAATTTCGTTAAAATCAGCTGATTAGTTACAATTTTATTACAAAAAAAGCGAAACGGGGACCGACCGACATATTGAGATGTTGAGTCGCCTGCGATTAAAAATATAGATAGTATATTGGCGATTGGTCGTTAATAAGGGATTTTATAATAAATTAGTTGGATAGATGTTTTGATATTATTTATGGTCCTGAGGTTATCCTCTTATGGGCATACATGGGCGCTGTCGCAATAAAGATATCGGGTTATCGGTTATCAGATATTTTTCCCGCGTTATCGATTCATCGGTATCGCCGATATTTATGTTCCAAAATAGCGATAATCGATAATTTCAGTTTTTAGTTCCAGTTTAGTACAGGGGCGAGCCGCGCGTGCCTTGGAGGCAGAAATGGGTAGGTCCGAGCGGGGAACCGAACGTATACTGAACGGAGGGCGCGGTGGCCGGTCTTGACGTCTTCTCAAAACGTTCGCTCAGCTTCAGTCTCTCACCAGCTGTCGGACGAGAGGTCACGACGTGTTGTTCCTGCCCGCTACCGGTTTTACGCGTTTTTTGATGATTTTTTCCTTATGTTCATGTGCTTCTTCCGTTCTCATTTTTTGTGCACGCGTATATGAATGCATGTACTATTCGGTGCTATTCTGTGATATCCGTTTATTACCGTTTTGAACACTAATAAAGTTACGCCCCTATTCTAAACTGATCCTATTTTTAATGGAATTTAGTAGTGCAGTGCTTTGCTATTTTATAGTATTGAATTAGTGATGGCGTCGCAAGAGACTGTGCCCACAGTATCGGAATTTTGGATTTATCGGTTACCACCTTATTGGGAGATAAATTTATCGCCAGTTATCGATTTATCGGTTATCGTGATACATTTTTTCGTTATCGCGCCCACTACTGCTTATGGGTGTATCGTGTTACCACTTATAGGTGATTGAAGGCCCAGTTATAGATGGCGAGTTTCTTCAATGCAATAAAGCGTGTTTTAGAGTAATTGGTTACTGAACGCTAACCTTTGGGCCAGCTCCATTTGGGGATGACTATCTTCTCGTTTAATTATGGCGTTTTAGGCTGGGTAAGAGGATAGGTTGATTTCCTGTAGGGAAAGGACGTGCCGGAAGGCGGATTCTTGGGCTCTTCATTGGGCGGAGACTCGGTAGATTTAGGCGCAATGAATTCGTTTCATGTATGTCGGATATTTGAGGCTGGCCTACTAATGACGGGGTCTACCTTTGGCTTACGCCTCCTCTTCTCGAGCTGATAGTTGACCTTGTTACTGATGACGGAACTTCTCTGTTGGTCATTTTGAATGTTATTTATCATGTATAAGAATATCGGCGTGGCCCACTGTTGGCCAATCATCCGGTTTGAGGGTGGCTGACTTAAATGGAAGGTTTATTCCTGTGTACATGAAGATATCGAGAAAATGAGCAGGAAGCTTTAATTCAGGACTCTGCTAGATAATTTTATCTTGGGGGCAAAGATAATTATATCAAATAAGATTTCGTGTTTCACAGCTCTGTGACAATAAGCAAAGGCCCAGCGTCTTTCCTGTTTCTCAGCTTGGTGTTTGATAAATATATCTGCACAGCTGATTCGGCGTCTCCTGGAATTTTGGCGCTGCCTGAATAGTTAACAACGATAACTCGAGAAGCGCCTTTGCTCGTGTGACTGTGTATGCGTGTGACTGTGTGAAAGCGTCTCGAATTCATTTTTGCTTATATAGCCTTTACAAGAATACAGTATTTGCATATATTATTTACCTGGTTCAATTACAAAATGTTATACAATTTCAGTAGATTAATTTCAGGTGCATAATTATGTGCGCGCCCATTTCAAGACTTCATAGGACTCTCATGACACTCATTTGTGAGGCTTCTTTTTTTCTTTTTTCATCCTAACCACCTTGTAATGGGGCACTACAATTAAAATACATTTTAATTCTACACAATACTGAAAATAATCGGGAGGATCCCTGCCAAAGGTTGCTATACATCTAGGTTGCTCTCCGATAGTCTTTAAGGAACTTTGCTCTTATTTCTAGTGCGCATCATGTTGCTTAGTACTTAGTTAGTTTGCATGAACTTTAACTTAGTCACTTTTTACCTTCCAGAGAGATATCTTTAAGGATTTTATGACCCCATTTTAATGCATAAAATAAAATCTAAAAGCAAAGTCCAGGCATTTACTTCCTATTTATTTTAAAAAAGCTATAATCTATTTCAAACTCATATTGACAAAATTTATATACACCCAAAGAGGGAGGATATCTGAAACCAGAACTTTGGTAAAATCAATATAATTTACAACTATTTAATTTATCTTTGAATACATTAAGAGTTAAGAGGAACACGCTCTTTTAGCAATGATTGTAAGCAAATTAATGATTTTTGTAAATATAAAAACATTGTTTTTTTGTAAAACAATAGTGCAGGAATAATTTCAGTGAATTACCTATAGTGTTATTAGGATGAATCATGAAGTATTATTTGTTAACGAACATGGTTAATTTTCGAGAAGTTTCTTTAAATGTAAAAGTAAGTACAATAGGTAAGAGAGAGAGAAAAAAAGAAGAAAAACATTACAATTAAAATAGCTTCAAGTGAGGTCTAGGCTGTGGCCAACCTTTTTTTCGCTCAAAGAATGATATTTTTAAGTACTGTTAGAAGATTACAAATTTATATTAAATAATTTTACTCAATTCAGAAAACATAAAAGGAAATAAAATTACGTTAAATATAGCCATTTCGATTTATATATTTTTTAGGTAAATAGCATCGCTGGCAAATCCATTTTTCTTGTTCCTCCAATTTTGTGTTAACGGTCTTGACTTTACATCTAATTAAGAAAGAGTATTTAAAATTGCAATCAAAATATAATTAGGAAAACAATAAAATGAAAAGGAATAAATGAATAAATAAACTGGAAAATATTTTATATGGTTAATTATTTATTGTGATTCTTACAATGGAAGTTGTGCAGACCTAAAAGATAGAATAAAAATAAGAATATATTTTAAATGATATAAGTCACTTATGTGTTTGTTGGCCTAGATAGCATATATATAAATATATATATATATAATATATATATATATATATATATATATATATATATATATATATATATATATATATATATATATATATATATATATATATATAGGGAGAATAAAAGAAACCACAAGTGATGTAAGGTTCTCTATTACTGACCTTTCGCTTCTCTCGAGCTTCCTCAGTGTAACAAGAAACTAAGACAAAAAATGAACGGGACCGCCGTCTTATATACGCATAGTCCGAGCTCGTCGCTGATTCGTCGGTTTTCTGAAGAGTCCAGGTGGGTGTTAGAGCGTTCCATCGCCGTGAGGTTGTTCTGCTTCTTTTCGCGATAAAGGAGGCAACGGAAAGGGGAAAACACATGCTCAGCCACGTTCCGATGTATGTTGAAGAAGCCTGAATTGGCCTTCAATCATTTTTACGTAGCTATGAATGTCGCTTCCAATGCCTTCTTTCCCCTTCCGTTGGATGCATATGCGACTGCTTTTGCCTCCGTCCAGCTGATGCGGTGGTCGGCATCTCGCGGGTGTTAGGTGAGAGTGTTGCTGAACCGACATGCCCGAATGTCCTGCTTGTGCTCACTCACTCTGGTGTCTACGCCCCTGTATGTCTCACCAAACTAAGCCAGGGGGAAGTCGCTGCAGGGCACCCTGTATACGAAAGAGTTTGTATTGATTCCCATCTTAGTTTTGGGATGGCTGTTATCTCCGACTTTGACGCCAGCTTAAAAGGCGACTCTAGTAGAGGATACTAGCTTTCTTCCTATTGTGATAGAGAGAGGGCTAGTAGGAGATGAAATGGACTTTTTGTTAGGCATCTCTTCCCCTACTGCTGCAGCACGCTGGCCGATGTTAATGGCCTTGCACCTTACCCTCTTGATGAAAGCCACAGGGTACCTCAGCTTCTGGAAGGAGTCTTGGATGTGCATCTCCTCCTGTGAGAAGCACTCTTGGCTAAAAATCTTCCGTGCGCACAGAAAGAGCCCGCTGAAGATGCCCATTTTGGTCCGAGAATCGTTGGCTGACAGGTAGTGGACAAACTTAGCTTTGTTGGTTGGCATCCTGTAGACGAAGAATTTCAAACCTTCATCGGTCCTGTGTAATTTCACATCTAGAAAGGTAAGCGTGGCGTCGTCTCCCTCTACCCCCACGGTAAATTTGATGGTTTGGTGAAGGTCGTTGATTCTTCGGAGTAAATTTTCGTGGGTGAGGCGTCGTGGGACGATCACGATCGTGTCATCTACGTACCTGAGCTATTTGATGTATGACCCTAGCACTTCCCTTATCGGTCCAGCCTCCATTTTCAACATAAACAGGTAAGCTAATAGGGCGGACAGAGGCGATACCATGAATATCCTGTACACCTGTTGGTACTCCTGTTCACGAAAAGTGAAATTGTTGAACCTAACGCAGAGCTCAACCAGCTTCGTGAAATCGCACTGAGGGAGGGATAGAGACTCGTACCTGTCTCTCGTGACGATTCCGGACGGCTTACATTGCTTCTTCAATTAGGATATTAGTGAAGAAGGAGACATTGAAACTAAAGAGTTTCTTTTTTTTGACGTTTACTCCATGTAGTCTCTCTATTAGGTCTGACAAGTTTTTTTTTTCAGATGGGCACAACTGATGCTGCCTCTCATACTTGGCAGTGGACGCGCAACTATTTTTGCCTGTCTATGTGGGGCGCTGTCTATCCCGAAAGTGATAGATCGCATTGGGATGTTTGGTTTATGTGTATTTGGTGATCCTGTCCTAATTGGAGTCCTCGGGCTCTATTCTAGTAGATAGATGAGCTTCTTTCCACTCTCTGTGCGTTTAAGGATCTTCCTCACTTCCTTGTTGAAAGTTATTGCTTTTTGTAATGCTGTGCCAGCAATGACTTTCTCGTAGGTGTTTCGGTCGCTAAGTAAGTTAGTCATATTTTCACGTATTTTCTCTTAATCCCTCGTATTCCTGAGCACATTAATGTATCTACATGGGATTGGCCATGATGATTACTCTGGCGCAGTATGGAATACACAAATCAATCCCTGTATGACGTCCTCAAGTAGGTCGGATCCCCTCATGCCAACGGCAAATTTAAGGTCCAAAGAAAGGACCTGCCTCTCGGGGAGGGGAGGGAAGGGGGTTAAGCACGTGGTCAGAGAGGTTTTGGATAATGCTCTTTCAGCCCACTTTGTTCCAGTCCGTCCGATGGCATTTAATATTCATAAGTATGGGATTTGTTATAATCCTGAAGCGTGTTCAATTAATGTGACGAAGCCACTTCAGATATGTCCTGGTTATCCTGTATACTGTTTATATATATATATATATATACATATATATATATATATATATATATATATATATATATATATATATATATATATATATATATTCTATTGAAGTCCACATATGAGACAGCGTTATTAATTTTAACTTGTATTTTCTTAATATTTCTTAAAAGTTTTTAACGGGGTCTTCGAGGCGAGAAAAAACATCCGCAAATGACATTCTTTGTTCCTAGACGTCTTTCGACCATCTTAGGTCATCTTCAGGGAATGAACAGAAATGGGATTATTCAAAAATTGCTATTTTATATATGGTATTTCTACACGAACATAGGTATTAGAAAAATTGGCTTATTATGGCGCAAGAAAATTTTCAAGGGGAAACTAAGCGCTACAAGAAACATATAAAATTGGAAGGCTCAGATAGGCTGACTATTTGTCGCTCCGATCTAGTTCTCTGGAAAAGGGGGCAAACGAAAATGAAGTTTGAAAAGTTGCTTCTTCAGCCGGAAACCATACTCCCGACATCTCAGCGTCTCCGAGTTGACCGCCGTTAAAAGATGCAATTATCACGAATAGAACCGAAAATATATTAAACATAGGAATAACTGGAAAAGTATATAAACGCGCATAAATGACAAATGAAGATTATAGGGAGAAATAAGCCTGTCGAAACAAAGAGTGACCATAAAAAATAAATAAGCAATAACAATTTCTAAGGGGTGAACATTATCATGAATAAAACAGAAAATATATTAACTATAGGAATAACTAGAAAAGCTAATTATTAATTAGGTCGGTGGTTTTATCTTTAAGGTCATTTTTGAACATTTTTGTGATACAAGGGTCCACAAGATACACACCAGGGCTGAGGTTAAAATTACAATTAGAAGTAAGCTGTATAATCGCAGATTCCAAAAGATTTTGTGAAATGAAGTCTTTCGATCTGGCGATCACAGAACTCTCGGTCCAATTTATCCGATGAGAGTTTTCACTCAAATGAATAAATATTGCATTTGATGTTTTCCCAGTATTTATAGAATACTTATGCTGTTTAATACGTACGTCCAAATCTTTGCTAGATTGGCTGATATATATAGAGGAACAATCTAAACATGGAATATTGTACTCGTATATTATGTTGTTGCTTTCATTAGGGCTATTTTTTATTAACATTAAATTTAGTTTAGAATTAGAAAAAGACAATTATCTCCCATTCTTAATTTTTTTTTATACATAGAAAATCATTTCAATGTAAATCCAGTATTTATAGGAAACTAACAAATAACTTAACTTATGTCCATTTTCATTTAGGCCACCACCTTAAAATCAAAATATCTATTTTTCCTCTATGTTTTGACGTGCATTTGTAGATAGAGGGGGAGTAGGAAAAGGGGCAAAGAAAAAATAATAGCGTAGACGAGTTGCGAACAGCTTCCCGCGTCGCTGGACCACTGTTAGCCCTCTCCGAATCCACTCGGCTATCCTGAGTCTCAAAAAAAGACTCATTCAAACGAAGCTTTTAAGCCGCTCCCCTGCACTTCTCGTACGCTATACAACCCCCCTCCTACAAGCGGGGCGTATTTTGAAGAAATGAAGAGAGCCCGTTTAGAAATGTTATCCAAGGGCTAACGTCCCCCCTCCAGGGTCTGGGCACCATTGTAGATGGAGAGAGTAGAAAAAGGAGCAAAGAAAAAATAATAGCGTAGGCTAGTTGCGATCTGCTTCCCGCGTCGCTGGACCACTGTTAGACCGCGGCGAATCCACTCGACCATCCTGAGTCTCAAAAAAAGACTCATTCAAACGAAGTTTTTAAGCCGCTTGCCTGCACTTCTCATGCGCTATACATTACGCATTGTCAGTCCCCAGTATTTGGATAAAGAAATCGAATACATAAGAAAAATTGCTACAGATTTATGTTATCCTTCACATATACTTGATATTTACTATAATAAAGCCCACAAAAAGTTTTATAATGGAAGTACCAGTTAGAAAGAAACCCCCAGGAACATCTTCAGTTTACCTGATTCTAGTGGTTTTGAAACCATAAAATTATTGTTGAAATATCTTATTGTAAACCTTGTCTTTTCTATAATAATATACTAAAAGGAATGTTAATAAAAAATAGCTCTAATTAAAGCAACAGCATCATATATAAAATTCCATGTTCGGATTGTCATATTTTTAAGCTTTCATATTTTCATTACTTCATTAGTTTTGTGTCTCTTATTGATATTTTAGCTTCTCATCAAATTGCATCTAACTATATTTTTTTTTGGTTTTAAATGACAAAATACGCTCTTTAGCCTTTAAATACTGTTACAATTTTAGGCTCTTTAAAATATTTTCCGCCGTCGTTTCCAAATACGATTTGCCAATCTTGAAAAAACTATAAGTTCCCTGTTGGATTTCCTCAGTATTTCCATTGTATTTACTATTTAATTCGTCTCCAAATTAATATTCATGTTTAAAAGTTTTTTGTGTAAAAACTTTTATGTATATATTTAATTAGTCTGTATTTTGTACTTTTTAATTAGCATTGATGATAGGATTGGTGATAATCCTGAAACGTTTGCAATTTAATCCTGAAACGTTTGCAATTTACAACTATTTAATTTATCTTTGAATACATTAAGAGTTAAGAGGAACACGCTCTTTTAGCAATGATTGTAAGCAAATTAATGATTTTTGTAAATATAAAAACATTGTTTTTTTGTAAAACAATAGTGCAGGAATAATTTCAGTGAATTACCTATAGTGTTATTAGGATGAATCATGAAGTATTATTTGTTAACGAACATGGTTAATTTTCGAGAAGTTTCTTTAAATGTAAAAGTAAGTACAATAGGTAAGAGAGAGAGAAAAAAAGAAGAAAAACATTACAATTAAAATAGCTTCAAGTGCAGGAATAATTTCAGTGAATTACCTATAGTGTTATTAGGATGAATCATGAAGTATTATTTGTTAACGAACATGGTTAATTTTCGAGAAGTTTCTTTAAATGTAAAAGTAAGTACAATAGGTAAGAGAGAGAGAAAAAAAGAAGAAAAACATTACAATTAAAATAGCTTCAAGTGAGGTCTAGGCTGTGGCCAACCTTTTTTTCGCTCAAAGAATGATATTTTTAAGTACTGTTAGAAGATTACAAATTTATATTAAATAATTTTACTCAATTCAGAAAACATAAAAGGAAATAAAATTACGTTAAATATAGCCATTTCGATTTATATATTTTTTAGGTAAATAGCATCGCTGGCAAATCCATTTTTCTTGTTCCTCCAATTTTGTGTTAACGGTCTTGACTTTACATCTAATTAAGAAAGAGTATTTAAAATTGCAATCAAAATATAATTAGGAAAACAATAAAATGAAAAGGAATAAATGAATAAATAAACTGGAAAATATTTTATATGGTTAATTATTTATTGTGATTCTTACAATGGAAGTTGTGCAGACCTAAAAGATAGAATAAAAATAAGAATATATTTTAAATGATATAAGTCACTTATGTGTTTGTTGGCCTAGATAGCATATATATAAATATATATATATATAAATATATATATATATATATATATATATATATATATATATATATATATATATATATATATATATATATATAGGGAGAATAAAAGAAACCACAAGTGATGTAAGGTTCTCTATTACTGACCTTTCGCTTCTCTCGAGCTTCCTCAGTGTAACAAGAAACTAAGACAAAAAATGAACGGGACCGCCGTCTTATATACGCATAGTCCGAGCTCGTCGCTGATTCGTCGGTTTTCTGAAGAGTCCAGGTGGGTGTTAGAGCGTTCCATCGCCGTGAGGTTGTTCTGCTTCTTTTCGCGATAAAGGAGGCAACGGAAAGGGGAAAACACATGCTCAGCCACGTTCCGATGTATGTTGAAGAAGCCTGAATTGGCCTTCAATCATTTTTACGTAGCTATGAATGTCGCTTCCAATGCCTTCTTTCCCCTTCCGTTGGATGCATATGCGACTGCTTTTGCCTCCGTCCAGCTGATGCGGTGGTCGGCATCTCGCGGGTGTTAGGTGAGAGTGTTGCTGAACCGACATGCCCGAATGTCCTGCTTGTGCTCACTCACTCTGGTGTCTACGCCCCTGTATGTCTCACCAAACTAAGCCAGGGGGAAGTCGCTGCAGGGCACCCTGTATACGAAAGAGTTTGTATTGATTCCCATCTTAGTTTTGGGATGGCTGTTATCTCCGACTTTGACGCCAGCTTAAAAGGCGACTCTAGTAGAGGATACTAGCTTTCTTCCTATTGTGATAGAGAGAGGGCTAGTAGGAGATGAAATGGACTTTTTGTTAGGCATCTCTTCCCCTACTGCTGCAGCACGCTGGCCGATGTTAATGGCCTTGCACCTTACCCTCTTGATGAAAGCCACAGGGTACCTCAGCTTCTGGAAGGAGTCTTGGATGTGCATCTCCTCCTGTGAGAAGCACTCTTGGCTAAAAATCTTCCGTGCGCACAGAAAGAGCCCGCTGAAGATGCCCATTTTGGTCCGAGAATCGTTGGCTGACAGGTAGTGGACAAACTTAGCTTTGTTGGTTGGCATCCTGTAGACGAAGAATTTCAAACCTTCATCGGTCCTGTGTAATTTCACATCTAGAAAGGTAAGCGTGGCGTCGTCTCCCTCTACCCCCACGGTAAATTTGATGGTTTGGTGAAGGTCGTTGATTCTTCGGAGTAAATTTTCGTGGGTGAGGCGTCGTGGGACGATCACGATCGTGTCATCTACGTACCTGAGCTATTTGATGTATGACCCTAGCACTTCCCTTATCGGTCCAGCCTCCATTTTCAACATAAACAGGTAAGCTAATAGGGCGGACAGAGGCGATACCATGAATATCCTGTACACCTGTTGGTACTCCTGTTCACGAAAAGTGAAATTGTTGAACCTAACGCAGAGCTCAACCAGCTTCGTGAAATCGCACTGAGGGAGGGATAGAGACTCGTACCTGTCTCTCGTGACGATTCCGGACGGCTTACATTGCTTCTTCAATTAGGATATTAGTGAAGAAGGAGACATTGAAACTAAAGAGTTTCTTTTTTTTGACGTTTACTCCATGTAGTCTCTCTATTAGGTCTGACAAGTTTTTTTTTTCAGATGGGCACAACTGATGCTGCCTCTCATACTTGGCAGTGGACGCGCAACTATTTTTGCCTGTCTATGTGGGGCGCTGTCTATCCCGAAAGTGATAGATCGCATTGGGATGTTTGGTTTATGTGTATTTGGTGATCCTGTCCTAATTGGAGTCCTCGGGCTCTATTCTAGTAGATAGATGAGCTTCTTTCCACTCTCTGTGCGTTTAAGGATCTTCCTCACTTCCTTGTTGAAAGTTATTGCTTTTTGTAATGCTGTGCCAGCAATGACTTTCTCGTAGGTGTTTCGGTCGCTAAGTAAGTTAGTCATATTTTCACGTATTTTCTCTTAATCCCTCGTATTCCTGAGCACATTAATGTATCTACATGGGATTGGCCATGATGATTACTCTGGCGCAGTATGGAATACACAAATCAATCCCTGTATGACGTCCTCAAGTAGGTCGGATCCCCTCATGCCAACGGCAAATTTAAGGTCCAAAGAAAGGACCTGCCTCTCGGGGAGGGGAGGGAAGGGGGTTAAGCACGTGGTCAGAGAGGTTTTGGATAATGCTCTTTCAGCCCACTTTGTTCCAGTCCGTCCGATGGCATTTAATATTCATAAGTATGGGATTTGTTATAATCCTGAAGCGTGTTCAATTAATGTGACGAAGCCACTTCAGATATGTCCTGGTTATCCTGTATACTGTTTATATATATATATATATATACATATATATATATATATATATATATATATATATATATATATATATATATATATATATATATATATTCTATTGAAGTCCACATATGAGACAGCGTTATTAATTTTAACTTGTATTTTCTTAATATTTCTTAAAAGTTTTTAACGGGGTCTTCGAGGCGAGAAAAAACATCCGCAAATGACATTCTTTGTTCCTAGACGTCTTTCGACCATCTTAGGTCATCTTCAGGGAATGAACAGAAATGGGATTATTCAAAAATTGCTATTTTATATATGGTATTTCTACACGAACATAGGTATTAGAAAAATTGGCTTATTATGGCGCAAGAAAATTTTCAAGGGGAAACTAAGCGCTACAAGAAACATATAAAATTGGAAGGCTCAGATAGGCTGACTATTTGTCGCTCCGATCTAGTTCTCTGGAAAAGGGGGCAAACGAAAATGAAGTTTGAAAAGTTGCTTCTTCAGCCGGAAACCATACTCCCGACATCTCAGCGTCTCCGAGTTGACCGCCGTTAAAAGATGCAATTATCACGAATAGAACCGAAAATATATTAAACATAGGAATAACTGGAAAAGTATATAAACGCGCATAAATGACAAATGAAGATTATAGGGAGAAATAAGCCTGTCGAAACAAAGAGTGACCATAAAAAATAAATAAGCAATAACAATTTCTAAGGGGTGAACATTATCATGAATAAAACAGAAAATATATTAACTATAGGAATAACTAGAAAAGCTAATTATTAATTAGGTCGGTGGTTTTATCTTTAAGGTCATTTTTGAACATTTTTGTGATACAAGGGTCCACAAGATACACACCAGGGCTGAGGTTAAAATTACAATTAGAAGTAAGCTGTATAATCGCAGATTCCAAAAGATTTTGTGAAATGAAGTCTTTCGATCTGGCGATCACAGAACTCTCGGTCCAATTTATCCGATGAGAGTTTTCACTCAAATGAATAAATATTGCATTTGATGTTTTCCCAGTATTTATAGAATACTTATGCTGTTTAATACGTACGTCCAAATCTTTGCTAGATTGGCTGATATATATAGAGGAACAATCTAAACATGGAATATTGTACTCGTATATTATGTTGTTGCTTTCATTAGGGCTATTTTTTATTAACATTAAATTTAGTTTAGAATTAGAAAAAGACAATTATCTCCCATTCTTAATTTTTTTTTATACATAGAAAATCATTTCAATGTAAATCCAGTATTTATAGGAAACTAACAAATAACTTAACTTATGTCCATTTTCATTTAGGCCACCACCTTAAAATCAAAATATCTATTTTTCCTCTATGTTTTGACGTGCATTTGTAGATAGAGGGGGAGTAGGAAAAGGGGCAAAGAAAAAATAATAGCGTAGACGAGTTGCGAACAGCTTCCCGCGTCGCTGGACCACTGTTAGCCCTCTCCGAATCCACTCGGCTATCCTGAGTCTCAAAAAAAGACTCATTCAAACGAAGCTTTTAAGCCGCTCCCCTGCACTTCTCGTACGCTATACAACCCCCCTCCTACAAGCGGGGCGTATTTTGAAGAAATGAAGAGAGCCCGTTTAGAAATGTTATCCAAGGGCTAACGTCCCCCCTCCAGGGTCTGGGCACCATTGTAGATGGAGAGAGTAGAAAAAGGAGCAAAGAAAAAATAATAGCGTAGGCTAGTTGCGATCTGCTTCCCGCGTCGCTGGACCACTGTTAGACCGCGGCGAATCCACTCGACCATCCTGAGTCTCAAAAAAAGACTCATTCAAACGAAGTTTTTAAGCCGCTTGCCTGCACTTCTCATGCGCTATACATTACGCATTGTCAGTCCCCAGTATTTGGATAAAGAAATCGAATACATAAGAAAAATTGCTACAGATTTATGTTATCCTTCACATATACTTGATATTTACTATAATAAAGCCCACAAAAAGTTTTATAATGGAAGTACCAGTTAGAAAGAAACCCCCAGGAACATCTTCAGTTTACCTGATTCTAGTGGTTTTGAAACCATAAAATTATTGTTGAAATATCTTATTGTAAACCTTGTCTTTTCTATAATAATATACTAAAAGGAATGTTAATAAAAAATAGCTCTAATTAAAGCAACAGCATCATATATAAAATTCCATGTTCGGATTGTCATATTTTTAAGCTTTCATATTTTCATTACTTCATTAGTTTTGTGTCTCTTATTGATATTTTAGCTTCTCATCAAATTGCATCTAACTATATTTTTTTTTGGTTTTAAATGACAAAATACGCTCTTTAGCCTTTAAATACTGTTACAATTTTAGGCTCTTTAAAATATTTTCCGCCGTCGTTTCCAAATACGATTTGCCAATCTTGAAAAAACTATAAGTTCCCTGTTGGATTTCCTCAGTATTTCCATTGTATTTACTATTTAATTCGTCTCCAAATTAATATTCATGTTTAAAAGTTTTTTGTGTAAAAACTTTTATGTATATATTTAATTAGTCTGTATTTTGTACTTTTTAATTAGCATTGATGATAGGATTGGTGATAATCCTGAAACGTTTGCAATTTAATCCTGAAACGTTTGCAATTTACAACTATTTAATTTATCTTTGAATACATTAAGAGTTAAGAGGAACACGCTCTTTTAGCAATGATTGTAAGCAAATTAATGATTTTTGTAAATATAAAAACATTGTTTTTTTGTAAAACAATAGTGCAGGAATAATTTCAGTGAATTACCTATAGTGTTATTAGGATGAATCATGAAGTATTATTTGTTAACGAACATGGTTAATTTTCGAGAAGTTTCTTTAAATGTAAAAGTAAGTACAATAGGTAAGAGAGAGAGAAAAAAAGAAGAAAAACATTACAATTAAAATAGCTTCAAGTGCAGGAATAATTTCAGTGAATTACCTATAGTGTTATTAGGATGAATCATGAAGTATTATTTGTTAACGAACATGGTTAATTTTCGAGAAGTTTCTTTAAATGTAAAAGTAAGTACAATAGGTAAGAGAGAGAGAAAAAAAGAAGAAAAACATTACAATTAAAATAGCTTCAAGTGAGGTCTAGGCTGTGGCCAACCTTTTTTTCGCTCAAAGAATGATATTTTTAAGTACTGTTAGAAGATTACAAATTTATATTAAATAATTTTACTCAATTCAGAAAACATAAAAGGAAATAAAATTACGTTAAATATAGCCATTTCGATTTATATATTTTTTAGGTAAATAGCATCGCTGGCAAATCCATTTTTCTTGTTCCTCCAATTTTGTGTTAACGGTCTTGACTTTACATCTAATTAAGAAAGAGTATTTAAAATTGCAATCAAAATATAATTAGGAAAACAATAAAATGAAAAGGAATAAATGAATAAATAAACTGGAAAATATTTTATATGGTTAATTATTTATTGTGATTCTTACAATGGAAGTTGTGCAGACCTAAAAGATAGAATAAAAATAAGAATATATTTTAAATGATATAAGTCACTTATGTGTTTGTTGGCCTAGATAGCATATATATAAATATATATATATATAAATATATATATATATATATATATATATATATATATATATATATATATATATATATATATATATATATATATATAGGGAGAATAAAAGAAACCACAAGTGATGTAAGGTTCTCTATTACTGACCTTTCGCTTCTCTCGAGCTTCCTCAGTGTAACAAGAAACTAAGACAAAAAATGAACGGGACCGCCGTCTTATATACGCATAGTCCGAGCTCGTCGCTGATTCGTCGGTTTTCTGAAGAGTCCAGGTGGGTGTTAGAGCGTTCCATCGCCGTGAGGTTGTTCTGCTTCTTTTCGCGATAAAGGAGGCAACGGAAAGGGGAAAACACATGCTCAGCCACGTTCCGATGTATGTTGAAGAAGCCTGAATTGGCCTTCAATCATTTTTACGTAGCTATGAATGTCGCTTCCAATGCCTTCTTTCCCCTTCCGTTGGATGCATATGCGACTGCTTTTGCCTCCGTCCAGCTGATGCGGTGGTCGGCATCTCGCGGGTGTTAGGTGAGAGTGTTGCTGAACCGACATGCCCGAATGTCCTGCTTGTGCTCACTCACTCTGGTGTCTACGCCCCTGTATGTCTCACCAAACTAAGCCAGGGGGAAGTCGCTGCAGGGCACCCTGTATACGAAAGAGTTTGTATTGATTCCCATCTTAGTTTTGGGATGGCTGTTATCTCCGACTTTGACGCCAGCTTAAAAGGCGACTCTAGTAGAGGATACTAGCTTTCTTCCTATTGTGATAGAGAGAGGGCTAGTAGGAGATGAAATGGACTTTTTGTTAGGCATCTCTTCCCCTACTGCTGCAGCACGCTGGCCGATGTTAATGGCCTTGCACCTTACCCTCTTGATGAAAGCCACAGGGTACCTCAGCTTCTGGAAGGAGTCTTGGATGTGCATCTCCTCCTGTGAGAAGCACTCTTGGCTAAAAATCTTCCGTGCGCACAGAAAGAGCCCGCTGAAGATGCCCATTTTGGTCCGAGAATCGTTGGCTGACAGGTAGTGGACAAACTTAGCTTTGTTGGTTGGCATCCTGTAGACGAAGAATTTCAAACCTTCATCGGTCCTGTGTAATTTCACATCTAGAAAGGTAAGCGTGGCGTCGTCTCCCTCTACCCCCACGGTAAATTTGATGGTTTGGTGAAGGTCGTTGATTCTTCGGAGTAAATTTTCGTGGGTGAGGCGTCGTGGGACGATCACGATCGTGTCATCTACGTACCTGAGCTATTTGATGTATGACCCTAGCACTTCCCTTATCGGTCCAGCCTCCATTTTCAACATAAACAGGTAAGCTAATAGGGCGGACAGAGGCGATACCATGAATATCCTGTACACCTGTTGGTACTCCTGTTCACGAAAAGTGAAATTGTTGAACCTAACGCAGAGCTCAACCAGCTTCGTGAAATCGCACTGAGGGAGGGATAGAGACTCGTACCTGTCTCTCGTGACGATTCCGGACGGCTTACATTGCTTCTTCAATTAGGATATTAGTGAAGAAGGAGACATTGAAACTAAAGAGTTTCTTTTTTTTGACGTTTACTCCATGTAGTCTCTCTATTAGGTCTGACAAGTTTTTTTTTTCAGATGGGCACAACTGATGCTGCCTCTCATACTTGGCAGTGGACGCGCAACTATTTTTGCCTGTCTATGTGGGGCGCTGTCTATCCCGAAAGTGATAGATCGCATTGGGATGTTTGGTTTATGTGTATTTGGTGATCCTGTCCTAATTGGAGTCCTCGGGCTCTATTCTAGTAGATAGATGAGCTTCTTTCCACTCTCTGTGCGTTTAAGGATCTTCCTCACTTCCTTGTTGAAAGTTATTGCTTTTTGTAATGCTGTGCCAGCAATGACTTTCTCGTAGGTGTTTCGGTCGCTAAGTAAGTTAGTCATATTTTCACGTATTTTCTCTTAATCCCTCGTATTCCTGAGCACATTAATGTATCTACATGGGATTGGCCATGATGATTACTCTGGCGCAGTATGGAATACACAAATCAATCCCTGTATGACGTCCTCAAGTAGGTCGGATCCCCTCATGCCAACGGCAAATTTAAGGTCCAAAGAAAGGACCTGCCTCTCGGGGAGGGGAGGGAAGGGGGTTAAGCACGTGGTCAGAGAGGTTTTGGATAATGCTCTTTCAGCCCACTTTGTTCCAGTCCGTCCGATGGCATTTAATATTCATAAGTATGGGATTTGTTATAATCCTGAAGCGTGTTCAATTAATGTGACGAAGCCACTTCAGATATGTCCTGGTTATCCTGTATACTGTTTATATATATATATATATATATACATATATATATATATATATATATATATATATATATATATATATATATATATATATATATATATATATATATATTCTATTGAAGTCCACATATGAGACAGCGTTATTAATTTTAACTTGTATTTTCTTAATATTTCTTAAAAGTTTTTAACGGGGTCTTCGAGGCGAGAAAAAACATCCGCAAATGACATTCTTTGTTCCTAGACGTCTTTCGACCATCTTAGGTCATCTTCAGGGAATGAACAGAAATGGGATTATTCAAAAATTGCTATTTTATATATGGTATTTCTACACGAACATAGGTATTAGAAAAATTGGCTTATTATGGCGCAAGAAAATTTTCAAGGGGAAACTAAGCGCTACAAGAAACATATAAAATTGGAAGGCTCAGATAGGCTGACTATTTGTCGCTCCGATCTAGTTCTCTGGAAAAGGGGGCAAACGAAAATGAAGTTTGAAAAGTTGCTTCTTCAGCCGGAAACCATACTCCCGACATCTCAGCGTCTCCGAGTTGACCGCCGTTAAAAGATGCAATTATCACGAATAGAACCGAAAATATATTAAACATAGGAATAACTGGAAAAGTATATAAACGCGCATAAATGACAAATGAAGATTATAGGGAGAAATAAGCCTGTCGAAACAAAGAGTGACCATAAAAAATAAATAAGCAATAACAATTTCTAAGGGGTGAACATTATCATGAATAAAACAGAAAATATATTAACTATAGGAATAACTAGAAAAGCTAATTATTAATTAGGTCGGTGGTTTTATCTTTAAGGTCATTTTTGAACATTTTTGTGATACAAGGGTCCACAAGATACACACCAGGGCTGAGGTTAAAATTACAATTAGAAGTAAGCTGTATAATCGCAGATTCCAAAAGATTTTGTGAAATGAAGTCTTTCGATCTGGCGATCACAGAACTCTCGGTCCAATTTATCCGATGAGAGTTTTCACTCAAATGAATAAATATTGCATTTGATGTTTTCCCAGTATTTATAGAATACTTATGCTGTTTAATACGTACGTCCAAATCTTTGCTAGATTGGCTGATATATATAGAGGAACAATCTAAACATGGAATATTGTACTCGTATATTATGTTGTTGCTTTCATTAGGGCTATTTTTTATTAACATTAAATTTAGTTTAGAATTAGAAAAAGACAATTATCTCCCATTCTTAATTTTTTTTTATACATAGAAAATCATTTCAATGTAAATCCAGTATTTATAGGAAACTAACAAATAACTTAACTTATGTCCATTTTCATTTAGGCCACCACCTTAAAATCAAAATATCTATTTTTCCTCTATGTTTTGACGTGCATTTGTAGATAGAGGGGGAGTAGGAAAAGGGGCAAAGAAAAAATAATAGCGTAGACGAGTTGCGAACAGCTTCCCGCGTCGCTGGACCACTGTTAGCCCTCTCCGAATCCACTCGGCTATCCTGAGTCTCAAAAAAAGACTCATTCAAACGAAGCTTTTAAGCCGCTCCCCTGCACTTCTCGTACGCTATACAACCCCCCTCCTACAAGCGGGGCGTATTTTGAAGAAATGAAGAGAGCCCGTTTAGAAATGTTATCCAAGGGCTAACGTCCCCCCTCCAGGGTCTGGGCACCATTGTAGATGGAGAGAGTAGAAAAAGGAGCAAAGAAAAAATAATAGCGTAGGCTAGTTGCGATCTGCTTCCCGCGTCGCTGGACCACTGTTAGACCGCGGCGAATCCACTCGACCATCCTGAGTCTCAAAAAAAGACTCATTCAAACGAAGTTTTTAAGCCGCTTGCCTGCACTTCTCGTGCGCTATACATTACGCATTGTCAGTCCCCAGTATTTGGATAAAGAAATCGAATACATAAGAAAAATTGCTACAGATTTATGTTATCCTTCACATATACTTGATATTTACTATAATAAAGCCCACAAAAAGTTTTATAATGGAAGTACCAGTTAGAAAGAAACCCCCAGGAACATCTTCAGTTTACCTGATTCTAGTGGTTTTGAAACCATAAAATTATTGTTGAAATATCTTATTGTAAACCTTGTCTTTTCTATAATAATATACTAAAAGGAATGTTAATAAAAAATAGCTCTAATTAAAGCAACAGCATCATATATAAAATTCCATGTTCGGATTGTCATATTTTTAAGCTTTCATATTTTCATTACTTCATTAGTTTTGAGTCTCTTATTGATATTTTAGCTTCTCATCAAATTGCATCTAACTATATTTTTTTTTGGTTTTAAATGACAAAATACGCTCTTTAGCCTTTAAATACTGTTACAATTTTAGGCTCTTTAAAATATTTTCCGCCGTCGTTTCCAAATACGATTTGCCAATCTTGAAAAAACTATAAGTTCCCTGTTGGATTTCCTCAGTATTTCCATTGTATTTACTATTTAATTCGTCTCCAAATTAATATTCATGTTTAAAAGTTTTTTGTGTAAAAACTTTTATGTATATATTTAATTAGTCTGTATTTTGTACTTTTTAATTAGCATTGATGATAGGATTGGTGATAATCCTGAAACGTTTGCAATAAATGTTAAGAAGCGTCTTCGGCTCTCTCCTGGTTATCTTCTTTATACTTCGCCTGAAGTTTGTGGTCATCTATGCGTTCGCCGCTTATATATATATATATATATATATATATATATATATATATATATATATATATATATATATATATATATATATATATATATATATATATATATATATATATATATATATATATATATATATATATATATATATATGAAAAACTCACAAAGTATCACGTGAGGGCAGCAAATGAATGCAATGTCCCGCAGGAAAAATGAAAACGTGTTTCCAAGTACTTCCGAACTTTATTAAGGATAACTAGTTATCCTTGATAAGGAACTTAATAAAGTTCGCAAGTACTTGGAAACACCATTTCATTTTTCCTGCGGGACATTGCATTCATATATTTTATATATATATATATATATATATATATATATATATATATATATATATATATATATATATATATATATATATATATATATATATATATATACAATAGTGTGCAAATTAGTTCGGACAGTACCATTTTCTTTTACCATTTCATAATATGTCTTAATTTTTGGCAACACTAATGAAGTTTTTTGGAGTTTTCCCTTTGCAGAATAGTGTACTGACAACATCTGACAACTATTTTATTCTGCTCTAGCCACACTAAGCCCGACAGTGCTACATCAGAGCTTGTCGTGAAGGATTATTGCTAGGAACATGATCCGTGGTCTACTTGGCTCTGACAAAATAATCACCTTCCAATCATTATTAGGCTATAAATTTATTATGGGTATCACACTCAAGAAGCGTGCAAGTATTATAGCTCTTAGAAAACATGCTGTTTTTTTAGCATCAGACTGATTTCTGACGATATGAAGTTAGCAAAGTCAACTGTTGGCGACATTGTCAAAAGAGTTGAAGACACTGGTGAATATTCAACTCTGCGACAAGGAAAATGTGGAAGAAAACGAAAGACAACACTTCACGATGACACGGCTCTCATCAGAAATAGTGTGAAGGATCCCAAGAGAACCAGTAAAGACCTCCAGATAGATCTGTCTCTAGCTGGTGTAAATGTTTCGTTTTCAACAGTCCAGCGAAGGGTCATTGAATTTGCCACATTTGGTAGAAAACCGGTACGTAAACAGTTATTGACTTCTTCTTTGAAGAAAAAACGTCTTCGCTGTCACGCAAGTATGCTGGATGGAAGGCAGCTGACTGGAAGTGAGTTATGTTTTCAGATGAATCGCATTTTGAAGTACACGGGCATAGGTCAGTACTAGTAAGACGAAACAAAGATGAATCACTTCAGCCAGGACACATTCAACAGGCGCCAAATACCCACCTAAGAAGATGTTTTGGGGTTGTTTTAGAGATAAAGGCCTAGGGCGGATTTTACTATCGAGGGAATGATGAACAGCGTTAAATACAAGCAATCCGGCAGACTCACTTGCTTCCCGCGATGCAGATAGACCCTCCTTCTGGAGGCAGTGTTTTACAGCAGGATCTGGCTCCGTGACATACTTCCCAAATAATGCGCACATTTTTCGAAAAAAGTCGACTCACCGTTATATATTGACCTTGAAATTCTCCTGACCTAAACCTCTTCGTCAATCTATGGGTTATAATTAAACGTAAAATACAGAAAACCGACTGATCGACGATGCAAAGGATGATTTGTGCTGCTATCAATGCCTGATACCATAAAGAAGAACTAGCAGAAATGGGTTAAAATTTGGTTGAGTCTATGCCAGAGCGAGCGAAACAGGTTCTAAAAGCATAGGGCGGTTATATTTCATATTAAATGTACCATTTATCTTATCATTGACGTATTCTCTTCAAATATAAACAACAATGATCAAATAGTTGTATTATTTCACCACTCTCCAACTAATTTGTACACTACTATATATCATCATCACTAACTATAATTTAAGAAGGGGATTGTTTTGAGTATTTGAATAATAATTTCATCTTAGTTTAGTTATGACTTATGTTTTTGTTATCAAAGTTATTTCTAATAATTCTTTTATAATATAAAAAAACAAAATGGTGAAGTTCACAAATTAATATAAGTCTCTATACTTTGTGAATTTTTTAAAACCCAAAGAATTATAAATGGTGAAGTACAGAAATTTAGTTTAGAGTTCCTTTTTTATAATTATTATAATTGGCGAAGTTCAGAAAATTCATAAAAATTTAACCATGGTCGCTTTTTTAAGATTTTAAATTTTCATCTTAGTAGCGAAGCCATTGCCTGGTATATATATATATATATATATATATATATATATATATATATATATATATATATATATATATATATATATATATATATATTACTTCTCACTCTGCTTAAGTTCAATTTACATTCAGATACAAGTACTTTGAATGATATATTGATTTAAATTATCTTGAGTAATACAGAAATCATATACATGTACTTTATTTTATTTTTTTTTTTAGTACTGCAGATTAATAACAATCAGGCAGTGCTACAGAAGATTATAACACATATACTCCCTTTATGTATCTTTATTATTTTGTCATATTATTAGATTAGTACTAATAGTAAATATTAGTAAAGGTTATTATTGTTAGCGGCAACTTATCTCTCGCATCGCGACCATTTCTTCTGTTGTTCAGTTCGTAAAATATTCTTGTGAATAAAAACTTAAAACTCACCTGTACATTTAATTTCAGTAGCAATTTCCTTGTATTAAGCAGATATGGCATCCCGACCGTAGTGCATAGGATGACAAGGATCATATATAGCACATTGCTCTTAAACTAAATTGATCAGGAAGTCTTGCATCATTGTGTTCACTCCTTGGCGAACTAACCGTGACTGATGAAAAACTAGGACCGCGCGATCACTGACTGATATTTGCCATGATTTACCATGAATTGATTCGATTCGAATCGTCTGGTGTAAACGGTTCAATATCAATTAGCGTGGCTAATCAACATGAATCATGAATTGGGATGACTCTCGATGAATTGATTCGATTCGATTCGCTTTGTGTTAACGCAGCCTAATAGCTTTGCTTAACAGTCTTCCAGGATTCACGATGGCAGAGTCGACTAGGTTAGACGTGAACTGGTTTCAACGACACGAGAAATGTGTTCACAACTCGCCGCACGCTCCGTTCGCTGTTAATTTACTTTTATCTCTTCTCCACACACCCCACTCTCAACAATAGTGCCCAAACTCAGTATCAGGTGGAGCCCTATGCTTTGGATTGAGTTTCCAAGCAGCGATTGGCTTTATTTCATAAGGTCCGATTTAAGGAATGGGGTTGTGTAGCGTGGCGAGATTGCAAGCTTGTAGGTTATAAGCTCTGTCTGATGGAGTCTTCCACGATGTGCCGAGGTCGCATGTACACTAGTCCTGACATGGCAGAAAAAAGGAACTGGGCTACAAAACTTAAAAGGCATTTTATATGCACATGTCGCTAACATCTGAAAACCGGGAACATAATCAACCAACATGAACTTGATGCTGAAGAAAAATGGCATCAAAGATAATATGTATTTGCCAGATAACCCACCATCATACGCTATTCTTGGAATCAACTTTGCCGAAAAGGTCACTTTCTTTAAAATAATAAACCTCAAGGAGAGTACATCGAACAAAAGACCAAAAAAAATGATTCAGACGAACAACCTGTTGTAAGGAAAGAGAGAGTATGGAGCACTTTTTATTTTAGTGCACACAATACATCCATTCTAATACAAGAATTTTAGCACTAAAAAAACAAATAAGGGAAACAGAGGAGAAATAATATATCTTTAATGTAACAATAGAGATGTTAAAGAAACAAAAAACTACTAGCCAAGCTTTGGGAAGAGAGAAAGAAATTCCAAACAAACGCACAATAGGGACAAAGAACGGTTTAAGGTCGTGCCGTTGCAAAGGCAAAACTTCCCAAGTTCTATCTGATATAATTTGGTTATTGAAGATAAATTGTTGCGTATATTATCGGGGTAAATGACCGAGAAAGAAATCAGTGCAGATATCTGAGGACGGCTTTGAACAGGGTTGGCAAAAACCCAATAAAACCAGGGTTTTATTCTGTTTTTTTTTCAAATCTTGTTTTTTTTTTTTTTAAAACAAAGGTAAATATGTAGATTGGCGGCTCGAACGATGGGACGTTAACTATTTCGTTCGTGTTCCAATATGTTTCACGTTTTTGGAGTAAATTTAAGGGGACGGCTCGTGTGGGGGTAAACACAATGGGGGACCACCCTACGATGATCCTTAGTTTTAATCAATTGGGGGGGGCCTGGGGGCACAGTCCCCCAGTATAGCATTTTTCGTTCGGTTAGTTTCGGGCATTCTTATAAAAAAAATGGCGTTGGGTATATTTCAAATAGGACTCCACCATGCATGAATATTCAGGCAGGGGTGAACGAAATATAAACACAAAAATCCACTTTTTTGGCCGAGCCGCCAATCTACCAATATGTTTACTAAAACAAATGTTACAAGCATTAGTTGGTGAATTTCTGAAATATGGAGGAGAAAGGATAAAAGTCACTGATAACCTTATTTAATGATATGCTGGTAAATGGATAGGTGCCTGAGACTTGACAGAAAAGTAGGATTAATTTGGGTAATTGTGTAGACGATGGCCGGATGCGATTATTTTGAGCGTCAGCTTGTTGTTGGGTAAGGCTCGCTGCGGGGATAACACTGCGATGACCCTGAGTTTCAATCCTTTGGGGGGGGGGGGGTCTGGGAGGCACAGCCCCCCAGTATAAAACAAAAATCGCCATAAAACTCAGGGCCATCGCAGTGTTATCCCCGCAAAGAGCCGTACCCAACAACAAGCCGACGCTCAAGATAATCACATCCGGCCATCATCTACACAATTACCTTAATTTGTTGCCTAAAAGTGGTAAAGACAAAAAACTGGTGGATAGCTACAGGTCAGTAGTCATAAAGAGTGTGATAACATAACATAATTTCACGGATGACAAAAGCCACAAGGGCCTATCAAAGGTCATCCGCATCTGTCAAATCCCACCCACATAATGCATCCATAGGATTTTGTCAGATCATGCATCTACAATATACAATTTAACTATATATAGGAATGTTCAACCATGCATCTACAATATATAATTTAAAGCCTCCATAGGAGTGTCAAAAAAAAAATCAAAGTCCCCCAAAATATACAATAAAAAGAAACTGCATCCACAGGAATGAGTCAAGAAACATATCCACATACCAAAAAGTAAGAAATTAACCCTCCATCCCCATATAATCATCCAATCTGCGCTTGAAAACATTCAAGTTTGGGCTGTCTACAGTCTCATGTGGCAAACTATTCCAATAATCCACCACTCTGTTAGTGAAAAAATGTTTTCTAACATCCATTCTGCACTTCTGTTTTTTAATCTTTATAAGTGGTGGCCTCTAGTTCTATTACTACCTTCTAACTCAAATAACTTGCTGAAATCCAATTTATCCATCCCAGAAAAGATTTTAAAAAGCTCAATCATATCTCCCCTCACACACCTTCTTTCTTTTGTGTGTTGACTGGAACAGGAGCTGCCAAGTGTAGGCCATGAATGGTCTTTTGCAGTCTCCTTCTTTTCTTATGTTCTTATGTTAAATGAAAACATATTTAATACCCTCAGTCTATCTTCATATTCAAGGTGCTTCAGGGATGGTATTATTTTTGTTGCCCTCCTTTGTACTGACTCTAATAAGTTTATATCATGTCTAAAATGTGGTGACCATGCCTGTATACAGTACTCTAAATGTGGCCTGACATAGGAGTTGTATAGTTTAAGGATGACCTCCTTACTCTTGTAGCTAACATTTCTTTTAATGTAACCTAGCACCCTATTTGCTCTATTTTTTGCCTCAATACACTGCTTTGAAAATTTCAGTGACCTATCTACTACTACTCCTAAGTCATAACATAACATAACAACATAACATAATTACACGGATGACAAAAGCCACAAGGGCCTATCAAAGGTCATCCGCCTCCGTCAAAACCCACCCACAAAAAGCACCATCACCAGGGGAAGACAAAATCAAAGTCCCCCACAATATAATATAACGGATGACAAAAGCCACAAGGGCTCATCATAGGTCATCCGAGTCAAGCGGCCTCTTTTTCAAGGCACCCAAACTCCCAGGAAAACTACATCCAGAGGATTGCATCCAGAAACAAGGGTATCACCAATCAAGGCTTGTCAAGAACTAAATCATGCAGCTATAGATATATACAAACAATATTAATATATACAAAACTTAGGAACCATCACAACCTTCCCTTCCCATAAACTCATCCAACCTACTCTTAAATACATTTAGATTTGGACTACCTACTACCCTCTGCGGCAATTTGTTCCAGAAGTCTACCACTCTATTGGTGAAAAAATACTTTCTTAAATCCAACCTACACCCTTGCTTTTTAATTTTCAAGTGGTGACCTCTAGTCCGATTTCCATCATCTAACTCAAAAAACTTGCTAACATCCAATTTATCTATCCCGGAAAAAATTTTAAACAGCTCAATCATATCCCCTCTCACACACCTCCTTTCGAACGAGAACATATTTAATACCCTCAGTCTATCTTCATATTCAAGGTGCCTCAGGGAAGGAATAATCTTTGTTGCCCTCCGTTGCACTGACTCAAGAAGGTTAATATCGTGTCTAAAATGTGGGGACCATGCCTGTATACAGTACTCTAGATGTGGCCTAACATAAGAGTTATAGAGTTTAAGAATAACCTCCTTACTTTTGTAACTGACATTTCTCTTAATAAAACCCAGCACTCTATTTGCCCTATTTCATCTTCAACTGAATTAAGCCAATACCCATCCATCTCATAGCTAAATTCCCTATTATCTCTTCCCATGTTAATAACTTTGCATTTATTAAGGTTAAAAGTCATCTGCCACTTCTGAGCCCAAGCTAAAAACTTATTCAAGTCACCCTGCACTTTAAAGCTACCCTCAACCTCTTTGACTACAGCTGCCAATTTAGTGTCATCAGCAAAAATTGACACTTTGCTATTTACACCTTGCCCAAGATCATTTACATAGATTATAAATAATAAAGGGCCTAAAAGTGATCCCTGAGGTACGCCACTAATAACATTCCTCCACTCTGACCTCACTCCATTCAGTACAACTCTCTGTTTCCTATTTTTCAGCCATTCAGTTATCCAATTTAAAACGTTCCCACATATCCCATGCAGCTTTAATTTATGAACTAGTCTTCTATGTGGAACCTTATCAAAAGCTTTGCCGAAATCTAAGTAGATCACATCAACTTTCTCACCCCTATCTAATTCTTTAGTTACATAATCCATAAAATCCAGTAAATTAGTTAAACACGATCTACCTTTTCTAAAACCATGCTGAGCATCATTAATTAACCTGCTACTCTCTAGATGATCAGAGATTCCCTTCTTAACCATCTTCTCAAGAATTTTACAGACTATAGAAGTTAAGCTTACCGGTCTAAAGTTATTTGGATCCTCTTTGCTTCCCTTTTTAAAAATTGGCACTACATTTGCAAATTTCCAATCATTCGGTATTTCTCCAGACTCTAGTGATCTAATAAATATCTTCTCAAGAGCTACTGCAATACTTTCTACACCTTCTTTGAGTATCCTAGAATGAATGTTGTCAGGGCCAGATGCCTTACTAGTATTTAACTGCATTATAAGCCCTTTAATTTCTTCTCTGTCTATATTAATAGAATTTATCACTACTTCCCTTGACCTAGAATTATCATCAATTAATCTAACTGGTTTCTCTTCTGTGAATACGGAAGCAAAATGATCATTAAGGACCTCTACTATTTCCTCATCAGATTCTTTCAAAACCCCTTCATATTTAATAGGCCCTATTTTATCACTGTTAGATTTATTATTGATTCTATAATAGCTAAAGAATTTTTTAGGATCTTTATTATTATTTTTAGCTAAATTAATTTCTGCTGTCCTTTTGGTCTTCTTAATAATCTTTTATAGTTCATTTCTGGTTGACCTATAATGGTTTAAACTACTCTCACTTGTAATCTCTGGTATGCCCTTTTTTTCTCTGAAACTTTATTAGCTATTTCTTGATTCCACCATAATGGTTTCCTACATTTCTTGCTAATAGACTTCATCGGGATACACTGTTCCTGAACCATGTTTAATATAGTCTTAAAAATATCCCACATCTCATAAGTATTCTTTCCATGGAATTCTATATCCCACCTAATATGATTTAGCATGCTGCGTAATTTATCGTAATCTCCCCTATAAAAATGTGGAATTTCTGTGGAGTTTGTCGTTGTTCTACCCTTAACTATTTGCAAATTAAACCAGACCATCTGATGATCACTGTTTCCCAATGATTCCCCTACACTCAATCCTTGAACTAAGTGATCATCATTTGAAAGAATTAGATCTAATATATTGGCACCCCTTGTTGGCTTATTAACAAATTGGGTCAAAAAGTTATCCTCAAAACACTCCATAAACTTACAACTTGCTCTATCTCTTCTTATCATATTTTGCCAGTCTACAGAAGTTAAATTAAAGTCACCCAGAATAACTGTATCTTCTTTGCATCCTTTACTTATTTTCCTAATCATTAACTCATCGATGCAATCAGTCTGTCCGGGTGGTCTATAAAAAGCTCCCAAGTGTATTTTCCTATTTTTACCAACCCTAATATCTATCCATAATGATTCGCCTTCTCCTTGCTTTATAGAGTTATTTAGATTTGAAGAAATGCTATTTCTAATATAAATAATCAACCCACCACCAGTCCTATCTCTCCTTTGACTAATGTACATAGTGTAACCCTCTAGTTCAAATTCACTCACATTATCATTAAATATATTTTCATTAACCCATGGTTCAACTATACATATTATATCTATATCTTCATGAATGATATAACTAAATAATTCATCCCTCTTATTTCTAAGACTACGAGCATTTGTGTAAAGACAACTCAGCCCACCTATCCCTGAAGCACCTGAGGGCCTATCTCCTCTGCATCTCCTTTCTCTCCTTCCCCGACCCTGTACTCTTGTATTTCCCTGACCACTATCACTACTCAAGTAATTTAACCCTAAAGCACTTCCATTAGCCTGCCTACCTTCTACAAATCTGTGTTTGCTTCCTATCTCTGCCTCACTTTGAGCCATAAAATTTCCCTGATATTTCGGGGGTTTTCAAATTTCACTTGAAAAAGCCTAAAAAAACCTGGGAATAAAACCTATTTTTTTAGGGCTGGGTTTTTTTGATTTGCCCACCCTGGCTATCATGGGTACCCACAATTCTCGATCAGTGATCTGTTCTTACTATAATATAATTATGAAACTAATTAATTATTATTATAAAAATTGCAATAGCTATTCTTTTTTCTATGTTATTCTAGTGCTTGTAGCATTTGTTTTTTGAAAAAACCCAAGATTTGAAAAAAATAAAAATAAAACCTGGATTTGTGTTTCTTTTCAAAATTACTTTTTTTCTCAAGAAATGAATGCTACTTATCGTTATTTTATTCAAAATTCATATTTGTTTATAATTTCAACAAATATGTATCAAATTAAGGTTATTTCTCTGATACTGAGTCATAATGATTCCTCTCTCCTCTACAGGTTATGGCTATCATGGGTACCCACAATTCTCAACCTACATAGTTCTTTGAGGTCCTTGTCCAAATTAGGCCACTAAAAGTAACCTCTAGCTAATTCTTTCATGTGAGAAGCACCCACATGATTAGCAGGTTGTTAATGCAATAGAGCATTCCTTAATTTAGGAGGAATAACTACTCTACTGCCTCACAAGACTGTACCTGACTGAATGGATAACTCATCCCTCCTCTGAACATAAGGAGCAAGGCCAGGATCTCCCATAGTTGAGGCTGGCTACCCAATCTCACAGAACTTGTGTACTTTAGAAAGAATAGGATCTGCATGTGTGCAATCCCTGACAGCGACACTAGTGACTGGTAAAAAGTCTAGAAAATTCACCAGCATAGTCCAGTCAGCTGGAACTGGAGTATTGTCAGTTATGTTAATACTAGGAAGAGGTAGATGGCTTAAAGCATCGGCTGTACCTAATAAGGTTCCAGAACAATGAATAAGAGTGAAATTATAAGCCTGCAGAAGAGCCCAACGTTGTATTCTACCAGAAGCCATAGGAGGGATACATTTAGAACAAGAAAATAAACCAAGAAGAGGTTTATGATCTGTCACCAATGTAAAATTGTGCTGACCCCACAAATAGAAATGGAATTTCCTTAGAGCAAAAACTATTGCCAAAGCTTCCTTTTCCAACTGAGAATAATTACATTATGTAGCTGATAGAGTATGAGAAACAAAGTGAACAGGCCGCTCTATACCATCTATCAGGTGGCATATAACAGCTCTGATTCCATAAGCACTGCTGTCTGCAACCACTACAATAGGTTTCTGTGGGTCAAAATGCACTAGCACTTCAGAAGATAGTAGAAGCTGCTTGGAAGTAACAAAAGCAGTTGTTTGTGCTTTTCCTCAAGACCAAGGTACACCAGCTGTTAAGAGGCTCTAGGATAGAAGCTGCCTTAGGAATGAACCTCCTATAAAAGTTAAGCAAATCTAAGTACGACTTTAGCTGAGTCACATTAGTAGGAATAGGGACATCTGCAATAGCTTGAACTTTGTCAGAAGTGGGGTGAATACCCTGAGCATCAATACGATAACCCAGATAAGACACAGTAGGAACACCAATAGCACACTTCTTCAAACAAAGCTTCAATCCAGCAGTTTCTAGTATCTTTAGTACAGATTAAGTCTCTGATCATGCTCATGTTTAGATGAACCACATATGAGCACATCATCCAAGTAGCAAATAACACCTGTAAGATCCCTTAATAAATCTTCCATTGCTCGTTGAAAAATACCAGGTGCGGGGAAAACTCCAAAAGACAACCTATAATATTTAAATAACCCACAATGTGTGTTAATCACTGTATAATTCGGCATATGTCTGAGGCATATCTAGTTTAGTAAATAGCTTACCACCTGAGAGACTACTAAACAGATCCTTGATCTTAGAAATGGGGTAGGTATCCAGCCTAACAGCTCTATTTACTGTAAGCTGATAATCTCCACAAATCCTGACTGATCCATTTGCCTTCAATACGGGTACCACTGGAACAGCCCAGGCAGAATGCGGTATTGGGGAAATTATACCTTCTTCTACCAATCTATCCAATTCTCTTTCTACTTTAGCTCTTAGTGTATAGTGAACTGTCCTGGCTTTACAGAATTCAGGAGGAATATTTGGATCTATCTCAATAGGGAACGTTTTACCTTTAAGGCAACCCAGACCAGGAGAAAATAAATCTGGGAATTCTTTTACTAGATCAGCTTCAGTATATGATACACTATTTATATCTGAGAGCTTCCAATTATTTAGATGAAGGGAATTAATTAAATCTCTTCCTAAAAGACGGGCCTGATCCTTCAACAACAACAATAGTTGCTTGACAAGAATTAGTAGAATCAAGTCCAGCACAGACAGAAATTTTACCTGCTATTTTGAGGGGAACACCACCATAAGTCTTAAGCTTTATAGAAGAAGGATGAAGAACAGGTCTATTACTTTCAATAGGCCATAGATTAGAGAAAGTGTCCTCAGAAATAAGGGAACATGCAGCACCTGTATCTAATTCCATAGTTACAAAGACATTATTTAGAAATAATATAACATTAAGAGGTTTACCTTTAGTAGGAGTAACATTAAAGAGATAGTCATAGCTATCTTTAGTCTTTAGCCTTGTCCAGTTTATGGACACAATCATTCCCTTTAAATTTTGGTTTGGTCCTACCAAAATTTACGCTTTGCACATTTTTGCACATATGTTTAATATGCCCCTTCTGATTACAAGCAAAGCAAGTAGCATCCTTGAATGGGCACTCTCGTTTCCAGTGTAATTTAGCAAAACCAGAACAAGGTGTCTTAGGTTTTAAAGTAGCATCTGCCACCCCAGCTTTAGGCTGAGTAGGGTTATGCTTGAAGATAGGGCTCTGTTTATGCAGTTTGTTTATAGCTGAGTGTCCCATAGCTTGTGCATCTCCAAAAGCTGCTTTTTTAGCACTAGCTATTTCTATAGCTCTACTAAAAGTTAAGTCTGATTCTGCCAGCAAAATGTGCTGTGTAGACTCATTAGATAGGCCCATCACAAATCTGTCTCTTAACATATGGTTACCAAACTCAGATGTGTGAGCTAGTGCTTTAATTCCAGCAACAAAATTACCAATAGTTTCACCAGATTTTTGATTCCTAGAATAAAACTTAAATTTTTCATATATTAGAATTGCCTTGAGTTTGTAATGTTCCTTCAGAACTTTAATAATATCAGGATATTTACAAGTCCCTGGTTCCTTTGGTGATAACAGACCCTTAGCTAAGGCAAAAACCTTAGGTCCAGCCAATATAAGAAAGGCTGATACCTTCTTCTCCTCTGGGATAGAGTTAGCTAGAAAATAGAGTTCAACTATACTAATATAGGTCTCAAAATCTTTGACTCCAACATCAAAACTATCGAGAGATCCTATAAGAGACATTGTATTGCAAAAAATAGAAATCTACACACAGAAAATAGGAATAGGGGACAATTTAACCCACTGATTATAGGCAAAACACAAATCCTCAATCCTCGTCACCAATATAGTATATCAATTATCAGTTAGGTTATAACTATTATTTAGAATACTCACTGAGGATGATGTGGCACATCAGATCTGGTAGTAATTGATACAATAAGTTACTAGTAGGGGTTAGTAAATAGAATAATGTAATATGTAATTTAGGCTATGATAGGAAACAGTAGGCTAGAGTTGTGTCTATAGCTTTTTCTTAAGTAGGTCATTATCTTGATAGAGTGGGTGACAGGCGTGGACTGACTGGTTATTTCTATAGGACCTTAAGATGCCACCTAGTATTAAAGTATCCACAACAAGACTAGTAAACCGCAATAATAGATCACATCATTACAATAATGATATTTGGAGAACAAAGAGATGAAGGATGGATCCTAGGAATCAACATCCTTGAAGTGATAAATGAATATAGATACTTGGGTGTGACAGTCTGTAACCAAAAGGATATATTTGAGAAGCATAAGAGACAAAATGAAGTAAATATGCTTAAAATGACTGGTATGCTGAGGAACATGGCAACTAAGCAAGCAAATAAGTATAAAATGATAAGGGAACTCTGGAAAGGGATAGCAGTTCCAAGAAGCCTATATGAGTATGAAGTCTGCAAAGTGACAAAGACAGAATTGGAGAGAATGATCCAAAACAAAGTGGCAAGAATTGCACTAGGGGCCAATCCCTATGTAGCAGTAGAGGCACTGAAAGGAGAAATGGGCTGGAGTAGGTATGAGGAGAGGGTGGCAAGGCTGAAAGCAAACTATAAGTTGAGACTGCAAGGGATGGGATTAGAGACGTGAGCAGGCTATGTGTATGCTGCCTATGATAGGACTGAGTGGTGCAAAGAGGTAATGAGAGTGGTTACAAAATATGAATTAGAAGCAATCGATATAGAGGACAGAGCAAAAGGAAAGCTGAAACAAAAAATATTAGACTCAGGAGAAAGGCTTTGGAGAAGAGGAATAAATGGAAAGAGAAGTCTGAATGTATACAGAGGCAAAAAGGAGCCTTGCATTGAGAATATGTATGATGGGAGTTTTGCAAGCCAGCTACTATTCAAGGCATGGACTGGATCCTTGGAGGTGAAGGGAAGGACATATAGATGGAATAGAGGAGAAGACATGCGAATGGTGCCTATTGGGGCAGAGAGAATCTATAGAACATTTCATTGTGGAATGTGTGGGCCACAGTCTCGAGAGGGAGAAATTGAAAGAAGAATTGGTGATAGAGCTGGGAAGAGAGAAGTGGGAGGAGGTGGAGAGAAGGGAGGATTATGGTGCTAGGATTTGAGTGTGGAAAAAAGATATAGATAAGACAATAAGAATAGTAAGAGCAACAAATAAATTTTTGCAGTGTGTGTGGAAAAAGAGAAATGAACAAGGCTAATAATTTATTTATCTTCTCCACAGAAAAATAAATGCCATATCCTGATACAAAGGGTGGCTCAACAACCTGAACCTGTATGGTCTGAGTGTGGAAAAAAAATATAGATGACAAGAGAATAGAAATAGTAAGAGCAACAAAGAAATTTTTGCAGTGTGTGTAAAAGAAAAATGAATAAGGCTAATTGATTACTCTCCTCCACAGACAATAAATACCATATCCCGATACAAAGTGTGGCTTAACACCTGAACCTGAATCTGTAGACAGCTGAGAAAGAGAAGACATGAAAGTGACAAAACTGAAAATGAGTATCAGAGTGTATGGACAAAGTGTGTACTATAGCAGAAAGTGGCAAAGTGCATGATTAGGGATGCAAAAGGAAAGTGATCCAGGCCCTAAAAGAAAAAGGGTTGCAAGGTGGCCGTGAATGGTACAGATTCATGAGAGGAGAAGGAATGAGCAGCACTGAAAGTGTAGAGAGTCTGAAAGTAAATGGCGTCTATATAAATGAGAAGGAAGATATGAAAAAGGCCATAAAAGAGTTCTGGGAGAAAATTGGATGAGTTGGTGAAGTGTTTGATGTGAGAAAGGAGAGTATAACCTTGGAAAGGAAGGATGCAGAGGAACTAAATGAAAGAATCAGTACAGAAGAAGTTGCAAAGTGTGTGAGAAGACAGAAAAACTGTAAGGCTGCTGGACCAGATGAAAGTAAACATAAAAATCAGCAGCGTGCCCAAAAAAGTGTATCTTTTTTGCATGTATGTTTTGTTCACCCGCACATGCATATTCATGCCCGTTTGGTTAAATGAAAACTTTAAAAAAGACATTAGAACATTATTCAATAAACAATTATGATTATAGGGCTGTGCCCTCCAGACCCATCCCCCTAATTTATTGAAACTCAGGATCATCATAGGGGGTCCCCGCAACAGTGATACCCCCCTCCCCCACCCGAGCAGTCCCCTTGAATTTACTCCCAAGAGGTGAAACATATTGGAACAGGGATGAAATATTTTGTGTCCTGTCATTCGCGCCGCCGATCTTAATGTTTACCAAAGGAAATACCCTATGAAATGTACAAAATGGAGGTTATGTGGTGATTGAGAAAATGACAGAGTTATTTAATAAAGTGTGGGATGAAGAGAGAGTACCTAAGAGGTGGAACCAATGGAGAGTGACACTGCTACATAAAGGTGGGTATAAGAGTAAGAATGAACTAATAAATTATAGACCAATTGCTATCCTAATCACACTAGGGACAATTTTCACAGGAGTACTGAATGAAAGACTTTGTAGATGGATTGAGAGAGAGCTAGAGTACTGGGTGAGGAACAAAATGGGTTTCGTGCAGATAGGAGAGCAGCAGACAATATGTTTGTGGTAAATGAAATAATGGAAAGAAAGAAGAATGAAGGAAGTAAATTATACCTATGTTTCCTAGATATTATAACATATAGAAAAAGCATATGACAGGGTTGACAGAAAAATATTATGTAAAGTCCTAGAAAGGAGCGACCTCAGCGATAAATTAATTAATATTATTAGAAGAGCAATTTATAGACTAGGAGACCTAGAAACCAAGTGGGTCAAAAGCGAGAAAGGAGTCAGGCAAGGATGTATACTATCTCCAACCCTATTTCGCTTATACACAGAAGAATTAGCTGGGAGAGTTTGATGAATGAATGCTGGAGTGAGGGTTGGGGATGACAAGATATGCATAGTACTGTATGTGTTTCAAAACTTTTTTTCAAAGGTTTTCCAACTGATTTAGGATCCTTTTTGCATGCTGAATTAAAAAAATATCATTCATTTTCTTTGGTCAGGTCTGGTTTCTAAGATACAATAAATTTTTATTACAGCATATTTTTCCCAAATGGCACTATCATCCAAGCGTATGTGGGCTTTGTTTTTGCCACAGGTGGTCATGGGTTACCTTAAATAACTAGTTATTCTTTCTCTTTTCAGGTCTAGTTGTGCAGTATGATGGATCGGAAGTGTAAGAACCATCCTAACAAATTTTGTTTCATCTTCGGACATGTGGTTCTTCCAGACTGTCAAGCGAAAATCACAGATTTTGGGAAGAAGGCTTATTACGCTTATTTTGGAGTCAAACTAGGGGACCAGGATAAGGCATTTGCTCCCCATATCTGCTGCAAAGCATGTGTGGAGAACTTACGGGATTGGAGGAATAGGAAAAGAAAGAGTATGCCATTTGGTGTCCCAATGGTGTGGAGGGAAGGGAAAGATCACGTTACTGACTGCTACTTCTGCATGACAAATTTAAAAGGCATCAATCGCAAGAACAAGCACCATGTTCAATACCCTGATGTTCCTTCTGCCATAAAGCCAATCCCCAATGGACCAGATGTTCCTGTTCCAGATGTCATCATGAAATCTAGTTCTGATTCTAAATCTACTGACATGACTGATACAGGTGAGTGTGGTGCATACGAACTAGAAGAGGATGACTGGACACGAGACCTGAACCTATCTAAGGAATCTGCCCAGCTCTGGGTTCTCTTCGAGAGAAACATCTACTTGCCCCAGGAACAACGTTCTATTGGTATCGGGAATATAAGAGCGAATTCAGAAAATTCTTTATGTTCGATGAAGCATCTTCACTGATCTACTGTAACAATATTGCTGAACTGATGAAATTAATGGGTATGAAGTATGTTGCCATGGAATGGAGACTTTTTATTGACTCATCTAACAGAAGTCTCAAGACAGTTCTTCTGAATAACGGAAATAAGGTTTCATTAATCCCTGTTGGACACTCGGCTGAAATGAAAGAATCCCACAACACCATGGAACGTCTGTTGTCTGCTCTCAATTACCAGGAACATAAATGGTTGATTTGTGGAGATCTTAAAGTTGTTGGACTCATCCTAGGACTTTAAGGTGGGTACACAAAGTATCCATGCTTTTTGTGCTTGTGGGATAGTCGGGCTGATGACCAGCATTATGTCAGACAAGAGTGGCCATCAAGACAAGGATTAGAACCCAGGTCTCAATGTTCTGTCCCACCCTCTGGTTGAATCGAGTAAGGTGTTACTTACACCCCTACACATCAAACTCGGCCTAATGAAGAAATTTGTAATAGCACTGGACAGGGAAGGTGGAGGATTTGCCTTCCTAACATAACATAACATAATTTTACGGATGACAAAAGCCACAAGGGCCTATCAAAGGTCATCCACATCCGTCAAAACCCACCTACAAAAAAGCACCATCATCAGGGGAAGACAAAATCAAAGTCCCCCACAATATAATATAACAGATGACAAAAGCCACAAGGGCTCATCATAGGTCATCCGAGTCAAACAGCCTCTTTTTTAAGGCACCCAAACTCCTAGGAAAACTACATCCAGAGGATTGCATCCAGAAACAAGGGTATCACCAATCAAGGCTTGTCAGGAACTAAATCATGCAGCTATAGATATATAAAAACAATTTTAATATATAGTGGTACCTCTACTTACAAAATTAATTCATTCTGGAAATCGTTTTGTAATGTGAAAATTTCGTAAGTAGAAACGCTTTTTACCCTATACATGCCCTAATTGGTTCCAAGCCCCTTAAAAATTGGACATAATTTTTTTATAAATTACAAAAATGCATCAAAACCTGTAACAAATACATGTTAGAATTAAATTACTGCACAATAAACATAAAAATGAGAGTTGTACATAATGTAAAGAATAAAGTTTTTTTCTTCTTTTTTACTTTAATGGTTGTCTTATTTAACTGCTATCGTTGTCACCTTTCGCCTTCTTCGGTTCAGGTTCACTCTCAGCAGTGGTTTTTGCCGGACGTTTTGTAAAGATCCTATCAAAGGTCGTTTGCTTTTGTCGGCTTTTAACAATCTTTCAAAAATGTTCAAGGCAAACATCATCATAGTGAGCGATAGCTCGATTAGTGAACACTTTTTCTGGGTGATTCTTTTCAACAAAGTCCGAAACTTCATAGATTTTTTGTAAAATGTCTTTTATTCAGGCTATCGGAATAATGGCTGCCTCCTCTTCGTCTTTAATGAACTCCTGCACTGCCGTGTGTTGCATCGCCTCCAATTCCCTCAGCTCCTCCATCGAAAGCTCCTCGTGCTGCTCCTGAATCAACTCATCGATGTCCTCGTCATTCACCTCAAACCCCATGCACTTTCCCAGCGAAACAATTTCGTCAACTTCGGGTCCAACTTTACCCTCCAACTCCACCTCAAACCCCTAAAAATCTTGTGGGGCAACAGCATCGGGCCACAGCTTTCTCCAAGCCGCATTAAGGGTACGCCTGGTCACCTCCTGCCAAGCCATGATGATTATCTTGAGGCAAACAACAATGTCGAAGTGCTGCTTCCAAAACTCACAAAGGGTAAGCTGGGTGTTTTCAGGGATGTCTAAACACCTCTTGAACAAGTGTTTCGTGTAGAGTTTCTTGAAGTTTGAAATGACTTGTTGGTCCATGGGCTGGAGGATAGAGGTGGTGTTAGGTGGGAGGTACAGCACCTTAATAAATGAGAACTCCTGCAGGATATCATCTTCGAGGCCGGGCGGGTGGGCAGGTGCATTATCGAGAATGAGGAGGCACTTGATGGGGAGATTGTTCTCCTCTAGGTACCTCTTAACAGCAGGGCCAAAAACCAAATTGACCCACTCAACAAAAAATTGTCTGGTAACCCAGGCCTTGGCATTGGCCCTCCATAGCACCTGAAGTTTTTCTTTTAATATCTTGTGGGCCTTAAATGCTCTGGGATTTTCAGAGTGTTACACCAGCAGGGGCTTGATTTTACAATCCCCACTGGCATTGGCACAAAGGGCAAGTGTAAGGCAGTCCTTCATGGGCTTGTGGCCTGGCATTTTTTTCTGTTCTACTGTGATGAAGGTACAGAGAGGCATCTTTTTCCAAAAAAGGCCAGTCTCATCACAATTTAAAACTTGCTGTGTAACGTAGCCTTCATCGATCACCAATTGTTAAAATTTTCGCACAAATTCGTCGGGTGCTTTCTGGTGGGCGCTAGATGCCCCGCCATGCTGATCAACAGAGTGAATTCCAGTCCTCCTTTTGAACTTCTCGAACCACCCACGCGATGCCTTAAACTCCTGGTGTAGATCTTGCGCCGAAGTTCCCTCGCCTGCATCCATCTTTACGAGGTCATTAAAGATGGCGGTCGCCTTTTTGCAAATTATGGTCTCGAGCTATCTCTTTCTCCTTTATCCACACGAGTAAAAACCTCTCCATCTCATTGTTCACTGCCGACCTCCTCTTCGAAATGACAGAGAGGCCTTTGGAAGGAGTCGTAGCTTTTAGGGCTTCCTTTTGTTTTAATATCATGCCTATCGTTGATGGATTACGGTTATATTCTTTGGCGAGATCAACCAAACGCATGCCTTTTTCGTACTTTTCTATTATCTCTTGCTTTTTTTGTATGGACAAAACAACTCTCTTCTTCTTCTTCTCACCACTTTTCTCCTTCACTTTCTTGGGGCCCATAGGGAATAAAAGTTAATACACACACGTAAAGTTGCAATAAACACTAACAAAAGCTGACGAAAAACTGTTCGAACACTTCATGATTTACTGAATTTCGCTAGCGTGAGACAGGCTTCAGTGATCCTCGTGGGCCGACGGGAAAACGAAGGGGATTCTGGGTATACGCACATACACACAGAGGTCCATCCTAGCCAATGGGATGCCAGGAAGATGCTGGGCAATAGCTAATGGCAGAGCAGCTCAGTCGCGCCACTTTCACACCAAGATACAGGAGGCTACAAGAATGTTTATGTTCGGTGGACTCTGGGGCAGCGCGTATTTTGAAATTTTCGCCTTTCGTATCCTGAAATTTCTTTCGTAACAAGAGGCAATATTTTTCCGAAGAAGTGTTTCGTAACCTGAAAATTTCGTATGTAGAGCCTTTCGTAAGTAGAAGTACCACTGTATACAAAACTTAGGAACCATCACAACCTTCCATCCCCATAAACTCATCCAACCTACTCTTAAATACATTTAAATTTGGACTACCTACTACCCTCCGCGGTAATTTGTTCCAGAAGTCTACCACTCTATTGGTGAAAAAATATTTCTTAAATCCAACCTACACCCTTGCTTTTTAATTTTCAAGTGGTGACCTCTAGTCTGATTTCCATCATCTAACTCAAAAAACTTGCTAACATCCAAGAAAAAAAGAGCTCAATCATATCCCCTCTCACACACCTCCTTTCGAACGAGAACATATTTAATACCCTCAGTCTATCTATATATTCAAGGTGCCTCAGGGAAGGAATAATCTTTGTTGCCCTCCGTTGCACTGACTCAAGAAGGTTAATATCGTGTCTAAAATGTGGGGACCATGCCTGTATACAGTACTCTAGATGTGGCCTAACATAAGAGTTATAGAGTTTAAGAATAACCACCTTACTTTTGTAACTGACATTTCTCTTAATGAAACCCAGCACTCTATTTGCCCTATTTCTTGCTTTAATACACTGCTTAGAAAATCTTAATGACTTATCTATTACTACTCCTAGATTTTTCTCATCCTCTACTGAGCTCAGCCAATGCCCATCCATTTCATAGTTAAATTCTCTATTATCTTTTCCCATGTTAATAACTTTGCACTTATCAAGGTTATTTAAATCCCCCTGCACTTTAAAATTATCATCAATATCTTTAACTACAGCTGCTAATTTGATATCATCCGCAAAAATTGACACTTCATTATTAACTGCCTCCCCAAGATCGTTTATATAGATGACAAATAATAATGGACCGAGAACTGATCCCTGAGAAACCCCACTGATAACATCCCTCCACTCTGACTTTACACCATTTAGCACTACCCTTTGCTTCCTGTCTTTCAGCCACTCAGCTATCCAATTTGAAACACCCCCACATATCCCAATCATTTTTAATTTATGAACTAGTCTTCTATGTGGTACCTTATCAAATGCTTTACTAAAATCTAAGTAAATTATATCTACATTCTCTCTCCCTTATCTACTTGATCTGTTACAAACTCCAGAAAGTCTAGTAAATTAGTCAAACATGATCTACCTGATCTAAACCCATGCTGAGCATCGCTGATTAACCCCTCCCTCTCTAGATGTTGGCAAATCCCTTTTTTAACTATTTTATCAAGAATTTTACAGACTACAGGAGTTAGGCTAACTGGTCTAAAGTTATTCGGATCCTCTTTACTACCCTTCTTGAAAATGGGGACTACATTCGCTCTCTTCCAATCATCAGGTATTTCTCCATATTCCAGTGACCTAGTATACAACTTCTCCAGAGCTATTGAGATACTTTCTACCCCTTCTTTAAGTATCCTAGAATGAATATTATCAGGGCCGGAGGCCTTGCTAGTATCTAACTCACCTATTAGTCCTTTTATTGTCCTCCAATCCTCACTAATGGTAGTAAAGACCTCTTTTCCTGATCCATGAGTACTATACATAAGACTATTTAGTTTCTCCTTTGTAAATACTGATGCAAAATGACCATTTAGTACCTCATCAGTTTCTCTCACAACCCCTTCATATTTGATAGGCCTTATTTTAACTCTGCCAGACTTATTATTAATTTTATAGTAACTAAAGAACTTTCTAGGATCTTTGTTGCTATCCTGAGTTAATTTAATTTCTGACACCCTTTTGTTCTTTTTTATAATCTTATTTAACTCATTCCTAGCCATTCTATAATCACTCAAATTTTGAATATTATTTTGTACCTGTAATTTTTGATATGCCCTTTTCTTCTCTGAAATTTTTCTAGCTATCTCCTGATTCCACCATAATGGTTTCCTACATTTGTTCCTAATGGCCTTCATCGGGATACATTGTTCTTGGACTACATTTATTATATGCTTGAGAGTATCCCACATACCATAAGCATTTTTACCTCTGAATTCTACATCCTAGTCTACAAAATTTAGCAAGCTTCGGAGTTTTATATAATCTCCCTTATGAAAATTTGGAACTTTTACAGCATTCTCGGTTATTTTACCCTTCTCAATTCCCAAGTTAAAATGAACTATCTGATGGTCACTATTTCCCAATGCTTCCCCAACAGTCAATTCTTGAACTAAATGATCACTGTTAGAAAGTACTAAATCTAATATATTGTTCTCCCTTGTTGGCTCATTAACAAATTGATTCAAAAAATTATCCTCAAAGCATTCTATGAACCTGCCACTTGTTCTATCCCTACCTATCATATTTTCCCAGTCCACAGAGTTTAAGTTGAAGTCCCCAATAATAACTGCATATGTTTCACATCCCTTACTTATTTTCCTTATCATTAGTTCATCCATATGATCAGTCTGCCCAGGTGGCCTGTAAAAAGCTCCCAAATGCACCATTCTATTTTTACTGAACCTAATATCTATCCAAAGTGACTCAACTCCATCCTGCTTTATTGAAGTATTTAAACTTGAAACAATGTTGTTTTTTATATAGATAATTATTCCTCCACCACTCCAACCCGTCCTTTGACTAAGGTTCCCTATTATAGCCCTGTAAATCAAATTCACCACAAGTTCAAACAAATCAGCATGGAGAAGCTTAAGGCAGGTATATTTGATGGTCCTCAGATAAGAGAACTCATAAAAGACTAGTTTTGATGATTCATTAAATCATCCCGAACTCTCTGCCTGGCTGTCCCTTAAGTTAGTCATTGCAAACTTACTTGGTAACCACAGAAGTCCTCATTACCAGAAGATGGTTGATGACTTAATGGAGAATTTCCGCAAACTTGGTGCGCACGTATGTCAGTGAAAATGCACTTTCTTCAGTCCCATCTGGACTATTTTCTAGAAAATTGCGGAGACTTCAGTGAAGAACAGGGTGAGAACTTTCACCAAGACATCCATGTCATGGAGGAATGCTATCAAGGCCAATGGGATGTGAACTTTCTGGCTGACTACTGTTGGTGCCTTAAGAGGGATGTGGTGTCTGCTCGGCACAATCGGAGGTCACTGAAGAGACTATTCATCCATGAGTAGCTTATTTTGTGCATTGTACTATTCATGCTATCTATTAAAAATATTCTGTAAACCTTCTGTGAGTAAATCAGTCCAATATTTGCTATTATGTGTTTCATCCACAACAAATATTTGGAAATATAGGAGTTTTTGGTATGTGCTCATATTTCCAAAACCTGACCTGATTGGGTAAAATGAGCATGATTTTCAGATTCAGTGCAAAAAACAACTTAAATCAGGTATTATATATTTGACCTTGAAAACAACGCAGACCAGTGTTATGAGTGAAATTGCTGAGGAACTCCAGAGTATACTAGATGTCATTGGTGTATACAGAGGGGATTTTGGAGTGAAGTTTAGCAATTAAAAGAGCAAAGTAATGATTGTGAATAGGGCAGAGGATGAGAGGAACAGGACATGGAGACTGGGAGTGAATGTGGTGACACAGACATGCGTACAAATATCTAGGGGTGTGGCTAACCCCGAAGGGATGTGATGAGATGAAGAACGAAAAGATTATTGTGACTAACCAGTGGGTCGGCTGACTGGGAAGTGCAGCAAGATTGAGAACGAGTATGTATGATGTGATAAGAGAAGTATGGAAGAGCGTAGCTGTGCTGAGAATTATCTATGGTATGGATGTGGTTGTATGGAAGGAGAGTGAGATAGAAAAGTTGGAAGGGGGACAAAACCGGGTGGCTAGAATGGCACTAAATGCACCAAGGTTTGCAGCGACAGCAGCTCTGAGAGATGATATGGGATGGAGCACATTTAGAGAAAGAGTTGTGAAAGCGACCCTTAGGTACAAAATAAGACTGGAATGAATGGATGGTGCAAAACTGGCAAGGAAAGTATATCTGGGGAATGAAAGATACAGTAGTAAATGGGGGGAAGAAGTGTAAGAAAGTGGTGTATATGAATGGTATGGTAGGTAGAGAAAATGTGCATGAATGGAGAATGATGAGCAGGAATAGAGAAGGGTTAGAGTGGGATGCAAGAAAGTGGAAGAATGAAATGGAACAAAAGCACACCCTGGAATGGTACAAGGAGAAGGAATCCCCAGAGTACATGAGGTGGTATGATGGAAGCCTGGGTGGTGACCTACTCTTCTGAGCGAGGGCCCATTGTATGGATGTGAATGCAAGAAACTATAGATGGTCTGCAACTCAAAGCAAGGTATATCAGATGTGTGAATTAAGTGAGGATGAGACTGTGGAACATGTAGCACTGGAATGTGAGAAGTATGATAGAGACAGAATGGAGATGATGCGTGTTATCCTGACTGAATGTGGCTGTGAAATACATGAAGTGATTGAAAAAAAACTGGAAAGGAATGGATGACCCTGCTACTAGGACTATGCAATGAGACAACAGATGAGATGATTAGGGCTGTTAAAGAATTCCTGGAAAAAGTGTGGCATGAAAGAAGCAAAGTGGATTAACTTTGTTCAGTTTTCTGTTTATTCTCTCTCTTGTTTTTCCATCTACAGGAGCTGTCGATACAAAGGCCAACTCTGGGGTAACCAACCGAGGGTACCTGTAAGAGCAAGAGTAGTCGGTAGGCTACAGGAAAATAGCTATACTCCAGTAGTTTTGTTAGTGAAAGAAGGCTATATGGTATCAGATGAGGCAGGGCCGTCGCTAAGCCACTGCACCCCTTCCATTTGCAGGGGGCCTCCACGGTTGAGAGGCCCCATGTTAAGATCAAAGTATGCAGATGAGTCATCTTTTTACTTTGGTTAAGATGTTGAAGAAGAATTAAACTATGAAAATTTCAAGTAATAAAATCATAATACATTTACCTGCAAAAGTTCTTGTAAAAATATTACATTCTACCACAACCCTACTTACCTAAATTGAAAAAGATTTGATGTTTTGTTAACCTTTAAACAGCAGAATGAATCTGCTTGACATTGCCATCAATGAATTTAACCTTGCTACATTTTTAGGCGAAATATTAACCCATCTGCTGCTCAAGGGTCTTTTTGAGGCCACCTGAGGGCCTTTTGTGGCCTTTTACCTTTTTACAACTAAGAGTTAAGACTCATTTTACTACTTGTCTTATTTTACTACTTCTTCGATTGGACATGTTCACAATGCTCTGGCATCATCATCCCTCAAAGCTTACCAATAGGCTTGGTAGAGTCATGAGGTGTTCCACAGTTGCTCCTGACCCCTAATCTCTAACTCACCCTCTTTAGTGATTAATTAAGTCTGTGGTGACAGGTTTTGTCTTGTTGGTTTGCATTTTCACTTCTGGCAATTGGAGGAGAGACCAGATTGTTATGATTTCCATCAGGGCCATCAGTAGTGGTCTATTGTTGCTGTGTGGCCTGTCAGTGTTATTAACCAGCTGCTTATTTTAGGTTGTGAAATGATTAATGGTTGTTAGCTGGTTTTGCCCTTCATTGTTGTGGGTTAGCTGTCTTCCATCATTCTGTCCATTTTGTTGAGAAGAGGTTAGTCAAAAAATACTCATTTATTTATATTTAACTACAGGATAATAAGAGAGTTGTGGAAAGGGATAAGAGTTCCAAGAAGTTTGTATGGTTATGAAATCTGTAAGGTGACAAAGGTGAAAGTAGAGAAAATGGAATAAAATCCAAAATAAAATGGCAAGAATGGCACTAGGAGCCAATTCCTATGTAATAGTGTAAACCTTAATGGGTGAAATGAGGTGGAGTAGGTATAAAGAGTGAGTTTCAAAGATGAAAGCAAGTTATAAACTGAGGCTGCACGAAATGAGACTGGAGCCATGGGTAGGCTATGTATATGCTGCCAATAATTCATTACATTGACATAGGGGGGTGAAACAAATAGATAGGAAGTATGAATTAGGAGTAATATATGAGGAGCAGGGAGCAAAGAGAAAGCTGAAAAGAATATTACAGAATTGGCAAAGGGTCTAGAGAAGGGGAGTAAATGATAAAAGAAGCTTGAATATCTATAGGTGCAAAAGAGAGAATGATCTTAAGAGAGTGGGTGCATAGGAGTGGTATGAGAAGTTGATTGAAAAGTATTGTGACAGGTGTGCTTCCCAGAATGGATGTCTTGTACAATTGGGCTGTTGGGCTGAATGAATATGTAAGGTGGATGTGAGATGAGTTTTATGTTAAGAAAGAAATGTAAGCAATGGATGGGTAGGGACGGTTTGGACCCCAGTCACTATCGCCCGATTTCTCTTACGAACTGCCTCAGTAAGTTGTTCGAGAAGATGTCCAAGTTTGCTTCACTTGGTTTTTGGAGTCCAACTCACTCCTCTCTCCATTTCAGTGTGGTTTTTGCAGCAGTCGTAGTACTCTTGACTACCTCATTCATTTGGAAGACTCCGTTTTACGGGCCTTTTCCTCCAGGCATCAGGTGTTAGCGGTGTTCTTTGACATTCAGAAGGCCGGGAGATATGGTGTTTTATGTCAGTTATATGATTGGGGTATGAGGGGCTTTTTACCAGTTTTTATTCAAGAATTTTTATCGTCCCGTAATTTTAAGGTCCGTATTGGAGATGCTTTCTCAGGCTTGCGGATTCAAGAGGAAGGTGTTCCCCAAGGATGTGTTTTGAGTGTGACATGTTTCACCATTGCAATTAATAGTCTGGTGTCTACTCTTCCGGAGGGGGTTTAGGCTTCCCTCTTCGTGGATGACTTGGTATTGTTTTGTTCATCTCCCTGCTTGCCTTGTGCTGCCCGTCGATTACAGCTGGCAATTGATGCCATGTCGGGTCGTGCTGTCTCAAATGGTTTCCATTTTTCGGCCACCAAAACGAAGGCCATGCATTTTTATCGGTGTTGTGGTGTCCTTGGTCCCCCTCCCCTCTTCTTGGATGGCATGGCGATTGAATATGTCCCTGTTTTTAAGTTCTTGGGTTTAACGCTTGGTAGCAAGCTCACTTGGGTACCTCATTTGCGTTGCTTGAGGGCGTCCTGTTCGAAGGCTATGGATTTGCTTAGGGTTTTATCCCACACCACTTGTGGTGGTGATAGGCGCACCTTGTGGTTGCTTTATTTGGCACTGGTCCATTCCTGGTGTAGCGTGCCAAAGGCAACACTACCTCCCACGGTCCAACCTTCTCCTAGAATTGCTTGAAAACGCTGAGGAAGAATCAACACGATTTGATATACAGTCCTTTATTTACACACACACACATATATATATATATATATATATATATATATATATATATATATATATATATATATATATATATATATATATATATATATATATATATATATATATATATATATATATATATATATATATATATATATATATATATATATATATATATATATATATATATATATATATATATATATATATATATATATATATATATATATATATGTGGTACCACGTGAGCTAACTCCTCCTTTTGTTCGTCTCTTCTTTTGTATTTGTAAATATTTTTGAACGGTAGTATTTGCAAGATAGGATTGTTTGTTTTGTATATGTATATTTGTAAATATTTTGATTGGTAGTATTCGCAAGATAAGATTGTTATATATATATATATATATATATATATATATATATATATATATATATATATATATATATATATATATATATATATATATAACAATCTTATCTTGCGAATACTACCAATCAAAATATTTACAAATATACATATACAAAACAAACAATCCTATCTTGCAAATACTACCGTTCAAAAATATTTACAAATACAAAAGAAGAGACGAACAAAAGGAGGAGTTAGCTCACGTGGTACCACAATTTGCCGCCCCCCTGGGGGAAAATCTTGCCGGCAGTCACTCTTGTGACCAAAATTGGGTGCATGCATCTTAGGGGCCTGGTGCCTCCGAGCTCATTTACCACACGATCCGGTCATGTCTTTAGGCTATTAAAGCCCGCAATGAACTTCTATTAAAAGACATAACAAATTTGATTTAAATTTCTTCAAAATTTTGTTATTTGAGCCACTCTTACAAAAGGAAGGCAATGTTTATCTATTTGTTTACTTGAGTGCTCTTTCAGAAAAATATTTAACATTTAGTAGCTGAGAAAGAGAAAAAAATATTTTAATACATGAAATCAAATACATATATTAAAAAGAAAATAAAACAAAAAAAAAAACATTTCCATTCATACACACATTCTTACAGAGGAAGGGAGAGGGTATTGGGAAATGGGTGGGATAATGGCCCTTCACACACCAGCTGGAATACGGTTGCCACATGTATTCTTCAGCATCTCCTTCAGCCTTGAAGATACTTGACCCTGTTCATTTGCTTGGGGCCCATCTTAGTAGTGGAGCCTTTTGCACCTCGCCTATCCTTAGCTTCTTTGTTGAAGGTGGTGTGCTTCCCTTGCCATACCACCGGCTGCAGGTGTGCCTGCAATCCCTGTTTCGTGTTCAGCAATACCTTCATCCCCATTCCATGAGTGCCCTTTTGCCCCATCCTCTTCAGCATCTTTTGATCGGCGGCCATCTCTACCCCAGCCTCTGGGGCTCCAGGTTGGGGACCATCTCTCCTCCCTGGGTGTTCCCGGGGTGTTGGCCCTCCCATTCCCACCGGCTCCGTGTTGGGGCGTCCGCCCTTCTGAGGTCTGTACTGCTTTTTGGCATTTTGAGAAAGGGTCTACTGACCCTTGTCTATTAAAGTGCCTATTTCTTGAACATGCATGTTCTCATGCTCACCAGCGTCCCATCTATACTGACGGCTCAAAGTCAGACCTCTTGTAGCATCCATTTTTACCGCAGAGTTGCTGGCTATTCTTTTGGCTTTTAGTTTGATTTTATCCCTTGAATCTTCAGATTTGATTGTTTTTAGCGATTTCTGGCCTCCGTTAGAGGCAGTTCATTCTTTTACATCCACACACCCTTTGGTTTTACAGATTTGCTCCTGGCTGGTCAGAAATGCCTCCCGTTACAGGGTGGCATTCTGTTGGGGTCCCGGGCAATGAGGCGGATGATCGGCTGGCCTGCTCAGCCACCCTTGAGGTGGCAGCTGCAGCCCCTGTGCCCTTTAGGGATTCCTACCCCGTAATCAGGGCATATGTCTTTTGTTTGTGGCAGAGAATGGGATTCATTCCCCTCTTCTAAGCTGTCACCTTATTAAACGCTCTTCATTCCTGGCCCTCTAGCTCTCAGTGACTCCGGTCTCGGGAGGTTGCGAATTGGGCACACGCGACTCACCCATGGCTATTTAGTTTAGGGTGGAGGCCGAGTTGCCCCTGGTTGTCCCTTTTACGGTGCCAGCTGTCAGTGGCTCACATTTAGTAGTTTGTCCCCGCCTTGCTTCTCTACGAAATTCTTGCTTCCCTACCCTTTCTGTTGTCGCCTTCCCTGCTCGACTTTGCTTTATTTTATCAGAGGACTCCCTTTGGTTGTCCTGCCTCCTTACATTTCTATCACAAAGTGGCGTTTTATCCCTTTTATAAATTCTTTCTGTTTTTGTGTTTAGGTTTATTGTTTTATCTTTTATCCTGTGCCCTCCCCAGCGGCTGGTGCATGTCATTTGTTTATTGCCCCGCTGCCTTTGTTTTTAGAATGTGTGCTCTATGCCCGTAATTTAAGTGTGCGTCTCTGTGTGTTGTACTGTTTTTTCTAATCCTTTGCTTTTCCCCATTTTTATTGAGTGTCTCCAACGCCTCTTCTGACTTTTTGGGGGGTGACCCCGTTTTTTAACAGGGCTACCATTAGGAATCCATTAGGATTGGGCAGCTGCCACCTGGTTTTTTCTCTTAAACTTAAACTTAAGCAATGGATGAACTGTATTTGAGTAGGGATGGGGCAGATGTGTTGTTGAAAGAGTCTGACTGTGTTATTAGGTCTTTATGGGAAGGAAACTAAGTAATGATAGTGGTCAAGGAAATATAAGAGGACAAAATTATACCAAAGGTAGTCAGGGTGAGTTAGAGAAAGGCGAGAGATATGGAGGTGATAGAGGTGAAGGGTTGAGGCTAAAAGAGGTGCTTCAGGGGTAGGAGGGTTGAGTTGTCTCTATACCAATGCTTGTCTTAGAAATAAGAAAGATGAGTTATTTAGTTATGTTATTGATGAAGATATATGCATAGTATGTGTAACAGAATCATGGGTTAGTGAAATTAAATTTAATGACAATGTAGGTGAATTTGATCTATAGGGTTATGGTGTTTACATTAGTCAATGGAGAGGTAGAACTGGTGGTGAGATAATTATTTAGGTGCTTATCCAATATGTGATCGTCCCGCTTTTTTTAACTATCCTTTTATCATAAGGGGGTGATAATGATTTATAAGTTTATTAGCAACAAATGCATGTTAAGACTAAAACATTAGAACACAATAAATTCCATCCTTCTATCTTGAGCATCAGCTGTTAGTCCTTCATTTTCATCAGCAGAGAAACTTATTTCACTTGAGGGCATTGGAACATTAGCCTGCTTACTTGTCTGCTTATATTCAGCAACCTTTCTTCTTTCACCTTCTTGTCACTTCTGCTTTTTGACTTGTCTGTTTTCCTCAGGTTGATCTGGCAAGCCAATTTGATATGGTTCTATAGAACCAAACTTTTGTCCCTGACCTTTAATGAAAGCAAGTTTCTTCACAGGGATCTTCTTCTCCCTAAGGCATATACAATTAATGTGACTTTCATTTTTGCAACCAGGGCAGCCAAATTCACAGCTATGAACAATTTTACACTTGCAACTGAGGATGTCAAAAAGCTTGTCAAGTTTTGCAATGAAATGAAAGCCTCTTTCACATGTAGCTGTTCTCTCCTAAGAGATATGTTTTTGACCAGCTCCCAGTTCTCTTGGATCTTTTTTAAGATTGTGACTCGTGAATTTACAACAGGGGCTACAAAAGAACCGTTCGCTCCTTCCCACTTTTAAAGCATTTTAAGCTAAATGTCCATAGAAAAACTAGACTGGCTGCTGGGTAGTTTCTTGTATCCTCACTACTTTGTTCTCTGAGCAATAGTCCATATTTGAGAACGTCACGCAGAGTTGGTAGTTCATAGGGCAGGAACACTCTATCATTTCCAATTAAGTTGCTCATATGTGTATGTCTCCAGTCTTGTCTTAATTTTAAAAACCATTGTTAGTCAATTTCCAATGGTTATGATGGTAGCATTGACAGCTAAGTATTCTTCAGCACACTATCCTATGAAATAAGAAAAAAGCAGTGGATAAGATATAATTATAAATATAATTGTCATTTAATTCCTCAAACAGTCAAAAAAGTTACAACTTTCAAGTAGCTAATTTGAAGCAGAACTAAATTATATTAAAATAATAGAAAATATCTTTAGAATTCATAAGTCATCCTGCAGCTTTTTAGCACCCCTCATTTTTTGAATTTGAAAGTTGAAAAAAATTGATGCACCCTAGTGAGAGATAGTTTCAGAATGACATCAGCACTTTTTTTTCTTACACTCCTCCCAATAAACCCTATGAACTATATTCCTAGCACTTAAGCACTGTTTTCTAAATTGGAGGTCTGAACTTACAAGGACACCAAAATCTCTTGTGCATTCGGACCTTTTTAAAATTACACCATAATTTTAGGTTGAAAACTCATATGGAAACTTCTCTGATCTGTTCTTTTATAATTGTTTTGAGTGTATATAACTTTTTGATGTAGTGATCTTTGGGGGTTACGAAGTACTTTGCCTTTATTAACCCTTCATTGCCCAAAATAAGGAAATACACTGGGTAGGTAGATGGAGATAGATTTAGGTATCTTTATAGTTTTCTGGTTTGTGTGGTGTTCTGATGTGGTCTGTGTAGGGTGAGAGGTCTTGTGCATTTTGACACTAGTGTTGGGCCTACCAAAAAACCAGCAAATGAAATATTTGGAAGAAGTCTTACCACTAATCAACACTCATTTTGAGGCCTTTTATTTTTCCTTGGGGACCTAGAGTTAAATGTGGAATCAACCACCGATTAATTGATAATCAGTCTTTTGGCCGATTAATCAGCCGATTAATTACTTGTCCCTTTCCTATTCAATTTGAACCATTTCATCAATGCCAAGTGAATAATCACATAGCTTTGACACAGTAATACAATACCACCAATTTAACTTGTTAGTTGTTAAGTGTCTGGCTGCTATTAGGGCTTTTTGCCTTTTTTACTTTATTAAATGAAATCAAGTTACATTTTTGATCTTTGAAATGAATGTAATTATGTAACTAACAACAACTAGCATCTATAAAGTACAAAAAAGTTTAAACAATAACTAGCAACTAAGAAAATTTTGAAATGAATGTAATTATGTAACTAATCATCAGTATTTAAAGTTGAACACTCACAATTTGTAATTTAGAAACATTAGTGTTTCACCCTTTTCAGGACACAGCCTATTCCTCATAGGTTCATGCATATTACCACCTGTACTAAAGAGCCTTTTACTCTCCACGGATGAAGGTGGTGCACTTAAATATTTTAAAACCAGTTTGCTCAACAGCAGTAAGGTCTCCTGTATCTTTTACCACCACTGAAATGGGTCATCACTTCTTCTGATTAGTGGTAAAGTTAAATATTGATTGAGTTCTTTTGTGTACTTAAAAATGAGAGATTTATTCCTCTTGAGTTTAGGTTGTGCTTCATGCATTTCTGTTGTACTTGCAGCCTCTAAGTCTAGATTTATTTACTGTAGGCTTACTTGCGTTAGTTGCGTCTAATTCATCAAACAGGCTTGAAAGAGAAACAGTTTTAGTCACACTTTGAGGCTGAGCATCTTGATCCTCAGTAGAGCTTGAAGAAGTATATCCTACTTGATTATCATCAGTAGAATGTGTCTTAGATTCTTTGTGCTCTACAATATCTAGAACCCATTTCAATTTGAACCTTGGATCCAGGAAACTAGATAAGCATAGGAATTTTTCATTTAGTTACGATGAAAATCTTGTTTCAATTAATTCATTCAATTGTTCAACAGTTGAAAGGATTCCACTAAAGTCAGAATTAGATTCAACAGCTTTTGATAGAAATAACCTGAGAGCTAATATTGTAGGTATTATCATTGATATGGTTGATGTTCTGTTACTCGCTTCTTTTGATATCTTCAAATGGACTTAGTAGCTAGACAACTCTTTCAACAATTCCCGATTGGTAAGTTGTTAAGGTTGGAATCTTATTATCTACAGCATATATTACAAGGGCTTTTCGTTGTTCTAAATTCCTTTTCAGCATATAATGTGTTGAATTCCAACGTGTGGTCACATCTTGAATCAGTTTGTTTCTCTAAATTAAGCTGCTCCTGTATTTTAGTTAATTTGCTAATTGCTAATGGAGAACAATTAAAGTGAGAGACTATATTTCTGTTAGTTGTAATGATTGTCTTTACAGCCTGTTGGGAAAATATTGAGTCATTTATTGAGAGTTTCAATGTGTGTATGAAACATGATTGTGACTAAACCACATTCCCTGATGCCAGCAACCATATTTGCACCAGAATCCCGCAGTACTAGAAAAACTTTGTTGGAGATATTATACTCATCCAGAACATAGTGCAATTGTTCACTTATTCTTTCACCTGTGTGTGCACCAGGGAATGGAACAACAATAAGAACAGCTCTGTATTGTTCAAAGTCATTTGAAAGCCAATGACCCGTCAGACTCAGAAATGGAGCATTACTTGTAGTAGATGTCCAAATGTCTGTAGTCAAAGAATCAAGAGAAGTTTTAATGTTTGTTTTACTCTCGTAAATATATCTGGAATTATTTTTTCAGTGAAATACTTTCTTGATGGAATTCTGTAATTTGGACACAGTTTTGCAATAAGCCTATTGAATCCAATGTCAGATGTTAGAGAATATGGTTGAATATCAACAGCTATCATTTCTCCTATCAAATAATGGATATCTTGTGACCTGTGGTCATTAATATCCCAAAGTTTCTAATTTCAAACATTTATTCTATAGTAGTTTGGGATTTTGCTGGAGGCTCATAGTTGCTGCCACTTGTTCCTGGAGTGCCTGTCCCTGAACATTCATCATGTTTCCTTTTGAACTTATCATGTTCAGCTTTTGCTTCTTCTGGATGAATTTTTTTAAGATGGTTGTAAAAGTTTTTCCTGATTTGCCACCTCTTGATATCGTGGCTTGACATAACTTACATACAGATTTATTTTGATCCTTAGGATTGACATCAAAATACTTCCAGCAATAACTGGTTGCCATAATGGTCATTTTAAACTTGTAATTTAACTAATTTTTGAAGTGTTTAAATTATAGTGATGTCTGAGCCTCTGAGGGCAAACTAGTTAGTGAGTACATCAAATATCTATAGCTATAGAAATTATAGTCTGGACTCTGGAATCGACTCTGGCTCTTAACACCATAAAATATGCATCATCTGACAAATAAAAATAAATATAAGTAAAATTTATGACAAAAAAAAAATCCCTAACATAACTAGTTAATAGCAGCCTATCTAATAATAGCATGCCTAGTGAAAAACAGCAAGTATGTGGCTATGTGATGTGCGTTGTTAATCGGCCGATTAATCAGTAATTGGCCAATTTGCTTATTGTTGCATCCCTAATGACAACCATTGTGAAGTCTGTAATTGGGGCTCCTTTGAGTGACTAAAAACACCCTATGTGGGTCATGATTAAAATTCGAAACACTATTTACTATTTACACTTGGTAGGCCATAGCCACCAAACCAGCACATATTGTAATATTTTCTAAATATTTTATTTTTTTCAGATGGGTTAGCTGAAATTTCTAACCAAAACTTGATATTTATAAGTTCAAAATAAGAAGTAGCATAATGAATATTAATATGTGTTAGTATTGAAATTTTGTAGCCATGTCGTATGTTATACCTCTACAGAAAAAGACAATAGTCAAAACTTCCACACCCAAGAAAAATGCAGAAAATATATGTGACCTGAAATTGCCCATGGAATACTTAACTAAAGAAAAAATAATCCAAAAAATGCAAGAAATGGGGGAAAGTTTTGAAAAGTCTCAAATATCTGAAAGCAGTTTTTGCTCTTGCAGTTGTAAAGAAAAGGCTTTATATAATTTGACCCACCAAGAACTTGAGCAGAAGCGATACAAGCTTATTAACCTTCACAGATCCATGTTAAATCTAAAATATTTAATGAATGAACAAAGAAAATCAGAAGCTAAATTGTTAAAACTTTCACTCAACTCAAAGTATGAGCTGAGCAATCCAGACCTTAAACAAAATTCTGAAATGGCCGCACAAATTAAATATCAGGTGGAGTAAATAATAGAAATTTTGGTAAATGTATAATCTCAATACTTTATTATTATTAGAGAATCATATTTCCACCAACTTACTTTCCATTATTATTATTAGAGAATCAGATTTCCATTAACTTACTTTCCATTATTATTATTAGAGAATCAGATTTCCATTAACTTACTTTCCAATCCCCCTATCTCTCTTCTTCAAGGTGGGAGGTCCCTAGGAAAGCTACTATATCCGCAAAATCGATTCACAGTCCTTGAGGTTGGAGTTGTGTGAGTGTCTGAGGTTTAGACAGTCAATGAGAAAGTATTGTCATTGCGTTGGTTGCATCATGTGTGTGTTGGTGATGGGGGTGAGGTTTATTCTCTGTTTGTACTGTTGGAGTAATGTAAAGTGGCCTGACCTTAGTTGGGATAGGATGTGTGTGTCTGGTATAGTGATTTCTCTGATTGGTTTATTGAGGGGGGGGGGGGCATTTAGGCAATTTAGGTGTCTGGGTGAGGGTGGTGAAGATGTATTTTATTAGAGTGAAGTGTTGTGTTCTGATCAAGTCCAAGTGAATGTTGAGCGGCGTTATTTTTGTTTCAGTATACGTGTGGTTCGAGTGCATCCTGCGATGCATTCTGAGCAGTTTGGAGCTTGTTAGCGTGGGATAGGTGCCTGTTATACTGGTGCTGCATTGTTTAGGGTGGTGTGGATTAAATGCTTGTATAGTGTCGTGAGTTTCTCCTGTTGTCTGAATGTGATGTTTAATAATGCTTTAAGGGTGCTGGTTTTCATTATGGCCTTGATTGTGATGTGGGCTTTGAATATTGTGGTATCTAGTATGACTTCTTACTTTCTAGCAGCCCTATCTCTCTTCTGCGCAGTGAGTGGTCCACCCATAGGTAGGACACTGTCTCCAGGATGGGTGGCAGGTTCTTGAGGTTCAGAGATGATGTGGGTGTTGCATGTACGTCTGAGGTTTAGATAGTCAAAGAGAATGTGTTTGGTGTTGTGTTTTGGTTGCATCTGTTGCATGTTGGTGACGGGGTGAGGTTTATTGTGCTTTAGTGTTGGAGTGGTGTGGACTGGCCTCATCTTAATTATGACAGGATGACTCTGTGTAGAGAATATTGTTTGGTGGTAGAGTATTAAGATGTTTGGGTGAGGGTGGTGATTGGAATAGGTTGTGGAATATGTAAGTTGTGTGTTGGAGCTTCTTTTTTGTGTCTTAAGTGGTGGTTGAGGTAGGATGAGTTCAGTTCTCTGCTGAGCTGTGGCTTGGTGTGGTGATGGGTTCAGTGCTCTGCTGAGGTGTTGTTCTGATAAAATCCAAGTGAACATTGAGTGGGAGTATTTTTTGTTTCAGAGTGGAGTTGGTGTGATTCAAGGCCATCTTGCATTGACTCTGAATGCATTATTTTGAGTGGTTTTGAGCTTGTTTGCATGAGATTTGTTGAGGGTTAGATGCCATGTTGGTGCTGTGTAGTTGAGGGTGGTGTGGATGAAGTGTGTGTATTGTGTTGAGTGTGTCCTGTTATCTGAATGTGATATTTAATAGTGCTTTGAAGGCATTTGTAATGTTAAGGATATTTTAAATGTTATTGTAGCTGATGGCCCTGGTAATCCCCTACAACCAATGTTCCCTGTGCTCTCTGGATGCACAGCCTGATTTTGGGTTGTAGCTAGTCAATAACCTCCATGGTAGTGATCACTTTCCCATTCAAATGTCATTTTCTGGGCTACTGCTGCTGCCTGAAAGATCATCCTGGGTGGTGCTTGGCATAGCTGCATTGTGCTGCATTTCAGGAAATGACATTTCTCTGTCCCACTCAAGGAGATTAGGTCAGTGGATGAGACCTTTGAGTTCTCCGGCAACCTCATTGCTGTGGGCCTATCTTTCCTAGAATCCATGGACATTTTGCATGTTGACCACTTCTGTGGTGGTCAGCTGAGTGTGAGATGTCCCTCAAACAGAAGCATTATGCCTACATGCACTATAAGTGCCGCCCGAATGAGTTCACTATTAATTTACTTTGTCAGGCTAGGACTAGGTTCCGGTATGTTTCACTGTACGCCTGTCACTCTCCCTGGTGGGCATATGTGTCTTCACTTAACAGGAATACAACTCTTGCAGAGGTGTGGAAGTGAGTCAAAAGGATAAGGTACAAGTTATTGCAGGATCCTCTGCCCATTCTCCAGGAGAACTGGACCTCAAGATCGGACACCACGTCCTTGGTGACTGTATTCTCTACCCAGGATGCTGCTCCACCAGCATTCAATGCTTGTTGCGATGTTGCTGACAGCCGCTAAATGGACATAACTGCATAGTTGGATTCCTTCAATGACAGGTTTGCATTAAGTGAGTTGCATTCCTCTCTCACTTCATGTGAGAACACTACCCCTGGTTCAGATGATGTCCCATATGCGATGCTTTAAGACCCAGGTGAGCGAGACAAGGCCTTTCTCTTAGAGTTGTTCAACAGGATCTGAACAAAGGGTATCCTCCTAAACTCCTGGCGAATGGCTACTGTGCTCAGTTTTTGCAAACTGGGAAGAGATCACTACCCTGGCTGGTGTCCACCCAATCTCTCGTAACTCATGCATGTGCAAGTTGATGGAAAAATTGGTAAATGTTAGATTAGCCTTTTTCCTGGACAGTGGAGGCAAGCTGTCTTCTGCACAGTGTGCCTTCAGCAAGTTCCATTCCATTTTAGATGCTCTGCTCTGACTGGAAAATGCAGTCTACAATGCCTTCCTTCATAGACAACACTCTACCAGTGTTCTTTGATCTGAAGACCACAGGATGTGGGCATATGGATGCCTCCCAATCTTTATCTCAGAGTTACTGTGAGCCTGCAAATTCCGCGTATGAGTTGGGGGATCCCTCTCTAACCTAAGGAAGAGGGTGTCCCATAGCGAAGTGTCTTCAGTGTTGCACTTTTTGCCCTGAGAATCAACAGTATCACTTTTGTGCTGCTAGAAGATGTTTTGACTACTTTCTATGTGGATGACCTTTCAATCTCATGGTGCAGCTCAGATGCCAACTCTGGAGCATCGACTCCAACAGGCATTGAACTGCATCTCTCTCTAAGCCAAAATGGATAGGTTTCTATTTTTCTTGGACAAGACAAAGGTGGTTCACTTCTGCCACCATCCATAGCTCCACCCAGACCTGGACTTGTTGCTAAATGTGGTTCGCCTGGAAGTGGTCTATTTGCACTGTTTCCTTGGTCTTGTTTTTGACTGATTCCTCATCTGGGATACTCATTTTTGCAACTTTAGGGTCTCTTTTACTTGCGCGATGGAAATTCTTCATTCTGTGAAGTTCAGCACTTGAGGTGCTGATAAGGTTACTGCCTTACTTTTCCTCTGATCCTTTGTTCATTCAAAGCTTGACTATGGATAGAAGTTTTATTATCCATCCACAGCTGAGCATGTACTGCGGAAGGTGGCCATGATCCACCACACCTGTTTACATCTGGCGACTGGTGCCTTCCGCACATCCCCCATTGGGAGACTAATTTTTGATGCCAGTAAGATGATACCCGCTCAGCGCTGTACACAGTACATGTACATTATGTACCTGTATACATGAGCCTGCCATCTCACTCAGTTGCCAATGGCTCTCACTTCATCCACAGCCAATATCGATGTTGCCTTTGCTGCCTAGAGATGTCAGTCATACCCTAAGCCCTTTGGGTTTGTGGCTAAGAAAGTCCTTTGAGAGCTCATTGTAGCTCTTGGGTCAGTTGCACCTCTGGTTCTACCCAGGATGCCCTGCTCTAGGGTACCTCCTTTGACAATTTGTTGACACGCTTCTACTTCTAAAGCTTCCACAGTGCTAGGCATAATGTGTTCAACATTTTTGGTCTGCACTACGTGTCATGCATGATGTGTGCCAGTGTATATGGATGGCTGTAAGTCCCAGGAGGGAGTTGGCTTCTTCACTGTATCACCTCTGTTTGAAGTCAGCTGGGCTCTACCATGCGCTGCATCTGTCTCCACAGCTGAGCTGGTTGCAATACACAGCTCAGTACATGAAATAATGTATCATGTCTGATTTGGAGACTCACAAAGTGTCCTGAGTGCTCTCAGGGCAATGGCTTCAAGTTGCTTTGTCATCTTTGAATTGAGCACACTTGCAGGATGCACCACCATTTGTTGAAACACTCCCATACTGGCAATAGTGTGATTCTACCACTTGTCCCTAGTACTCTGGACTGGTTTGTGCATAAAAAATCCTTAAATGAAGATAATTTCGTGTGCACACTTCTCCCTATAAAAGGCTAAAGTTAATGCTTGAATTTTGGTGTGCTGTAATTTCCTAATCTTTTTTTTCCTATGACTGGTTAAATATCTTCTGAACTTATTTCTCTTTACTTTATTTGTAGAATGAGTTGGTGAAATCTGAAATTGAACATGCAATCAAAAGCAATGAGGTGTCCTATAACACAGATCATTCTCTACCAGAAGAAATAAATTTGTCAATGAATTCAGAAGAATCTGTCTACAAGGTACCGTTCTGTTTTTTCCTTAGGAATCTTTCTCATGAAAGCTCTTACAATTAAGTCCACCACTCTATCAGTCTATGAATATTATCTTCAAGATTAATATTTCCAAGAATATGTAAGTGTAGTTGAGATTTGCATGGATTAAACTGCATAGATGTAATGAATAGATCCAGCAATAAAGAATGATTCTGGAATTGCTTATGACTAGTAATATAAATTTGTGGATATATCAAATGTACTGTAGAATAAGTTTAAGGAAGTGTTAATGTGTAGTATATAGGTATATAAATAAGAGGTGTACTTGTAGTTGCTTCAGAATGCTGATGTGCATGCTATGGGACTACAGATTTATACAAGGAGGCAAAAAGAGCAGTAAAACATGTAGAGTAAGAAAGCAGTAAATAAACAAGTTGGAAGAAAGATGATTTAAGATTGAGATGGGAACTGGAGGACGTCCTACCCCCAATGATGGAGCACACTTCATTCTTGTTGCTTTTTTGCTGTTTTTTAGACTTTGTTTATTTTTTTTTACATGTTTTTTAATCTAGCCTAGTATTAGGCTTTAGTGTGATTACAGTGAATTTTGCCCTACTAGACAGTCGTCAGATGGTCTCCTAAAATTTAAGAAAAAAAAGAGATGGGAACTGGAAGTTATTTTGAAATTGATAAAAGTGAGAAACCAAGAAAAAAATTGCTCTTTAATCATAAAGTATAAGAATGGGAGCATATTTGTGAGTGATAATGGTAACAGTATTGTGTGAATCTGTATTTTGTGGTTTAGTGCAAGAGGAAGCAAATTTGACTATGGTCAGGATTGAGGGTTTAAATCAGGGTATGAGACTACTAACTGGTTAGTACTGTGGGATGTTAAATGCCCCAAAATAGTGGCGATTGTGTTGTGTAAGTTCTTTGAAAGTGAAACATTTGAGAAATAGAAAATTGCTGTATAAGGGCAAATATAAGAAAGTGTAGGATAACAGAGGGAATAATAAGGCATGATTAAGATGGATTTAGAACAGCTAGTGTGTCTGTGGATTGAGTGAGCTGGCTGAGAAAATTTAGGGATCTGGTGAAATTGTATGATGGTGTAAACTGTTAATGGCATAAAAAGTGTTTTTTGATAGTAAGCTATGCATTTAACGGAAAGATGGCCTAAGTGAGTAGCCTGATATAAATGTGAATATGAAGAATGGGTGTGTGATTGTGGTTTATTATCTTTATAGATGTAGTGTGGATGTAATGTGGAAAAAATTTGAATAGGAGTGAGGGACAGGGTTGTGAGTGGTGAACGATGTTTGTGTATGCTGATGATCAGGAATTAATGGCTGTGAGTGAGAAAGATTTAGAAATATTAATTGAAGCATTTGACAAGGTTATTGTGAAGCAGATTGCACATCAAGGCTTTTAATGGTAGGAAAGTCTTCTTGGTACCAATCAAAGCTTAAGTGAATGCTAAAGACTTGAGTGCGTAATGTACCAGAAATTGCATCAGAGTATGCTGGTAGTATTGTTCATGTAGTCAGAGAAGTGTAAATGATCAATTTGAGGGATATTTGGTGAGTGGTGTGAACAGGTTGGATGGACTGAGGAATGAGTGGGTGATATGTATATAATGTGTAAGTAAATATTTGAATAAGGTTATCCCCGTAAGGGGCGCGGCGATTTGCCATCCGGGTCGCTGTGCTGACGGGATCCAGCCATCCGGCCAGCCCCAGCTTACCCTCTCTTCCTTCCTTCAGATAGCCAGTATTTCTCCCCTACTTCGTCGCTTTTCAAACAAACTCTCCCACAGCTTTCTCTGGCCAGCCTCTAATTTCACAGGGTAGATGCTGACCTTATTCTCAGCCAACCGTCCCGGATCGGGGCTGAGGGGGGAGGGGACAATGTTCCCTAACCCCTGAGCTCCGGTCCAGGATGGGGGCTTTTTAACAACCTGCTTCATCCCCACCCATACCTTCCTCACATCCATTTTCCTCTCTTCTTCACAATCTATCCTTTTACACCGTTTCAAAGTGGAGCTGGGGAGGGTTGGTCCCAAATGGCGGCACCTGGCTCTGCCAGGCCTGTAAGCACCTCTTGCAGTGCGGGCAACTGCGAGAGGTTATGAGCAGTTGCATCCCGTAATAAAAAGAGGGTCACCATGCCCAATGATGAGTCTAACCTCCCCCCCCCTTCAATTCCCCCTGAACAAACGATGGAGCCGCCCTCAGGCAGCTCCAGTGAAAAAAATGGAGGTCCCTTCCTGTGCTTGCGCAGTGGACCCTCCATATTTCTCTAACTGGAGAGGAGGCTTACAACTCTCCTACAACTACGGGTGTAGGGGACTCCCCCTCACCCCCTTCTCTGGAGGTCCTTCCGGGTACCTCCCTATTTCCAGCGGCAGTCCATCCTTTTCTTTCTAAGGGGACTGCCAAGAAAGCCAGGAGGCAGCCCATTGCCGACTGCCCCTCATTGAAGCGGCTCAGTAGGGCAAACCCCCTTAGGGGGGAGAGGGAATCCAGGCCGCTTAGGTCACTTCCCTCAAAAGACCTGCTGGCAAGAATATTGAACCTTGCCGGGGTCAAGGCCTGTGCCTCCCGACACATGACTGGTGATGCTGCCAATGGGACATTACAAGGACGGGAGGGATCTCCTCCAACCGGTGCCCCTGCAACCACTAGGGCCTTCTCCATTTCAGAGAAAGATGTGGCCTGGGGGCTCCTACCGGTGGAGGTGAGAAGCGTGTTCATTCCCTGCCCTCCTCTCCAAAAAAGAAAAAAAAACAAAAAAAAGACTAAGAAGACTCGGGGCTTCTCTCCATCCACGGGGGCTGCGGGGATGGATGGGTCTGCTGCCACTTTGGCAAGTGACCAAGCCAAGATTGGTACATTTGGCCCCTCTAACCCCCCATGTGTGGAGCCCGTAACTATGAATAAGACCAAAAGTGCACAGGGCCGAGCCTCGATAACATTGGGGCCCCTCATTCAGAGGTTACCTGGCGTTTTTGAGCCCGCTGGCTTCAAACGCTTCCTCCTTATTCGCCCCACTGATGGCAGCATGTTGGCCAAGGGCAACATGATCTATCAGAGGAGAGGATTAGCTAGTGCAATTGGTATAGAGCCGAAGGTGACCAGTTTCTCGGACGGGAGCCTTCTCGAAAATCCCGCCGAGGCGGCCAAGATAAGGGCTCTTCGGACACTTGATGGCATGCCGGTGAGTGTGATGCCACACTCTACCATGAACTTTGTAAAAGGAGTAGTTTATGTGAGGGAACTTGTTGACTACTCCATTGAGGACATCAACTTAGAGCTGGCCGACCATGGGGCGGCCAAGGTCGAATGTGTGATGAGAAAACAGGGAGGGGCCTCGTGACCCACCCCTACACTATTCATCACGTTCGACTGTGACAAGGTCCCTGAGTGGGTTTGTGCCAGTTGGTACTGCTACCGCATGAAGGCATTCCTGCCACTGCTGCGGCTGTGTCATTACTGACACCGCTTCGGCCATACGAATCATTCTTGTAGACGTGCAAAGTTGGGTCACCTGAAGTTTGTGTAAATTGCTCCAAGACCGCACACGATAAGTATAAATCGCGTCTGGCCAAGTGAGTCAATTGCGGAGAGCCGCACCTAGCTTCTTCGAAGCAATATGGTGCATATCTCCTTGAAAAAGAAATCCTGGCCGTTCAGGCCCAGGATCGAATCTTATTCCGGCTCTGCCTGGGACGTCATATGCCTCGATAGTTAGAAAGGCATCCTCTGCTCCTGGCCCATCCAGGCCAACAAACATGGTTGTTTCCGCGCCCATTCGGAGCCCTTCTGCGGGCTCTACTCAACCCGGGCGCTCCCCTGGTAAAGCTGGTGGCAAAAAGGGTTCATGCCTAGCCCCGGCTAAAACTAGGGCTCCCCCCTCTTTCCCCAGCGTGACCGTTTCCCGTAAGGCGAAACGGCTGCGCGCCTCCACCGAGTCGTTAGACTCACAGGAAGCAACACCCCTGAATTTGTTCGCTAGGCCATCTTCCGGGGTTCCTAAGGCTGTCCCCCGAAAGGAGGACGGCAACAAGGGAGCTTCGGCTCCTTCGCCCACGCCTAGTGGTGGAGCGAGTGGCTCGGAGACGGTGGTTCCTCGAAAAGAGGGTTTCGAGGTGGGGAGAGGAAAAGACTGGCATGGCGAGACCAACCTCCCACAATAAGTCCTCGAAGGCGACAGCGACTTCAGCGCTTTGTCCGGCCAACAGCGCCCGGGGTTCTGCCTCCGGGAAGCGTACGGCCATTCCCGTGAGGGTCTTCTGTTCGAGGAGGGCCCCCGCGTCTCCTCCGAGCTAGGCCTGGAGGGCATATTCCTTCAATGGAATTGCCGTGGACTCCGGGCCAACTGGGAGGAGCTGCGGAGGCTCGTCTCGTCCCGTCCCGTTCCCCGTTAGCTATCTTTCTGCAGGAGACCATGCTAGGCGCGTGCCCCCTGCCAGCCCTTCTGGGGTATAAGGGTCTTGCGACCCCACCACTACGAGATTGCCGGGCCAGGGGATGCGCGGTTTACACCCGGCATGATGTCTCCGTTCTTCCTTTCTCTTTAGATAACTCCTTTCACGCAGTGGCTGTGCTGCTGCACTTGGATAGGAGGTATACCTTTATTTCTGCATACATTCCACCGTCAGCTGATTTCGACGCGGGGGAATTCCGCCTCGTTTTGGCACGGTTGCCGAGGCCCTTTCTCTTGCTTGGAGATCTGAACGGCAGGCATCCTCTCTGGGGAGATTACTCAATAAATCCCAGGGGACAAGTCCTTGCCGATCTGATCGAAGAGCTTGAGTTGGGTGTCTTAAACGTGGATGAGTTTACGTATTACTTTCCGAGAACCGCTTCATTTTCTTGCCTTGACCTATCTTTGTGCTCTTCGGATGCACAGCCTGATTTTGATTGAGGGGGTGGTCGATGACCTCCATGTTAGTGATAACTTTCCCATTCAAATATCATTTTCAGGGCAACTGCCGCCTGAGAGCCCACTTCGGTGGTGCTTGGCGCGGGCGCGGTGGCCTGCATTTCAGGAAATGACTGAATTCTCTATCTCAGTCGAGGAGTTTAGGTCGGTAAAGGAGGCCGTTGAGTTCTTCTCCGGCAACCTCATCGCTGCGGGCCTGACTAATATTCCTAGAATTTCTGGCCGTTTTGCACGCCGACCACTCCCATGGTGTTCGGCCGAGTGTGAGACGGCCCTCAAAACAGAAGCGTTATGCCTACATGCGCTATAAGCGCCGCCCGAACGATTTCACTGTCGCTGAATTTCGTCGGGCTAGGGCTAGGTTCTGTTATATTTCGAAGCACGCCCGCCGCTCTTCTTGGCGGGCATACGTGTCTTCACTTAACAGGAAGACCCCTTTAGCAGAGGTGTGGAAGCGAGTCAAAAGGATTCGGGGCAAGTTCTCGCAGGACTTCCCTCCCGTTCTCCAGGAGAATGTGACTGCAATCTCGGACCCCGCGTCCGTGGGGGAATCCTTCGCGACCGCTTTTTCTGCATTCTTTAGCTGGGATGCTGCGACGCCAGCATTCAATGTACGTCGTGATGTGGCGGAAAGCCGCCGGCTGGACTTTACCTCCAGAGGCGGAGAACCCTTCAACGACAGGTTTACTGTGAGTGAGTTGCACTCCGCTCTTGCTTCGTGCGCGGACACCGCCCATGGTCCGGACGATGTCCTGTACGCGATGCTTCGACACCTGGGTGATCGAGGCATTTGTTCAATAGGATCTGGGTGGAGGGTCTCCTCCCAGATTTTTGGCGAATCGCTACTGTGCTCGCCTTTTGCAAACCGGGGAGAGATCAGTCTACTCCGGCCAGTTTCCGCCCAATCTCTCTAACCTCTTGCTTGTGCAATTTGATGGAGAAATTGATAAATGTTAGATTAGCCTTTATCCTGGACAGCGGAGGTCATCTGTCTTGTGCACAGTGCGGCTTCCGCAAGTTCCACTCCACGTCGGATGCTCTGCTCCGACTGGAAAATGCTGTCTGCGAGGCCTTCCTTCGTAGACAGCACTACGCCACAGGGTTTTTCGATCTGGTGAAGGCCTATGATACCGCATGCATGGCACTATGGCATCATGGAGACTCTCCACACGATGGGGGCGAGGGGACGCCTCCCAATGTTTATATCTGAATTTTTGCGAGATCGTCGATTCCGTGTACGGGTCGAGGAGTCTCTCCGGCCCAAAGGAGCAGGAAGAGGGTGTCCCGCAGGGAAGTGTCCTCAGTGTCACACTCTTTGCCCTGAGCATCAACGGCATCACCTCGGTGCAGCCGGAAGATGTTCTCGCTACGTTCTACGTCGACGTCCTTTCAATCTCTTTTGGTATGGCTCAGATGCCAACTCTGGAGCGTGGACTCCAACAGGCATTGAACCGCGTCTCTCGCTATGCCGAAGCGCACAGGTTTCGGTTTTCCTTGGCCAAGACTAAGGTGGCGCACTTCTGCCGCCATCCACGGCTCCACCCAGCCCCAGACTTGTTTCTTAATGGGGTACGCCTGGAAGTGGTTGAATCGCACCGTTACTTTGTCTTGTATTTGACCGAGGCCTCACATGGGAGGCTCATATTCGCAGCCTTAGAGTCTCGTGTACCCGCGCCATGGATATTCTCCGTTCCGTGACGTTCAGCGCTTGGGGGTGCTGATATGGCTACTGCCTTACTTTTTTATCGATCCTTTGTTCGTTCAAAGCTCGACTACGGATGCGAGTTTTATGCATCCGCAGCCGAGAGTTTATTGCGGAAGGTGGACTCGATCCATCACACCGGCCTTCGCCTTGCGTCCGGTGCCTTCCCCACTTCCCCCATTGAGAGCCTGTTGGTCGATGCTGTGGAGATGCCACTCGCTCTACGCCGCGTGCAGTGCATTACTCGCCTGTACGCGAGAGCCCGGCGCTTCCCTCAGTCGCCAACAGCTCTCACTGCATCCGCAGCTGATCTCGACGCTGCCTATGCCGCCGAGAGACGCCAGTCATACCCTAAGCCCTTTGGATTTAGGGCCAGGAAACACCTTCGAGAGGTAGATATAGCTCTCGGGCTGGTGGTGCCCCTGGTTCTGCCCAGGATGCCACCTTGGAGGGTACCACATTTGGCTATTTGTCGCCACGCCTCTGCTCCCAAAGCTTGTACTGCGCCGGGAGTATTGCGTTCGACCTTTTTGGAGCACACATCGTGTCACGCTGGAACCGGGCCAGTGTATACGGATGGCTCCAAGTCCCAAGAGGGGGTCGGCTTCCACGCCGTATCCCCTCTGTTTGAAGTCAGCGGGGCTCTACCAGGTGCTGCGTCTGTCTTCACGGCCGAGCTGGTGGCAATACACCACTCGGTACGGGAGATTACGCGACGTGCCCGGTTCGGAGACCGGATTATGATCTATAGCGACTCACAAAGCGCCCTGAGTGCTGTCGGGGCATTGGAATCTCCGCATCCCCTGGTTCGCGATATCCGTGACGCCACGGTTTTGGCGAGCTGGGCAGATGTCGAGATTATCTTCTTCTGGGTTCCTGGACATATAGGAATTGCGGGGAATGAGCGCGCCGATGAGGGCGCCAAAGAGTCCGCGAGGACTCTGCGACCGGACCAGCGTTTCGCTCTTCCTCACACCGACTGCATGGCAGGAATACGGGCAGCTCTTCGGACTGCTTGGCAAAGAAGATGGGAGACGGTCGAAGGGAACTTAAAGTTGCGTGCCATTGCGCCGCGACTGTTCCCATGGACCTATCCGCCAATGCCGCCGTGGCTTCAGGTTGCTTTCTGTCGTCTCCGAATCGGACACACTCGTGTGATGCATCGCTATTTGATGGAGCGCTCGCCTGCGCCCTATTGCAACGACTGCGTCGTACCCCAGACTGTTCGGCACATTCTTGTCGAATGTCCCAGTCTGGGTGATCTTCGCGCACGATACCTGTCCCGGTACTGGGATGGGCGGGGTCACTACCGCCTGTCCCTTGTACTCGGGACAGATTCGTGCACATTGACTTGTGGACTTGTTGACTTTTGGGGGGAGGCCGGGCTTCTCCCCTTTATTTAAAGTTCTTTTTTTTTATTGTTTTGTTTGTAGGTTGCACTCTCCTGCCCTGGGGTGAGGGGGACCTCCCCCCGCTGCCGGAGATTGCTTCCTGACTTTTAAGTTTTTCCAATTTATATCGATTGTTAAGTTTTCATATTTTTATTTTAAAGTAGCCTAGTTCTAGGCTGTCGTGTTTTTCGGCGACTTATGCCCAAGTGGGTAGTTGCCAGATGGGCACATGTATTAAAAAGAATGGGTTAGAATAGAATTATAAAGTGAATATATGAGTCAGGGATATTTGGTGAGTGGTGTGAACAGGTTGGATGGACTGAGAAATGAGTGAGTGATATGTATATAATTTGTAAGTAAATATTTGAATAAGGTTATGACAGAAATTTCTGAGATGGCACATGTATTAAAAAGAATGGGTAAGAATGGAATTATAAAGTGAATATATGAGTGACTATGCGTGAAGGGGTGTGAAGAGGTGGAAGACCACATAAAAGATGGATTAAATATATGTGTGAAAGAAAGTGAACTGACATGGATAGATGGAAGATTTTATATTGAAGGGTTTGTCTGGGAGTCTTCTTGTACAAGATGCTATATCTCAGATTACACCATTGCTATAAAGGGCAAATGTTATGGAAGAAATGATGGTTAGCTTTGTGCTTAACCCATTAAAGCCTAGATTTATTTTATTATTTTTCTTTATAAATTATGTCACAGTTTGAAGTTAAAATACCAATAATAAAAGTTAATGATATTTTGTTAAAAAAATGTCTAAATAATTGGGGGAAAAAAAATTGTCCTATAAATAGGACAGTGGGCATAAAGGGGCAGGATATTTTTTCTGGTGACTAGAGAGGTAGGAAGGGGATGGTATTTTTTGTGTAATGTGTGCTAACCTCATGCAAAAATGGTTGAAGTTTAATGGTGTACCTCTTGATTTTCTATATAATTAACTTCAAATGCCTTATGTTACAATTTCCTGCTTTAAATCACCCTCTCCGTTTCCTCTTAATTAGTAGTATATCTGTGCCGGAATCTCTTTCGCATCTCCAACTACATTTACAATTTCTGCTTGTACGCACCTATTGACTTATAGTGAATAACTCATGTTCTTATGTTCCTGATATTTAATGACTCATTTCTTTTCAAATTATACCCTGTAAGCTAGTGTCAGCTGTAACATGAGCAACATGCTACAGCTAACATCTTAGGATTGTATACCCTCCCAGGTCCACTGCCTGTAAGAGGTTCTTAAGCTTTCTCTGACACATTTTCACTTGCTATATCTTTATCACTTAAATTTATAAATTTGCTGCTTTTTTGTGGATTTTTGTTACTTTTAATATAGCTTAATTAATAGGCTAAGATACTTTTTTAGTAACATGCCCATGTAGGCTGTTGCCAGGAAAGATGGCTCCCTTCTTATTATAATGATCCTATATGCGTGTGTCTGCCTCTGCATTTAAAAAATAATTGATATGATTTTTTTTCTTGCACATCAATTTTGAATGTGTTGTGATATAAAACCCCTTTTTTTTCACATACTTTCTTAATTTTGTGAGTAAAGCCAACAAGCACTGCAGGTCTAGCATAAAATGCCAGTAGGGGGGATTTTTGTTAGCTAACAGAAAAAAAATATCTTGTTCATTGTTGCTTTAGATTAAAAAAATATATATTACATCAGTGGCATTTGACCAGATATGTTATCCAATCATAAAATAGAATATATATTAAAAGCCAAAGTTGAGATTTGTTATATGATATACATATATATTCTAGATAATTTTTTTTATTTTTTCAGATATTTATTGGTCGAGTAGGCCATTTGAAAGGGCTGAATCAGGCTGTATTTGTTATTCTCTCTTCAGAAGCATTTCGGGTAATAGGTGTTAATTCTTGCCCTGCTATTCATCATTGCATATCTTATGAAGACATTGATATGATAATTGTAAGTACATTAAGAAAATTGTTGTTAATCGCTATTGTCTGTTTATTCATGCTATAGTTAATTTGTTTTAAGGTTAAGAATAAGCAATTTCAATCGTGTCTATTTCAAATATACATTTTTGAAGAGAGTTCATTCAAATAAGCCTCCCTAATATAGACTTAGTAAAATGTTTCTCTTGAGCATGATATATTAGATACACTCAATAATTTATTTTGAGTCTTTGTTGCTCCTGTCCTTGCAACATACTCCAAAGGATCATTCTTATAGTATGATTTATTGGGATTTGAAGACAATTCCATAAAAGAGTGCAATTGAAAAAGTTAACATAACATAATATAACTTAATTTCACCGATGACAAAAGCCACAAGGGCCTATCAAAGGTCATCCGCCTCCGTCAAAACCCACCCACAAAAAGCACCATCACCAGGGGAAGACAAAATCAAAGTCCCCCACAATATAATATAACAGATGACAAAAGCCACAAGGGCTCATCATAGGTCATCCGAGTCAAACAGCCTCTTTTTTAAGGCACCCAAACTCCCAGGAAAACTACATCCAGAGGATTGCGCCCAGAAACAAGGGTATCACCAATCAAGGCTTGTCAAGAACTAAATCATGCAGCTATAGATATATACAAACAATATTAATATATACAAAACTTAGGAACCATCACAACCTTCCCTCCCCATAAACTCATCCAACCTACTCTTAAATACATTTAAATTTGGACTACCTACTACCCTCCGCGGCAATTTATTCCAGAAGTCCACCACTCTATTAGTGAAAAAATATTTTCTTTAATCCAACTTACACCCTTGCCTTTTTATTTTCAAGTGTTGACCTCTAGTCCGATTTCCATCATATAACTCAAAAAACTTGCTAACATCCAATTTATCTATCCCGGAAATTTTTTTAAACACCTCAATCATATCCCCTCTCACACACCCTTTCGAACGAGAACATATTTAATACCCTCAGTCTATCTATATATTCAAGGTGCCTTAGGGAAGGAATAATCTTTGTTGCCCTCCGTTGCACTGACTCAAGAAGGTTAATATCGTGTCTAAAATGTGGGGACCATGCCTGTATACAGTACTCTAGATGTGGCCTAACATAAGAGTTATAGAGTTTAAGAGTAACCTCCTTACTTTTGTAACTGACATTTCTCTTAATGAAACCCAGCACTCTATTTGCCCTATTTCTTGCTTCAATACACTGCTTAGAAAACCTTAATGACTTATCTATTACTACTCCTAGATCTTTCTCATCCTCTACTGAGCTCAGCCAATGCCCATCCATTTCATAGTTAAATTCTCTATTATCTTTTCCCATGTTAATAACTTTGCACTTATCAAGGTTATTTAAATCCCCCTGCACTTTAAAATTCTCATCAATATCTTTAACTACAGCTGCTAATTTGATATCATCCGCAAAAATTGACACTTCATTATTAACTGCCTCCCCAAGATCGTTTATATAGATGACAAATAATAATGGACCGAGAACTGATCCCTGAGGAACCCCACTGATAACATCCCTCCACTCTGACTTTACACCATTTAGCACTACCCTTTGCTTCCTGTCTTTCAGCCACTCAGCTATCCAATTTGAAACACCCCTGCATATCCCAATCATTTTTAATTTATGAACTAGTCTTCTATGTGGTACCTTATCAAATGCTTTACTAAAATCTAAGTAAATTATATCTACATTCTCTCTCCCTTATCTACTTGATCTGTTACAAACTCCAGAAAGTCTAGTAAATTAGTCAAACATGATCTACCTGATCTAAACCCATGCTGAGCATCGCTGATTAACCCCTCCCTCTCTAGATGTTGGCAAATCCCTTTTTTAACTATTTTCTCAAGAATTTTACAGACTACAGGAGTTAGGCTAACTGGTCTAAAGTTATTCGGATCCTCTTTACTACCCTTCTTGAAAATGGGGACTACATTCGCTCTCTTCCAATCATCAGGTATTTCTCCATATTCCAGTGACCTAGTATACAACTTCTCCAGAGCTATTGAGATACTTTCTACCCCTTCTTTAAGTATCCTAGAATGAATATTATCAGGGCCGGAGGCCTTGCTAGTATCTAACTCACCTATTAGTCCTTTTATTGTCCTCCAATCCTCACTAATGGTAGTAAAGACCTCTTTTCCTGATCCATGAGTACTATACATAAGACTATTTAGTTTCTCCTTTGTAAATACTGATGCAAAATGACCATTTAGTACCTCATCAGTTTCTCTCACAACCCCTTCATATTTGATAGGCCCTATTTTAACTCTGCCAGACTTATTATTAATTTTATAGTAACTAAAGAACTTTCTAGGATCTTTGTTGCTATCCTGAGTTAATTTAATTTCTGACACCCTTTTGTTCTTTTTTATAATCTTATTTAACTCATTCCTAGCCATTCTATAATCACTCAAATTTTGAATATTATTTTGTACCTGTAATTTTTGATATGCCCTTTTCTTCTCTGAAATTTTTCTAGCTATCTCCTGATTCCACCATAATGGTTTCCTACATTTGTTCCTAATGGCCTTCATTGGGATACATTGTTCTTGGACTACATTTATTATATGCTTGAGAGTATCCCACATACCATAAGCATTTTTACCTCTGAATTCTACATCCTAGTCTACAAAATTTAGCAAGCTTCGGAGTTTTATATAATCTCCCTTATGAAAATTTGGAACTTTTACAGCATTCTCGGTTATTTTACCCTTCTCAATTCCCAAGTTAAAACGAACTATCTGATGGTCACTATTTCCCAATGCTTCCCCAACAGTCAATTCTTGAACTAAATGATCACTGTTAGAAAGTACTAAATCTAATATATTGTTCTCCCTTGTTGGCTCATTAACAAATTGATTCAAAAAATTATCCTCAAAGCATTCTATGAACCTGCCACTTGTTCTATCCCTACCTATCATATTTTCCCAGTCCACAGAGTTTAAGTTGAAGTCCCCAATAATAACTGCATATGTTTCACATCCCTTACTTATTTCCCTTATCATTAGTTCATCCATATGATCAGTCTGCCCAGGTGGCCTGTAAAAAGCTCCCAAATGCACCATTCTATTTTTACTGAACCTAATATCTATCCAAAGTGACTCAACTCCATCCTGCTTTATTGAAGTATTTAAACTTGAAACAATGTTGTTTTTTATATAGATAATTATTCCTCCACCACTCCAACCCGTCCTTTGACTAAGGTTCCCTATTATAGCCCTGTAAATCAAATTCACTTATAGTGTCACTAAATTCTATTTCATTAACCCATGATTCAGTAACACATAATATATCTATATCCTCATCGCTAATATAACTAAATAGCTCATCGTTCTTGTTTCTAAGACTACGAGCATTTGCATAGAAACAATTTAACCCCCCTATCCCTGAAGCACCTCTTGAAACCTGAATGACCTCACCTCTATCGCCTTGGAACCTATTTCTGTTATCTGCCAAGTCCATTATACTTTCAGTACTATAATGTCCTCTCATAATTCCCTGACCACTATTAGTATCTAGTTTCCCGCCCGCAAAGACCTAATAACACGATCATACTCCTCCCACAACAAATCTACCCCCCTCCTACTCAAAAGCAGTCCATCCATCGCATACATTTCTTTCATTCCTACAAACCTATCCCACACATCCACAAACATGACACCTTCCATCTCACACATCCTCCTCACATAATCATTCAGCCCAATCGCACAAGACATCCATTCTACCCCAACATTCATTCTTGGAAGCACACCTGTCACAACACCTTTCATTCTACTTTCTTTCACCTTTTCAATCAACCTCTTGTACCTCTCATGTAACTCACATGCACCCACTTTCTTCACATCATTCACTCCTACATGTGTAATCACAACCGGATCCCTTGCACAGCCAGACACCAGCTCCTCATACCTATCAGACAGATCTCTCACTCCATCACCTGACAAACACACCCTCAAACCATTCAATCTACTTGCATTCAACTTCCTATCTAATAATCTAACTCGCGAATCACCCATCATAAGCACTTCAGTCAGACTCCTATTCCTAACCCCCACAGACCTAACTCCATCCCCACTCCTATTCTCATTCAAACTACTAGTCACTCTACCTCCACCCCCACCCCCATCAGTCATATCACTTCCAGTTACTTCCTCTCTTAGGGCACATAATCTATTAGTCAAGCTAATAGGTTCTGTGTCCCTCTGACTCACACACCTATTCTCCCCCTGGCTAACCACCTCAACAGAGGCAACCCTATTCTCACAAAGAACAGGAGAAGCCTCCCTAGCTACACGTTTCCTAACCACTCTCCACTGTCTCCCACCCTCACTAGGCCTATTTCTAACTAATCTAAGGGGGCTAACTTCACTATCCCTAGAACTATCATATCTTACCTCCTCCACCGACCCTCTACCTTCACCTGACACATCTAACTGGCCTACCTCACCACCTAACCTATTCCCAGCCCCAGCCGTAGGCCTAACACTAAGTTCCCTCCTGAGCTCAGCTACTAACTCCTCCAGCCTACATATCCTGTCTAAATCCTGCATTCTCATCCCCTCTAAATCTACAATGCATTCACGCAGCCCACATACAACACATGTATACCCCTCACCAACTATACCACACCCAATGCATACATTCCGACACTCATGTCTATATATAGCTTCCACTGCACTTTTGGAAAGTTTGTGCTAGTGAGAGGGGGGGGGTAATTAAAAGAAATCATAAGTATAATTTTTTCTAAAACCTTTTCCCAATTTATTGGTGCCATATTTTTTTTTCTTATACAAGAGCACCACACTGGTGGATGCCACTGAGGGCATGTTCGCCGATATTCGTTAAAATATACCCTCTCCCCTGAATTCTTTGGGGACCCTACACCCATTTTGAGATTAATGAGTGACAAATATTACTAGAAATAAGCAAAATTGACTGGAACAAACAGGTTAAGCTTGTTAACTGAGACTAGTGATAGCCCAACTAGGCTACCCTAGTCCTCATTTGTCATTCATTAGAGGGAGTTGCATTATTAGCTCAAAATGTTCAATAACTTTTTTTTCTTAAAGAGTTTTGTTTCATTTTTTTAACCAATAGAATGGGGAAATAGTGTAGAGCAAAATGGTAACAAACAAACAATATATATATATATATATATATATATATATATATATATATATATATATATATATATATATATATATATATATATATATATATATATATATATATATATAGTACTGGTGGAATTATTATGGATTTTTCAAAAAAATTACATTTTTCTACAAAAATGCTAATAAAACTAAATTCTATTGATTGCATATAGATTTATTTTGACACATTGGCACAGTATTAAGTCTTCTTCATTCATTAGTAAGCAGTTTGGCCACCTTTAGCATCGATGCATGCTTTAACACATCTTAACATAGTATTGATCAATATTTCCTGGATTTGCTTAGATCTGAATCAAACTTCAATGATATGACATATGAGTTACTCTTTGGTCGTAATGGGCTCTGTGTGCATTTTATCTTTCAACACACACCATAAACTCTCAATCGGATTCATGTCTGGGAAATTTCCAGTTCATGGAAGCAGCTGAACTCCATTTTATTCATACCAGATGGGAAATTTAAATCCAGATGGAGTCCTATGAATAAATAGATCTAGGAACATGAGGACACCATTTTATTTGAGTTCAAGGGTAAATTTAATAGAGGAAACCAGAGAATTTAGTTCAGTAAGAAGACCATTGACATCCTTATAAGTAGGCCACAAACAAATAATATTGTCTATATATCAGAACCAAATGAGGGGAAAATCGATAATGGTGGGGAGTAAGGTAGTTTCAAAAAACTCCATATACAGTGCACTATGCTCTCTATTTAACGGATTTTGGATTTAATGGACCACAAAATCTCAAATGACAAATATCCAACAATGAACATTCTGTCCCTTGCTGGGTAGATTTGGCGTCAAATGTTGGATTGTTCACCCATAGAAAGGGAACGTGAGCCTGGTCTAGACCATCGCGAAACAGGTTAGTTTTATCCTACATTGTTTAATAAATAACTAGTGAATGGTAACCCCACTGAGTATGAGAGGAACCGAGGGTTAGAACCAAGGATTTAGTAGGCAATTGATAAATTGCATGCTGCGAGGCTTGAATGCCTCTCAGAGCTGATTCCTTACCAGACACTGGGAACCTATTTCTGAATGGAAATTGCGATAAGAGACCCAAGTTCAACTCTTTCCCTTTTTTTATAATGAAGGTTAAAGTAATGAAATAAGTATATATAAATAACCTTTGTTTTTTTACTTGCAAAAGTATTAAAAATAAAAATAGTTAGTATACGGCTATTCCTTATTAATATTACAAGCCAAATGCAAAAATTAAAAACTCTGTTAACACAAATGCAGGAAAGTTTTGGTCATTTAGGGAGTAAGGTAGTTTAAAAAAACTATATACTGTATGTATATATTAGAGAGGACAGGAGATAAGCAATTTTCCATAGCTAAACCAAACTTTTGATGGTAAAATTTACCATTGAAAGAAAGCTTACAGTTTTTAGTGCACATTAAGATGAGTTCAATGAAGATATTAACTGGCTAGGGAATATCAAAGTTACTCAATTTATCACTAAGGAAGGGGAAAAGCTCATTTACCAGCACTTTAGTAAAAAGAGAACATTCATTGAAACTAACAAGGGAGAAGTTATTAGAGTAAGGAATGGAGTTGAGTTTATCAATAACGTTGTAACTATTTTTAATATGAGATTGAGAAATAGTACCAAGAAGGGGAATGAGGTATGAAGTGAGCCATTTAGATAGAAAGAATATGAGACTGAACCAACAGAACTAATAATAGGGTGCATAGGGTTATTAAGCTTATGAGTCTTAACAAGACCATATAAATATGGCAGAGAGGAATTACTAGATTTAAATCTAACAATTAAATCAGGAAAATGTTTAAGATGGGAACGCACTTTTTTGTGGAAATCACAGTTGACTTGAATCGTAAGATCTTTTTCTAGGGGGACATAGGTAGAATGGTCATTTAGTAATAGATCCATTTTAGCAATATAAGACACTTTATCCACAATAACAACCATTATAAAAGGCAGAGACCACACCAGCCTCTGCCTATTAACTGGAGCCTTCTGCACATGCCCAATTGAGAGCCTTCTTGTCAAATCTAGGAAGTTTCAACTCACTCAGTACCGTACACAGTGCATTATCTGTTTGTATGCACTATGTTGGAGCCTTCCTCTGTCACCAATGGCTCTCACTTAATCTATGGCTGATCTTGATAGTGCGTATGCCGCCGAGAGATCGCAGTTATATTGTATGCCCTCTGGGGTTTAAGGCTAGTAAACTCTTTTGAGATCTAGGTGTAGCTTTTGGGCCAGTGGTGCTTCTGCTCCCAAAGCTTCCACAGCACTGTAAGTATTGCATTCAACCTTTTTGCACTACACTTTGTGCCATGATGGATGTACACGGATGCCTCCAAGTCCCTTGAGGGGGGTCAGCTTCAACACCATATTCCTTCTGTTTGAAGTCAGCAGGGCTTTTCGAGGCTCTGTGTTTGTCTTCACAGCTGATCTGGTTGCAATACACTGCTCAGTACGGTAGATAACGTGTCATACCCAGTTTGAAGTCAGAATTGTGATCTTTAGTGAATCCCAAAGTGCCCTGCATAATGTTGTGGTGTTGTAATCTCTACATAACCTGGTTCACATTATCTGTGACACCACAGTTGGCATTACCCAAGCAGATGTCGTGATTATCTTCCTGGACATGTGGGGAATGAGCGTGCCAGTCTTCAAGGACTAGATGACCATACCATAATTTCCCTTTTCTTCACCCTGACTACACAACATGAATCAGGGTAGCCCTCCAGGCCATCTTGACTATTCCAAAGGACCTACCCCCCCAAAGCCATGACTGCTTCAGGCTGCTTTATTTCATCTTCAAATTAGGCACATTCATCGGATGCACTGTCATTTGATGGATTGCTCCCTTGCACCTTACTGCAATGACTGCATTATTTGCCCATACTGTTTAGTGCATTCTTGTTGAATGTCCCAGTCTGGGTGATCTTCACCCACATTACCTGTCTCGGTACTGGGACAAGCAGAGTAGCAACTACTTGTACCTTATACTCAGGATGAGTTCATGTATATAGACTAGTAGTCTAAATTTTTGGAGGAGGCTGGCTCTTTTATTTTACTTGATTCTTTTATGCGGGTTGTTTGATTCAATGTCGGTAGGCTCGCTTCCTCTTTCTGCCTTAGCATGCATCCTTCTTGCCCCTTTTCCTTCTTGTTTTGTTTTGGTGTCTTTTGCATCTCTAGTTTTTTAATCTAGCTTAGCATTGGGCTGTGAGATGATTAAGGTGACTTATGCCCTAGTAGTCAGTTGCCAGATTGGCAAGCTGAAGGGAAAAATCTTAAATGACTATTTAAACACTAAAAATAAAGGTAACAGGAGAGAGAGAGAGAAGATACATTTGGTGCCAAGGTTTTCTCTTTAAAGAAAATGTTGGCAAGAATTATAAATTTTTCTAATAAGACTGAAGGACTCTTAAATCTTATGAAATAAACCAGGCAATGGCTTCACCACTCCCACCTACTGGAGGAGCTTGTGCTTCGCTTCTAAGATTAAAATTTAAAATAAAAAAAAGCAGCCATTGTTAAATTTTTATAAATTTTCTGAACTTTGCCAATTATAATAATTTAAAAAAAAAACTCTAAACTAAATTTTCCCCCTTTCAAAATATCACATTGCTATAATATAGTTATAGAAGAAGATATATAAAAATAAATTTTCGGAACTTCACCATTTGTAATTCTTTGGGTTTAAAAAAATGCACAAAATTTGATACTTATATTTATTTCTGAACTTCACCATTTTGTGTTTTGATATTATAAAATAATTATTAGAAATAACTTTGATAAAAAAACCTAAGTCATAACCAAACTAAGATGAAATTATTATTCAAATACTCAAAAAAATCCCCTTCTTAAATTATAGAGTTAGTGAAAAAAGGCTACTTGGAAAGTATTAAAAAAAAAATCAATTAAATACTCTCCAAACTCCTCAGCCATTCCCATCTTTCATACTGAACAAAAAAAAGAAATAGAAGGGTATAAAATGAACTACAGTAAAACAGTTAAAAACCAAATGAAAAGCAACTTCTGCTGCTTAAATGTTTTGATAATAGCATTCCTGCTGTTTACTTTATTCTGAGCATTTAATTTTAGTTGCAATTTTTTTTTTTAATTGTAGTACTTTGAGTGTTGTTTATTTGAATGTTTTTCTAATATTTGTTAATGACTAGCATAACCTTTTTTTGTTTTTATCCAAGTGGATACAATGTTGGTTTTCTAGTATTGAGGTTCGAGGTTCAATCTCAAGCAAGAACAGAGACAAACCTCAGCCCTACCAATGGGTGGATTTGCTGTGCTTATCCCCTTGGGGGTAGGTAGATCTTACACAGATCATGACACACAGCCAATCACAACACTCTTGTCTTTCCTTTGCCTTCTTCACAATTCAATACAAGCACACTTGTTCTAAGGAATCCTGCCAATAGCTAGTTGCATTCACATACCCTAGATCTGGAATGTGTTCTCGCTACCCAGAGGTGATAAAAGTTCCTACCACTCCCCCTAGAGAGGACCAGCTCCTGGTGCCCTCAGACTCATCAGCATTTTTTATGCTTATTTTTATATTGGTTTCATCTAGTCAGGGGATGGGGGTCTGTCTTTGCCAAGAGGAGATGGTGTTCCCTTACATACCTATGTATATCTGTATGGTAATCCAATTGCAAATGGAATTTTAAGATTCAAAATTCGGTGGGGGGTTTTCGGCATTGAAAAGCCTACTGAAGCTCTAATTTTGGTTTTGAAATTTTATTGTCAAAGCACTTTGGGAGTTTTACCTCAGCTAGCTCGTATTTTCTGGAGGTCAAATATTATAACTGGCATATTTACTCTATGAGTTTAATTGCTTATCCAAGCTTTTTCAAAGCTTCTCTTTGAGGGATGATGCTATGCAGGCTGTTTAATTAAGAACCATGTGTCTGTTAAATAACTAATTCTCTTTATTTTCTACAAAATATATGAATTCAATTACCCCAAATGTTCTTGATTGTCCTATCCACTGAATTTTATAAGATTTATTCACATGTTAGTTTGATAAACGGAGGCAAAAAAAAAATTCTTAGCCTATTTCCTTGTGACTTTAGATCCTTGTCTCTTTAAATTCAGTTTTACTGATGACTACATTTGCAGGTGGGCAAAAGTGAGAGATGGCTATCTATTGTGGAGAGGAACTGTGCTGATGACTCAAACCCCTATCTACAAGTTGACTTTGGGGACCCTGCTACAACCCCAAGTCTCCTAAAGTATTTAGAAATAGCTTTACGTCGCAGATTAATTAATTTATGCAAAGCAGGAGGAACTCACCCGAAAATAAGTTCATTTGGACAACCTGATCGTCGTCAACCCAATTCCATTGCTCATTGGATGGATCCACTCTTGCCTACTGTGTTTTCATGCTCAACTCAGGAGACAAGGTGTATTGAACAGTGCCTCATGGAACACTTTCAAATGCAGGTAATGGCCGTTACCATGTTTTGTACAGTTTTGATCAATGTTTGCACTATCTAATGCCATATTTCAGTGGGACTTAGTTTAATTTGGAATCAAGATGGCACATTGCAATATATGGCAGCTGCTTAAAAGTTAGTCTGTTGGGTTCCTAATGCGGGTAACTTTTCTCATTGTTGAAAGAGGTAACAAGGAGTAACAAGGAAAATAAGTACCCTAGAAGACCTTATGGTCCTTTCAATGAGGGTACCTTTGGACTAGCTGTCGAGTGGGCACATCCCTGCTCAATTGCCTTATGTCCTCCCTAAATGGCCACTTTTCAAGACTTTGTCTAGTCTTGTCTTGAACTGGTTAACAGAATTGCTGTTGACAACCTCCATTGGAAGTGTGTTCCAGCTTTCGCAGATACTGTACATGAAAAATTTCCCACACAGATCACAGTTGTAACACTTCAGCTCAAGTTTGAAGCCGTGATTTCTTGTGCTGCTCTCATTAAGGCTGAAAATATCCCCATAGTCAACATTGTCGAACCATCAAAGTATTTTGAAAACTTTGATGAGCTGACCACACAGTCTATGGGTTTTCAACGAGAACAGATCTAATTCTCTTAATCTATCCTCATAACTTTTATGTCTGATAGAAGGAATCAGTTTGGTTGCCCTGGCTTGCACGTGTTCCAATCTCGTGGTGGTCAGCCAAGTGTGAGACTGCCCTCAAGCAGAATCATTATGCCTTCATGCACTATAAGCATTGCCTGAACAATTTCACTGTCGCTGAATTTCCTTGAGCTAGGGTTAGGTTCCATTATATTTCGAAGCACGCCCGCCGCTCTTCTTAATGGGAAGACACCTCTAGCAAAGGTGTGGAAGTGAGTCAAAAGGATTCGGGGCAAGTTCTCGCAGGAGCCCCCTCTCATTCTCCAGGAGAATGGGACTGCAATCTCACACCCTGCATCCATGGCAAAATCCTTCACAAGTCCATTCTCTAGCCGGAATGCTTCTTCGCCAGCATTTGATGCGTGTTATGATGCTGCAGAAGGCTGCCGACTGGACTTTACCTCCAGAGGTGCAGAACCCTTCAACGACAGGTTTACTGTGAGTGAGTTGCGTTCAGCTCTTGCTTTGTGTGCGGACACCGCCCATGGTCCGGACGATGTCCCGTACGCCATGCTTCGACACCTGGGTGAGCGAGGCATGGCCTTTCTCTTAGATTTGTTCAACATGATCCAGGTGGAAGGACTCCTCCCAGATTCCTGGCAAATCGCTACTGTGCTCGCCTTTCACAAACCGGGGAGAGATCACTCTACCCCAGTTGTTTTCCGCCCAATCTCTCTAACCTCTTGTGTGTGCAAGTTGACGGAGAAATTGGTAAATGTTAGATTAGCCTTTTTTCTGGACAAGTTCCAATCCCCGTCGGATGCTCTGCTCCGACTGGAAAATGCCTATGATACCACGGGCAATACAGTATCATTGAGACTCTCCACATGATGAGGGCAAGGGGATGCCTCCCAATTTGTATATCTGAATTTTGCTAGCTCATCGATTCAGCGTACGGGGAGCCCTCTCCGGCCCAATGGAGCAGGAGGGTGTGCTGCAGGGAAGTGTCCTCAGTGTCACACTCTTTGCCCTGAGCATCAACGGCATCACCTCAGTGCTGCCCGAAGATGCTCTTGCTATGCTCTACGTGGATGACCTTTCGATCTCTTTTGGCGCGGTCCAGATGCCAACTCTGGAGCATCTACTCCAACAGGCATTGAACAGTGTCTCTCACTATGCCAAAGTGCACACGTTTTGGTTTTCCTTGGCCAAGACTAAGGTGGTGCACTTCTGCTGCCATCCACGGCTCCACCCTGACCCAGACTTGTTTCTTAATGGGGTACACCTGGAAGTGTTTGAATCGCGCCGATTCCTTGGTTTTGTATTTGACCGACCCCTCACCCTGGAGGCTTATATTCGCAGCCTTATGTTCTCCTGTACCCGTGCCATGGATATTCTTCGTTCCGTGTCGGTCAGTGCTTGGGGTGCTTATAGGGCTACTGCCTTATTTTTTTATCATTCCTTTGTTCGTTTGAAGCTCGACTACGGATGCGAGTTTTATGCATCCGCAGCTGAGTGTGTATTGAGGAAGGTGGACTTGATCCACCACACTGGCCTTCGCCTGGCGACCGGTGCCTTCTGCGCTTTCCTCATTGAGAGCCTACTTGTCGATGCTAGGGAAATGCCACTTGCTCTACGCTATGCACAGTTCATTATTCGCCTGTACGCGCCAGCCTGACGCCTCCCTCAGTCGCCAACAGCTCTCACTGCATCCGCAGCTGATTTCGACGGTGCCTATGCCGCCGAGAGACGCCAGTAATACCCTAAGCCCTTTGGGTTTAGGGCTAGGAAAGTCCTTCGGCATCTAGGTATAGCTCTGGGGCCGGTGGCGCCCCTGGTTCTGTCCAGGACGCCACCATGGAGGGTACAACCTTTGGCCATTTGTCGCCACGCCTCCGTTCCCAAAGTTTGTACAGCGCCAGGAGTATTGCGTTCAAACTTTTTGGAGCACACCTCGTGTCACGCTGGAACCGTGCCAGTGTATATGGATGGCTACAAGTCCCAAGAGGGGGTCGGCTTCCACGCCATATCCCCTCTGTTTTAAGTCAGCGGGGCTCTGCCAGACGCTGCGTCTGTCTAAACGGCTCAGCTGGTGGGAATACACCACTCAGTACGGGAGATTATTCGACGTGCCCAGTTCAGAGACCGGATTGTGATTTATAGTGACTCACAAAGCACCCTGAGTGCTATTGTCGGGGCATTGGAATCCCTGCATCCCCTGGTTCGCGATATTCGTGATGCCACGGTTTTGGCAAGCTCGGCGGATGTCGAGATTATCTTCTGCTGTGTTCCTGGACATGCGGGAAATGAGGAGGCCAAAGAGTCCCCTAGAATTGGGCGACCGGACCAGCGTTTCGCTCTTCCTCACACCGACCCCATGGCAGGAATACGCGCAGCTCTCCAGTCTGCTTGGCAAAGAAGATGTGAGACAGTCAAAGGGAACTTAAAATTGCGTGCCATTGCGCCGCAACTGTTCCCATGGACCTACCCCCAATGCCGCGAAGGCTTCAGGTTGCTTTCTGTTGTCTCTGAATTGGACACACTCGCTGGACACACCGCCATTTGATAGAGCGCTTGCCTGCACCCTACTATTAAGACTCCGTTGTCCCCCAACACTATTCGGCACATTCTTGTTGAATGTCCCAGTCTGAGCGATCTTCGCGCACGTTACCTGTCACGGTACCAGGATGGACGGGGTCGCTATTGCCTGTCCTTTGTACTCTGGACTGGTGGACTTACCGACTTTTGGGGGAAGGCCCGCATTCTTCCCTTTATTTAACTAGTTGTTTTTTGTGTTTTTTTGTTATTGTTGTAAGTCGCACGTTCCTGCGCCGGGGGACCTCCCCCCGACGCTGGAGCTTGCTTCTTGCCTCTTGCCTTCTTCCTTTTTTTATTTTATTGTTGTTTTTTTGCATGTTATTTTAAAGTAGCCTAGTACTAGGCAGTGGTGAATATGGCGACTTAGGCCCAAGTAGGCAGTTGCCAGATGAGCTCTTAAAAAAAAAATTCTTATCTCAAAACTTGAAGGAGAGGACCCTATGTAGAGTGGCACACCTGGTACCTGTAGGAGTGGCACATCCTTTGGGCCTGAGTCTCAGCAGCTAAACACTGTCTGGCATCTGCCACTCCAACCTACCTATTATGCCCCTGTTATTCTTGGTGGAGTGGCTCCCCTATCACTACCCACAACCGATAAAGGGGTTCCCCTTTTATTCCTTTTTGAGCTGCCCTTGGGTAGCTCCACCTGTTCTAAAGAGGTGGCCTCCTCCCCTTTGCTGTCTCATGGGCCCTTCCAACGTACTACTAGTGGCATGTGTGTTTTCCATCCCTGAATAGCTCAGGGTTTTGAGGATTCCCCTTTACCTCCTTGTACAGAGTTGCCAGCCCACCTGATGGGGGCAAGTGAACCAACCCAACCCCCTTAGAGGGGTAAGAGGTGGCATTGTCTACTGGGTCCTGCCTAGACACCCCCTTAGATCCAAGGTTTGTCACCTTGATGGGAATCGTCATTGCCTGTTGCCCAATTCTTCCCAATGGAGGTTAGCATCCTGGCCCCCTTGACTTTTCTGAGTTCCTATTTGGGATACCCAACACCTTGGGAGAATGGCCACTTAAAGGCCCCTCCTTAGGTAAACATCCTGGAAGTATCCCTGCCCCAGATGGTAAGGTTTTCAGTGGGGGTGAACCTGTACTCATTGCATGACAATGAAACTGAGTCTGTTCCTGTGCATTGTTCTCAGTCTCACAGGCCCCGAAGATTCTCAAGGAAAGTACCAACTTCTTCCTTTACCTGGTGCCCCCTTGCAGATCATCTATATTTTGTGAGGCTATGGATTTGGCCCTGGTGAGCCCAGTGTTATCTGGGATGTCTTATACGTGACAAAAAAAAAATCCCCCTCTGCTCCTGGCACCTCCAGGGCTATGAGCACAATTGTTTCTATGTCCATTTAAAAACTTTCTGCAAGTTCTAACCATTACTTCACTTGGTAAAAAATTGGCAGAGATGCCAGGACAAAGGGTTCACACCTAGCCTCAGCTAAAACCAGGGCTCCCTCTATCTCCTTGCATGACCATTTCCAGGAAGGCAATATGGCCATGTGCCTCTAACAAGTTGTTAGACTCTCACAGGCACCCCCCTCTCTCTTGAATGTGGTTGTGAGGCCATCTTTGTGTAATCATAAAGCTGTCCCCTGAAAAGAGGACAGCAGCAAAAGAACTTTGGACCTACATCCTCACCTAAGGTTGGACCTTCCAATAGAGGGACTCCCTGAAGCCACTCCACCCCCAAAGGTTTCTAGGTAGAGCGAGGAAAAGACCTGCATAGCGAGCCCAACCTCCCATGATAAGGCCTCAATGGCAACAGCACCTTCTGCCTCTGGGAAGCATACGGCCATTCCCGTGAGAGTCTTCTCTTCAAAGAGGGTCCCAGCATCTCTGAGTCAGGTCTGCAGGGCATATTCCTTCAATGGAATTGTAATGCACTCCAGGCCAACTTAGAGGAGCTGCCGATGCTCATCTCCCATTTCTTGCCAACTCTCTTTTTACAAGAGGCTATGCTGAATGCATGGCCCTTGACCACCCTCCTGAATATAAGGGTGGTCAGGCAGAGATATCATGATTTACATCTGGCCTGATGTTCTATTCGCTATAAATGCTTCCTTATAGGCAGTGGCAGGTAAGCTACACCTGGATAGCAGGTATACAATCATGTGTGCATACATCCCACTATCAGCTGACTTTGAGGCAGGGTAATTCCACTGCATCGTGGCATGGTTGCTGAGGCCCTTTCTTCTGCGGGGGATTTGAATGGTAGACACCCTTCCTCTGCAGGGACTACACAATCAATCATAGGGGTCAAGTCCTGGCTTAACTGATTAATGAGCTGACGATAAGTGTTCTAGATGTGGATTTTCCTGCATTGATCTGTCTCTATGCCTTGTGAATGCAGAGCTTTATTTTATTTTAGGTAGGAGGTGGTAGATTCCTTCATGGTAATGATCACATTCTCATTCAACTGTGATTTTATGGTCTACTGCTGTCTGACAAACTGACCCACTGGTGCTTGGAGTATGCATGCTGGTCCACATTTCAGGAATTCACTTTCCTTATCCCATGTGAGGAGTTTAGGTTGGTAGATGAGGCCATTGAGTTCTGCAACCTCATCACCATCAGCCTAACTAGTTACTATTCCTAGGATGTCTAGTCATTTTGCAAACTGTCTGCTTCCTTGTTGGTCAGCCAAGTGTCCCTGCAGGGCGGTACCCTGTGTAACCAGTTGCACTTGGTACCTGGAGGAGTGCAAATTAGGAAAGCCCTGTCACTGGCTGACATAAACTCTAATGGGGCCTGGGAAAGTTGTTGGTATGCCTCCCCCTCACTCCCTCTCAGCACTACATTTTTATTTTATTTTTACTCTTATGACTACCCCCTCAACATTTGTCAACACACACTTTGTACCAGGGGGAATTGTTCTCACCTAGACAAAGTTCAGTTTTAGACATGGTTCCTAATTGGACTGCATACCATCCTGCGATCACCTAGTGTGGGTTATGATAATAATAGGTGATCACTCCCCTCCATTCATTAGTGGACCTGCCTATCTCTACTTCTCTTTATTACATACCCTCCTACCCCTTTCCACATTCGCTCTCCTCTCCATAGAGGTTCTGTCTGCCTGGCACACTTTTGTCCTCTTATGAGCCTTAGTTGAGTGGCAATGTATACTGTGAGGTCCTTACTTGCTACGAGGACTGAAAGCCTGCTGGCTAAGGCAAGTATTAGGTATGTGGTGTGCTGGGTGATTGACTGCTTACCTTTCTGGTTATTCATGCCACTGATGCCAGCATATGGACCAAAGGCAACATTATCCATCAAAGGAGGGCATTAGCTAACCTGATTGGTGATAGCTGAAAGTGTCCCATTTCTTGGACAGGAGCCTTCTGGTGAATGCATCAGATTCCTCTGAAGCAGCCATGATTAGTGCCCTTGGGACAATTAATGTCACTCTGATAAGTGTGACACTGCAGTTCAGGGTTTGTGCTTTTATTTTATTTTTGAATAGAAATTATTTTTTACCTAATTGACTTTTTTAGATTTTGAGTCTATCTATATCTTTTATTAATCTTATTATTGCTCCAGTAAATTAAATAATTCATAATTGTAACATTTTTATTTTAGGATAAAAACAAACAAGCAATTTCCTATATCCATTTCTTGTATGAATATGAACATCAATTCAAAAGTGCCTGTATCTGCATTTAATTTCAATTAACTAATAAGTATCCATACTCCATTATTTCATTTCTTTGGCATTCAGCCTCTGTAAATGAATACCAGTTTTGCTGCTCTTTCTGATCCAAGTCTGTTCTTTTGCTTGGACTGTACCAAACCAAAAGAAGATAAAATTCTCTCAATCCAGCTGAAAAAGTAGTTGTGGTAAACAGCTTGGTTACCAGGTTATTCATATCATCAGATATAGAACGTCTGAATGATAGCCGCTAGACATGGGATCAACTTTCAATGATTCATCTGTAAACAAATAAGAAAGAAGTTTTGATGTTCTGGCTTTGTATTTCATTATATCTGGCATGGCATCAGGATGTGTTGCTTGTGCATATTCCATTGCCTCAGCTTCATCTGGATTGCCCTCAGACAGAAGTGATATGCCTACAAGCGCTATAAGTGCTACTCAAATGACCTTAACTGTCCAATCTCTCTAACCTCCTGCATGCTCAAGTTGATGGTGAAGTTGGTAAATGTTTGATTAGCTTTTCCTGCACAGTGTGGCTTCTGCAAGCTCCACTTTATGTTGGATAATCTGCTTTGAAAGGAAAATGCTGTCTCAAAGCCTTCTTTCTGGAACAGCACTAACCAAGGTGTTTTTCGATTTGTAGATGGCCGATTATACTGCATAGTGATATGGTATCATAGAGACTCCACACAATGGAGGTGAGGTGATGCCTACAAATCTTTATTTCTGAATTTCTCCAAAATTGTTGATTCCATGTACAGGTAAGGGGAGCCCTCTCCAGCCCAATGGGGCAGGAGGAGGGTGTCCCACAAGGAAGTGACCACAGTGTTGCACTCCTTACCCTGGGCCTCAATAGTATCAATTCAGTGCTGCCAGAAGATGTTCTCGCTATGCTATATGTGGATGACCTTTTGATCTAATTTGGTGCAGCACAGGTCCAGATTCTGGAACATCGACTCCAACAGGCATTAAACTGCATCTCTTGCTGTGCTGAACCTACAGGTTTCAGCTTTCCTTGGACAAGATTAAGGTGGTGCATTTCCACTGCCATCCACGGCTCTACCTCAACCTGGACTTGTTCCTAAATGGTGTTCTTCTGGAAGAGGTAGATTTGCACTGTTTAACTGTTCTCGTGTTAGACACGCCTTACTTGGGAGGCTCATATTCACAGCCTTAGGGTCTCTTGTACCTGTGCCATAGATATTCTTTGCTCTGTGATGTTCAGCACTTGGGGTGCTGATATGGCTACTGCCTTAGCTTTTTATTGCTCCTATGTTTGTTTGAAGCATAAAGTTCAAGCATAAACCCACTCACCACATTGGATCTAAAGTCATTATTTGCCATTATAATCAATGCAGTTACAGCAACAAAGACCTAGAACTGCCAGAATTCCCCAAAGAAATTCTGCAAAAACTACTCTTATTTGCTGTGTACAAGGACCCCTTTCACTTTTAGGGATAAAACATACTTCCAAACTGATAGCATTGCCATGAGAATGCCACTTGGACCTACATTCTCAGATTTCTATATGGTAGATATAGAAAACAAATTACTTTGAGAAAATAATGTTTAACTCAGAATTTTATGTAAAATTTTTAGATGATATACTAGTGAAATCTAATCTCCCAAACATATTCCCCTCTTCATCAATCACCTTTAGGTATGCAGTGTCCCAAAATTTAGATTAAAAAAGACCTTCTACTTCCTAGCATCAAACTCCATATAAAAATAACAAAATCAACACTGGGATTTTCACAAAAGCCACAGACAAAGGAATCGATATGAATTATAACTCTTAACGCTTCTGAAAAATAAACTTTCAATCAAAACCCTCATCCACCAAGCGTACAGAAGCTGCTCAACCTAGTTTCTATTCAATGAAGGGATTAAGAACATCCAGAAAAAACCTACTTAAAGATTTTGCACAATAATTGTCCAATAAACTATTGCAAAAACTACTAATACTCTCTATAATAACAATAAAAACATAACACCCAATAGCAAATCCAGCTGTACTTTGAAACCAAAAAATGCAACAAAAATAAAATATAAAGAATCCTAGCTGAGAAATATTTTGAAACAAGCAGTTGAAGAACAAAAATGAAAATACAAGAATAGCAGTTTAATATTACTTAAAAAATTCAAAATTAGACTACAAATTCACCACAAGAAAAATAAATCATAGCCAAATCATATACCACTTCTCTTACCCTGGTGAAAATTGTTCATCGTTGTATGTTGGTTGTAGCACAAACTTTTAAAGTACTATACAAGGCCCAAGATGAAAAGCACATACTTGCAGAGCCAATATTAATGAAATTTATTGAACCTGATCATAATATTTTCTATACAAACTATATATTGTATAATCTGTATATTGTAAATTTGTTTATTTTGCTTTGAATCTGGTAAATATGACCCTTCAATGCCAAGACCTTGCAAGGTCAATCCAATATTTCTGTAAATCATTCTAACCTTTTTCCACATTGTGAACTTCTCCTCCCCTCCCCACTCCTTCCTATTCTGTTCTTAATTGAGTGGAATATTATATCTTCTCTTAGGATAACCTTGCAGGGAAATATTAGAATATAAATAAAATCCCTTACACAGTGAAAGCCTTATTTATATTTCATAAAAGGGATATTAACCCCTTCCGCATGAACTACCACAACACTGCTAGTCCTGAGAAACCAAATATTCAATTTAATTTAAAAAAATAAAATATATTGAAAAGTATCGCTACATCTATGCAAGTTGTTTTACTTGAAAAAAAGAAGAAAAAATCAATAAAAAATAATGAATAATAATAATAAAAAAATATTAAATAATAGTAAGAAAAATATATGTAATATAATTTAAACTTACCTAATCTTTATTATGCCAAATTTTGAAGTGCTCAATTGAGCCTAATCCAGGTTAATCAGGCAATGGTTAATCAGAACTGCCTCTTCAACATTTCCTAGTTTCCTTTCATTTAGGATAAAAAAATCCTACAATGTTTCGTTGGATGTTTGATAGAACTGCCAGGAACAGCTTCATTCGTCACCAAAGCACGAGTCACTTTCATCCCTTTTTCGCCTTTGTGATCCAGGATATTTTTTAATATATTTGTCGAATATACTATTTGCTCCACTGTAATGCTACTGTAGCAACTGTTCTAAAAATGGTTCAATAAAAATCTACATTTTAATTTTTTTAGCAACCATGTTTTTATATAAGAAACAACATCCTCGCACCCCGCGTCTGTGGTGGAATCCTTCACGACCACTTTCTCTGCATTCTCTCACTGAGATGTTGCAGAAGGTCGCTGACTGAACTTTACCTCAAGAGGCGGAGAACCCTGCGATGACACGTTTACATTGAGTGAGTTGTGTTCCACTTTCACTTCATTTGCTGACACTGCCCCTGGTCCGGACGATGTCTCTTACCCCATGCTTCAACACCTGGGTGAGTGAGGCATGGCCTTTCTGTTAGATTTGTTTAACAGGATCTGGTTAGAGGGTATCCTCCCAGACTCCCGGCGAATCGCTACTGTGCTCGCTTTTCGGAAACTGGGGAGAGATTACTCTACCCAGGCTAGTTTCCGACCAATCTCGCTAACCTCCTGCATGTGCAATTGATAGAGAAATTAATAAATGTTAGATTAGCTTTTTTTTCTGGACAGCAGAGTCCAAGATCTGTCTTCTGCACATTGCAACTTCCAGAAGTTCCATTCCACATCAGATGCTCTGCTCAGCCTGGAAAATACCATCTGCGAAGCCTTCCTTCATAGACAGCACTATGCCACAGTGTTTTTTTGATCTGGAGAAGGCCTATGATACTGAATGGCAATTCAGTATCATGGAGACTCTCCGCACAACGGGGGCGAGGGGATGCCTCCCAAACTTTATATCTGGATTTTTGCGAGATCATTGATTCGGCATACTGGTGGGAGAAGCTCTCTCCAGCCCAATGGAGCAGGAAGAGGGTTTCCCACAGGGAAGTGTCCTCAGTGTCACACTTTGCCCTGAGTATCAACGGCATTGCCTTGGTGCTGCCGAGAGATGTTTTCGCTACGCTCTATGTGGATGACCTTTTGATTCTTCTTGGCATGGCCCAGATGCCAATTCTGGGGCATCGACTCCAATAGGCATTGAACTGCGTCTCTCATTATGCTGAAGCGCACAGGCTTCATTTTCCTTGTCTAAGACAATGTGGCTCACTTCTGCTGTATATTTTTTTGTGATGAGATGGACGGTTTTCTTACCCTCTCACTTTGTAGTGGGCCAAAAATCTATCCTCTAACCCCAATCGATCTAACCCACTTCTTACACTAATTCGGACATGAGAAATCGAGGGAGAAATGAGATGGATTGGATATACAGTCCTTTATTTACAAAAAATATGGGGTAAATATTTACAAGAGATATGGGTGTAAATATACTTGAGATTTTGGTATATATATATATACAAATAATCCTATCTTATTAATACTATCTATCAATATATATAAACACTCAATTAGACTATTATATTTTTAAGAAAAACAACTACCAATCCGAAAAACAATTCTATGTAAAATCTAACAACAAAAAGTATTTGTGACTACAACAACAAACAATAAATCAACAAACAAAAAGAAAAGGCCTCATGTGGTACCACAAAATCTTCCTTAAAAAAAAACTGGTGCCTCAGAGCTTGGGGTATAATGCGCTTTGAGGCTATCAAAGCCCTCTCTGGCCAGTTGAGACTCGCAATAACTTCTTGATGTACAAGGTATATTCTATTTCAATATTGCAAATCTTACAATCTCAGCCACCCTTATTAAAAGATTATTACAAGTCAAGTACAATCTAACAGAATATTTGAGTGGCTCTTTGTTTGCATTAGACAGATATATCAAAACTACGTCTTTATAAAAGTTAATTTAAGTAAAGTCAATCTTGTAAAATTTATCAGAGTGGAATTTCGCAAATTACAAATTGTAAATAGCTGGGGGAGAGAAAAAAAACATTTTAGACAAACATGAAATCCCTAATATATATATATATATATAAAAGATAAGATAAAACCTCTCCATTCACACACATTCTTATAGAGAGAGGGAGAGGGTAATGGAAAAGGGGTGGGAGAATGGCCCTACAATCACTCTCATATTCGCTCCACTACAACTTGACAAGCGCATTTTCTTTTCTTATAAATGCTGATTTATGATGCCCAAGTTTCTCATTTACGAGTTCTTTCAGTATTTCTCTATTTGGACGAATTGTAGCAGTAAGCAATGTATCTTCTGATAATAAAAAGAATACCAATCAAACACTTGCATACCAATTAGTTACAATTATATGATGACCTTGATGAAGCACAGATCTTGCTAATTTAATAACTATGCATTCACTCAAAGAAAGTACACTTACATCAGCATTTTAGGAAAAGGGCGATGATTTTTTCCATAATAGATACAAAAGTTATAATTGTAACTGCTCCAACATTTTTCATGGTGAGATGTTAGAAGCCTTGCGAGAATTTGCAATAAAGAATATTAGTTTTGGTTAATCAGATTTAGAATGCAGGTGCAATACCTGAACATATATGTAATTCAATTTTTATTCTGTTACCAAAGATAAACCGAACACTGGAATGTAGTAACCACCGCACTTTAAGTATAATGAACCAAATAAAAGATAATTTTAAGGATTATAATGAATAAAATAAAGAATAAATGAGATAACAGGTATCCTGGGAGCAATATTGCTTTTTGAAAGGCAAGGGAACAACTAATGTGATATTTGTGATGAGAACAATTTTGGAATGATTGAAAAACAAAGAAATGTGCTCATTTGTTTTATTGACTATAAAAAGGCTTTCAATAAAGTAAGGCATGAGGACCTGATGAGGATGCTGGAAGGGCTGGACATCAGTAGGAAAGAAATGAGTGTAATAAGAAATTTATATTGGAATCAGAAAGCTGCAGTTACGAGTGCAGGAAGAGAAAACAGTATCAATCCTTTAGGAGAGGAGTACATCAGGGCTGTGTTATGTCCCTTGATCTGTTTAACCTATATTGGTAGGTGATATCAAGGGAGCTGTAAGGGCTTAAAGGAGACATGATAGGAGGTTACAATATCAACCATATTAGGTACGCAGATGGCACAGTGTTGGTGGTGGATATGGATGCACCGATTAATGAGCAGATAATCGGTAATCAGCCTTATCGGCCACTTCACCGATTAATCAGTAATCGGCTTTTTGGATGATTAATTACTTGTCCCTTTCCTATTCACTTTGAACCATTTCATCACTGCCAAGTGAATCATCAGATAGCTTTGACAGTAATACAGTACCACCAATTTAACTTGTTAGTTGTTAAGTGTCTGGCTGCTATTAGGGCTTTTTGCCTTTTTTACTTTATTAAATGAAATCAAGTTACATTTTTGATTTTTGAAATAAATGTAATTATGTAACTAACAACAACTAGCATCTAAGAAAATACAGAAAATTTTAAACAATAACTAGCAACTGAGAAAATTTTGAAATGAATGTAATTATGTAACTATTCATCAGTATTTAAAGTTGAATACTCTCAAGTTGTAATGTAGAAACATTAGTGTTTCACCATTTTCAGGACACAGCCTATTCCTCATAGGTTCATGCATATTACCACCTGTACTAAAAAGCCTTTCACTCTCCATGGATGAAGGTGGTGCACTTAAATATATTAAAGCCAGTTTGCTCAACAGCAGTAAGGTCTTCTGTATCTTTTTCCACCACTGAAATGGGTCATCACTTCTGATTAGTGGTAAAGTTAAATATTGATTGATTTCTTTTGTGCACTTAAAAATGAGGGATTTATTCCTCTTGAGTTTAGGTTGTGCTTCATGCATTTCTGTTGTACTTGCAGCCTCTAAGTCTGGATGTATTACTGTAGGCTTACTTCCGTTAGTTGCATCTAATTCATCAAACAGGCTTGAAAGAGAAACAGTTTTAGTCACACTTTGAGGCTGAGCATCTTGATCCTCAGTAGAGCTTGAAGAAGTATATCCTACTTGATTATCATCAGTAGAATGTGTCTTAGATTCTTTGTGCTCTACAATATCTAGAACCCATTTCAATTTGAATCTTGGATCCAGGAAAGTAGACAAGCATAGGGATTTTTCATTTAGATACAATAAAAATCTTGTTTCAATTAATTCATTCAATTGTTCAACAGTTGAAAGGATTCTATTAAAGTCAGAATTAGATTCAACAGCCCCTGACAGAAATAACCTGAGAGCTAATATTGTAGGTATTATCATTGATATGGTTGATGTTCTGTTACTTGCTTCTTTTGTGATATCTTCAAATGGACTTAGTAACTGGACAAATTTTTCAACAATTCCCCATTGGTAAGTTGTTATGGTTGGAATCTTATTATCTACAGCATACATTACAAGGGCTTTTCGTTGTTCTAAATTCCTTTTCAGCATATAATGTGTTGAATTCCAACGTGTGGTCACATCTTGAATCAGTTTGTTTCTCTAAATTAAGCTGCTCCTGTATTTTAGTTAATTTGCTAATTGCTAATGGAGAACAATTAAAGTGAGAGACTATATTTCTGTTAGTTGTAATGATTGTCTTTACAGCCTGTTGGGAAAATATTGAGTCATTTATTGAGAGTTTCAATGTGTGTATGAAACATGATTGTGACTAAACCACATTCCCTGATGCCAGCAACCATATTTGCACCAGAATCCCGCAGTACTAGAAAAACTTTGTTGGAGATATTATACTCATCCAGAACATAGTGCAATTGTTCACTTATTCTTTCACCTGTGTGTGCACCAGGGAATGGAACAACAATAAGAACAGCTCTGTATTGTTCAAAGTCATTTGAAAGCCAATGACCCGTCAGACTCAGAAATGGAGCATTACTTGTAGTAGATGTCCAAATGTCTGTAGTCAAAGAATCAAGAGAAGTTTTAATGTTTGTTTTACTCTCGTAAATATATCTGGAATTATTTTTTCAGTGAAATACTTTCTTGATGGAATTCTGTAATTTGGACACAGTTTTGCAATAAGCCTATTGAATCCAATGTTAGATGTTAGAGAATATGGTTGAATATCAACAGCTATCATTTCTCCTATCAAATAATGGATCTCTTGTGACCTGTGGTCATTAATATCCCAAATTTTCTAATTTCAAACATTGATTCTATAGTAGTTTGGGATTTTGCTGGAGGCTCATAGTTGCTGCCACTTGTTCCTGGAGTGCCTGTCTCTGAACATTCATCATGTTTCCTTTTAAGCTTATCATGTTCAGGTTTTGCTTCTTCTGGCTGAATTTTTTTAAGATGATTGTAAAAGTTTTTCCTGATTTGCCACCTCTTGATATCGTGGCTTGACATAACTTACATACAGATTTATTTTGATCCTTAGGATTGATATCAAAATACTTCCAGCAATAACTGGTTGCCATAATGGTCATTTTAAACTTGTAATTTAACTAATTTTTGACATGTTTAAATTATAGTGACGTCTCAGTCTCTGAGGACAAACTAGTTAGTGAGTACATCAAATATCTATAGCTATAGAGATTATAGTCTGGACTCTGGCTCTTAACACCATAAAATATGCATCATCTGATAAATAAAAATAAATATAAGTAAAATTTATGACAAAAAAAAATCCCTAACATAACTAGTTAATAGCAGCCTATCTAATGATAGCATGCCTAGTGAAAAACAGCAAGTACGTGGCGACGTGATTTGTGTAGTTAATCGGCTGATTATCAAAGGCCAATTAATCGGTAATCGGCCAATTTGCTTATTGGTGCATCCCTAGTGGTGGACTCTACAAAGAAGTTGCAACATTTGGTGGTACAGTGAGTGAGGAGAAAGGGTTGAAGGTCACTATGGCCAAGACCAAAGTGTTGGTGGCATCTAAGACGAATGCACCTATAGTAGGAATAGAGGCAAGAGGAAGAATAGAGCAAGTGGGAAATTTTTTGTATCTAGGGAGTTTGATAACAGAAGAGTGCAGATTTGAAAAGGAAATTAGAATGAGAAATGGCATTGCAAAGAGTGCATTTACAGGAATGAAGGCAGCAAGATGAACTAATATGGATGTGATAAGGCAGATGGGAGTTGAGAGGGAAATGATGACAATAAGAAAATGACAAATGAGATTTCTTGGACATGTTATGAGGAGGAATGAGATGGAGGCCGTAGTGCTGACTGGAATAGTGGAGGGAGGAAGAGCAAGAGGATGATAGAGAGAGAAGTTTATGGACTGTGTGATGAAAGTGGCAGGGGGACATCTTAAGCATGCAGAGTTGTTGCAACTAACAAGAGACGAGTCTGGTGATGCTCCATGGTTGCCGAAGTCCAGGTGAATGTTGCACATCAGTAAGGTAAAGTACCTCGCTAATCTTCAAGAATTTCATGATTGATAAATATCTATCTCTACTCATAATTGAGGCAGTAAAAAAATAAACAGGTTACATGGGCTTTCTGGCCCACTATTGATTAATTTCAGGATATTTACAAATACCTGTATAAAAATATAAAGATAAAAATGTAAGAGCATCACCACTTTCAAGATCTTTCCACTTTATATTATTTACTTTTCTCTTAAATTCCACATTTTCTTTAAAAAAATGTCTTGCTTTATCATTTTTACAAGAAACATTATATAAATTTATATATGAAAATTAACCCACAGGAAAATGAAAAGATGAATCCAAGCACTTTCCAACTATATTTGCAAGCTCATTTTCAAGGAATATCATGAAAATGGAGAAGACAACCTTATATAGGGTACAAAGATACGAAGGGAATGCCCATCACATAGTACAAACAAATGGAAAAACACAATAACAAGACAGAGAAATACCAATAAAAAGATCATTAGGCAACTAATAACGGACATATGCGTCCCAAAAATGATATACACACAACAATACTGTGTATATGTATGGAAATGGCAGGGGAAAAAACAAAAACATTTTAAAGGAAAAAAGGTGAAGTATATTCTATAGAATGTTCTATTTGCAATTTACCTTACTTCGGGCAAACTGGTAAATCTTTATCTACTAGAATTTACCAACATAAGTATAATATTAGAAGAGGTGAACTAAACAGCGCTTTATTTTTACATTTATCCAAAAATAACCACCCCATTGACTGGAACTCTGCAAAATTCCTTTATCATTCCGCTGATTTCACAAAAAGAATATTGTTGTGTTCATTAATTGGCATGTTGCCTAATATAAATATCTCCCCTGGCTTATTTAAACTCGACCCTGTTTTAAAAAAACTTGTACTAAATGAAATAACTTCATAATGTAGCCTGTTGTCACTCTTTATTAGTGTAATATCTTTCACATTGCCTCCCCCACCATGTGTCTCTGCTAGGATCGTGGATTAACTCTTAGCCCTAAATGTTTTTGTTCTAATGATAATCCTTTAAAATGTTTTTGTTTTTTTCCCCCACCATTTCCATTCATATACATGGTGTTGTGTGTATATCATTTTTGGGACGCATATGTCTGTTATTAGTTGCCTAATGATCTTTTTATTGGTATTTCTCTGTCTTGTTATTGTGTTTTTCCATTGGTTTGTACCATGTGATGGGCGTTCCCTCCGTATCTTTGTACCCTATATAAGGTTGTCTTCTCCATTTTCATGCTATTCCTTGAAAATGAACCTACAAATATAGTTCAAAAGTGCTTGGATTCATCTTTTCATTTTCCTGTGGGTTAATTTTCATATTATTGCTTTCCTCACATGCCACTTTGTGAGTTTTTTATTATAAATTTATATATATATATATATATATATATATATATATATATATATATATATATATAAATTTATTGAAAGACACCTAGAATTGTCATGTTTTCATTAAATCCAACTGTGGGGTTTGTATCACTGTAATTTTGCACCAAATTGGGCAAAGGATTAGGTCTTCTAACTCAGTCAGTTCAGATACGTCTTCATGTAACTTTCTACTGATTCAAGCTCACTTTCCATGGGTTGATAATCATTGTCATTATCACTATTATTCGACATAATGAGCTATGATAATTAGTTAATTATATGACAAAATGAATAACATCACACATACCAACCACCAGTACCAAAACAGATTGAGGAATAATTTGATATTTCATTTTTCTGGCTTTAGCTCCTACAATATCTAGGATTGGTTAATTTTTCATAGTGTCATCAAAAGTCACAGTAAGCACTACAAAGTTATAACTGTTGAACTTTGAGCATACTAAGATAAATACAAATACTAAAGAAATGAGTACAAATTATGACAAATACTCGATTGTCATTGGAGGTATACGCATGAGTTCTATGAAGGGTGCATGCATGTCATCATAGGTAGACACATGAGTTTTATGAAGGGTGCACACATGTCATCATAGGGTAGGGGCTAGAGAGATTAGATTTTAATGCATTAAAATATATTTCATAAATTAGAAGTTAAATGTAAGAAACATTAAAATCAAAAGTGATATAAACTTAATCCTATCATTTTTTTTTCATTAAATATATAAAATGACTTTTCACCATTTAAATTTTTTTTTAGACACAACCACGTGTATTGGCCTGTTGGCTTGTCTTTTGGGAGAATTTGAATGGATTATGGTGGAAGGAGGACAGGCAAACGAATCTCTGTCCCAAGCTAGAAGGCTTTCTTATGGTCAGTAACTCATCTCAGCATACTCAGTGGACACCCTCTTACTTTCACCTAATGTAAGTACTTTTTTTATTGCAAGAAATACCAATTAAAAGATTGAGAAGTAGGAAAGAATTTAGTGTCATTTTTAATTACCCATTCATTGCTATGATCATTGTCATCAAATAGTTCATATACACTTAGTCAATACCAATGTTAAATGACACAGTGCTAATTTCCATTAAAGCCATCATGTTGATATGAAATATTCAACAATTGTATTTTGCCCTTCACTAAAGCAGTGGTTCCCATATGTTAATAAGTGGAGCTTTTGACTCATGGATGTACTCTAGCTGGCTGACCATTTAATTTGACACTGTTTTGGGGTGCATGCTCCGGTGCTAGGGTTGTTTTGGGGCATATGCTCTGGTGGTAGGGCAATGCCCACCTTTTCCTATGCTCCATTATGCCTCCATTTTCTTAGCTTGCTTTTGTTTTGTTTTTTGCTCTTTTTCTTGCATTTTAACATAACCTAATTTATGCTCCATTATGCCTCCATTTTCTTAGCCTTCTTTTGTTTTGTTTTTTGCTCTTTTTCTTTCATTTTAACATAACCTAATTTATCGGTTAGCTTTTTTACGATGGCTTATTATACCTGTCTAGGCAGTCATCAAGAGTGACCATCGTAAATAAAAGAATTTAGATTTTTTTTAATTTCACATTGTTTTACAGCTTTATTACTGTGAAGTTAATGAGTAAGAGTCATTCTCAAGATAGTCTTTGTAAAATTTGTTACTTTTAGGGATGGTGTGCTGCATCAATTTGCAGATCCTCATGATCGACTCCCCCAATTTACACTAAATGTAGAGGAATTTTATGATTGTCAGCGACTTCCTTCATCAGTAAGACCCCACTCATTTGAGGTATGTTTCTTTGTTGTAAACATACATTTTATAAGCTTTTAAGAAAAGGTTTAATATGTCCTTACAAGGGAATGTCGGGTATAATCTGAGCAACCATGTTGCAACTGACATCTGGAGGATTCCATGCTCTTCTTGCTTCAACATCTGTAGTTGCATTTCCCTCTGTCTCCAATGCCCACACCTGAGGAGGCTGGCCTCCTTCACTTTATTTGACTGTTTGTTGTAGGTCGCATGTTCCTGCTGCGGGGGAAGACAGGCCTACCCCCAATGCCGGAGCCTGCTTCCTTGTTGCCTTTTTGCTTTTTGCTTTTTTTGTTTTTTTAGTTTTGTTATATATTTTTTTAATATAGCCAAGTAGTAGAAGGCTCTGGTGAGTTTGGCAACTTATGCCCCAAGTAGGCAGTTGCCAGATGGGCTCCTAAATTAAAAAAAAAGAAATCCAATGCCTTACAAACCTTGTGCATTAGATGCTCTTGTTGTTTTTTTATGTTGAATATAAAACAGGTCTACTCTAGGCCAGCCTTTTTTTTGTATTTTTACTCTTTTGAAATTAATCACTAAACTAATCTTAAACCTATTTATAGTTGCCCTTGGCACCATAAAATATTAAAATTCCTTTGAAATTTCTTGAATTTGTCTTTTGCAGTTTGCATCCCTCTTTTTTTTCTTCTTTTTAATGGTGTTGAAACTGGTTCAAATGACTGCTAGTTGTGAGAAAACTGTATATGAGGAATGAATACAAGCAATAAATTTGAGTAAAAATGGATATTTGGTGGTGATTGACAGGAATATTTTGTGATTGTACTGGCGCATTAAAAAAATGTAGCCAAAAAGATTATTAAAAAAGGTGATGTGTATTGGTAGAATAAGGATAAGGGTTGTTTGGTGAGCAAAGACTGAGACTGATATGCCCTCATTCGTATTTTGCTTTAAATTCATGAGGGAAAAAATGTTACAGGGCATGGCATTCTCTGAGTCTCAATGAGATGCCCTTACCCCTCCCTTCCTTAAACAATGTCCTTAGGGTAGCCATAAATGCTGAGGTGGGCCTAATGTGTATGGGCAGTGTTCAGGCTAAGATCTGGGCCCATTCAGGCAGCCTCAATAGATCTATTGCTGCTTGATTGCTCTGGTCAGGTCAAGGTGTGATTAAGGCCAGTTTGAGCATGTATGGGTGTTGACCAAGCCTCAGTTGTGCACTCACAGTAGAAGAGTGAAGATCACTCATGGATGAGAAGTTCTGATGAGAATTTAGAGCATTCTATAGAGAAAATATGTGCTTGTGGAAAATAAAAAGTAAAGAATATTCTGACAAACATAAAAGGTGCAGCCTATGATGTACTGGTGGAGAAACTAAAGGAAATTGCTGTTTCTGTCACCAGAGAAACTGATAAAATAACAAGTGAAGCTCATTCCACAAGGATTGCAATAAGGTTGCAGCATCTATGATGTTAGGGTTTGGAGTAGAAGATACATATGCCCCACACCTCTGATGAAAATTTACTTTTCCTGTAAACTGCATGCTGAACTCTCTTAATTTCAATGCATGTCTCAGGGATAATACATCCCAAAGCTTGTGGATATACCCCCTGAGCAACGCTAATAGCTTAGTAAGGAAAGTTAGGATTTCTTGGTTCTCTGTGAATCAATTTTGATTAAACTTTTCCCAGCTGGTCGGCACAATGCGGCAGATTTGTCGTTTTGGGGATGGACCATGCTAATAGCATCTATCCTCTTTAAGAACAATGGGTCATTGCAGAGGCCTCAATGATGAAGAAAAGTCTTTCATCATCAAGGAAAGTGCTGAATGCACCTTTGTTTATGTTATTACAGAGAGGTTAGTTTTCCATGAGGACATGTTAAATGATTTCTGAAGGACTCTTCGCTAAGGAAGAAGCAATCCAATTGTGGGAGCTCCAAGACTGTGTAAGCTAGGGATTTGAGGAATATTGGCCGCTAGTTACTTTAGAAACCTGGGCAAACAAGCCAAGTCATTGTCACTGCCGCTGGTCGTCCCCACACCTTCCTCACTTCCACTTTCTTTTTCCTTTCATTGTCTATCAATTTTACACCGAGCCTAGGGTGGAGCTGCCAGGCCACTAGGGGGAAGGAGTGGATTCAAATGGCGGTGGCTGGTTCTGCTGGCCCTGTATTCACCCCCTGCAGAGCGGGCTATTGCGTGGGTGATTAGCATTTTCTTCCTGTATCACTAATAGGGCCATCAGGCCCGATGATGAGAATAAAAATTACAAACTCTCCCTTTCCCCTTCACAAGTGGTGAAGCTGCCTTCGGGCTGCTATACGGAAATAAGATGGCGTTCCCCCTCCACTTTTCTTTCAAGGGGACCCTCCATCTACTTCTACTAGAGAGGACCCCATAAGGGGCACAGCGATTTGCCTTCCTGGCCACCATGCTGATGAGACTCCATGCCCCATCCGGCCACAGCTTAGCCTCTTCTTCTTAGTTACAGCCTGTGTTTTTACCCTACTTCCTCATTTTCACTACAACCCCTCACACAACTTTCTCCAGTCGGTCTCTAATTTCATAGGGTAGATGCTGACCAACTTCCTCTGACCTAATTATCCCGGATTGCGGCTGAGGGGGAGGGGGACAATGTTCCCTCACCCCTGAGCTCCGGCCTGGGGTGGTAGGTTTTTAACAACCTATTTCATCCCCACCCACTCCTTCCTCACATACCCTTGCTTCCTCCTTTCTCTATCTATCAATTTTACGCCATTCCCAAGGTGGAGCCACCCTGCTGATGGCCTGCCCGGTTACTAGTTGGGAGGAGTGGCCTCAAATGGTGGCAGCTGGTTTTGCTGACCCTGTGTTCACCCCTCTCAATGCTGGCTACTGTGTGGGGGTGATAAGCGTTTGCGTCCTGTGATTATTATAGGGTCACCATGTCCAATGATGAATATATTTTTAAAAATCCTCTCAACTATCAATAGAGCTGCCTTCGGGCAGCTCCATTGATGGTTAAGAGGGTTCCCCCTCCCTCTGCTTTCGCAAGGAACCCTCCAAAACTCTTCTACCAGAGAGGAGGCTTATTCCTCTCCTTCCTACGGGTGCAGGGGACTCTCCCTCACCCCCTTCTCTGTCACTTTCTCCAGCGGAAGTCCCCCCTCCCCTTTGCTTTCCAAGGGGACTGCCAAGGACGCATAAAGGTGGAAAGGGATGGCATGGCCTGCCGGCCCGTTTCCCCTCTCTTCCCCAACAGATGCCAGCCCATAACAAAATAAAAGGTACCTCGAAGGGGGCCTGTGGTGTCTTAGGAGATGATGGCCACATGAAGCCCCTCCGTCCCTTCCCTGAGATGGAAAAGTCTCTGAGGCGACCTTGCCCCAGATAGTAGGATCTTTCATGGGGTCAAACGCGAGATCGGTGCCAAGCACAAAACCCAAGTCCACCCTTGTGAAACCTTCTCAGACGGCGTGGACGCCTGAGGCCTTACAACGAGTGGAGGGATCTCCTCAGCAAGAAAGATCTTGCTGAGGTCGGTCCATCTTGCCTGGGAGCTCTGGCTGTGGGAGGGGAAAAGCGTGTTCATTCCACCCCCTCCCCTCCTCTCCTAAAAAGAAAACAAAAAAGACTGGGCTCCTTTCCTCTGTGTGAGCCGCGGGGAAGGACGAGTGTGCTGCCGTTTCGGTAAGCGGTCAAGCCAAGATCGGCATGTTCACCCCCGTTGCTCCATTGGGTGAGGAGTCCCAGACTAAGACCAAAAGTGCACATAGCAGAGCCTTGATTACATCAGGGCCCCTCATTCAGAGGGTACCTGGCATTTTTTATCCTGCTGATTTCAAACGCTTCCTCGTTATTTGCTCTACTGATTCCATGTTGGCTAAGGGCAACATGATCCATCAGAGGAGAGTTTTAGCTAGGATGATTGTTAGAGAGCCGAAGGTGACCCGTTTCTCAGATGGTAGCCTTTGGCAAATGAGTCGAATCCCTCCGAGGTGGCCATGATAGGAGCCCTACGGACACTTCATGGCACGCTGGTGAGTGTGATGCTGCACTTTACCATGAACTTCGTGAAAGTAGTAGTTTATGTGAGGGAACTCGTGAACTACTCCATAGAGCTGATCATGGAGCGGTCAAGGTTGAACGTGTGATGAGAAAACAGGGATGGGGGGGCCTCAAGACCCACCCCTACACTCTTCATCACATTCGACTGTAACAAGCTCCCTGTGTCGGTGCGTGCCGGTTGGTATCGCTACCGCATGAAGGCATTGGTGCCACTTCCACGTAGGTGCTACTACTGTCACTGCTTTGGCCATACTAATCGCTCGTGTAGATGCGCAAAGTCGGGGTTACCCGAAGTCCATGTAAGTTGCTCCAAGGCTGCACACAATAAGTCCAAATCGTGTGTGGCCAAGAGTGTTAATTGCGGAGAGCCGCACCCCGCTTCTTTGAAGCAATGTGGTTCGTACCTCCTTAAGGAAATCCTGGCTGTTCAGGCTCAGCATCGTCTCTCATTTTGCGAGGCAAAGGACTTGGTCCTTTCACACCCGGCTCTTCCTATGATGTCTTATGCCTCAATGTTAAGAAAGACACTCTCTGCTCCTGCCCCATACAGGCTTACGAGCACATTCATTTCCACACCCATTCGGGATGCTTCTGCGGGTTCTACCCATCCTGGGTGCTCTCCTGGTAGAGATCGAGGCATAAAGGGTTTCACACCCAGCCCCAGCTAAACCCAGGGTTTCCCCACCTTCCCACAGCGTGACTGTTTCCCGTAAGGCGAAACAGCTGCGTGCCTCCGCTGAGTCATTAGACTCACAGGAGGTAAAACCCCTGAAGTTGGTCGTGAGACCATCTTCCAGGGTTCCTAAAGCTGCCCCACGAAAGGAGGACATCATTAAAGGAGCTTTGGCTCCTTCGCCCACACCAAGTGGTAAGCTGAGTAGTCTGGAACTGTGGATCATCCAAAAGAGGGACCACTAGGGTTTCGAGTCGGAGAAAGGCAAAGACTCGAATGACGAGCCCACCCTCCCCCAATAAGTCGTCAAAGGCAACAGCGCCCGAAGTTCTGCCTTCGGGAAGCGTACGGTCATTTCCGCATCTTCTCCGAGCTAAGCTTGGAGGGCATAATCCTTCAATGTAATTTCAGCGAACTCAGCCAACCTAGTGGAGCTGCACACCCTCCCACGGTATAAGGGTTTTGCGACCCCACCACTATGGTCTGGGGGCTGGTCAGGAGGATGCACGATTTACATCCGGCATTATGTCTCTGTTCTTCTCTTCACTTTTGATACCTCCTTTTCAGTCATGGCTGTGCAGTTGCACCTGGGTAAGTGGTATATTGTTATTTCTGCTTGCATTCCACCGTCAGCCGACTTGGACGCGGGTAACTTCCGCCGCATCATGGCACGGTTGCCCGGGGCACTTTCTCTTGCTTGGGGACTTAAACGGGAGACACCTCCTCTGGGGAGAATACTCAATCAATCCCAGTGGTCAGTTCTTTGCCGATCTGATCGACGAGCTGGAGATGGGTGCCCTAAATGTGGATGAGTTTACGCATCACTGCCCGAGAACCGCTTCATTTTCCTGCCTTGATCAATCTTCTTGCTCTCCGGATGCACAGCCTGATTTGGGGTGGAGGGTAGTTGATGGCCTCCATGTTAGTTCATCACTTTCCCATTCAAATATCATTTCTTGGCTGCTGCCGCCCGAGAGCCCGCCCCTGTGGTGCCCCTTACGGTTCTCCAGGAGAATGGGACCGCAATCTCTGACCCCACGTCCGTTCTGGAATCCTTCGCGACCGCATTCTCTAGCCGGGATCTGCTCCGCCAGGATTCAATGGGCGTCGTGATGTAGCGGAAGGCCGCCGCCTGGACTTTACCTCGAGAACTGGAAAACCCTTCAGCGACGGGTTTACTTAGAGTGAGGTGTTTTCCGACCTCGCTTCGTCCGCGGACACCCCCCTTAGTCCAGACGATGTTCCGTACGCCATGCTTCGACACCTGGGTGAACGAGGCATGGCCTTTCTGTTAGATTTGTTCTACAGGATCTTGGTAGAGGGTATCCTTCTGGATTCCTGGCGAATCGCTACTGTGCTAGCTTTTCGCAAACCAGGGAGAGATCATTCTACCCCGGCTGGTTTCCACCCAATCTCTCTAACCTCCCAGATGTGCAAGTTGATGGAGAAATTGGTAAATGTTAGATTAGCTTTATTTCTAGACAGCAGACGCCATCTGTCTTCTGCACAGTGTGGCTTTCACAGATTCCACTCCACGTCGGATGATCCGCTCCGACTAGAAAATGCCATCTACTAGGTCTTCCTTCGTAGACAGCTTTACGTCACCGTCTATTTCGATCTCGAGAAGGCATAAGATAACGCATAGCGATACGGCATCATGGAGGCTCTCCATGAGATGTGGGCGAGGGGACGCCTCCCAATGTTTATATCTGAATTTTTGCGAGATCGTCGATTCCGCGCTCGGGTGGAGGGAGCCCTCTCCGGCTCAATGGAGAAGAAAGAGGTTGTCCTGCAGGAAAGTGTCCTCATCGTCTCACTATTTGCCCTGATCATCACGGCATCACCTCGGTGCTGCCGGAAGATGTTCTCGCTACGCTCTACGTGGACGACCTTTCCATCTCTTTTGGCCCGGCCATCTTTTGAGCGTCAACTCCAATAGGCATTGAACTGCGTCTCGCTCTATGCCGAAGCTCACAGGCTTCGTTTTTCCTTAGTCAAATCCTAGGTGGTGCATTTCTGCCGCCATAAACGGCTCAACCCTGACCGAGACTTGTATGTCAATGGGCTGCACCTGGAAGTGGTGGACTCGCACCGTTTCCTTGGTCTTGTATTTGATTTGACCGACGCCTCAACTAGGATGCTCATATTCGCAGCATTAGGGTCTCTTGTACCCGTACCAGCGCCATGGATATTCTTCGTTCCGTGACGTTCAGCGTCTGGGGCGCTGATGGGGCTACAGCCTTACTTTTTTATCGATCCATTGTTCGTTCGAAGCTCGTCTACGGATGCGAGTTTTATGCATCCGCAGCCGAGCGTGTATTACTCAAGGTGGATTCGTTCCACCACACCGGCCTTCGCAGTTCCCCTATTGAGAGCCTACTTATCGATGCTGGGGAGATGCCACTCGCTCTGCGCCGTGCTCGCCTGTACAGTTCTCGCTTCATCCGCAGCTGATCTCGACGGTCCCTATGCCGCCGAGAGAGGCCGGTCATACCAGGGCTAGGAAACTCCTTCGAGAGCACAGTATAACCCTCGGTCCGGTGGCGCCCCTGGTTCTGCCCCGGACGCCACCCTGGAGGTTGCCACCTTTGACTATTTCTCATTACGCCGCTGCTCCCAAAGCTTGTACAGCGCCGGGAGTATTGCGTTCGAACTTTTTAGATCACACTTCGTCTCACCGTGAAACCGTGTCAGTGTATACCGATGGCTTCAAGTCTTGAGAGGGGGTTGGTTTCCACGCCGTATCCCCTCTGTTTGAAGTCAGCGGGGCCCTGCCACGCGCTGCCTCTGTCGTCACGGCCGAGCTGATTGCAATACACCGCTCGGTACTGCAGATAACTTGCCGTGCCCGGTTCGGAGACTGGATTGTGATTAATAGTGACTCACAAAGCGCCCTGAGTGCTCTTTGGGCAGTGGAATCTCCTTGGTCCGCGATATCCGTGACGCCACGGTATTGGCGAGTTGGGCAGATGTCGAGATTATGTTCTGCTGGGTTCCTGGACATGTAAGAATTGCAGGAAATGAGGGCGCTAAAGAGTATAATAGGAGTGGGCAACTAGACCAGTGTTTCCATCTTCCTCACCCCGATTACATGACAGGAATACTGGCTGCTTGGTAAAGATGATGGGAGACGGTCGAGGGGAACTTAAAGTTGCTTGCCATTGCGCTACGACTGTTCCATTGGACCTACTACCTAATGCCGCGACGGCTTCAGGCTGCTTTCTGTCGTCTCCGAATTGGACACATTCGCGTTCCGCACTGCCATTTTATGAAGCGCTCGCCTGCGCCTTACTGTGAATACTGCATTGTCCCCCAGACTGTTTTGCACATTCTTTTTGAATGTCCCAGTCTGGGCGATCTTTGTGCGCATTACCTATTCCAGTACCAGGCCGAACCTGGTCGCTCCCGCTTGTTCCTCGTACTCGGGGTGAGTTCGTGTACACTGACTTGTGAACTTTACTACTTTTGGGAGGTCCTCCACTTTATTTGACTTTGTTGTGGGTCTTGTTCTTGCCTCAGGGGGAGGCGTGCCTTCCCCCGATCCGCAGCGCACTTCCTTCTCACCTTTTTGCTTTTTTTTTTTATTTTCTTATTTTTTCTAGCCCTTGTATTTTTTTAGCGTTATTTGTTTTTTGTTTTGTTTTTTAATATACCCTAGTAATAGGCTGGGTTGAGTATAGGGACTTATGCCCAAGTAGGTTGTCACCAGATGGGATCCTAAAATTTGAAAAAAATAAAAAATTGTCATGCTGGATCCATGCCAGTGTATGCAGTTGGTTCCAAGTCGCAGGAGGTGTTCTGTAAGAATGCTTATTCCTTCTGTTTGAAGTCAGCGGAGCTCTACCAAACGCAGCATCTGTATTCATGGCCGAGCTGGCTGCTTACACTACATCACGCGGTATGGGAGATAACTTGTGCCTGGCTCTGAGACACGATTGTGATCTTTAGCAACTCTTAGAAAGCCAACGTTTCCGCGAGCCGGGTGGATGTCGAGATTATCTTCTGCATGCTCTTGTACATGTGGGGATTGTGGGGAATGAGGGCGCCAAAGTGTCCACGAGGTCTAGCGACCCAACTCGCATTTCGCTCTTCCTCCCATTGACTACACTGTGCGAATCAGGTCAGCCTTCTGGGCTGCCTGTCAAAGAAGATGGGAGATGGCCAAGAGAATCTTAGGATTGCATGATACTATGCAGCCACTATTCCCCTCGACTTATCCCACAATGCTGCAGCTGCTTCACATCGCTTTATTTCATCTTTGAATTGGGCACATCAGCCGGATGCTTGGCCATTTGATGGAGCGCTTCCCTGAACCTTACTGCAACCACTGCATTGTCCTCCAGAGTGATTGACACATTCATGTTGAATGTGTCTGTCTGGATGATCTTTACGCACGTTACCTATCCCGGTACTGGGACACGATTGTGATCTTTAGCAACTCTTAGAAAGCCAACGTTTCCACGAGCCGGGTGGATGTCGAGATAATCTTCTGCATGCTCTTGTACATGTGGGGATTGTGGGGAATGAGGGCGCCAAAGTGCCCACGAGGTCTAGCGACCCATGAATACAGATGCTGTGTTTGGTAGAGCTCCGCTGACTTCAAACAGAAGGGATAAGCATTCTTACAGACCACCTCCTGGGACTTGGAACTAACTGCATACACTGGCATGGATCCAGCATGACAATTTTTTAACTCATAGTTGTGATTGATAGGGCAACCTATTTATACTGAATATGTGCCAATAAACCTAAAGACTTTTAAAATGGGATATTATTATTAGAGGATTGTTGGGAAAGGGTTATTTATGCAAATAGATCTTTTTTTCTTCAACTTAGTATTCAAAAAAATGTGTAATGGCCAGGTATATTGAGGGATTAATAGTTATGTATTGCAGTATCTATTCCCTTGTTGGTTATTGCCATGATGTGCTCTTAAAATTTATGTTTAAAAACATACCATATTGATCACCATCTGTTGCCTAAGCTATTCGAGGCTATATATCTTCTCCACATTTTCATTTCATCTTTACCAATCTCTCTTTATAAACTTTATAGTGCAGATGCCCTAATTGTTATTCAATTTTTATCACCAACATGCACCATATGCAACCAAGGCCCAGAAACATTGAACACTTACTCTTAGACTGTTCAAACCTCACACACCTCTGCACTGCACACATCATCTCTCTTAGGGTCCTTAGGGATCCACCCAGGGAGCTTGATGGCCTTTGTAGTGGTTTCCCACCTCGCAGTAGTGAGGTGGGGGTGGGGTCAGAATGTAAAGTAATAGCACCCAATGGTGCTCATATGACATCAAGGAAGAGCCTGCCACTAGCAAAAAACTGAGATGACCCTCATTGAGCATTAACACCTCTCCCTCACCTCCAGGAGGGGATTGGGATCCATAATAGTTCTTTGCCTGGTAGGTTCATCCGTGCCCACAAGTGTAAACACACTGCCCTCTCAGCCCTTCCCACACACACTCATTTTCATTCAATCAGGTTGGCAACATAGCCACTACCCAAAAGCTACTGCTAACTGGGGATATTGAAACTAACACACCCACGCACATGCATAAACTGCAACAGACCTATCACACATGGACTCACCTTAGTATTTTACAACACGTAAAAACTGGACCAACCTCTTCTCCAGCATACACTCAATATTAATAAATAGCTTGGACAAAACTAGACTTAAAAAAAAAGAGGTTAAAAATAACGAAATATACTTGAGGAAAAGGGTAATCCAACAAGGAAAAGAACTGAAAGAAAGCTCATATAAGGTAAAGAACATATAATTAAAGCATATGTCAATATAATATATATACCTTTTCATCTACTAGACAATTTGGTGTCTGGAAGTTTATAATTTACATATAGTATCTCAAGGATGCATGTGGGAAAATTGAGAATTTGTATTGCTGAAGTCAACACTGAGTTGGGGTTACATCCTCTTAAGATGCAAAAAGAGAGTTGTACACCCTGAGTAGTTTACTTTTGCTATGTACTTTCCTCGCATTGCATTTTACCCTAACCTCACTACTGTATTTATTTTAATTTTCTAAAACTTTATGGTGGAGACGCCTTGATTGGTTTATGCTTTATTATTTTTATTCCTAAAAACACCCCAGCCAGCTCACTTCAGGCCTCGTTTTAAATTGATTCAATTAACTGGACAGCGTCTCCCATTCATTTCTGACCCCCTTTGATTCAACTACCTTTAGACTGGTTTACTTTTCTCTCACACCACTCTCCAGAAGAAAGTTGTAATGACATGATCTGTTGTTGCCATTGAATAGAGTCCTTTTGTCGGTACTTCAATACTCTAGGTGGCTTCTCAAGGTCCTATAGAAATACCCAGTCAGTCCACACCTATCACTCATTCTATGAAGATAAACAATGACCTACTTAAGAAAAAACTAGAGAAGATTACTCTTTATTATTTTAAACTTGTTTGCAATGATTAAGAGAAATTGAACAGAGGTGATGGAGAAGGTGATGAGCAAAAAAAGAAACATGTTGAGTACAAAACAATTTTTAACACAAAATTGAAGTTAGTGTTATGATTCAGGGTGTGCCGGGTGGGGGGAAGTATGAGGAGGGACCTTGTCACTACGTGGGCATGAGACCGAATGAGGTCTCACACCCTGCGGGGTCTCTTATATAGGCGAGCCTATATATCCCCGCACATCATCAGACATTGTTCCTATGAAGGTGTGGGAGACCCCGTTCACGAGGTTCCTCTGGCTCCAGATGAATCTTCAAAACCACACACCCATCCACAGACAAATAGTAAACACACCACCCAGATATTACACAAGCATCCTAAATACCATACCATAACCTGCAAATGTAATACAGTATAAAAAACATATTCACACACAGCTCACCAGGCAAGCACTGAACAATCTCCCTCACAACAAAATACTCATCCCCCCCCCCCGTCACCTGACATAAGCAGCACAGAAACACAACTCTCACAGTTGGAGAGAGTACATCTTACACGACTTTGCTGTGGACACCACTAATCAATGTATCCAGTCAATGTGGTGTCCTACCTGCGTGGTGCAGGCTTCCTGGAATGACAGAACCCGGGGAACCACAACAACAACCGCTCTACCTGTTCTTATCTTAACCTAAGTGTATATACTATACTCTACTTACTAACCCCTACTAACACTTTTATTGTGACACTTATTACTACATCTGACACATCACATCATCCATGGTTAGTGTTATTAATTGTTGTTCACGCTATAACTATAATTGATAATATATATAGATAGATTGCAAAAGTGTAAGTATTCTCAAGCCATATTTTCAAGATAATTTAGTATAAAATTTTAATATTATTGCATATTAATTAAAATGGTAATTAATTTATTTCTAGGTTTTAAGGAAGAAAGGTGGTACCCCAATGTATTTTGCTGCACCCAATGAAAATGCTGCATCCCAGTGGATAGAGTCCTTGCTACAGTTAATTAACTTGCATCAGGTAGGGCATTGTTTCTTATCTATAAGGTCATCCCATAATAATCTGCCATTTTTTTATCTTGGATCATTTTATTTAATACAAATCAAACAACTCTGAAGTTATTCATATTTAAATAATTGTTTATTAATTTAATAGGTAATATAGTTTCTAACAGTAGACTCCATCTTATAAAGTTCTTTTTAGGTTATTTTAATTTATTCTGCTGTTGACATCTTCATTTTCTTCATGGCAGTAGTGATCACTTTCCCATTCAAATATCCTATACTTCACCCTTCTGCACGGTGCAATCACCTCACAGTGAGCACCAAGGGACTCTTAAACAATCCATCCATCACCCTGCTACCTGAGAAATCACCACAGTGGTAGTTTATTATTATTATTATGGCTATCTCCTCAACTTATTGTCAATCTGTAATTCATACCAGCAGCATCTGTTCTCTCCTAGTGCCAGGAAATAAATATAGGTGATCACTCACCCTACTCGTTAGTGGACCCGCCTATTTCTACTTCTCTTTATTACATACCTGCATACCACCTTCCAAACTAGCTCTTCTATCCACAGAGGTTCTAGGGCTGCCCTGCACTCATTGGTCTCTTTATGGGTTCTTAGTCGAGTGGCAGTGTATACCATGAGGTCACTACTTCCTGCGAGGGGCAGAAGCTCACTGGCTTGGGCAAGTATTAGGCACAGGGTGTATTGGGTCATCGACTTTGCTCACCTTCCAGTACACATATAAGGTGGCTACATCTGCACCATCCTTTATCGTTAAAGCTCAATGACAATTTTGCCTTAGTGGCTGGCCAGTTCATCAAAGCCCATCTTAGCTCGTGCCTGTGGGCTGAGTATGTGCAAATGATCACATTCTGTAACTTTGTTAGTATGTAGACTACTTTTCTCTTAACCTCCCAAGGCATTAAGTGGTCATAGTATCCCTCCCCATGCAATTTTATTTTCTCAAACTAATCCTGGCTGTAACTGAAAAGAATAATGGGCAGGCACATTAAGATCCGCCTCCAATTGCAGCCTCGCCCGCCATAGGTGTCAGGCAGAACAAGGGAAATCGAGACCCCTTAAACCGGTGGAGAAGCTTCCCCTTTGCCATCTTTAGAGCTGCTCACCACCTTATTTGGAGTCGCCATGGACGACTCCACCTCTGCACCAGTGGCAGTTTCCCTTTTCCTTTCACAGTGGACTGCCAAGAAAAAAGGAAGACGTCCCAGAATGACAGCTCCGACTGAATATGACCAACCCCCTTAGGGGGGTAAGGTATAGCGGGGACAGTCTGGCTGTGATGCCATAGGGGGATGGCCACATGGAGGTTATCCCAGAGCTGGTCATGCTCCTGGTGGTGACTCAGCCCCAGATTGCAAGATCTCTCATGTGGTCGAATCCAGGCTCAGTGCCAACACTGAACCTGACTCTGGTACTGTACAAGCTTCTCCTCAGGCGCCTAGGACCCCCCAGGACTTACAAGGAGAGGAGGGACCTGCTTTCCCTCCGCGGGATCCACGGGGACGGACGGGTCCGCTGCAGTTTTGGTAAGCAACGAAGCCAAGATCGACACGTCCACCCCCGGTGCTCCCTCGGGTGGGAAGTCCCTGATTAAGACCAAAATTGCAAGTGCGCAGAGCGGAGCCTCGATTACGTCGGGCCCCCTCATTCAGAATGTACTTGGCGTTTTCGAGCCCGATAGGTTCAAACGCTTCCTCTTTATTCGCTCCACGGATGGCAGATCGTTGGCCAAGGCCGACATGATCCATCAGAGGAGAGCTCTAGCTAGCTTGATTGGTAGAGAGCCGAAGGTGACCCGTTTCTCGGACGGGAGCCTTCTGGCGAATTCGTCGAATCCCTCCGAGGCGGCCATGATTAGCGCCCTTCGGACACTTCATTGCACGCCTGTGAGTGTGACGCCGCACTCTACCATGAACTTTGTGAAAAAAGTGGTTTATGCGAAGGAACTCTTGGACTACTTAATAGATGACATCACCTTTGAGCTGGCCAACCATGGAGCAATCAAAATTGAACGTGTGATGAGAAAATAGGGAGGGGCCTCGAGACTCACCCCTACACTCTTCGTCATGTTCGACTGTGACAAGCTTCCTGAGTCGGTTTGTGCCGTTTGGAATCGCTACCGCGTCAAGGCACTCGTGCCAGTACCGCGGAGGTGCTACTAATGCCACCACTTCGGCCATACGAATCGCTACTGTAGACGTACAAAGTCTAGATTACCTGAAGTCTGCATAAATTGCTCCAAGGTCGCACACGATAAGTCCAAATCGTGTGTGGCCAAGAGTGTAAATTGCGGAGATCCGCACCCCGCTTTTTCGAAGCAATGTGGTGCGTATCTCGTTGAGAAGGAAATCCTGACCGTTCAGGCCCAGGATCGTCTCTCATTTCGCGAGGCTAAGGACTTGGTCCCGGTGTGCCCGGCGCTTCCTGGATCATCCTATGCCTCAATGTTTAAAAAAAGACACCCTCTGCTCCTGGTCTCTCCTTGCATACGAGCACGGTCGTTTCCGCGCCGATTCTGAACTCTTCTTCGGGTTCTACCCACCCTGGGCTCCCCCTCCTTCCCCCAGCGTGACCGTTTTCCGTAAGGGGAAAAGGCTGCGAGCCTCCACGTAGTTGTTAGACTCACAAGAGGCAACCCCCCTGAAGTTGTTCGTGAGGCCATCTTCCGGGGTCCGTTTGCTACCTCTCGAAAGGAGGAGAGCACTAAAGGAGCTTCGGCTCCTACGCCCACACCGAGTGTCAGGCTGGGTGACTCGAAGGTAGTGGATCCTCCAAAGGAGGCGAAGGGAGGTAAAGACTCGTATGGCGAGCCCACCCTTCCCCGATAAGTCCTCAAAGGCGACAGCCCCTTCAGCGCATTATCTGGCCAAAACCGCCCGGAGTTCTGCCTCCGGAAAGCGTACGGCCATTCCCTTGAGGGTCTTCTCTTCGAAGACGGCCCCCGCATCTCCTCTGAGCTAGGCCTGGAGGTTATATTCTTTCAATATAATTGCCACGGACTCCAGGCCAACTGGAGTAGCGGCGGAGGCTCGTGTCGTCCCGTTTTCATTTAGCTATCTTTTGGCAGGAGACCATGCTGGACGTGTGCCCCCTACACCCTCCCTGCATATAAGGGTTTTTCAACCCCTCACCACGGGATGGGGGCCGTGCAGAAGGATGCGGCATTTACATTCGGCATGATGTCGCTGTTTATTTCTTTGCTTTAGATATCTCCTTTTAGGCAGCAGCTGTGCAGCTGCACCTGGATAGGAGGTATACTGTTATTTCTGCGTACATTCCACCGTCAACCGACTTCGATGCATGGGACCTCCGCCGCGTCGTGACACGGTTGCCGAGGCTCCTTTTCTCACTCGGGGATTTGAACAGGAGACACGCCTTCTGGGGAGACTACTCGATCAATCCCATATGTTAGGTCCTTGACGAGCTGGAGATGGCTGTCTTAAATGTAGATGAGTTTACGCACCACTGCCCAAGAAGCGCTTCATTTTCCTGTCTTGATCTATCTCTTTGTTCTCCACCTCGTAAGGGGCACAACGATCTGCTTTCCTGGCCGCTGTGCTGACGGCACTCAGCGCCCCGTCGGCCCCAGCTTAGCCTCTTTTCCTTTTTTCTGACACCTTCTGTTCTTACCCTACTTCTTCACTTACCCTGCAACCTCACACACAACTTTCTCTGGTTGGTCTCTAATTTCACAGGGTAGACGCCGACCAGCTTCCTTCACCCAACTATCCCAGATCGGGGCTGAAGTGGGAGGGGACAACGTTCCCTCACCCCTGAACTCGGGATTTGGGTGGTGGGTTTTTAACAACCTACTTCATCCCCACCCACACCTTCCTCACAGACTCCCTCTCTCTTTCAAGATATATTAATTTTACCCTGTTCCTAAGGTGGAGCCGCCATGCAAAGGAGCTGCCAGCTCACTAGGCAGGAGGAGTGACCTCAAATGGCGGCAGCTGGTTCTGGCGGCCCCGTATTCATCCCTCGCAGAGTGTATTACTGCGTGGGGTGATTAGCGTTTGAGTCCCGTGGCACTAATAGGGTCACCATGCCCATGAATTAATTTAATAAGGAAAATAATACTTCCCCTTGACTATCGTCGGAGCCGCCTCCGGGCAGCTCCACTGAAAAAATGGAGGTCTCCCCCTTCCCTGTGGTTTCGCAGGAGACTCTCCAAAACTCTTTGACAGGAGAGGAGGCTTACTCCTCTCCTAGGCGTACGGTTGTAGGGGACCCCCCCCCCCCTTACACCTCACACCCTTCTCTGGAGTTGCCTTTGAGCGACTCCCTCTTTCTAGCGGCAGTCCCTACTTTCCTTTCACAGGAGACTGCCAAGAAAACACGCAGGCGGCCTAAAATTGACCGCTCTCGATGGGAGCGGTTCAATAGGGCCAACCCTCTTAAGTTGGCCAGGGATGGTAGGGCCCACCGGCCTGTACCCCCTAATGTCTTGCGTGCATGCGCGACGAGCTTGCAGGAAGTCAGTATACCTGCCCCCTTCTCTTACCCGACGGATGTCAGTTCGCCAGCCAAAGAAAAGAAAAAAGGTTCCTCGAATGGGATCCGTAATGCCTGGGGGTGGGGGGAAGCACATGGAAGCCCTTCCTGAGATGGACATGGTCCCTGAGGTGACCCAGCCCCAGATGGTAGGATCTTCCACGGGGTCAAAGCCGGGCTCAGTGCCAAGCACAGAAACCGTGTCCCCGACAATGCAAGCTCCTCCTCAGACGGCTCGGGTCCCCGAGTCCTCACAAGGTGAGGAGGGATCTCCTTCCCAGGCTGGTGCCCCTGTGGCAGCCAAGACCTTCTCCATTGCAGAGAAGGGTCTTGCTAAGGCCGGTCCATCTGGCCTAGGGGCTCCTGCCGGTGGAGGGGAGAAGTGAGTTCATTCCCCACCCTTTTCTCTTAAAAAGAAAAGACCAAAAACACTCGAGGCTCCTCTTCCTCCGCGAGAGCCACGGGGCCGCTGCCGTTTAGGTATGCGACCAAGCCAAGATCGGCACGTCCGGCTCCGTTGCTCCCACGGGTGGGGAGTCCCAGGCTAAGACCAAAAGTGCGCAGAGCGGAGCCTCGATCACGTCAGGGCCCCTCATTCAGACGTTACCTGGCGTTTTCGAGCCCGCTGGCTTCAAACGCTTCCTTATTATTCGCTCCACTGATGACAGCATGTTGACTAAGGGCAACATGATCCATCAGAGGAGAGCTTTAGCTAGTGTGATTGGTAGAGAGCCGAAGGTGACCCGTTTCTCGGACGGTATTTTTCTGGCGAATGCGTCGAATCCCTCCGAGGTGGCCATAATTAGTGCCCTTCGGACACTTCATGGCACACCGGTGAGTGTGACGCCGCTCTTTACCATGAACTTCGTGAAAAAAAGTGGTTTATGCGAGGGAACTCGTGGACTACTCCATAGATTACATCACTTTAGAGCTGGCGACTAAGGAATGGTCATGCCGCCCCCGAAAATAGGAGAGCACTAAAGGAGCTTCGGTTCCTCGTCCACACCCATTGATAGGCTGGGGGGGCTCGGACACGGTGGATCTTCCCAAAGACGGACCCCCGCCGCTTAAACCACCCCGCCTGCATAAGGTTTCGAGGCGGATGGAAGAAAAGACTTGTATGGCGAGCCCAACCTCCCCCTATAGGTCCTGGAAGGTGAAAACGCCTTCAGCGTTTTGTCTGGCCAACAGCGCCCTGAGTTCTGCCTCCGGAAAGAGGGCCCCCGCATCTCCTCCGAGCTAGGCCTGGAGGTCATATTCCGCGGACTCCGGGCCAACTGGGAGGAGCTGCTGGGGTTCGTCTCTTCCCGTTCTCCGTTAGCTATCGTTTTTCAGGAGACCATGCTAGGCGCGTGCTCCCTGCCAACCCTCCCGGGGAATAAGGGTTTTGCGACTCCACCACCACGGGATGGGGTCTGGGCAGGAGGATGCGTGATCTACACCCGGCATGATGTCTCAGTTCTTCTCTTCGCTTTAGATACCTCCTTTCAGGAGTAGCTGTGCAGCTGCCCCTGAATAGGAGGTATACTGTTATTTCCACGTACATTCCACCGTCAATCGACTTCGATGCGGGGAACTTCCGCCACGTCTTGGCAGGGTTGCCGAGGCCCTTTCTCTCGCTCGGACCCCGTAAGGGGCGCGGCGATTTGCTATCCTGGCCGCCGTGCTGACGGGACTCAGCACCCCGTCCGGCCCCAGCTTAGCCGCTCTTCCTTCCTTCAAAACACTTGTTTTCTCTCTTTTCATACAACCTCTCCCACAACTTTCAATGGTCAGCCTCTAATTTCACAGGGTAGATGCTGAGCTTCTTCTCAAGCCAACCGTCCCGGATCGGGGCTGGGGCGGGGGGGGAGGGGACAATGTTCCCTAACCCCTGAGCTCCGGTTCGGGATGTTTTTTTTTTTAACAACCTGCTTCATCCCCACCCATACCTTCCTCACATCCCTTTTCCTCTCCTCTTCACATTCTATCCATTTTTACGCCGTGTTCAAGGGGGAGCCGCCATGCCGATTTACTGCCAGGCCACCAGGCGGGAGGGGTGGTCCGAAATGGCGGCGCCTGGCTCTGCCAGGCCTGTAAGCACCTCTTGCAGTGTGGGCAACTGCAAGAGGTGATGAGCTATTGCGTCCCATAGCACAAATACGGTCACCATGCCCAATGATAAAAATAAAAAAAAAAAACAACCCCCAACTTCCCCAAGAACATCAACGGAGCCGCCCTCGGGCAGCTCCACCGAGAAACTGGAGGTCCCCCCTCCCTTGTGCTTGCGCAGGGGACCCTCCATACTTCTTTAACCGGAGAGGAGGCTTACTCCTCTCCTACGCCTATGGGTGTAGGGGACTCCCCCTCACCCCCTTCTCTGGGGGTGCTTTCGGGCACCTCCCTATCTCCAGCGGCAGTCCATCCTTTGCTTTCTAAGGGGACTGCCTAAGAAGGCCAGCAGGCAGCCCATTGCCGACCGCCCCTCGTGCAAGCGGCTCGGTAGGGCAAACCCCCTTAGGGGGAAGAGGGAAGCCAGGCCCCTTCGGTCGCTTCCCTCAAAAGACCTGCTGGCAAGAATATTAAACCTTGCCGGGGTCAAGGCCTGTGCCTCCGCACTAAAGACTTATGACGCTGCCAAGGGGACCTGCGATGTCCTGGGAGGGAAGGGCCAACTGGAGGCCCCTCTTGTGATAGTCATGGTCCTTGAGGAAAACCAGCCTCAGACGGTAGGGCCTTCCATGGGGAGGAATCCGTGCTCGGCGCCAAGCACCGAACCCGAATCCGCCCCTATGCAAGGTCCTCCTCAAACGGCTGGGGATTCTCAGGCAGTACACGGAGGGGAGGGATCTCCTCCGGATGATGCCCCTGCGACCACCAGGACTTTCTTCATTTCGGAGAAGGACCTGGCTGAGGCCGGTCCATCTGGCCTGGGGGCTTCTACCGGCGGGGGTGAGAAGCGGGTTCATTCCCCGCCCTCCTCCAAAAAAGAAAAAGACCAAGACGAAGAAGACTCGGGGCTCCCCTCCATCCGCGGGGGCTGCGGGGACGGATGGGTCTGCTGCCACTATGGCAAGCGACCAAGCCAAGATCGGCACATCCGGCCCCTCTGCCCCCCCGGTTGCGGAGCCCCTGACCAAGACCAAAAATACACAGGGTGGAGCCTCGATGACATCGGGGCCCCTCATTCAGAGGTTACCTGGCGTTTTCGAGCCCGCTGTATTGAAGCGCGTCCTCGTTATTCGCTCCACTGATGGCAACATGATCCATCAGAGGAGAGGATTAGCTAGTGCAATTGGTAGAGAGCCGAAGGTAACCCGTTTCTCGGACGGGAGCCTTCTGGCGAATGTGGCGAATCCCGCCGAGGTGGACAAGATAAGTGCTCTTCGGACACTTCATGGCACCCCGGTGAGTGTGACGCCGCACTCTACCATGAACTTTGTGAAAGGAGTAGTTTATGCGAGGGAACTCGTTGACTACTCCATTGAGGACACCCTAGAGCTGGCTGACCATGGGGCGGTCAAGGTCGAACGTGTGATGAGAAAACAGGGAGGGGCCTCGAGGCCCACCCCTACACTCTTCGTCACGTTCGACTGTGACAAGCTCCCTGAGTCGGTGCGTGCCGGTTGGTACCGCTACCGCGTGAAGGCATTCGGGCCACTGCCGCGGCGGTGCTATTACTGTCACCGCTTCGGCTATGCGAATCGCTCATGTAGACGTGAAAATTCGGGGTCACCCGAAGTCTGTGTAAATTGCTCCAAGGTCGCACACGATAAGTCCAAATCGTGTGTGGCCAAGTGTGTCAATTGCGGAGAGCCGCACCCTGCTTCTTCGAAGCAATGTGGTGCATATCTCCTTGAGAAAGAAATCCTGGCCGTTCAGGCCCTGGATTGACTCTCATTCCGTGAGGCTAAGGACTTGGTCCTGGCGCGCCCGGCTCTGCCTGGGACGTCATATGCCTCAATAGTTAGAAAAGCATCCTCTGCTCCTGGCCCATCCAGGCCAACGAGCACGGTTGTTTCCGCGCCCATTCGGAGCCCTTCTGCGGGCTCTACCCAACCCGGGCGCTCCCCTGGTAAAGCTGGCGGCAAAAAGGGTTCATTCCCAGCTCCAGCTAAAACCAGGGCTCCCCCCTCTTCCCCCAGCGTGACTGTTTCCCGTAAGGCGAACCGCCACGCGCCTCCACCGAGTCGTTAGACTCACAAGAGGCAACACCCCTGAAGATGGTCGCTAGGCCATCTTCCGGGGTTCCTAAAGTTGTTCCCGGAAAGGAGGACAGCAACAAAGGAGCTTCGGCTCCTTCACCCACGCCCCAAGGTGGAGCGAGTGGCTCGGAGACGGTGGTTCCTCGAAAAGAGGGCCCCCGCCTCGTAAACCACAACGCCCTTTAAGGTTTCGAGGCGGAGGGAGGAAAAGACTCGCATGGCGTGCCCAACCTCCCCCAATAAGTCCTCGAAGGTGACAGCGCCTTCAGCGCTTTGTCCGGCCAACAGCGCCCGGGGTTCTGCCCCCGGGAAGCTTACGGCCATTCCCGTGAGGGTCTTCAGTTCGAGGAGGTCCCCCGCGTCTCCGAGCTATGCCTTGAGGGCATATTCCTTCAATGGAATTGCCGTGGACTCCGGGCCAACTGAGAGGAGCTGCGGAGGCTCGTCTCGTCCCGTTCCCCGTTAGCTATCTATTTGCAGGAGACCATGCTAGGCGCGTGCTTCCTGCCCGCCCTCCCGGGGTATAAGGGTCTTGCGACCCCACCACCGCGGGATGGCCGGGCTGGTGGATGCGCGGTTTACACCCGGCATGATGTCTCCGTTCTTCCTTTCTCTTTAGATACCTCCTTTCAGGCAGTGGCTGTGCAGCTGCACCTGGATAGGAGGTATACTATCATTTCTGCGTACATTCCACCGTCAGCTGACTTCGACGCGCGGATACTTCCGCCGCGTCGTGGCACGGTTGCCGAGGCCCTACCTCTTGCTTGGAGATCTGAACCGCAAGCATCCTCTCTGGGGAGATTATTCCATAAATCCCAGGGGATAAGTCCTTGCCGATCTGATCGAAGAGCTTGAGATGGGTGTCCTAAACGTGGATGAGTTTACGCATCACTTTCCGAGAACCGCTTCATTTTCTTGCCTTGACCTATCTTTGTGCTCTTCGGATGCACAGCCTGATTTTGATTGGGGGGTGGTCGATGACCTCCATGGTAGTGATCACTTTCTCATTAAAATATCATTTTCAGGGCACTTGCCGCCTGAGAGACCACCTCGGTGGTGCTTGGCGCGGGTACGGTGGCCTGCATTTCAGTAAATGACTGAATTCTCTATCTCAGTCGAGGAGTTTAGGTCGGTAGATGAGGCTGTTTAGTTCTTCTCCGGCAACCTCATCGCCGTGGGCCTGACTACTATTCCTAGAACGTCTGGCCATTTTGCACGCCGACCACTCCCATAGTGGTCGCTCGAGTGTGAGACGGCCCTCAAACAGAAGCGTTATGCCTACATGCGCTATAAGCGCTGCCCGAACGATTTCACTGTCGCTGAATTTCGTCGGGCTAGGGCTAGGTTCCGGTATATTTCGAAGCACGCCCGCCGCTCTTCTTGCGGGCATACGTGTCTTCACTTGACGGGAAGACCCCTTTAGCTGAGGTGTGGAAGCGAGTCAAAAGGATTCGGGACAAGTTCTCGCAGGACCCCCCTCCCGTTCTCCAGGAGAATGGGACCGCAATCTCGGACCCCGCGTCCGTGGCGGAATCCTTAGCGACCGCTTTTTCCGCATTCTCTAGCCGTGATGCTGCTCCGCCAGCATTCAATGCACGTCGTGATGTCGCGGAAGGCCGCCGGCTGGACTTTACCTCCAGAGGCGGAGAACCCTTCAACGACAAGTTTATTGTGAGTGAGTTGCGTTCCGCTCTCGCTTCGTGCGCGGACACCGCCCATGGTCCGGACGATGTCCCGTACGCCATGCTTCGACACCTGAGTGAGCGAGGCATGGCCTTTCTGTTAGATTTGTTCAACAGGATCTGGGTGGAAGGTCTTCTCCCAGACTCCTGGCGAATCGCTACTGTGCTCGCCTTTCGCAAACCAGGGAGAGATCACTCTACTCCGACCGGTTTCCGCCCAATATCTCTAACCTCTTGCGTGTGCAAGTTGATGGAGAAATTGGTAAATGTTAGATTAGCCTTTTTCCTGGACAGCGGAGGCCATCTGTCTTCCGCAAGTTCCACTCCATGTCGGATGCTCTGCTCCGACTGGAAAATGCAGTCTGCGAGGCTTTCCTTCGTAGACAGCACTACGCCACGGTCTTTTTCGATCTGGAGAAGGCCTATGATACCGCATGGCGATACGGTATCATGGAGACTCTCCACACGATGGGGGCGAGGGGATGCCTCCTAATCTTTATATCTGAATTTTTGCGAGATCGTCGATTCCGCGTACGGGTGGGGGGAGCCCTCTCCGGCCCAATGGAGCAGGAAGAGGGTGTCCCGCAGGGAAGTGTCCTCAGTGTCACACTCTTTGCCCTGAGCATCAACGGCATCACCTCGGTGCTGCCGGAAGATGTTCTCGCTACGCTCTACGTGGACGACCTTTCGATCTCTTTTGGCGCGGCCCAGATGCCAACTCTGGAGCGTCGACTCCAACAGGCATTGAACCGCGTCTCTCGCTATGCCGAAGCGCACAGGTTTCGGTTTTCTTTGGCCAAGACTAAGGTGGTGCACTTCTGCCGCCATCCACGGCTTCACCCCGACCCAGATTTGTTTCTTAATGGGGTGCGCCTGGATGTGGTTGAGTCGCACCGTTTCCTTGGTCTTGTATTCGACCGACGCTTCACCTGGGAGGCTCATATTCGCAGCCTTAGGGTCTCTTGTACTCGCGCCATGGACATTCTCCGTTCCGTGACGTTCAGCGCTTGGGGCGCTGATAGGGCTACTGCTCTACTTTTTTATCGATCCTTTGTTCGTTCGAAGCTCGACTACGGATGCGAGTTTTATGCATCCGCAGCCGAGCGTTTATTGCGGAAGGTGTTTTCGATCCACCACACCGGCCTTCGCCTTGCGATCGGTGCCTTCCGTACTTTCCCCATTGAGAGCCTGTTGGTCGATGCTGGGGAGATGCCACTCGCTCTTCGCCGCGTTCAGTGCATCGCTCGCCTGTACACGCGAGCCCGGCGTCTCCCTCAATCGCCAACAGCTCTCACTGCATCCGCAGCTGATCTCGATGGTGCAAATGCCGCCGAGAGACGCCAGTCATACCCTAAGCCCTTTGGGTTTAGGGCCAGGAAACTCCTTCGAGAGGTAGATATAGCTCTCGGGCCGGTGGCGCCCCTGGTTCTGCCCAGGACGCCACCCTGGAGGGTACCACATTTGGCTATTTGTCGCCACGCCTCTGCTCCCAAAGCTTGTACTGCGCCGGGAGTATTGCGTTCGTCCTTTTTGGAGCACACATCGTGTCACGCTGGAACCGTGCCAGTGTATACGGATGGCTCTAAGTCCCAAGAGGGGGTCGGCTTCCACGCCGTATCCCCTCTGTTTGAAGTCAGCGGGGCTCTACCAGGCGCTGCGTCCGTCTTCACGGCCGAGCTGGTGGCAATACACCACTCTGTACGGGAGATTACGGTACGTGCCCGGTTCGGAGACCGGATTGTGATCTATAGCGACCCACAAAGCGCCCTGAGCGCTCTCGGGGCATTGGAATCTCCGCATCCCCTGGTTCGCGATATCCGTGACGCCACGGTTTTGACGAGCCGGGCAGATGTCGAGATTATCTTCTGCTGGGTTCCTGGACATGTAGGAATTGCGGGGAATGAGCGCGCCGATGAGGGCGCCAAAGAGTCCGCGAGGACTCTGCGACCGGACCAGCGTTTCGCTCTTCCTCACACCGACTACATAGCAGGAATACGGGCAGCTCTTCGGACTGCTTGGCAAAGAAGATGGGAGACGGTCGAAGGGAACTTAAAGTTGCGTGCCATTGCGCCGCGACTGTTCCCATGGACCTATTCCCCAATGCCGCGGCGGCTTCAGGTTGTTTTCTGTCGTCTCCGAATCGGACACACTCGTGTGACGCATCGCTATTTGATGGAGCGCTCGCCTGCGCCCTATTGCAACGACTGCGTCGTCCCCCAGACTGTTCGGCACATTCTTGTCGAATGTGCCAGTCTGGGTGATCTTCGTGCACGATACCTGTCCCGGTACCGGGATGGGCGTAGTCGCTACCGCCTGTCCCTTGTACTCGGGACAGATTCATGCACATTGACTTGTGGACTTGTTGACTTCTTGGGGGAGGCCGGCCTTCTCCCTATTATTTAAGCAAGGTTTGTTTTTTTGTTTTGCTGTGTTTTTTGCACTTGTTTTTTTTTGTTTTTTTCCCTTTGGTTTCACGCTCCTACTCCGTGGGGACCTCTCCCTGACGCACCAGCTTGCTTCCTTTCCCCCTTTTTGGGGGGTTTCTTTTTTCTCTCTAATTTTATTTTAAAGTAGCCTAGAACTAGGCCAGTTTTAATACGGCGACTAATGCCCAAGTAGGCAGTCGCCAGATGAGCTCTTAAAAAAAAAAAATCTCTCGCTCGGAGATCTGAACGGTAGACACCTACTCTGGGGAGACTAATCGATTAATCCCAGCGGTCAAGTCCTTGCCGACCTCATCGACGAGCTGGAGATAGGTGTCCTAAATGTGGATGAGTTTACGCATCACTGCCCGAGAACAGCTCACTTTCCTGCCACGATCTATCTTTGTGCTCTCCGGATGCACAGCCTGATTTTGAGTGTAGAGTGTTCGATGACCTCCCATCCAAATATCATTTTCTGAGCCGTCGCTGCCCGAGAGCCCGCCCGGTGGTGCTTGGCGCGGGCGCGATAGTCCGAATTTCAGGAAATGACTGATTTCTATCTCGGTCGAGGAGTTTAGTTCGGTAGATAAGGCCTTTGAGTTCTCCGGCAACCTCATCGTCGCGGGCCTAATTTCTATTCCTAGAACGTCTGTACGTTTTGCACATCGTCCTCTCCCGTGATGGTCAGCCCTCAAACAAAAGCGTTATGCCTACATGCTCTATAACCGCCGTTCGAACTAGTTCACTGTCGGTGAACTTCGTTGGCTTACGACTAGGTTCCGGTATATTTCGAAGCACGCCCGCCACTCTTCTTGCCGGGAAGACCCCTCCAGCAGAGGTGTGGAAGCGAGTCAAAAGGATTCGGAGCAAGTTCTCGCAGGAACCCCTTCCCGTTTTCCAGGAGAATCGGACCGCAATCTTGCGACCCCCCGTCCGTGGTGCAATCCTTCGCAACCCTTTTCTCTGCATTTTCTAGTCTGGATGCTGCTCCTTCAGCATTCACTGCATGTCGCGGAAGGCCGCGCCTGGACTACTTCCAGAGGCGGAGAATTCTTCAGCGACAGTTTTACTTTGAGTGAGTTGCGTTCCGCTCTCGCTTCGTCCGCGGACACCACACATGGTCTGGATGATGTCTCGTACGCCATGCTTCGACACCTGGGTGAGCGAGTCATGGCCTTTCTGTTAGATTTGTTCAACGTGATCTGCTTAGAAGGAATCCTGCCAGACTCGTGGCGAATCGCTACCGTCTGCGAGGCCTTTCTTCGTAGACAGCACTACTACACGGTGTTTTTCGAACTGGAGAAGGCCTATGATACCGAATGGCGAAACGGCATCATGGAGACTCTCCACTCGATGGGGGCGATAGGACGCCTCCCAATCTTTATATCTGAATTTCTGCGAGTTCGTCGATTCCGCTTACGCCTAAAGCGCTTAGGGCTAGGTTACTCCCTTGCGAGCTCGGTATCTCTACCGGTGGCTCCCCTGGTTCTGCTCTGGACGCTACCTTAAACCTTTGGCTATTTGTCGCCACGCCTCTGCTCCCAAAGTTTCTACAGCGCCGGGAGTACTTCGTTCGGCCTTTTGGAGCACACTTCATGTCACGTTGGAACTGCGCCAGTGTATACGGATGGCTCCAAGTCCCAAGATGGGGTCGGTTTCCACGCCGTATCCCCTCTGTTTGAAGTCATCGGGGCTCTGCCAGGCCCTGTGTTTGTCTTGACGGCAGAGCTGGTTGCAATACACCGCTCGGTACAGGAGATAACGCGACGTGCCCAGTTTGGAGACCGAATTGTGATTTATAGCGACTCAGAAAGCGCCGTGAGTGCTCTCGGGGCATTGGAATCTTCCCATCCTCTGGTTCACGATATCCGTGACGCCACGGTTTTGGCGAGCTGGGCGGATGTCGAGATTATCTTCTGCTGGGTTCCTGGACATGTAAGAATTGTGGGGAATGAGGTCGCCAAAGATTCCGCGAGGACTGGGCAACCAGACCATCGTTTCCCTCTCCGAGTGGCTTAGCAATGAAGATGGAAGGCGGCCGAAGTGAACTTAAAGTTACGTGCCATTGCACCGCGACTGTTCCCATGGACCTACCCTCCAATGCCGGGACGGCTTCAGGTTGCTTTCTGTCTTCTCCGAATTGGCCACACCCGCGGGGCGCACCGTTATTTGATGGAGCGTTCGCCTGCGCCTTATTGCGACGACTGCGTTGACCCTCAGACTGTTCGGTACATTCTTGTTGAATGTCTCAGTCTGGGTGATCTTCGCGCACGTTACCTGTCGCCGGTATCGAGACGAGTGGGGTCCCTAACTCATGTCCCTTGTACTCGGGACGGGTTCGTTCTCAAAGACTATGAACTATCAGACTTTTTGGAGGCTGGCCTCGTCCATTTTATTTGACTCTGGTGTCTCTTGGTCGCATGTTCCTGTACCTCCCCCCCCGACGCCAGAACATGCTTCTCGTTTTTTTTTTGTTTTTTGACTTTGTTTCTTCCGGGGGGTGGATTTGTTGATTTTTGGTCATTTGCCTGCTTTTGTTTTTTTGTTTTTTTATTTAGGCTAGGTTTAGGCTGTAAGATGATTACGACGACTTATGTCCTGGTAAGCACTCGCCAGATGAGCTCTGCAAAAAAAAATTGCTTGAAAAGATTGAAGATGGAAGGGGTATAGGATGACACCCTTAGGAAACCCATTGTGATTTTTTTCTTTTTTGGAGTTGAAGATATCTGTGAGTACCTATGGCTATTGGGTCCATGATATTTTGAGATTTGGTCTAAGTTTTCATCTTATTTGTATCTCTATGTAAATTTCATTATCCAGTTGGGAGATCTCATCTAGGATTGAAAATGTATGGACGGTGCATTTAACTTAACCTATCCCTCTGCATATAATTATTACATACCTCTATTTTTTCACAGGAGGAACCACAACAAGAATTACGACGGCTGCAACCATGCCAAGTGATACAAACAAATGATGGCCTTGTTCTTTCTTATCAGGCAGGATTCACAGAGAGCCTCCTCCGATTGCGCAGAAATCTCCGTAAGCAGAATGGTGAGAGCTCAACAGGTTCTGGTTCCATCATCACACATTCTTCTTCAATAGCTATTGAACAAGAAAACGAATATAAGGATAAAGTCTGCAGAAGTGTGGCACTTTCTTCTGCAGATAAAGCAAGAAATTCTTCCCATGACTCATTATTAATTCCATCCGATTGCCAAGATTCTAGTTCCTGTTCACCAATGCCTCCTCTTCCTGACATAACAAAACAGCAATCTAAGCATGAAGAAGTGGCTCAGGAGTCAGCTCAGATGGGTTTGCAGCTCCTGGCATTTTGTAATCTTAACCAGATTGCTGAAATCTTCATTACGACACAACCTTCAAATGGATGTTTTCTGGTAAGAAGTACTTAATTTAAGTTGCACATTTTTAATATCTATGCTTTTTTTGCTTTGTTTTTCAAGCTCCTCCTTTGTAGTAAGCAGGGGATAGGGGAAATAAACCAAAGGGCTATAGACTGTTCCAGTTCTTTATAATTTTTACCCCTGAAATGTGCACTTGATTTTCTTTTAATATATTTTTATTGTTCCCTTTGGCAGGAATTTGAATACAGTGAAGCGAATGAAACGAGTGGGGCAGGTGGGGATTGGGCTCTTTTCTTTGAGTCTGAAAAATGTCTTGCTCACTTTATAGCTTCCGTTCTCACCACCAGAGAGGACTTGACGCAGGTATGTTTTGTTCTCTACTTGTCGATATTGGGCAATTCCTGTGGCTTTTTAGTTCCACTCATATATAAATACTCATTCCAGAGTTTTCGATTGCCCTTTTCCATCAGTCCATCTAGAAATGAGATTCAAATTTGTACCTTTGTTACTTACATCGCTTTACTTTCTCAACAAATAAAAGAAATAATCAACCATTCCAAAATAGAAGTTTCCTGGTTGCATGTCATAGTTATTCCTGATGATTTTTCCACGGCACCCTCTAAATAATTTGAATTATAGCAACAATAAAGCAATTTAACACAGCTTTAGAACATTATTTTGCCATCAGACACTTGGCATCATATATTCTGAAATTAAAGGAGACAAGCCAGTCTGTCACCGGACTGGCATATTCTAGACTAGTATAGTATATCATAGCCTACCTTACCCTACCCTACCCTAGTTAGTATAGTATAGTATATCATAGTATTGCCTAAACTAGACTATTAGATCTTAGCCTAGAGTTGCATAGCATGCATAACATAGCCTCGCTTATCCTAGCCTGGTATAGCGAAGAGTAGCCTAGTGTAGCATAGCTTATTATATCATAGCCTAACCTAGCATACCATAGCGTAGCCTAGCCTAGTATAACCTTTCATGCCCTGCCTAGCTTAGTATAGCTTAGCCTAGCATAGCTTATTATTGTCTATCCTAACATATATGCTATCCTATCATAGCATATTATATCTTAGCATAGTATAGCCTAGCATAGCATAGCCTATTCTACGCTTGCCTAGCAGAGTATAGCATATTATAGCCTAGGCTAGCAGAGTATCGGCCTAAAAGTTATGATGTTATTGCCAAAACAAAATAATTCTCGGTTTAACCTTGATGGAACTTTGACAATTGTGTCATTTGAAAGAGTGTGTAAAAAAACATAATGGTTTTAAATTTCGTTAGAATCGGCCGAATAGTTATGATGTCATTGACAAAACAAAATAATTACCGGGCTAACCTCGGGAGGACTTTAGGAATTATATCATTCGAAAGAGAATGTAAAACAACATAATGGTTTTGAATATCGTTAGAATCGGCCGAATAGTTGTTATTGCCCCCCAAAAAATTCCCGGGCTAACCTTAGGAGGACTTTGGCAATTGTAGCATTCGAAAAAGAATGTTAAACAACATAAGGATTTCAAATTTCGTTAGAATCGGCCGAATAGTTACAATGTTATTACAAAAACAAAACGGGGACCGACCGACATAGTGAGATGTAGAGTCGTTCGCTACCTGACGCGCGCGCGATTAAAAAGTAAAATGATTTGATACCCAGTGAAATTCCTGATGTCGAGAGAGAGGAAATGCCTTCAACCGATGTTCTTAATCTCTTCAGCATACTCTCGATCCTCCACTGTCATGATACAAAAGGTTTTATTATATTTCGAAATAGCTGCTGCTTTTCATGGGGTGTGAATGTGTGTTTTCATTTAATACTCAAGGTGTGTGTAGACTAGTACTAAAAGTGGGGCAAGTCTATTGAATACTCCTTTCCAGGTGACCCGCAGGGGGTACCTTGTGTAGCTTGGTACATTTGGTACCTGGAAGGCTACACGCCCTGTTGGCCCGAGTGCAAATTACTGGATTGACTTGAACTTTAACCTGCCTCAGGAAGTTGTTGATCCGCTTCTTCCTCGCTCCCTCTCAGCCTTTCTTTTTTCTACGACTCTCCGATCAACTCTGCCTAGGTTTAAGGACTTAACCTGCTACCTCTATACACAAAGACCGGGACTTGAGGGTTACCTCGGCGCGATTAATGGGAAGATAGGCTTTCCCCCAATAACTCCTAACCTACCTGTAATGGGTTGATCACCTCCTGCGAAAAGTATCTGGTTCTTACTATGGGTCTGCCACAACAGATCGCCAGATGGGCGTGTAAAAATCACCAGATCCTGCCTCCCTTTTACTCTAGATTTTTATCTCAAGACTGACAAAACCTCAGTAGCTTTGAAAAGTGTTTACCTGAAATGGGGCCGATAAATATTTTTTTCTTTATTATTTTTTAAGATTCTATCACACTTCTCTTATTTTCCCTCCCACGACCAGATATACCAACCACTAGTCATTGAGCAAAACGCACAAGTGTCAATCGGCGATCACTATGTTATACTCGTATTTTCCAATAATTAAAAAAAATGTGCTATATGTTAATACTGAAGAATGTTTGATAAATCTCTCTATTTTCGCCATTTTCTTTAATTTGTTTTAGGAATTGATGGCCCACAGTAGAATTTCCCGCGGCCGTATGCATGACTACCTTATCGAGCGTTCTGCAGCTTCCAACAGGCTTTGGAGTCCTCGTGTAAACCAGCTTTAAACCTATATTCATCACTGCTTTTAGCTCTGCTATTTTAGGGCAAAACATAGTGATATCTAGTACGTTAATTCTGTAAATTCTATATGATCAATCATTATCTGTTATGTTTAAAATCTATTTTCAAAAATTCATATTTTTGTTTGCAAGTCAATAATAGCATCTTTATATTGCAGTTTTATCAGATTTCTATCTTCAAATTAAAGAGTTTTAAATTATTATTTTAGGTTTAATCATATACACAATAATAATAAAAGATTTTATTTTCCCTCAAATTAATTCATTTTCTGCATGTAATTGTGCTAGACTAGATAAATTTACTCTCCACACTTGTGGTTATGTTTATAATTTCTAGGGGTACCGGAAAGTAATGTATTTTTAGTGTGGTATTTATTGTACAGGAGGTTTCAGGCAAATCGATAAAAATTGTACACAGGAAAAGAAAGCAAGTTGTATACCAAATGAAGTAATATATGATCATGAGAATTTACACACAATAGAACGATATATATAATTGCGAAATCATTCAAAATGGCCATCATCTGTCTTCACAACCTTCTCCAGACGAGAGATGAACTGGTCGCATGCCCTGCTCTGAGTGTCATTCCTTGTCTGGATGACATTACCTCCACAATGGAGGCCCTCAGAAATCCTAGTGTTGTGAGCAACCTTGTTGACATCCTTCTCAACAACGCCCCCCCACCCCAATAATGTAGCTGGTTTCAGTCGGGGGAGCTGGGCGACCACAAGATCATTGGTGCGGGGCGTAGCAGGGGAAGAGATCCTAGAAAGAGTGGCGACGGGAGATGTTTCCAAGGGCCTCGAGGAACCGGCAGAGGCCACTTCCTATAACGGGTGCACAAACCGGCGGAAAAAGCAGGTCGAGGAGAGACTTTTGTACGGTAGATCCGGAATTTGTGGGCTGAGGACACTTAGGATGTCGGAGTGGTTGATCCATCAACCACGCCTGGCGATGTTGTAATATCATCAGCTTCCATCTGATCATAAGTAAGAGGTTGAGTGGGCGCAGCAGGCGTTTGGGGAAAAGTACAAGGCATTGGATGGATTTCTGTAATAGTTTGGTAAGAGGCGTACGTCCTGTGAAGAACAGGACGGACTTGAATACAAAATATTGAGCTGCAGGCGAAGAATCTATTGAAACTCGAGGTCTCAGCCGAGTCAGCTCCATAGGCAGCCCGCTTATTGGTGGCCGACGACCCAGGTGGGAAATCCTTCCTCTTACCATGGAAAAGGGTAGAAAAACCATCACTAGTTGATACAGAGGATTCTTTCAAATGACTTTTAATGTCGTCAAGGGTCTCACTGAGAGGCGGTCCCGGCTAGGGTCTCTTTGGAGAGGGGAACAAAGCTAGGTATTTCGGTGTGAGAGCGATTTTTCGAGGGTATATCTGTTACACTACAAACGTTAGCGTTTGAAGATGGGCATGAGATACTAAAGGTGTGTCGGAACTCGAAAGTGACTGTCGGTCTCGTCCAGCGTCGCGCAAAACAGAAAAGATGGCCAAAAGGCGAAGTTTGTGCTCCAACATATTCGCGAGCTTCCCTCACGTTCAGACACAGAGTCGTGCAAAGCGAGGACGTATTTTTGTTCGTAATGAGAAGATTGGGCAGGTCTTTGGCTCAGCGCGTTATTCTGGCGCGTTCAGGATCATGGTAATCAGAACCACAAATCGCAGAGGACGGGGGAGATGCCGACAGACATGACCAACATGTTCAAATTAGTTGTAGTTGAAGCAACGCTTAGTCAGTTTGACGTATGGACTTACCGGGACACTAAGGCACCCAACTTGAATAAAACGGGGGCAATGTCATTATGGCAGTTGGCACTCGAGCAGAACCCACAGGTGTAGTTACCCTATGTACATGTGTGACGCGTTGAGCACTAAAATGACTGGGTTGGGGAGATCGTAGTCCCTTAATTCATTCGAACATAAGACACTTTTGACAAAGTTCAAGAGGTGGATGAGACTATACGGTTACGTGAACTTAAGCAATTGAAGACATTTCGGACAAGGTTATGTTGAGAGTGAGATAACACCTCAACCACAATATCATCCAGTGGGGCTCACAACACCGGGACGCAAACGATTCGTTGACGTGAAACACGTCCACCTCTGCAAGTGGAGTTTCAGTCGAGGAACTCCAAGACCAAAAAGCGTGGATAATCTATATTTAGGTTCACATAGCAATCCAACGAGCGAGCGGAAACTGAGGAATATTTGACCCAAGAACCTTTACGAGAATCGCCACCACGAAAGCCTTCAAGGGTCCACCCCTACTGCAACTCTCGAATCAGTTGCGTCCGGTATGTCCTGTCGAAGAGTGGATACAGATCCACGGCACCATCTTAGGTTCCAAAGAGGCTGTCCGAGTTCTTCCATGGCCGGAGAAAAGGGACTAATGATGGGTTTCGCCTTGGGCATCGGCAAAAGAAGATGACGGAGCCACCCAACCTACGACCTTCATGAAAGAAAAATCCATAATCACACCAAACAAATAAAGGTCGGGTAACTGCCAGAGCAAACAGATAGGGAAAAGAAAGTGCAGTAAAAAGGAAATAATAGGAAAGAGTGTGTGCTAAAGGTCTTGTTTGCAGTACTCTGGCACCCCACAGGTCCTTAGGGCTGACCCCTTCGCCACGAGAAGGCCAGAACTTCTCTGGGACCACCCCTGAAAAAAAGAAAGGTCTTGGGGGGGGGGGGAGGCTATGTGTATGAAATGAGCAGAGCAGTATGTCGGGAGGGGCGGCATTGAGTGTGCTAGAGGGGTTGTCGAGTGTGGTTAACTGTGCATAACTGCTCTTCTCCCTGGTGTTTGAGAAGATATGTGTGAGCGGCTCGAATCTTGGTGTGTTCCTGTGAATGCCGTGATATCCATAAGTTTATAAGGTTGTATTTGGAGCCTTATATGTTGATGAGTTGTAATTTTGCGCCTAAAATTTTTATTTGTCAGGTGGTAGTGGTGGTGATGTTAGGTTTGTTTCTTGCATGTGTAATATGAGTGGGTCGTGTTTGCGCAGGAAGTTTTGTAGCTCGGCATGTTTAAGGGTAGGGAGTTTATGTTGAGTTTTATGATATTTAGGATGTGTTAGTCTGGTGTATTGTGGAGGGGAAAATGAAAGGAGTGTGCTGATAGTTGGGTAGAAACCCACGAGACCCAATCCAAAGATTAGGGGACAGTCCAGGAGACGCACCTCAACCGTAAAAGATTGAGGCGGTAAATGGTAATGCTGTTTGCGCCTCGTGCATCAAATTGGTAAGAGCTTCCGTTTCCACACTGGCGAGTGCTTTGTTCTGTTTTGAAAAGTCTTCTTTTTTTTTCCTCCACGTCGACGGAAGTCCGACCTCATGCAGTCAGCAGTCGGTATCTTTGGCACTACAAATTAAAATATAGTCAAAGCAATGAACAATTAGTATGTACCGGGTGCGTCAGATTAAAAATAGTAAAATAAAATTGGCAAAACAGTGGAATTATAACGGGAAAACAGTCCGAATTAAGATAAAAATCTTAACACGGCCTAGGGACAGAAAGACTATTCTGCTTATAGTTGGAGACGCAAGTGGCGAGACACTAGACAAATTTGGGAAGTAGGATGTGCTAAGCCGTACACGAGTGGGACAATGGACCAATCGACGGGCAATTGAGCAACTTCCGCCACGGTACAGGCACATTGGGATAGCGAAGGTTTTCCATCCAAAGTCAAATGGCGATAGGTCATTCAGGTATGCCCAATTAATAGGCGTCAAATCACCACCTCACAGATCGATGTTTCGGCATGATATCCAGTTCTGGTTGCAGTCGACCTCACACATTATAGCAACAGATCCCATATGTATTTCAGAAGAACAGAAAAAGTCCCTGTACAGTAACGGCAAAGTTTGCGGAGTATCAAGAGCGGTCGAACCAGAAGCATGGCCCGCCCGCTCACTGCACAAGTTTCCAATATTACTTTGGTTTTAACAAAAGGAAATCATGTATTTGGACACATTACTAATTAGCCACGAGGGATTTTTAGTACCATGGGGTGAGAAGGAAGAGACGCGAAGTGCAACTAAAACACCTCCCTAGAAGCGATAAAAAGAAACGATGAGGCAAAGGAATAACAAAGTTTGGCGGCAAAAATTGACGCCATCCAAGGTAAACATGTCCCTAAGGAATGCTTTAAGTACACAGCGGAGCCTATACCAACCTAATTATCGGATTTAGTCCTCGGTATATATGGGCTGCAGGGCAGCGTGAGGGGCAGAATGTTCTAGAAGTGGACACCAGCATCCGTTGGCCTATAAACTTCTCAAAGTGCCAAATGCCAGTACATTTTCAGGGGGCAAACTGCGTGCGAGGAAAGATATACAAATGGAGTATCGAGTTTTGAAACGTGGTCACCCATTCTAAGCCTCAAGAGTCTGGCAACACGCCATCAATTCGCCCCCACTCGTATAGTGCTCTTGCAACACGCTATGAAACCGCTTATACTGAAAAAAATCATCTAGAACCATTATCACCTCATTTTCCTCCTACTATACCCTTTTATGGTATAGTAATCTCCCTAAACAACCCCAACCCCATCTTTTTAACCACCCCTGCTACTCCAACCATACCATCCGTTTTGCTGCCTCCTCCTCCTTAGTTGCAGGAGCCCTCGTCGGCAGAAGTGGTCAGTCAGGAGCTAATCTCTCCCCCACTGCTCACTCCGTTAGCGGGCAAGGGGACTTAAGACTCCCACATCCCGCTTGACGCCATCTAGGAAGGAATCAACAACCGTATCACCTTCGCTCCATCAACCTTCCCTCGAGCCAGTGCCTCGTCCAACGCTACTGGCACTGTCACAGCAAATCTGTGTCCTCATAGCCGCAGCCAAACCAATGACACTGTCACACTCTCCGGTCGCCTCGTCAGGAGGCCTCGTCGGTACTCGGACTTGTAATCTCAAAATAGAAAACGGGGGGTAACCTTCTTAGGGGAGGAGTGTTATAGAAATGCCCTCTGGGCATTCCTATAGTAAAAACCTCCTGGGAAACCTAAATATATAATATCATCATTTATTATGTTTAAAATTCAATTCTTTTGTCATTTAAATAATTCATGCAAATTTATGTACAACTAAATAATTAATTCATTCATATCATGCAATTTATTTACTTACCTTTGTCAATTAAATCGTTCAATTATTTTACTTAACTTTGTAAATTAAATCATTCATTTATTTTACTTAACTTGTCAATTTAATTAATTTATCCATAACTTTTTACAATTCAATTATTTTTATGTAACCTTCAATAATTCAAATATCCTGTGGCGAAAAACTGAATTCATTTAACGTACTATTGATTCAAACAACATCTCTTAAAATTTCACACACACACAAAACAAACGCACGTTTTCGGCTCAACCAAATTGAACACGAGATAGCCCATTCGACTCTCACGATTTTCCGCATAAAAGTCGGTAATCATTCCTTCTACAATTAGTCATTTACCTCCAAACAAATCGTATTTAGTTTAATTCCACATTCTCTCACAATTCTCTGCAAACGGCCATACGAGAGTAGCTCCTAATTCTATTTACTGCTCGTATTGCAGCCCCCAATTCACAGTCCATCGTAGTCATCTTTTATTTCATATTTATTTCACTTACTTCATTTCACTTCACATCTTGTTACTGTAAATCATATTTTACCATATCTTACATTGTATACCTAATCCAACTTATCTCATGGTGCATTCGTTGATTCGATGAATATATTTATATTTGTTTAATTGTTTTTCTTAAAACCTAGTTAAGAAGTTGAAATTTAATTCGCTTTAGTCTTAGGCCTAAACATTAGCAGACTACTTTCATCAAACAAATTTATGGTAATCGTTTTCGAAACGCTATTTAAAGTGATTTATAACCCCAAAATAAATCTATTAATAACCATATACTATAGGTTATAGCAATGCCTCTGTGCATTCCTATAATAAAAACTCCTGGGAAACTTATATATATATATATATATATATATATATATATATATATATATATATATATATATATATATATATATATATATACATCAATTATTATGTAAAAGTCATATTATGCAATACTTTAACTTTGTCAATTTAATCGTGCAATTATTTTGCTTAACTTTTGTAAATTAAATCATATTTATGTACAACTTAATAATTAATTAATTCATTTATTTTACTTGTCAATTCATTTAACATATTACTGTTTCAAATACCATCTCTTAAAATTTCACACACAAACAACCAAACACACGCTTTCAGCTCGACCCAATAGCACACTTTCTTGCCCATTCGACTCTCCCCACTCTCTGTATAAAGCCCCTAATTCACAGTCCATCATAGTCACCATATTATTCCACCATATTATTTCAAATTTATTTCACGTACTTCAATTCTCTTCGCATCTTGTTACTGTAAATCATATTTTACAATATCATACATTATATACCTAATCTACTTATCTCATTGTACATTCGTTGATTCTATGAATATATTTATATTGTTTAATTGTTCTTCTTAAAACCCAGTTCATTATTTCAAAATTTATTTCGCTGTCGTCTTATGCCTAAAAACTATCAGGCGACAGCTTCGATCAAACAAATTTATGGTTATGGTTTTAGAAACACTATTTAGGCTGATTTATTAACAGAAAATAAATGACATGAATAACCATATACTATAAGGTCTTCAAACAGCCTTAGAACAATGAAAATAGGGTAATAGTTAATTTCGATTTGATGGTCATACCCAGAGACATTAACTAGGCACTAGGCAACTAGTTTTTTTTCGATATTCTGTATGCTCGGACAATGTTGACTGGTAGCTGGCAGATGAGGCGCGGATGAACGTGTAGAAGAACTAAATTATATAAAAAGTTAGGAGGCAACCCTTCCGAGGTGGGGGGGGGGGCTGAGACCAAGCAAAGAAGGTGACATTCAAGACACTATGATCCGCAAGAGAAGACGGGACGGCGGAGGGGAAAAAAAAATGGGATTACTGGAGAAAACTCGAAACACCAATTCAGCCGTCGCTGTGATAAAAAATGGGGCAGGTGCCTTGCATACTATGCCACCCCGTAGCTCACAAACCTACTTTCAAACCTAACTTTTTCTTCTTTTTTTCCTTCGTCTCGCCAACTGCTATAATAGTTCTCTCTTCTAGAGTGGAGTTTGTTTTCATTATTTATAAAGCACAATCTATAGGAAGGTAAGAAAATAAAAAAACTTCGACCAACAGGGTTACCACTTGTAATTGATGCATTGGAGTTATGAGTATTTAAAGGTTTTCGGGCTCTCATATATATTTAATTGTGAAAATTGCTATATAAAAGAATCTGTTGTTGCCTTTATGCCAAATAAAATTAATAATAAAATTTTCTTAGCTGGACGCGACTTTGACTTTACGACTCTATTTTGCCCCCCTCCCGCCCCCCAGTGCTACCTTTCTCTTATTAGCACAACATTTTGTAATATTTCCCCCCCTTGAGTGGTAATCTTTCATACCAATAGGGTATTTGGTGGACCAGTTAGCGGCAACGGTGTCACTCAATAGGGTGAGCTTGGTATGATAGGGATAACGCTTGCCATCGACAATGGTAACGAGTTATTTGAATGCACAACGGAAATATCACCTTAGGTAGTATAGAGTATCGAAGTGCGTATACATAAAACTGTAGCCTAGATAGCACAATACACACTACCTTATACTGTATAAATGTTAATGAGATAATTATTGAATAAAATTGTTCTGAAGAAAATTCCAGTACTCGGCGAATGGCATAGGTGGGCGTTATCGCGATAACGATATCGGGTTATCGGTTATCCGATATTTTTTCCACGCGTTATCGATTCATCGGTATCGCCCACACTTTTGGTTCCAAACTAGCGAAAATTTCAGTTTGGGGGTCCAGTTTAGCACGGGGGCGAGCTGCGCGTGCCTTGGAGGCAGAATAGGTAGGTCCGAGCTGGGAGGAGGATCCTCAAAACCTATGAAGAGATGAAGGAGAGCCTCACCAGGCAAGAAACTAAGAAACAACATTCAAATATTCTTACTATTGTATTATAAAATAACCCTATATATAGTCCATAATCAATATTGTATTATAATTTTAGATTTATCGATTTATCGGTTATCACCATACCGGGCGATAAATTTATCGCCAGTTATTGACTATTGGTTATCGCCGATAAGGTTATCGTTATCGATTTGTCGGTTATCGTGATACATTTCTTTCGTAATCACGCCCACCTATAGCGAATGGCGAGTTTAGGCTTAACGACTTTTACGGGAAATGGTTTGGGAATTAATGAATAAAGCAAAGATTTATAACAAAATATATATTATTATTATAGATTACAAGAAATTATTTATGTAGAATATTTAGATTAGGTTGAATTAAAACAAATTTGAATAAGTTACAATATATATATATATATATATATATATATATATATATATATATATATATATATATATATATTCCTCGTGAATAAAAGTAAAGTACGGAGGTAAATAGTCGAAATTACGAAGATGAGAATAATAATAATGGGCAATAATGACAAAAACAATTAGTTAAATGGTAATTATAATAATATTTTGCTAGGCAACTTGTGTGAGTGGTAATTAGGTAAATGTAATTTGTAGCTAATTTGAATCATGATTTAAATAATTTGTATGAAATTATAATTTGGGTGTAATTGTAATGGTATCTAATAGAATCACGAATTGTGGGTAAATGTAATTGTAACTAATTAAACTCACGATGGTTAAAATGGGAAATGTATAAGAGTCTGGAAATGAAATATAAGGAGGGACAGTCTTTTTGTTTGTATACCTTAAGGATTAAATTGAGAAAGAATTAAACTGACCTTGATGCTTGGTACTGGCGAGAGAACAAGTGAAAATTTGGTCTCTCATGCGGACTATTTGGAAGCGTTAATACGTGCGTGTAAATTTTGCTAATTGTTTTTGAAGACTTTTTACAACTATATAATAATTAAGAAAAATTATATATATATATATATATATATATATATATATATATATATATATATATATATATATTGGTAAATATGTAGATTAGCGTTTCGGCCGAAAAAAAATTTTCTTTGCTAAATATTTTCGTTCACCCCTATCAGAATATTCATGTGCGTTTGAGTCGTCTGACGTCAGACTCCACCCTTACCCCCATTATAATTCGCAAAACGATTAAAGGCGCTGACATGATTTGGTTAAATCATTCACCCATGTAAACGCTAGCACATTAGTCTATAAACAATTAGGATTATATACTGGGGAGCTGTGCCCACCAGACCCCCCCCCCACCAATTTAATGAAACTCAGGATCATCGTAATGTGGTCACCCCATTGTGTTTACCCCCACACGAGGCGTCATTTTAAATGTACTTCTAAAACGTGGATCATTTTGGAAAACGAACGAAATAGTACGTACCAGCGTTCGAGTCGCTAATATACATATTTACCTATATAAAAAGATATTAAGTGAAAAACAAGGTAAATGTGTTGACGAGTGGCCTGGCCGATAAGATGTACTATTTCGTCCGTTTTTCCAAAATGTTTCACGTTATTGGAGTACATTTATAGGGGACGGCTCGTGGAGAGTTAAGCACGATGCGTGGACCGCACTACGATGAACCTGAGTTTCAGTATATGATCCTAATTTTTCTAATGTTCTGACGTTGACAGAGGTGAATGCTTTAACTACATCATGCCGCGCCTTTAATCGTTTTGCGAATTATAATAGGGGTTGGGGTGGGGTATGAAGTCAAAAATGACACGGGTGAACGATAATATTTACACAAAATTTTTTCGGGATGGGTCGCTCGTCTAAATGTTTACCAAAAACAAAATAAAAATTCAAATCAGTCATTTCTGACGTCAGACCCCACCCCCACCCCTATTATAATTCGCCCAATGATTAAAGGCTTTAACATGATGTAGTTAAATCATTCACCTCTGTAAACGTCAGGAAATTATTCTATAAACAATTAGGATTATATACTGGGGGGCTGTGCCCACCAGACCCCCCAATTTAATGAAACTCAGGATCATCGTAATGTGGTCACCCCATTGTGTTTACCCCCACACGAGCCGTCCCTTTAAATGTACTCCTAAAACGTGAATCATTTTGGAACACGGACGAAATAGTAAGTCCCAGCGTTCGAGTCGCTAATATACATATTTACCTATATAAAAAGATATTAATTGAAAAACAAGGTAAATGTGTTGACGAGTGGCCTGGCCGATAAGATGTACTATTTCGTTCGTGTTCCAAAATGTTTCACGTTTTTGGAGTACATTTATAAGGGACGGCTCGTGGGGGGTTAAACACAATGCGTGGACCGTAACACGATAATCCTGAGTTTCATTAAATGGGGGGCGGTCTGGAGGGCACAGCTTCCCAGTATATAATCCAAATTTTTTAATGTTCTGACGTTAACAGAGGTGAATGCTTTAACTACATCATGCCGCGCCTTAAATCGTTTTGCGAATTATAATGGGGTTGGGGTGGGGTATGAAGTCAAAAATGACACGGGTGAACGATAATATTTACACAAAATTTTTTCGGGATGGGTCGCTCGTCTAAATGTTTACCAAAAACAAAATGAAAATTCAAATCAGTCATTTCTGACGTCAGACCCCACCCCCACCCCTATTATAATTCACCCAATGATTAAAGGCGCTAACATGATGTAGTTAAATCATTCACCTCTGTAAACGTCAGGAAATTATTCTATAAACAATTAGGATTATATACTGGGGGCTGTGCCCACCAGACCCCCCAATTTAATGAAACTCAGGATCATCGTAGTGTGGTTCCCCCATTGTGTTTACCCCCACACGAGCCGTCCCTTTAAATGTACTCCTAAAACGTGAATCATTTTGGAACACGGACGAAATAGTAAGTCCCAGCGTTCGAGTCGCTAATATATGTACATATTTACCTATATAAAAAGATATTAAGTGAAAAACAAGGTAAATGTGTTGACGAGTGGCCTGGCCGATAAGATGTACTATTTCGTTCGTGTTCCAAAATGTTTCACGTTTTTGGAGTACTTTTATAGGGGACGGCTCGTGGAGAGTTAAGCACGATGCGTGGACCGCACTACGATGAACCTGAGTTTCATTAAATTAGGAAGGGAGGGGGGGTCTGGGATGCACAGCTCCCCAGTAAATGATCCTAATTTTTCTAATCTTCTGACGTTGACAGAGGTGAATGCTTTAACTACATCATGCCGCGCCTTTAATCGTTTTGCGAATTATAATAGGGGTTGGGGTGGGGTATGAAGTCAAAAATGACACGGGTGAACGATAATATTTACACAAAATTTTTTCGGGATGGGCCGCTCGTCTAAATGTTTACCAAAAACAAAATAAAAATTCAAATCAGTCATTTCTGACGTCAGACCCCACCCCCACCCCTATTATAATTCACAAAATGATTAAAGGCCCTAACATGATGTAGTTAAATCATTCACCTCTGTAAACGTCAGGAAATTATTCTTTAAACAATTAGGATTATATACTGGGAGCGTGCCCACCAGACCCCCCAATTTAATGAAACTCAGGATCATCGTAGTGTGATTCCCCCATTGTGTTTACCCCCACACGAGCCGTCCCTTTAAATGTACTCCTAAAACGTGAATCATTTTGGAACACGGACGAAATAGTAAGTCCCAGCGTTCGAGTCGCTAATATACATATTTACCTATATAAAAAGATATTAATTGAAAAACAAGGTAAATGTGTTGACGAGTGGCCTGGCCGATAAGATGTACTATTTCGTTCGTGTTCCAAAATGTTTCACGTTTTTGGAGTACATTTATAAGGGACGGCTCGTGGGGGGGTTAAACACAATGCGTGGACCGTAACACGATAATCCTGAGTTTCATTAAATGGGGGGCGGTCTGGAGGGCACAGCTTCCCAGTATATAATCCAAATTTTTTAATGTTCTGACGTTAACAGAGGTGAATGCTTTAACTACATCATGCCGCGCCTTTAATCGTTTTGCGAATTATAATGGGGTTGGGGTGGGGTATGAAGTCAAAAATGACACGGGTGAACGATAATATTTACACAAAATTTTTTCGGGATGGGTCGCTCGTCTAAATGTTTACCAAAAACAAAATGAAAATTCAAATCAGTCATTTCTGACGTCAGACCCCACCCCCACCCCTATTATAATTCACCCAATCATTAAAGGCGCTAACATGATGTAGTTAAATCATTCACCTCTGTAAACGTCAGGAAATTATTCTATAAACAATTAGGATTATATACTGGGGGCTGTGCCCACCAGACCCCCTAATTTAATGAAACTCAGGATCATCGTAGTGTGGTTCCCCCATTGTGTTTACCCCCACACGAGCCGTCCCTTTAAATGTACTCCTAAAACGTGAATCATTTTGGAACACGGACGAAATAGTAAGTCCCAGCGTTCGAGTCGCTAATATACATATTTACCTATATAAAAAGATATTAAGTGAAAAACAAGGTAAATGTGTTGACGAGTGGCCTGGCCGATAAGATGTACTATTTCGTTCGTGTTCCAAAATGTTTCACGTTTTTGGAGTACTTTTATAGGGGACGGCTCGTGGAGAGTTAAGCACGATGCGTGGACCGCACTACGATGAACCTGAGTTTCATTAAATTAGGAAGGGAGGGGGGGTCTGGGATGCACAGCTCCCCAGTAAATGATCCTAATTTTTCTAATCTTCTGACGTTGACAGAGGTGAATGCTTTAACTACATCATGCCGCGCCTTTAATCGTTTTGCGAATTATAATAGGGGTTGGGGTGGGGTATGAAGTCAAAAATGACACGGGTGAACGATAATATTTACACAAAATTTTTTCGGGATGGGCCGCTCGTCTAAATGTTTACCAAAAACAAAATAAAAATTCAAATCAGTCATTTCTGACGTCAGACCCCACCCCCACCCCTATTATAATTCACAAAATGATTAAAGGCCCTAACATGATGTAGTTAAATCATTCACCTCTGTAAACGTCAGGAAATTATTCTTTAAACAATTAGGATTATATACTGGGAGCGTGCCCACCAGACCCCCCAATTTAATGAAACTCAGGATCATCGTAGTGTGATTCCCCCATTGTGTTTACCCCCACACGAGCCGTCCCTTTAAATGTACTCCTAAAACGTGAATCATTTTGGAACACGGACGAAATAGTAAGTCCCAGCGTTCGAGTCGCTAATATACATATTTACCTATATAAAAAGATATTAAGTGAAAAACAAGGTAAATGTGTTGACGAGTGGCCTGGCCGATAAGATGTACTATTTCGTTCGTGTTCCAAAATGTTTCACGTTTTTGGAGTACATTTATAGGGGACGGCTCGTGGGGGGTTAAACACAATGCGTGGACCGCAACACGATAATCCTGAGTTTCATTAAATGGGGGGCGGTCTGGGGGGCACAGCTTCCCAGTATATAATCCTAATTTTCTAATGTTCTGACGTTAACAGAGGTGAATGCTTTAACTACATCATGCCGCGCCTTTAATCGTTTTGCGAATTATAATAGGGGTTGGGGTGGGGTATGAAGTCAAAAATGACACGGGTGAACGATAATATTTACACAAATTTTTTCGGGATGGGTCGCTCGTCTAAATGTTTACCAAAAACAAAATAAAAATTCAAATCAGTCATTTCTGACGTCAGACCCCACCCCCACCCCTATTATAATTCGCCCAATGATTAAAGGCCCTAACATGATGTAGTTAAATCATTCACCTCTGTAAACGTCAGGAAATTATTCTATAAACAATTAGGATTATATACTGGGGGGCTGTGCCCACCAGACCCCCCAATTTAATGAAACTCAGGATCATCGTAGTGTGATTCCCCCATTGTGTTTCCCCCTACACGAGCCGTCCCTTTAAATGTACTCCTAAAACGTGAATCATTTTGGAACACGGACGAAATAGTAAGTCCCAGCGTTCGAGTCGCTAATATACATATTTACCTATATAAAAAGATATTAATTGAAAAACAAGGTAAATGTGTTGACGAGTGGCCTGGCCGACAAGATGTACTATTTTGTTCGTGTTCCAAAATGTTTCACGTTTTTGGAGTACATTTATAAGTGACGGCTCGTGGGGGGTTAAACACAATGCGTGGACCGTAACACGATAATCCTGAGTTTCATTAAATGGGGGGCGGTCTGGAGGGCACAGCTTCCCAGTATATAATCCAAATTTTTTAATGTTCTGACGTTAACAGAGGTGAATGCTTTAACTACATCATGCCGCGCCTTTAATCGTTTTGCGAATTATAATAGGGGTTGGGGTGGGGTATGAAGTCAAAAATGACACGGGTGAACGATAATATTTACACAAAATTTTTTCGGGATGGGTCGCTCGTCTAAATGTTTACCAAAAACAAAATGAAAATTCAAATCAGTCATTTCTGACGTCAGACCCCACCCCCACCCCTATTATAATTCACCCAATGATTAAAGGCGCTAACATGATGTAGTTAAATCATTCACCTCTGTAAACGTCAGGAAATTATTCTATAAACAATTAGGATTATATACTGGGGGCTGTGCCCACCAGACCCCCCAATTTAATGAAACTCAGGATCATCGTAGTGTGGTTCCCCCATTGGGTTTACCCCCACACGAGCCGTCCCTTTAAATGTACTCCTAAAACGTGAATCATTTTGGAACACGGACGAAATAGTAAGTCCCAGCGTTCGAGTCGCTAATATACATATTTACCTATATAAAAAGATATTAAGTGAAAAACAAGGTAAATGTGTTGACGAGTGGCCTGGCCGATAAGATGTACTATTTCGTTCGTGTTCCAAAATGTTTCACGTTTTTGGAGTACTTTTATAGGGGACGGCTCGTGGAGAGTTAAGCACGATGCGTGGACCGCACTACGATGAACCTGAGTTTCATTAAATTAGGAAGGGGGGGGGGGTCTGGGATGCACAGCTCCCCAGTAAATGATCCTAATTTTTCTAATCTTCTGACGTTGACAGAGGTGAATGCTTTAACTACATCATGCCGCGCCTTTAATCGTTTTGCGAATTATAATAGGGGTTGGGGTGGGGTATGAAGTCAAAAATGACACGGGTGAACGATAATATTTACACAAAATTTTTTCGGGATGGGCCGCTCGTCTAAATGTTTACCAAAAACAAAATAAAAATTCAAATCAGTCATTTCTGACGTCAGACCCCACCCCCACCCCTATTATAATTCACAAAATGATTAAAGGCCCTAACATGATGTAGTTAAATCATTCACCTCTGTAAACGTCAGGAAATTATTCTATAAACAATTAGGATTATATACTGGGGGGCTGTGCCCACCAGACCCCCCAATTTAATGAAACTCAGGATCATCGTAGTTTGATTCCCCCATTGTGTTTACCCCCACACGAGCCGTCCCTTTAAATGTACTCCTAAAACGTGAATCATTTTGGAACACGGACGAAATAGTAAGTCCCAGCGTTCGAGTCGCTAATATACATATTTACCTATATAAAAAGATATTAAGTGAAAAACAAGGTAAATGTGTTGACGAGTGGCCTGGCCGATAAGATGTACTATTTCGTTCGTGTTCCAAAATGTTTCACGTTTTTGGAGTACATTTATAGGGGACGGCTCGTGGGGGGTTAAACACAATGCGTGGACCGCAACACGATAATCCTGAGTTTCATTAAATGGGGGGCGGTCTGGGGGGCACAGCTTCCCAGTATATAATCCTAATTTTCTAATGTTCTGACGTTAACAGAGGTGAATGCTTTAACTACATCATGCCGCGCCTTTAATCGTTTTGCGAATTATAATAAGGGTTGGGGTGGGGTATGAAGTCAAAAATGACACGGGTGAACGATAATATTTACACAAAATTTTTTCGGGATGGGTCGCTCGTCTAAATGTTTACCAAAAACAAAATAAAAATTCAAATCAGTCATTTCTGACGTCAGACCCCACCCCCACCCCTATTATAATTCGCCCAATGATTAAAGGCCCTAACATGATGTAGTTAAATCATTCACCTCTGTAAACGTCAGGAAATTATTCTATAAACAATTAGGATTATATACTGGGGGGCTGTGCCCACCAGACCCCCCAATTTAATGAAACTCAGGATCATCGTAATGTGGTCACCCCATTGTGTTTACCCCCACACGAGCCGTCCCTTTAAATGTACTCCTAAAACGTGAATCATTTTGGAACACGGACGAAATAGTAAGTCCCAGCGTTCGAGTCGCTAATATACATATTTACCTATATAAAAAGATATTAAGTGAAAAACAAGGTAAATGTGTTGACGAGTGGCCTGGCCGATAAGATGTACTATTTCGTTCGTGTTCCAAAATGTTTCACGTTTTTGGAGTACATTTATAGGGGACGGCTCGTGGGGGGTTAAACACAATGCGTGGACCGCAACACGATAATCCTGAGTTTCATTAAATGGGGGGCGGTCTGGGGGGCACAGCTTCCCAGTATATAATCCTAATTTTCTAATGTTCTGACGTTAACAGAGGTGAATGCTTTAACTACATCATGCCGCGCCTTTAATCGTTTTGCAAATTATAATAGGGGTTGGGGTGGGGTATGAAGTCAAAAATGACACGGGTGAACGATAATATTTACACAAAATTTTTTCGGGATGGGTCGCTCGTCTAAATGTTTACCAAAAACAAAATAAAAATTCAAATCAGTCATTTCTGACGTCAGACCCCACCCCCACCCCTATTATAATTCGCCCAATGATTAAAGGCCCTAACATGATGTAGTTAAATCATTCACCTCTGTAAACGTCAGGAAATTATTCTATAAACAATTAGGATTATATACTGGGGGCTGTGCCCACCAGACCCCCCAATTTAATGAAACTCAGGATCATCGTAGTGTGGTTCCCCCATTGTGTTTACCCCCACACGAGCCGTCCCTTTAAATGTACTCCTAAAACGTGAATCATTTTGGAACACGGACGAAATAGTAAGTCCCAGCGTTCGAGTCGCTAATATACATATTTACCTATATAAAAAGATATTAAGTGAAAAACAAGGTAAATGTGTTGACGAGTGGCCTGGCCGATAAGATGTACTATTTCGTTCGTGTTCCAAAATGTTTCACGTTTTTGGAGTACTTTTATAGGGGACGGCTCGTGGAGAGTTAAGCACGATGCGTGGACCGCACTACGATGAACCTGAGTTTCATTAAATTAGGAAGGGGGGGGGGGTCTGGGATGCACAGCTCCCCAGTAAATGATCCTAATTTTTCTAATCTTCTGACGTTGACAGAGGTGAATGCTTTAACTACATCATGCCGCGCCTTTAATATTTTTGCGAATTATAATAGGGGTTGGGGTGGGGTATGAAGTCAAAAATGACACGGGTGAACGATAATATTTACACAAAATTTTTTCGGGATGGGCCGCTCGTCTAAATGTTTACCAAAAACAAAATAAAAATTCAAATCAGTCATTTCTGACGTCAGACCCCACCCCCACCCCTATTATAATTCACAAAATGATTAAAGGCCCTAACATGATGTAGTTAAATCATTCACCTCTGTAAACGTCAGGAAATTATTCTATAAACAATTAGGATTATATACTGGGGGGCTGTGCCCACCAGACCCCCCAATTTAATGAAACTCAGGATCATCGTAGTTTGATTCCCCCATTGTGTTTACCCCCACACGAGCCGTCCCTTTAAATGTACTCCTAAAACGTGAATCATTTTGGAACACGGACGAAATAGTAAGTCCCAGCGTTCGAGTCGCTAATATACATATTTACCTATATAAAAAGATATTAAGTGAAAAACAAGGTAAATGTGTTGACGAGTGGCCTGGCCGATAAGATGTACTATTTCGTTCGTGTTCCAAAATGTTTCACGTTTTTGGAGTACATTTATAGGGGACGGCTCGTGGGGGGTTAAACACAATGCGTGGACCGCAACACGATAATCCTGAGTTTCATTAAATGGGGGGCGGTCTGGGGGGCACAGCTTCCCAGTATATAATCCTAATTTTCTAATGTTCTGACGTTAACAGAGGTGAATGCTTTAACTACATCATGCCGCGCCTTTAATCGTTTTGCGAATTATAATAGGGGTTGGGGTGGGGTATGAAGTCAAAAATGACACGGGTGAACGATAATATTTACACAAAATTTTTTCGGGATGGGTCGCTCGTCTAAATGTTTACCAAAAACAAAATAAAAATTCAAATCAGTCATTTCTGACGTCAGACCCCACCCCCACCCCTATTATAATTCGCCCAATGATTAAAGGCCCTAACATGATGTAGTTAAATCATTCACCTCTGTAAACGTCAGGAAATTATTCTATAAACAATTAGGATTATATACTGGGGGGCTGTGCCCACCAGACCCCCCAATTTAATGAAACTCAGGATCATCGTAGTGTGATTCCCCCATTGTGTTTACCCCCACACGAGCCGTCCCTTTAAATGTACTCCTAAAACGTGAATCATTTTGGAACACGGACGAAATAGTAAGTCCCAGCGTTCGAGTCGCTAATATACATATTTACCTATATAAAAAGATATTAATTGAAAAACAAGGTAAATGTGTTGACGAGTGGCCTGGCCGATAAGATGTACTATTTCGTTCGTGTTCCAAAATGTTTCACGTTTTTGGAGTACATTTATAAGGGACGGCTCGTGGGGGGTTAAACACAATGCGTGGACCGTAACACGATAATCCTGAGTTTCATTAAATGGGGGGCGGTCTGGAGGGCACAGCTTCCCAGTATATAATCCAAATTTTTTAATGTTCTGACGTTAACAGAGGTGAATGCTTTAACTACATCATGCCGCGCCTTTAATCGTTTTGCGAATTATAATGGGGTTGGGGTGGGGTATGAAGTCAAAAATGACACGGGTGAACGATAATATTTACACAAAATTTTTTCGGGATGGGTCGCTCGTCTAAATGTTTACCAAAAACAAAATGAAAATTCAAATCAGTCATTTCTGACGTCAGACCCCACCCCCACCCCTATTATAATTCACCCAATGATTAAAGGCGCTAACATGATGTAGTTAAATCATTCACCCATGTAAACGTCAGGAAATTATTCTATAAACAATTAGGATTATATACTGGGGGCTGTGCCCACCAGACCCCCCAATTTAATGAAACTCAGGATCATCGTAGTGTGGTTCCCCCATTGTGTTTACCCCCACACGAGCCGTCCCTTTAAATGTACTCCTAAAACGTGAATCATTTTGGAACACGGACGAAATAGTAAGTCCCAGCGTTCGAGTCGCTAATATACATATTTACCTATATAAAAAGATATTAAGTGAAAAACAAGGTAAATGTGTTGACGAGTGGCCTGGCCGATAAGATGTACTATTTCGTTCGTGTTCCAAAATGTTTCACGTTTTTGGAGTACTTTTATAGGGGACGGCTCGTGGAGAGTTAAGCACGATGCGTGGACCGCACTACGATGAACCTGAGTTTCATTAAATTAGGAAGGGAGGGGGGGTCTGGGATGCACAGCTCCCCAGTAAATGATCCTAATTTTTCTAATCTTCTGACGTTGACAGAGGTGAATGCTTTAACTACATCATGCCGCGCCTTTAATCGTTTTGCGAATTATAATAGGGGTTGGGGTGGGGTATGAAGTCAAAAATGACACGGGTGAACGATAATATTTACACAAAATTTTTTCGGGATGGGCCGCTCGTCTAAATGTTTACCAAAAACAAAATAAAAATTCAAATCAGTCATTTCTGACGTCAGACCCCACCCCCACCCCTATTATAATTCACAAAATGATTAAAGGCCCTAACATGATGTAGTTAAATCATTCACCTCTGTAAACGTCAGGAAATTATTCTTAAAACAATTAGGATTATATACTGGGAGCGTGCCCACCAGACCCCCCAATTTAATGAAACTCAGGATCATCGTAGTGTGATTCCCCCATTGTGTTTACCCCCACACGAGCCGTCCCTTTAAATGTACTCCTAAAACGTGAATCATTTTGGAACACGGACGAAATAGTAAGTCCCAGCGTTCGAGTCGCTAATATACATATTTACCTATATAAAAAGATATTAAGTGAAAAACAAGGTAAATGTGTTGACGAGTGGCCTGGCCGATAAGATGTACTATTTCGTTCGTGTTCCAAAATGTTTCACGTTTTTGGAGTACATTTATAGGGGACGGCTCGTGGGGGGTTAAACACAATGCGTGGACCGCAACACGATAATCCTGAGTTTCATTAAATGGGGGGCGGTCTGGGGGGCACAGCTTCCCAGTATATAATCCTAATTTTCTAATGTTCTGACGTTAACAGAGGTGAATGCTTTAACTACATCATGCCGCGCCTTTAATCGTTTTGCGAATTATAATAGGGGTTGGGGTGGGGTATGAAGTCAAAAATGACACGGGTGAACGATAATATTTACACAAAATTTTTTCGGGATGGGTCGCTCGTCTAAATGTTTACCAAAAACAAAATAAAAATTCAAATCAGTCATTTCTGACGTCAGACCCCACCCCCACCCCTATTATAATTCGCCCAATGATTAAAGGCCCTAACATGATGTAGTTAAATCATTCACCTCTGTAAACGTCAGGAAATTATTCTATAAACAATTAGGATTATATACTGGGGGGCTGTGCCCACCAGACCCCCCAATTTAATGAAACTCAGGATCATCGTAGTGTGATTCCCCCATTGTGTTTACCCCCACACGAGCCGTCCCTTTAAATGTACTCCTAAAACGTGAATCATTTTGGAACACGGACGAAATAGTAAGTCCCAGCGTTCGAGTCGCTAATATACATATTTACCTATATAAAAAGATATTAATTGAAAAACAAGGTAAATGTGTTGACGAGTGGCCTGGCCGATAAGATGTACTATTTTGTTCGTGTTCCAAAATGTTTCACGTTTTTGGAGTACATTTATAAGTGACGGCTCGTGGGGGGTTAAACACAATGCGTGGACCGTAACACGATAATCCTGAGTTTCATTAAATGGGGGGCGGTCTGGAGGGCACAGCTTCCCAGTATATAATCCAAATTTTTTAATGTTCTGACGTTAACAGAGGTGAATGCTTTAACTACATCATGCCGCGCCTTTAATCGTTTTGCGAATTATAATAGGGGTTGGGGTGGGGTATGAAGTCAAAAATGACACGGGTGAACGATAATATTTACACAAAATTTTTTCGGGATGGGTCGCTCGTCTAAATGTTTACCAAAAACAAAATGAAAATTCAAATCAGTCATTTCTGACGTCAGACCCCACCCCCACCCCTATTATAATTCACCCAATGATTAAAGGCGCTAACATGATGTAGTTAAATCATTCACCTCTGTAAACGTCAGGAAATTATTCTATAAACAATTAGGATTATATACTGGGGGGCTGTGCCCACCAGACCCCCCAATTTAATGAAACTCAGGATCATCGTAGTGTGGTTCCCCCATTGTGTTTACCCCCACACGAGCCGTCCCTTTAAATGTACTCCTAAAACGTGAATCATTTTGGAACACGGACGAAATAGTAAGTCCCAGCGTTCGAGTCGCTAATATACATATTTACCTATATAAAAAGATATTAAGTGAAAAACAAGGTAAATGTGTTGACGAGTGGCCTGGCCGATAAGATGTACTATTTCGTTCGTGTTCCAAAATGTTTCACGTTTTTGGAGTACATTTATAGGGGACGGCTCGTAGGGGGTTAAACACAATGCGTGGACCGCAACACGATAATCCTGAGTTTCATTAAATGGGGGGCGGTCTGGGGGGCACAGCTTCCCAGTATATAATCCAAATTTTCTAATGTTCTGACGTTAACAGAGGTGAATGCTTTAACTACATCATGCCGCGCCTTTAATCGTTTTGCGAATTATAATAGGGGTTGGGGTGGGGTATGAAGTCAAAAATGACACGGGTGAACGATAATATTTACACAAAATTTTTTCGGGATGGGTCGCTCGTCTAAATGTTTACCAAAAACAAAATAAAAATTCAAATCAGTCATTTCTGACGTCAGACCCCACCCCCACCCCTATTATAATTCGCCCAATGATTAAAGGCCCTAACATGATGTAGTTAAATCATTCACCTCTGTAAACGTCAGGAAATTATTCTATAAACAATTAGGATTATATACTGGGGGGCTGTGCCCACCAGACCCCCCAATTTAATGAAACTCAGGATCATCGTAGTGTGATTCCCCCATTGTGTTTACCCCCACACGAGCCGTCCCTTTAAATGTACTCCTAAAACGTGAATCATTTTGGAACACGGACGAAATAGTAAGTCCCAGCGTTCGAGTCGCTAATATACATATTTACCTATATAAAAAGATATTAATTGAAAAACAAGGTAAATGTGTTGACGAGTGGCCTGGCCGATAAGATGTACTATTTTGTTCGTGTTCCAAAATGTTTCACGTTTTTGGAGTACATTTATAAGTGACGGCTCGTAGGGGGTTAAACACAATGCGTGGACCGCAACACGATAATCCTGAGTTTCATTAAATGGGGGGCGGTCTGGAGGGCACAGCTTCCCAGTATATAATCCAAATTTTTTAATGTTCTGACGTTAACAGAGGTGAATGCTTTAACTACATCATGCCGCGCCTTTAATCGTTTTGCGAATTATAATAGGGGTTGGGGTGGGGTATGAAGTCAAAAATGACACGGGTGAACGATAATATTTACACAAAATTTTTTCGGGATGGGTCGCTCGTCTAAATGTTTACCAAAAACAAAATGAAAATTCAAATCAGTCATTTCTGACGTCAGACCCCACCCCCACCCCTATTATAATTCACCCAATGATTAAAGGCGCTAACATGATGTAGTTAAATCATTCACCTCTGTAAACGTCAGGAAATTATTCTATAAACAATTAGGATTATATACTGGGGGCTGTGCCCACCAGACCCCCCAATTTAATGAAACTCAGGATCATCGTAGTGTGGTTCCCCCATTGTGTTTACCCCCACACGAGCCGTCCCTTTAAATGTACTCCTAAAACGTGAATCATTTTGGAACACGGACGAAATAGTAAGTCCCAGCGTTCGAGTCGCTAATATACATATTTACCTATATAAAAAGATATTAAGTGAAAAACAAGGTAAATGTGTTGACGAGTGGCCTGGCCGATAAGATGTACTATTTCGTTCGTGTTCCAAAATGTTTCACGTTTTTGGAGTACATTTATAGGGGACGGCTCGTGGGGGGTTAAACACAATGCGTGGACCGCAACACGATAATCCTGAGTTTCATTAAATGGGGGGCGGTCTGGGGGGCACAGCTTCCCAGTATATAATCCTAATTTTCTAATGTTCTGACGTTAACAGAGGTGAATGCTTTAACTACATCATGCCGCGCCTTTAATCGTTTTGCGAATTATAATAGGGGTTGGGGTGGGGTATGAAGTCAAAAATGACACGGGTGAACGATAATATTTACACAAAATTTTTTCGGGATGGGTCGCTCGTCTAAATGTTTACCAAAAACAAAATAAAAATTCAAATCAGTCATTTCTGACGTCAGACCCCACCCCCACCCCTATTATAATTCGCCCAATGATTAAAGGCCCTAACATGATGTAGTTAAATCATTCACCTCTGTAAACGTCAGGAAATTATTCTATAAACAATTAGGATTATATACTGGGGGGCTGTGCCCACCAGACCCCCCAATTTAATGAAACTCAGGATCATCGTAGTGTGATTCCCCCATTGTGTTTACCCCCACACGAGCCGTCCCTTTAAATGTACTCCTAAAACGTGAATCATTTTGGAACACGGACGAAATAGTAAGTCCCAGCGTTCGAGTCGCTAATATACATATTTACCTATATAAAAAGATATTAATTGAAAAACAAGGTAAATGTGTTGACGAGTGGCCTGGCCGATAAGATGTACTATTTCGTTCGTGTTCCAAAATGTTTCACGTTTTTGGAGTACATTTATAAGGGACGGCTCGTGGGGGGTTAAACACAATGCGTGGACCGTAACACGATAATCCTGAGTTTCATTAAATGGGGGGCGGTCTGGAGGGCACAGCTTCCCAGTATATAATCCAAATTTTTTAATGTTCTGACGTTAACAGAGGTGAATGCTTTAACTACATCATGCCGCGCCTTTAATCGTTTTGCGAATTATAATGGGGTTGGGGTGGGGTATGAAGTCAAAAATGACACGGGTGAACGATAATATTTACACAAAATTTTTTCGGGATGGGTCGCTCGTCTAAATGTTTACCAAAAACAAAATGAAAATTCAAATCAGTCATTTCTGACGTCAGACCCCACCCCCACCCCTATTATAATTCACCCAATGATTAAAGGCGCTAACATGATGTAGTTAAATCATTCACCCATGTAAACGTCAGGAAATTATTCTATAAACAATTAGGATTATATACTGGGGGCTGTGCCCACCAGACCCCCCAATTTAATGAAACTCAGGATCATCGTAGTGTGGTTCCCCCATTGTGTTTACCCCCACACGAGCCGTCCCTTTAAATGTACTCCTAAAACGTGAATCATTTTGGAACACGGACGAAATAGTAAGTCCCAGCGTTCGAGTCGCTAATATACATATTTACCTATATAAAAAGATATTAAGTGAAAAACAAGGTAAATGTGTTGACGAGTGGCCTGGCCGATAAGATGTACTATTTCGTTCGTGTTCCAAAATGTTTCACGTTTTTGGAGTACTTTTATAGGGGACGGCTCGTGGAGAGTTAAGCACGATGCGTGGACCGCACTACGATGAACCTGAGTTTCATTAAATTAGGAAGGGAGGGGGGGTCTGGGATGCACAGCTCCCCAGTAAATGATCCTAATTTTTCTAATCTTCTGACGTTGACAGAGGTGAATGCTTTAACTACATCATGCCGCGCCTTTAATCGTTTTGCGAATTATAATAGGGGTTGGGGTGGGGTATGAAGTCAAAAATGACACGGGTGAACGATAATATTTACACAAAATTTTTTCGGGATGGGCCGCTCGTCTAAATGTTTACCAAAAACAAAATAAAAATTCAAATCAGTCATTTCTGACGTCAGACCCCACCCCCACCCCTATTATAATTCACAAAATGATTAAAGGCCCTAACATGATGTAGTTAAATCATTCACCTCTGTAAACGTCAGGAAATTATTCTTAAAACAATTAGGATTATATACTGGGAGCGTGCCCACCAGACCCCCCAATTTAATGAAACTCAGGATCATCGTAGTGTGATTCCCCCATTGTGTTTACCCCCACACGAGCCGTCCCTTTAAATGTACTCCTAAAACGTGAATCATTTTGGAACACGGACGAAATAGTAAGTCCCAGCGTTCGAGTCGCTAATATACATATTTACCTATATAAAAAGATATTAAGTGAAAAACAAGGTAAATGTGTTGACGAGTGGCCTGGCCGATAAGATGTACTATTTCGTTCGTGTTCCAAAATGTTTCACGTTTTTGGAGTACATTTATAGGGGACGGCTCGTGGGGGGTTAAACACAATGCGTGGACCGCAACACGATAATCCTGAGTTTCATTAAATGGGGGGCGGTCTGGGGGGCACAGCTTCCCAGTATATAATCCTAATTTTCTAATGTTCTGACGTTAACAGAGGTGAATGCTTTAACTACATCATGCCGCGCCTTTAATCGTTTTGCGAATTATAATAGGGGTTGGGGTGGGGTATGAAGTCAAAAATGACACGGGTGAACGATAATATTTACACAAAATTTTTTCGGGATGGGTCGCTCGTCTAAATGTTTACCAAAAACAAAATAAAAATTCAAATCAGTCATTTCTGACGTCAGACCCCACCCCCACCCCTATTATAATTCGCCCAATGATTAAAGGCCCTAACATGATGTAGTTAAATCATTCACCTCTGTAAACGTCAGGAAATTATTCTATAAACAATTAGGATTATATACTGGGGGGCTGTGCCCACCAGACCCCCCAATTTAATGAAACTCAGGATCATCGTAGTGTGATTCCCCCATTGTGTTTACCCCCACACGAGCCGTCCCTTTAAATGTACTCCTAAAACGTGAATCATTTTGGAACACGGACGAAATAGTAAGTCCCAGCGTTCGAGTCGCTAATATACATATTTACCTATATAAAAAGATATTAATTGAAAAACAAGGTAAATGTGTTGACGAGTGGCCTGGCCGATAAGATGTACTATTTTGTTCGTGTTCCAAAATGTTTCACGTTTTTGGAGTACATTTATAAGTGACGGCTCGTGGGGGGTTAAACACAATGCGTGGACCGTAACACGATAATCCTGAGTTTCATTAAATGGGGGGCGGTCTGGAGGGCACAGCTTCCCAGTATATAATCCAAATTTTTTAATGTTCTGACGTTAACAGAGGTGAATGCTTTAACTACATCATGCCGCGCCTTTAATCGTTTTGCGAATTATAATAGGGGTTGGGGTGGGGTATGAAGTCAAAAATGACACGGGTGAACGATAATATTTACACAAAATTTTTTCGGGATGGGTCGCTCGTCTAAATGTTTACCAAAAACAAAATGAAAATTCAAATCAGTCATTTCTGACGTCAGACCCCACCCCCACCCCTATTATAATTCACCCAATGATTAAAGGCGCTAACATGATGTAGTTAAATCATTCACCTGGGTAAACGTCAGGAAATTATTCTATAAACAATTAGGATTATATACTGGGGGGCTGTGCCCACCAGACCCCCCAATTTAATGAAACTCAGGATCATCGTAGTGTGGTTCCCCCATTGTGTTTACCCCCACACGAGCCGTCCCTTTAAATGTACTCCTAAAACGTGAATCATTTTGGAACACGGACGAAATAGTAAGTCCCAGCGTTCGAGTCGCTAATATACATATTTACCTATATAAAAAGATATTAAGTGAAAAACAAGGTAAATGTGTTGACGAGTGGCCTGGCCGATAAGATGTACTATTTCGTTCGTGTTCCAAAATGTTTCACGTTTTTGGAGTACATTTATAGGGGACGGCTCGTAGGGGGTTAAACACAATGCGTGGACCGCAACACGATAATCCTGAGTTTCATTAAATGGGGGGCGGTCTGGGGGGCACAGCTTCCCAGTATATAATCCAAATTTTCTAATGTTCTGACGTTAACAGAGGTGAATGCTTTAACTACATCATGCCGCGCCTTTAATCGTTTTGCGAATTATAATAGGGGTTGGGGTGGGGTATGAAGTCAAAAATGACACGGGTGAACGATAATATTTACACAAAATTTTTTCGGGATGGGTCGCTCGTCTAAATGTTTACCAAAAACAAAATAAAAATTCAAATCAGTCATTTCTGACGTCAGACCCCACCCCCACCCCTATTATAATTCGCCCAATGATTAAAGGCCCTAACATGATGTAGTTAAATCATTCACCTCTGTAAACGTCAGGAAATTATTCTATAAACAATTAGGATTATATACTGGGGGGCTGTGCCCACCAGACCCCCCAATTTAATGAAACTCAGGATCATCGTAGTGTGATTCCCCCATTGTGTTTACCCCCACACGAGCCGTCCCTTTAAATGTACTCCTAAAACGTGAATCATTTTGGAACACGGACGAAATAGTAAGTCCCAGCGTTCGAGTCGCTAATATACATATTTACCTATATAAAAAGATATTAATTGAAAAACAAGGTAAATGTGTTGACGAGTGGCCTGGCCGATAAGATGTACTATTTTGTTCGTGTTCCAAAATGTTTCACGTTTTTGGAGTACATTTATAAGTGACGGCTCGTAGGGGGTTAAACACAATGCGTGGACCGCAACACGATAATCCTGAGTTTCATTAAATGGGGGGCGGTCTGGAGGGCACAGCTTCCCAGTATATAATCCAAATTTTTTAATGTTCTGACGTTAACAGAGGTGAATGCTTTAACTACATCATGCCGCGCCTTTAATCGTTTTGCGAATTATAATAGGGGTTGGGGTGGGGTATGAAGTCAAAAATGACACGGGTGAACGATAATATTTACACAAAATTTTTTCGGGATGGGTCGCTCGTCTAAATGTTTACCAAAAACAAAATGAAAATTCAAATCAGTCATTTCTGACGTCAGACCCCACCCCCACCCCTATTATAATTCACCCAATGATTAAAGGCGCTAACATGATGTAGTTAAATCATTCACCTCTGTAAACGTCAGGAAATTATTCTATAAACAATTAGGATTATATACTGGGGGCTGTGCCCACCAGACCCCCCAATTTAATGAAACTCAGGATCATCGTAGTGTGGTTCCCCCATTGTGTTTACCCCCACACGAGCCGTCCCTTTAAATGTACTCCTAAAACGTGAATCATTTTGGAACACGGACGAAATAGTAAGTCCCAGCGTTCGAGTCGCTAATATACATATTTACCTATATAAAAAGATATTAAGTGAAAAACAAGGTAAATGTGTTGACGAGTGGCCTGGCCGATAAGATGTACTATTTCGTTCGTGTTCCAAAATGTTTCACGTTTTTGGAGTACATTTATAGGGGACGGCTCGTGGGGGGTTAAACACAATGCGTGGACCGCAACACGATAATCCTGAGTTTCATTAAATGGGGGGCGGTCTGGGGGGCACAGCTTCCCAGTATATAATCCAAATTTTCAAATGTTCTGACGTTAACAGAGGTGAATGCTTTAACTACATCATGCCGCGCCTTTAATCGTTTTGCGAATTATAATAGGGGTTGGGGTGGGGTATGAAGTCAAAAATGACACGGGTGAACGATAATATTTACACAAAATTTTTTCGGGATGGGTCGCTCGTCTAAATGTTTACCAAAAACAAAATAAAAATTCAAATCAGTCATTTCTGACGTCAGACCCCACCCCCACCCCTATTATAATTCGCCCAATGATTAAAGGCCCTAACATGATGTAGTTAAATCATTCACCTCTGTAAACGTCAGGAAATTATTCTATAAACAATTAGGATTATATACTGGGGGGCTGTGCCCACCAGACCCCCCAATTTAATGAAACTCAGGATCATCGTAGTGTGATTCCCCCATTGTGTTTACCCCCACACGAGCCGTCCCTTTAAATGTACTCCTAAAACGTGAATCATTTTGGAACACGGACGAAATAGTAAGTCCCAGCGTTCGAGTCGCTAATATACATATTTACCTATATAAAAAGATATTAATTGAAAAACAAGGTAAATGTGTTGACGAGTGGCCTGGCCGATAAGATGTACTATTTTGTTCGTGTTCCAAAATGTTTCACGTTTTTGGAGTACATTTATAAGTGACGGCTCGTGGGGGGTTAAACACAATGCGTGGACCGTAACACGATAATCCTGAGTTTCATTAAATGGGGGGCGGTCTGGAGGGCACAGCTTCCCAGTATATAATCCAAATTTTTTAATGTTCTGACGTTAACAGAGGTGAATGCTTTAACTACATCATGCGGCGCCTTTAATCGTTTTGCGAATTATAATAGGGGTTGGGGTGGGGTATGAAGTCAAAAATGGCACGGGTGAACGATAATATTTACACAAAATTTTTTCGGGATGGGTCGCTCGTCTAAATGTTTACCAAAAACAAAATAAAAATTCAAATCAGTCATTTCTGACGTCAGACCCCACCCCCACCCCTATTATAATTCGCCCAATGATTAAAGGCCCTAACATGATGTAGTTAAATCATTCACCTCTGTAAACGTCAGGAAATTATTCTATAAACAATTAGGATTATATACTGGGGGCTGTGCCCACCAGACCCCCTAATTTAATGAAACTCAGGATCATCGTAGTGTGATTCCCCCATTGTGTTTACTCCCACACGACCTGTCCCTTTAAATGTACTCCTAAAACGTGAATCATTTTGGAACACGGACGAAATAGTAAGTCCCAGCCTTCGAGTCGCTAATATACATATTTACCTATATAAAAAGATATTAAGTGAAAAACAAGGTAAATGTGTTGACGAGTGGCCTGGCCGATAAGATGTACTATTTCGTCCGTTTTTCCAAAATGTTTCACGTTTTTGGAGTACATTTATAGGGGACGGCTCGTGGAGAGTTAAGCACGATGCGTGGACCGCACTACGATGAACCTGAGTTTCATTAAATTAGGAAGGGTGGGTGGGGGGGGGGGGCTGGGATGCACAGCTCCCCAGTATATGATCCTAATTTTTCTAATGTTCTGACGTTGACAGAGGTGAATGCTTTAACTACATCATGCCGCGCCTTTAATCGTTTTGCGAATTATAATAGGGGTTGGGGTGGGGTATGAAGTCAAAAATGACACTGGTGAACGATAATATTTACACAAATTTTTTTCGGGATGGGCCGCTCGTCTAAATGTTTACCAAAAACAAAATAAAAATTCAAATCAGTCATTTCTGACGTCAGACCCCACCCCACCCCTATTATAATTCACAAAATGATTAAAGGCCCTAACATGATGTAATTAAATCATTCACCTCTGTAAACTTCAGGAAATTATTCTTTAAACAATTAGGATTATATACTGGGGGGCTGTGCCCACCAGACCCCCCAATTTAATGAAACTCAGGATCATCGTAGTGTGGTTTCCCCATTGTGTTTACCCCCACACGAGCCGTCCCTTTAAATGTACTCCTAAAACGTGAATCATTTTGGAACACGGACGAAATAGTCAGTCCCAGCGTTCGAGTCGCTAATATACATATTTACCTATATAAAAAGATATTAAGTGAAAAACAAGGTAAATGTGTTGACGAGTGGCCTGGCCGATAAGATGTACTATTTCGTTCGTGTTCCAAAATGTTTCACGTTTTTGGAGTACATTTATAGGGGACGGCTCGTGGGGGGTTAAACACAATGCGTGGACCGCAACACGATAATCCTGAGTTTCATTAAATGGGGGGCGGTCTGGGGGGCACAGCTTCCTAGTATATAATCCTAATTTTTCTAATGTTCTGACGTTAACAGAGGTGAATGCTTTAACTACATCATGCCGCGCCTTTAATCGTTTTGCGAATTATAATAGGGGTTGGGGTGGAGTATGAAGTCAAAAATGACACGGGTGAACGATAATATTCACACAAACTTTTTCGGGATGGGTCGCTCGTCTAGATGTTTACCAAAAACAAAATAAAAATTCAAAACAGTCATTTCTGACGTCAGACCCCACCTCCACCCCTATTACAATTTACAAAACGATTAAAGGCCCTAACATGATGTAGTTAAATCATTCACCTCTGTAAACGTCAGGAAATTATTCTATAAGCAATTAGGATTATATACTGGGGGCTGTGCCCCCCAGACCCTCCCCCCAATTTAATTAAACTCTGGATCATCGTAGTGTGGTGTCCACATTGTGTTTACCCACGACATGAGCCGTCCCCTTAAATGTACTCCAAAAACAAACATTTTGGAATACGGATGAAATAGTACATCCCATCGGCAGGTCGCTAATCTACATATTTACCTCATACTTATATTTGTTTAATTCCTGGCTATCTTTATTACAGAATGGTTAAATGCTGTCATCACACTGTAGCGGCGGGATCGCGATTCCCTGGCCAAAGATTCCCGCCGCCCTGACAAGGTCCGCTCGGTGGTTCAAGAAGAGGGTATTGAGGAGAGAGAGTATTTTCTAAATTTAATTTACACACAAAAAAGAAATTAACCACAACCCCAAAAAACAAAAATGTAAATTACCCAATTTCCAAAATATTATCTATCTTAAACCACAACCAAAGATATTTATATATATATAGATATATAGTGGGCCTTACAACTATACCCTGGCCACACACACGCAAATAGGAAATGTTTAGGGCTTCACAAACAGATTGCCCAGTGCCACCATGTGAGTCTGTTCTACTTTCTTCAGCTCTGGGAGCACTATTACCGGTATGGGAGGGGGAGGGGGAGGGAAAGGGAGGCGGGCCCGCTTTCTTGAGGGAAGAGAGGTTCCCTTTTCTTAAGGGACTGGAAGTTCACTTCTGGCAAGGCGAATGATTTGCACTCAAGGATGAGGAAGTGGTGGCTCTAGTCAGAGCGGACAGTGCGAGGGCTCAGGCCCCAATCAATACGTCCCTTTTTCTGCCACACGAGTCAAGATTGGCTTCAGCCGTATCCAAAAGCCAGATGTCGGCGACAATCGGTACCACGGAACTATCCTCCGTCCAGGCGGTTCTTCCTTCTTCAGTCACAACTAATGACTTCCAAACTTTTACCTATACTTTCTAACCAAAAAATATGCTGAAAGAATCCGCCTAAAAAGAAAACAGGAGATGAATGGGGGAGCACGATAGAGATCCATCGAGTCCCCCCACACAAAGTAAAGACGGTGATCACACGATCCACACCCACACACATTCTGCAAAAGAAGAAAGAGATTAGACATAGGGGAGGGGAGGCGGACAACCAAACTACTACATCCCTCCCAGCTAAATTCGCCTCACCTCACCATGTCTCAATCCCCATCTTCATTCATTCACAATGCTTTCGACATCACCCAGTCATACTCTTTCACTCTGCCTCTCCTCCTAGTCACAGGTCCATCAACTGTCTCTGTCATCTGTCGTAATGTCTCCTCATGTCTGTCCATGGCCCCTTCTCTATGTACTTCATCCACACACACATCCGACATTCCCTGACCAATCCCACTCAAATCCTCAACTAACCTCTCTACTACATCCATCAAACCTTCCCATTCTTTCATAGCATTTATCGACTCTTGTTCCAATTTCGCACTTATCCCATTTATACTCTCTAGCATAGACTCAGACTCATTCAACGGAAACTTACAAATACTGTACGTTCTATCATATACTCTATCTCGATCTTGCACAAACCCAGAAAACTCTCTCACATCACTCTCACCAAACTGTTCCATCCATTCATCCTTTCTCAACTGTTTACTCTTACGCTTCCCCCTTCGATGTTCAACTAACACTAACTGCTTCCCCTCTAAAACACTAGCTATATCATCCACCATTTCACAGTCTTCCATTCTTTCAGACAGATATTCATTCACCGGATGTTGCACCAAATATTCAGGAGGTTCATGCCACTTTCGCAACTGACCTTGATGCGCTCTACGTTCATCCAAACTTCCATCCTCTCTTTCACGAACTATCACATAACTTACCCCATTTGACCAAACCTTTCTTACTACAAATGGACCTTCAAATTTCTCTTTCAACTTATCCACATTCAGTCTACCTTTTGTCTCAATCTCCTTTAGTACTTTATCACCCACAGAAAAACTTTCAAACCTTTCATTCCCTTTTCTCCACAACTCACGATCCTTCTCACTAAGTCCCATATGTGGCCTAATCATTCGTTCAAAGTTCATCAAATACTTACATGGTGACATTCCAATCGCCTTATGTACTGTCATGTTATACGCCCAAAGCACTCTTCCCAAACATTCATCCCATTCTTTCCCATCTTTCACCATCAATCGTAACATCTCACTCAAAGTTCTTATCGTCCTTTCAGCCAAACCATTTGCACTAGGCATATACGGCGTCGTTCGCACATGATCTATTCCCCATTCACTCAACATCTCCTCAAAAGCACGTCCCACAAACTCAGGTCCATTGTCACTCAACATTCGCACAGGCTTACACATGCACATGGGCAACATTCTCTCACTCACTTCTCTAGCAACAGTCAATGAAGATTTATTTGTCACAGGTGCAGCATACGCAAATTTGCTCTTATGATCCACCATCACAATCATCCCTACATACCCTCTTGCAGTCCTCGGAAAAGACACGCAATCGATCGCTACCATTTCAAAGGGTTCATTCACACTCAACTTTAATACAGGTGGGGCGGCATACACTCTCTGATACTTTCTCTTCTGGCACACTTCACACGTAGTCGCTACGTCCACGCAAATCTTTCTCAAAAAGGGACTAAATATACATCCTTTCATACATTCCCACAATTTATTCTTACCCATATGTCCAAACCTATCATGCACAATCTTCACCATTCCAATCGTGCCACACACGGAAAACACCGGAATATATACATCCTCATCATCTATACATTGCACAAAATACACTAGACCCTTGCACACTACAAACTTTCCAGCAAACCTTCTAAACTCTCTTAATATGCAACTCCATTCATTCACAGGAACACTGGTCATCACGCTATCTTTCAATTCACGCACCATCGGACATGACTCTTGCATGCTCTCTATATCTTCAGCAGTCAACAGCTCTTCACTCAAATCGACACCTGCCACTCCTACAAATCCAGTTGAGCCTACAAGCTCACTCTGCAACTTCCCAACTGTTACACCATCTTTCACTAAACATTCATTACATACATCCACTGAAATCCTATTCTTACGCAGAAAATCAATCCCAAACAGAAAACAATAAGGTAATTCATTCTCACTTAGCACAACAAATTCATGCAATATATCATTCAACTTCCCCATGCTTACAGACAAACTCACTTCCTCCCATGCCATAATACGTCCACTTCCGAGTCCACTTATCGAAACTGTCACACCTTTTCTAGAAACATTCCAACTCATATTATCAACATCACGCACAACTTTTGCATTCACCAAGGAAATTTGCGCACCTGTGTCAATCATTCCACAATAGCTCTTCCCATTCATAGTCAAGGTAACTTGCACTCTCTCTTCAAGTCCATGTTCACACATTATATTCAACACTTCGGTCTGTTCCACAAACACTTCTGCAGCATCCAAACCTTCATCTTCACTAACAGGAACAATTCCTTCGCAAACGTAGTCAATCTCTCTTCTTACATAATTCTTCTTCTCAATCAGCCAATTATAATGCACACCACTCAAACATTGCAGATGCAACTCACACCCATTCACTCGGTCTACACCTTTACCACGATACATCACTGGCTTCTCCACACCATAATGCACATATACTCTCACACCAAACAGCTTACTCACTATCGCTAACACTTCCTGAAACATCATCACTCCTGGCATACACATACTTCTCAACTCTTTTCTTAACCTACTTGAATTTTCCATTCCCAATTGCTCTGGTCTCTTACACGCTTCTTCCATAACCACCTTTCGTAATGCATTCACACTTTCTGGCACCTTTTCAAGCAATCCATCTTTCACCAAGTCTCGTAAACCATATAACACACTTTCAAACATAGAATCACCTCCACCCTTACATTTTCTTCCAACAACTACACCTGCTGGCAAATACTCAGGATTTATGCTTACAGTCTCGCTCTCATTCAAACTACAAGGCAAACGTGACATCAAATCAGCAATCACATTCCTTTCACCTGGCAAATACTCAACCACAAAATCAAAATCACTCAAATCCTCTATCGTCCTTGCAAGCCTACTATCAACTAACCTCATACGCTGCAAATACACTAGTGGCTGGTGATCTGTTCTCACTACAAACCGTACTCCATACAGAAATGGTCGTAACGACTTGAGACAGAATCTTAACGCAGCCAGCTCTCTTTCAATCGTTGAATATGCACGCTCTGCCACACTAAATGCCTTGGAAACATACGCAATTACTCGCTTTCTTTCAACCCCATTCACAACTTGATCTTGCATCAAACATCCACCCATCGAATGACCACTTGCATCCGTATACACTTCAAGCATTCCTGCATTCGTTCCATATGCTGGATACGCAAGTTCCACATCTTTTGCAACTTCCGCTTTTAACTTTTCAAACGCTGCATTCATAGAGTCATTCCACTTAATCACAGTACTCTTCTTTTTCCCAGTCCATACACTCAACGGTTTCATTACACCTGAACAATCTTTCATAAACTTTCTTCCAAACTCAACTAAACCAAGAAATCCACGCAACTCTCTCACTGTGGTAGGCTTAGGAAAATTCCTAACCTTTCCCACGAACTTCTCCGATTTACGCAATCCAACCGCACTCACCTTATGTCCTAAAAACTCAACTTCACTAGCAAACCATACACATTTAGACAACTTCACTTTGACACCAACCTCTTCCAACTTTCTTAAAACATCATTCACCAAGGTCATATGTTCTTCCATGTTCTCACTCATCACCAAAATATCATCCAAAAACACTCGTACATTCTTACACGGAAAACCACTCAACTCTACATTCATAGCACGCTGAAAAGCAGCAGGGGCATTCGCCAACCCAAAGCTCAGGTTTCTGAACTGATAATGGCGCTTTGAGGTAGAGAACGCCGTAATAGGTCTACTCTCTTCAGCCACAGGCATCTGGTAGTATCCACGTACCAGATCCATCTTAGAAAACACTTTCATTCCATACATACTGTACACACATTCAGACACAACACTCATAGGAAACTTGTCTTTCAACGTTCGTTCATTCACTCTTCTATAGTCAATACACAGTCGCAAACGTCCATCTGGCTTTCGTACAGGTACAATCGGACTATTCCAGGCACTCACACTCGGCTCAATCACGCCAATTCTCTCTAATTCCTCACACTGTTCCTCAATCTCTTGAGCCACAGGGGCAGGGAAATGACGAGGCCTTTGATATATTGGCATATCGTCACTCAAAATTATTTTGAACTCAGGCAAGCGAGCGTTGCCAAAGTCCTCATCCCCTTGACTCAAAGCACCTCTCCTATTCCACAACATCCTGTAAACTTTTTGCTTCTCACATTCACTCAACTTTTCTTCCAATTTCACTTGCTCAATCAAATCTTCATACTTCCAAACATTCGACGTTACACTCACGGAAAACACATTTGCGTTCACCACATGCATATCATTCTCCATATTCACCACTGTATTTAACACACCCAATTTATCTCCCACTTGCACTCCTCTAAGACTCTTCCTTCGCAGATCAGGCCAAACTTGCATGCAGACACGCGGATCTTTCATATCAATTATACCATCAAACACATGCACCACTCGCCTTAATCGATAGTTCGCAGCACTACCATCCAAGACATAAATATTCCCATCATTCTCATTTATCTCAACATCCGAATTCCATCCAATCCTTACACTCAATGTTTCATTCTGCTTGACAGGCACACTCTCAATCGCATATACCTCCAGACCTTTCATGATGTTCACTCTCACACTTCCATCTGGATTCACATACCATTGACACTTCATACTTCCATCCTTCTTACATTCAATCATCTCTAAATCAGGGTGAATCACAATACCATTCGCTTTCAAAAACTTATAACCTAATAGCATGTCATACTTCTTGTTTGCACCTTCTACAACACAAAATTCATCTTCATTCATCCGGACACCGGCAATCAAAACACTCTCTCTAAACCTTGCAACAATCGGCACATCCTGTTCACCTAATCCAGTCAAATGATATCCACGATCCTTAACTTCACTTACTTTCATTCTTACAAATGCTTCATAGTACACCACATTCACCTTACATCCTGTATCAATCAATGCACTAACTTCTCGTTCTCCACACTTAATTTTAACACACATACACCTATTCACTCTCTGACCCCAATTCACTCCACGATTTGACAATCCTTCTCTCACATTCATCACTTGCACTCTAGAGAATTCCCCAGAAGGAACCCTCTCATTCCTTAGTTTCCCTGAGTCGTATCCTCTCGATTACTTGCATCATTCCCATTCATTCTTTCATTCATGCATCTTTCTCCAGTCCTACACAACCTTGTTGCATGACCTACCATTCCGCATTTACCACAGGTATTTCTTGGACTGGCACACATCCTGGCATAATGCCCTATCTGCCCACAATTACCACACACTCCAGGTCCACTCATATTTACTTGACCACCTTCCCTGCAATCTCGTACCAAGTGGCCCATTCTTCCACATCCATAACACGCTCTTTCCCTCGCACGACTACAATCTTTTATCATGTGCCCCATTTGTCCACAGCCAAAGCAACTTCCTTGTGACCAGCGACAGTCAACCCTCATATGCCCAACTTTCTTGCACCTCTGACACCTAGGCTCATTTACTCTAGATCTACTGTCATTCCTACCATTTGTGCGACCACTATTCCGACCATTCTGAACCCTACTCCACCCATTCCGACTCTCACTCCTACTTTTACTCCCTCTCGGTTGGCGGCCAACATACACACTCTGTTGTTCATTCTGCTGCCCGCTGTAATAATTTTCCAAAAATCTTGTCATCACATCGATCGGGTTCTCCATCAGCGCATCCCGATAGGACCGGAACTGGGGCAACTTACTGATACTTGAGTTGCGCACAGTGTGAATCGAGGCCTCCTCCCTTCCATAATCCTCAAATTCACGGTCCTCTAACATCTCCAGTACATCCTTCCATAGCAATCTTTCACCAGCCCATTTCATCTTCTCTTTCCTCTTATATGTCACATACTCACTCACTTCATTTGGAACCGTATTTAAAAACTTCTTCATCAGCTCCTTATTCCCATTTATTCCGTCATCTCCAAATCTCATTCGTGCCAAGGACTCTAAGCGATGCGCATAAGAATTCACATCCTCATTCTTCCCCATTCTCGCTTCCTCAAACCCATTTGTTTTCTTATACTTCACACTTGTCTTCATCCTCTTACAGTGCTCTATTATTCTCTCTTTCATAACCTCCCACTTAGGCTCACCCACGCTCATAATCGTCCGGTAAAAATCCTTCATACGTCCATCCAGAAACTCGCACAACTCTTTCACCCAAAACCTATTATTCTCTCCAAATTTTTCCTTACAATAATTTTCATACTCTTTCAAAAACACTTTCACATCTTTTGCTCCTTCCACTCTAAACTTACTTAACTTTGGCACTTCTCTGATCAGTATACTCCGATGAACCTCAGCATCACTTTCACTATCACTCACTTCTCTCCCACTTTCACTCATGCCTTCATTCGAGCTGAAATATAAGGAGTCAATACTAGCCGGTCGGGTCCTTTCCTGTCGGTCTGGGCATCTAGTCTTTGGGGTCTTCTTTTTTCGATGCTTAATCATTTGCAGGGGTTCCTTTATGCCTGTCAATCCCTTTTTATCAGTCATGTCAATTCCAAGTGGAGTCGAGGCCACACCCCCACCAATTGCACCTGATTCTCCCATTTTCTCATTCAGCATTCTTATCAATCTTTACTCCATTCGCACCTCACTGTCTTTAATCCTCTCTTCCATTCTCACTTCCATCTCCCTCATTTTCCTTTTCAAACTATCATTCTCTTCCCTCAAATGCGCATTTTCTCTGTCTTTCTGCCGCACTAACTCATTTAGTCTTCTCATCTCCAACTCCATGGTCCCAATCTGTTCCTCCTCCATTAGGGACAAAAAACACAGGCTCTCACTCCTCTCCTTCCTCAAACCACCGGGCAGTCCCTATTCGGGCGCCAAAAATATGTAGCGGCGGGATCGCGATTCCCTGGCCAAAGATTCCCGCCGCCCTGACAAGGTCCGCTCGGTGGTTCAAGAAGAGGGTATTGAGGAGAGAGAGTATTTTCTAAATTTAATTTACACACAAAAAAGAAATTAACCACAACCCCAAAAAACAAAAATGTAAATTACCCAATTTCCAAAATATTATCTATCTTAAACCACAACCAAAGATATTTATATATATATAGATATATAGTGGGCCTTACAACTATACCCTGGCCACACACACGCAAATAGGAAATGTTTAGGGCTTCACAAACAGATTGCCCAGTGCCACCATGTGAGTCTGTTCTACTTTCTTCAGCTCTGGGAGCACTATTACCGGTATGGGAGGGGGAGGGGGAGGGAAAGGGAGGCGGGCCCGCTTTCTTGAGGGAAGAGAGGTTCCCTTTTCTTAAGGGACTGGAAGTTCACTTCTGGCAAGGCGAATGATTTGCACTCAAGGATGAGGAAGTGGTGGCTCTAGTCAGAGCGGACAGTGCGAGGGCTCAGGCCCCAATCAATACGTCCCTTTTTCTGCCACACGAGTCAAGATTGGCTTCAGCCGTATCCAAAAGCCAGATGTCGGCGACAATCGGTACCACGGAACTATCCTCCGTCCAGGCGGTTCTTCCTTCTTCAGTCACAACTAATGACTTCCAAACTTTTACCTATACTTTCTAACCAAAAAATATGCTGAAAGAATCCGCCTAAAAAGAAAACAGGAGATGAATGGGGGAGCACGATAGAGATCCATCGAGTCCCCCCACACAAAGTAAAGACGGTGATCACACGATCCACACCCACACACATTCTGCAAAAGAAGAAAGAGATTAGACATAGGGGAGGGGAGGCGGACAACCAAACTACTACAACACGCTCTTTACTACCTCCACACATTCTCAGTTTCCCAATATTTATTCTCTAGCACCTGTCTGATTTAAGCCCAGATACGGAAACGGTAAATATGTAGATTGACGGCTCGAAGGATGGGATGTGCTATTTCGTCCGTGTTCCAAAATGATTCACGTTTTTGGAGTACATTTAAGGGGACCACCCTACGATGATCCTGAGTTTCAATCAATGTCTGGGGAAGGGGGTCTGGGGGGGCACAGCCCCCCAGTATATAACCCTAATTGTTTATAGAATAATGTTCTAACGTTTACAGAAGTGATGAATAAATTGGGATCGATAAATTGGATTTCAGCAAGTTATTTGAGTTAGAAGGTAGTAATAGAACTAGAGGTCACCACTTAAAGATTAAAAAACAGAGGTGCAGACTGGTTATTAGAAAATATTTTTTCACTAACAGAGTGGTGGATTATTGGAATAGTTTGCCACCTGAGACTGTAGACAGCCCAAACTTGAATGTTTTCAAGTGCAGATTGGATGATTATATGGGGATGGAGGGTTAATCTCTTACTTTTTGGTATGTGGATATGTTTCTTGGCTCATTCCTGTAGATGCAGTTTCTTTTTATTGTATATTTTGGGGGACTTTGATTTTGTTTTTGACAGACTCCTATGGAGGATTTAAATTATATATTGTAGATGCATGGTTGGACATTCCTATGGATTGTTAAATTGTATATTGTAGATGCATGATCTGACAAAATCCTATGGATGCTTTTTGTTAGTGGATTTGATGGATATAGAGGACCTTTGATAGTCCCTTGTGGATTTTGTCACGGCGTTATATTTTTTGTATATGAATATATACTGGGGGGTGGGGCTGTGCCCCCAGACCCCCAATTGATTGAAACTCATGATCATCGTAGGGTGGTCCCCTGCAGTGATATTTCCCCCACGAGCAGTCCCCTTGAATTCTCTGTTTTTTTTCCTATTTTATTTTTCTTATTTTATGTTTCGCTGTGAATGACAACAGCTTTTTACTGGCAGAAAAACCTAGTAATCTAATGACAAACAATACTTACTTACGTAAAACGATTAATTACCTAAATATGAAATTTGAACAATGTCTTTTAAACTTAAATTGGTACCTGCGAAAATGTACCCCTACGCGCTGATTGTTTGAAACAGCACCGCGGTCGCTTACTGTTTTCGTTTACATATATTTTATCGCAACAAAACATTAAATTTTCTGAAAAATTTAAATTCGCACTGCATTTCGGACATTTTATAGTTTTCTCGATTAGTTTATGTGCCTCTAAAATATCTAAAAGTTTTTCGAGGTCATGCAAAATAAACCAGAATTCGAATAATGAAGAAGCACAACTAGAGCATGAAGAAGCCATGATGAAACTGAACATTTGCGCAGCGAGTCCAATTTATAGCTACGATGTTGCTAGTAAAAAAAAAAAGCTGTTTTCGTTTGCAGCATAACAAAAAATATGTAAATAAAAAAAGGAAAAACAATAAAAGATATCAAGAAACCTTACCTAACTTAGAAAAAACTATAAACGAGCAGTCTCACAGATATTTAATAAATAATACAGAATAAAGGTTACAAATCCCCAAAACAACAAAACAAATATAATGCCTTGATTGGTCACATCTGAAGCTACTGTCTGACATCATAAGACATATATTGTAGCCCAAAATTGTAACCTACTAACACCGCCACCTACCGTGCGCCCCTAATCTGAAGTATTACTACATCAACTTTCTCTCCCCTATCTACAGATGGGATCTATAAAATAAATAAAAAAAAAAAATCTCCCCTATCTAATTCTTTAGTTACATAATCCATAAAATCCAGTAAATTAGTTAAACACTACTTTTAGTTAAACATCTACTTTTTCTAAAACCATGCTGAGCATCATTAATTAACCTGCTACTCTCTAGATGATCAGAAATTCCCTTCTTAACTATCTTCTCAAGAATTTTACAGACTATAGAAGTTAAGCTTACTGGTCTAAAGTTATTTGGGTCTTCTTTGCTTCCCTTTTTAAAAATTGGCACTACATTTGCCAATTTCCAATCATTTGGTATTTCTCCAGACTCTAGTGATCTATTATATATCTTCTCAAGAGCTTCCGCAATACTTTCTACACCTTGTTTGAGTATCCTAGAATGAATGTTGTCAGGGCCAGATGCCTTACTAGTATTTAACTCTATTATAAGCCCTTTAATTTCTTCTCTGTCAACATTAATAGAATTTATCACTACTTCCCTTGACCTAGAATTATCATCAATTAATCTAACTGGTTTCTCTTCTGTGAATACCGAAGCAAAATGATCATTAAGGACCTCTACTATTTCTTCATCAGATTCTATCAAAACTCCTTCATATTTAATAGGCCCTATTTTATCAGTGTTAGATTGATTATTGATTCTATAATAGCTAAAGAATTTTTTTTATCTTTATTATTATTTTTAGCTAAATTAATTTCTGCTGTCGTTTTGGTCTTCATAACATAACATAACATAATTTCCCGGATGACAAAAGCCACAAGGGCCTATCAAAGGTCATCGGTATCCATCAAATCCCACCCATATAATGCATCCATAGGATTTTGTCAGATCATGCATCTACAATATACAATTTAACAATCCATAGGAATGTCCAACCATGCATCTACAAAATATAATTTAAAGCCTCCATAGGAGTCTGTCAAAAACAAAATCAAAGTCCCCAAAAATATACAATAAAAAGAAACTGCATCCACAGGAATGAGTCAAGAAACATATTCACATACCAAAAAGTAAGAAATTAACCCTCCATCCACATATAATCATCCAATGGAATCTATTATAGCAAGGAATATTAGAGATCACTTGGATAAGCATAAGTTGATAAAAGAATCACAGCATGGCTTTAGTAAGGGTAAATCCTGTCTGACTAATTTGCTGTCTTTTTTATAGTAAGGTGTATGAAGCAGCAGATAATGATGAAAACTATGATATTTTATACCTGGACTTTAGTAAGGCTTTTGATCGAGTGCCACACTTACGGCTTCTGAGCAAAGTTAAAGCACACGGGATCGATGGCAGTATATTTAGGTGGATTCAGTCATGGCTTGGTGACAGACAGCAAAGAGTTAGTATAGATGGAGTCAAATCTGAGTAGGGTGTGTGTTAGCAGTGGAGTTCCGCAAGGATCTGTCTTGGGTCCCTTGCTATTCTTAATTTATATTAATGATCTTGACATAGGTATAAGTAGTGACCTGAGTAAATTTGCTGATGATACTAAGCTAGGTAGGGCCATTAGGGCTGATTCTGATGCTGTTGTAATGCAGGAGGAATTGACCATTCTGTCCAATTGGGCCGAGAAATGGCAAATGAAGTTTAACATAGACAAATGTAGTGTACTTAGTATAGGTAGAAATAATCCATTGAATAGTTATAAATTAAATGGGAGAATTTTAGGGAGGACCGATTGTGAGAGGGACTTGGGTATTTTGGTAAGTTCAGACCTTCGTCCTAGAAAGCAATGCCTAAATGTTAAGAATAAAGCTAATAGGATATTGGGATTCATTAGGAGGAGTGTGAGCAATAAGAGTGCTGAAGTCATTCTAAAACTGTATCTGGCGCTAGTTAGGCCTTATCTAGACTATGCAGTACAATTTTGGTCACCATATTATAGGAAGGATATTGATTTGCTTGAGTCTGTGCAGAGAAGGATGACAAAGATGATTGGTGGGCTAAGGAACTTACCTTATGGTGAAAGGCTCAGAAAACTAAATCTACATACATTGGAAAGGAGAAGAGTCAGAAGGGAATTGATTGAAGTCTTCAAATGGGTAAAAGGATATAATAAAGGGGATCTGGGTAAGGTTCTTATACTTAGTGAACATGACAGGACACGTAGCAATGGGTTTAAGCTTGATAAGTATAGGTTTAGGAAGGAGATTGGGAGGAATTGGTTTACAAATCGTGTGGTAGATGAATGGAATAGGCTCACTAGACATGTGATAGAAGCCTCCTCTCTGGGTAGTTTTAAGAATAGATTAGATAAATATATGGATGAAGCTGCTAGATGGGACTGACTTTTTTTTTTATGTACATATGTATATATTTTTCTAAGGAGTGGGGAGATTATATTTTGCGGTTGCATGAATGGACATAATCCTCGGGATGCATTTTATGTATATTGTAGATTAGATCTGACAAACTCCTGTAAAGGGTGACAATGTTGATGACTTTTCTCTGGTAAGAAATCTTTTGTGTGTTGACTGGAACAGGAGCTGCCAAGTGTAGGCCATGAATGGTCTTTTGCAGTCTCCTTCTTTTCTTATGTTATTATGTAATCTGCGCTTGAAAACATTCAAGTTTGGGCTGTCTATATAGTCTCAGGTGGCAAACTATTCCAATAATCCACCACTCTGTTAGTGAAAAAATATTTTCTAACATCCAGTCTGCACCTCTGTTTTTTTAATTTTTAAGTGGTGGCCTCTAGTTCTATTACTACCTTCTAACTCAAATAACTTGCTGAAATCCAATTTATCCATCCCAGACTATAATCTTATTTAGTTCATTTCTGGTTGACCCTATAATGGTTTAAATTATCTAAACTACTCTCACTTTGTAATCTCTGGTATGCCCTTTTTTCTCTGAAACTTTATTAGCTATCTCTTGATTCCACCATAATGGTTTCCTACATTTCTTCCTAATAGACTTCATTGGAATACACTGTTCCTGAACCATGTTTAATATAGTCTTAAAATTATCCCACATCTCATAAGTATTCTTTCCATGGAATTCTAAATCCCACCTAATCTGATTTAGCATGTTTTGTAATTTACTGTAATCTCCCCTATAAAAATTTGGAATTTTTGTGGAGTTTGTTGTTGTTCTACCCTTAACTATTTGCAAATTAAACAACCATCTGATGATCACTGTTTCCCAATGAGTCCCCTACACTCAATCCTTGAACCAAGTGATAATCATTTGAAAGAATTAGATCTAATATATTGGCACCCCTTGTTGGCTTATTAACAAATTGGGTCAAAAAGTTATCCTCAAAACAGTCCATAAACTTTCAACTTGCTCTATCTCTTCCTATCATATTTTTTCCAGTCCACAGAAGTTAAATTAAAGTCACCAAGAATAACTTCTTTGCACATGTATTCACCCTTCAGGTGAATACATGTGTGCCCTACAAGTTAATATAAAATTCATGGCACCACAGGTGTGCATCATCAAAGTGGATTGCTATATACTCAGGGTAACACTTCAGATTCAGGGCGCACGGTAGATGGCGTTGTTAGTCGGCTACAATTTTGGGGTACAATATATCTCTTATGATGTCAGACGGTAGCGTCAGATGTGAACAATCACAGCGTAATATTTTTTTGTATATGAGTATATACTGGGGGGCTGTGACCCCCAGACCACCCCCAATTGATTGAAACTCAGGATCATTGCAGAGTGTTTGCCCTGTAGTGATATCTCCCCCACGAGCAGTCCCCTTGAATTTACTGCGTTATTTTTTCTCCCTAACAGCTTTTTACTGGCAGAAAAACCTAACCTAATAACAAACAATTCTTACTTCTATAGGTTTCTTGATTAGTTTATGTGCCTCTAGATAATCAAAAAGTTTTTCACGATTATACAAAGTAAAGCCGAATTCAAATAAAGAAGCACATGGAGAGCCTGAAAACACAATAACAAAAGAAAAACATTTGCAAAATGGGTCCTATTTATAAGCTACGATGTTGCCAGTAAGAAGCTGTTATCATTCTCAGCAAACAAAAAAATTTGAAAAAAACAACAAAAAACGATAAAAGACATCAAGAAACCTTACCTAACTTATAAAAAAAACTATAAACGAGCAGACTGCAGATATTTAGTAAATAATAGACTAAAAGTTACAAATCCTTCCCCCCTAAAAAAATATAACGCAGTGATTTGTCACATCTGACGCTACCGTCTGACGTCATAAGAGATATGCTGTAGCCGACTAACAGCGCCATCTACCGTGCGCCCCGAATCTGAAGTATTAGCCTGTCTTATACTCGTGTTGAATAGGTGGGAATTAGGAATTGCATTCTCAGTACTTACTTGTCTTGTCAATGATTTAGGTGTTTTCACCACAGCCAGTCTGGGAACCCACCGCTGCCACACCGTTACCCAATTTTCACGTATTGGAGCTGGTCAATGATGGAGTTAGTTACCGCTCCTCTTGAATTTGGGCCATGTGGGACTGGAGGCTCATCTGGTACTGTAGCCAGGAATTTGTCCAGCCTCCTCTTGAAGGCTTCAGTACTGACTCCCATCAGATCTCTTATATCTCTAGGGATACAGTTGAAGAGTCTTGGACGAGCACTAATGAAGCTCTCTGCCTGAATAGTCATCTTCTGGGAGCAACTGTTTATAGATCTTCTTATGTGGTCCTACCAAACCCTGGGGTGGTGTTGCCCTGTGATGCCATTCCCTTCATTGTGTGTTGGATTTGGTACAGTGCCTTCCAGACATATATAATATTACATCTCTCTCTCTGCCTTTGCAAGGAGTAGAGTTTAAGATATTTAAGCCTCTCCCAATAATTCAGGGTGTCACTGACTAGCCTCCTTGTGAAGGCTCTCTGAACTTGTTCCAGCTCTTGTATGTCTTTATATTGTATGGAGACCATAGCTAGCACCTGTACTCCATTCTTGATATTATTAGCATTTTCCGCAGGAGCAAGAGATGTTCAGGTTTTCTGGTTTTAAAAGTCCTGAGGATCCAACCACTTATTTTTATGGCTGTCTTGGTGGTGTGGATTATATCCACTTTGAAGGGTAAACATGTAGATTGGCGGCTCGGCAGAAAAAGTGGATTTTTGTTTGTTTATATTCGTTCACCTGCCTGAATATTCATGAGCGTTTGAGTCCTATTTCAAATATACCCGGTGCCATTGTTTTTACCAAAATGCCCCAAAATAACCAAGGGAAGAACGCTGTTTACTTACACCATTTTTTTTTTACAAAAATGCCTGATAATAACCAAACAAAAAATGCTGTTTACTTACTTTATTGGGGTGGGTATACTTTTGAAATAGCATTGAGGAAAGCATATTTTGCTCACAATAGTGAATAGTGACCTCTCTGCAGAAACTAAACAAAGTTTTTGGTGTAACCTTGACTTCATGGGACAAAACTTCTAATGTCAATTGGTTGACTAGAAACCAGTAAATAATTTGCAGAATAGTTTCTATAGAGATCCTGGCATTGAGAAAAAGGTTCCATTCAATGCTGATTTCTTATAAAAATGGTGCTCACTTGAGTCATGTTTAGTTTTAGAACATCTAAATTCAAAATTAGGGTTAATATCTAATGCTTGGCCACAAACCTCACAATTGATTTTAATCTTAAGTAAATTATGATTGTCCAAAAAGGTTAACAATTTATCTCGATCCGAAAATAGAGCACAAAGTTCGGAAATAGATGAAGGACAATGTTTACAAATGAATTCCATATTCAAACTGCTTTGCCCGCGTAAAAGGCATCTTTACTCCACCCAAAGGGCTCAACAAAAAGTAGTTCCTTTAAACAATCTAGCTAAGTATATTTAAATGTATAAAAAAAAGGTAATAAAAATAGTATAATGGGGACAAATATATTGCCCCTAAAAAATGACTTCAAATGAGAATAATAAAAAGATATTAAGTAAACCTCCCCCCGAAAATTCAATTCAAAACCTCCCCCAAAAATTCAATTGAGTCATTTCTGACATGAGACCCCATCCCCATCCCCATTATAATTTGCAAAATTATTAAAGCGCTGAAATGATTTGGTTAAATCATTCACTTCTATAAATGTTAGAACATTATTCTATAAACAATTAGGATTATATACTGGGGGGCTGTGCCCTCCCAGAACCCCCATCCTAATTGATTGAAACTCATGATCATCATAGGGTGGTCCCCCCATTGTATTTACCCCCACACTGTTACCACTATGAGATTCAGTTTGGACACTTTTATCACCAGTAATTCATTTGATCTGTCTGAGAAAGAATATAAAACTTTTGCACTTGAGGCCATATCATCTCAGAGGTAAAGCAATACTCCACTGTGGGTTCTCCCTTTTTTAGCTGTGAAGTACATGGTGTAATTATAGATGTTAAGCTTACAGCTCTAAAGTTATTTGGGTCCTCTTTACTTCTCTTCTTAAAAAAGGGCACATTTGCTATTATCCATCATTGGATATTTCCCGATTCTTGAGTGATCTAGTATATATCTTCTCAAGAGTTACGGCGATACTTTTTACACCTTTAACTAACCTAGAATGAATCATCTGGTCCAGATGCCTTACTAATATTCAATTATTTTAACCCTGTAAATCAAATTCACTCACTCATTCAATTTTTCATTAACCCACAATTCTTATCACACATATATCTTCATCAATAGCATAACTAAATAACTCATCCTTCATATTTCTAAGACTATGAGTATTGGTATAGAGACAACTCAACCCTCCTATCCCTGAAGCACTGCATTTAACCTGAATACCTTGACATCTCTTCTCTTTCCCAACCCTACCCTGCATATTTTCACTATATTTGTGTCCTCTGACCACTATCATTACTTAGTTTCCCATCTGTAAAGACCTAATAACACATTCATATTCCTTCCACAACATATCTAACCTATCCCTACTCATTGCACACTATCCATCACATATATTATCTTTCTTTTCAAAAACATATTTACAAATATCACACCTTCCATCTCACACATACTCCTTACATATTCATTCAGCCCAATCGCATGCGACATTCATTCCAACCCAATATCCATTCTCTGAAGCACACCTCTCACAACACCTTTCATTTAACTTTCACTTTTTAATCAACCTCGTTTACCTCATATGCACCTACTCTCTTAGCATATTCACTCCTATATGTGTAATTGCAACTTCATCACTTTTATCCTGGTATGAATGATGAAAATATGTGTGGAGTGAGTGATCCTGAGTATTTGCTGAAAGGGATTATGAATGGAAAGGAGAGTAAGGGTGGTGGTGATTCCTTGTTTGAGAGCGTATGGAATGGTTTTCAAGATTTGAAGAATGATGGAGTAGATATGAGAGTGCCCAATAGTGTAGATGACTTAAGGAAGGAGGTAATGGGTGAAGTATGTAGGAAGCCTGTAAATAAAGGAATGTATATACAATCCGTTTCATTTCTCCCTCAATTTCTCATGTCTGACTTAGTGTAGGAAGCGGGTTGGATAGATTGGGGTTAGAGTGTAAATTTGGTGCCCGCTACAACACCAGCCCTTCATACTTGTCACTCAGATCACTTACTCCAGGCCTTGGCAAGCTAACCTTCAACCCATTCCATCTACTCAGTCAACTTATCTAAATATCTAACACGAGAATCATCCATCACAAACACATCAGTCAGACTCATAATCATCATAATTTTTGAAGGCTCCATACATGCTTGCATGTGTCAGCCTTATTTACCTAATGCCGGCTTTCCATGCTACACGATCTCTGGCTGTTTCTCTATTCAAACTCATATCTCTGAGGTTCCTTTGTATGACCTCATTCCACGTCTTCCTCAGTCTCCCTCTGGCATCTACACCCCCAACCTCCAAACTCTTAACACCATTCACCCAATTATTATCCTCCATCCTCTCCACATGACCGAATCACCTCCTCAGCCTGCCTCTTCTCAGTGTCACACTAATTCATTCTATTCCCAATCTATCCTTTAATTCACAGTTTGTAACTCCTGTCACCTCCAGGCCTCAAATTAAGAGATGCTCCACACATCCATCTCACCATTCTCATGTCAGTATGCTTGAGCCTCTGGATGTCCTCTTCCCTTATAGCCCAAGTTTTGCTGCTGTACAACATTGCACCTCATACGTATGCAGAGTATAGACATCCCTTAGCTTGGAGGGAAGAACCCCTCAACATCAAAAGAGGAAGCAGCTCTTTGAACTTTTTCCAACCACTTCTAACCCTTGCCACGGAACTCGCCCCAGCACCTCGCCCTGCACTGATCATATCTCCCAGATAGCAGAACTCCTCTACGCATTGAAGTGACACACCATCAAATACAATCCTCTCTGTTCTCTCTTCCGCTTTCTCTCCTCTACACACAGTGCACTGAAACTCTCCCTCATTCTGCAGCCTACTCCTGATACCACTACATCTTTTATGCACCCACAAACCACATCCATTACACAGGATAGAGTTATTCTCTACCTCTCTATGATAGACTGCACATGATCACATACCCTCAATGATGTCATTACCACCACCCACTCTTGAAATCATCTTTTTTTTATCCAATTTCATTCTCAGCCCCATGGAACTTCTCAAGTGCCGTCATCTCATCCTCAGTAATCATCGCTAGCTGGTCAGTATACAACAACTTGAATGGCAATCCTGTTCTAAAATTCTGTGACAGCACTTCCACAACCATAACAAAGAGCAAGGAGGGACTTAAAATGGATCCCTGATGCACACCAACCTTCACAGAGAAGTCATCACTCAATTCTCCGGGTTGTCAAACCTTCATACATAGCCATGACCACCCTAACCAACTACACCTCGATCCCTAATTTTCTCATTACCCACCTCACCACATACATACCTTGGTACTCTATCAAAACCCTTTTTGAGGTCAACAAAAATATAATACCATGCTCTTTTCCTACCAATGTACTTCTCCTGGAGTTGTCTAACTATAAATATAGCATCCGTGGTTCCTTTTCATGCATGAACCCAAACTGCATGTCATCAAAGTTTATCCTTTTCCTAATCATTTCTTCTAGAACATGCTCCATAACTTTCACAACATGATCGAGGAGCTTTATGCCTCTGTAGCTATTTCTAGCACATCACCTTTACCCTTATACACATTCACAATCTCACTCTTCAGCCAGTCTTCTGATACAGCACATTCATATAAGAGCATTTATAAGGTCTGTGACCAACCGCACGCTGATATCTACAGAGGCTTTCAACATCTCAACATTTATCTCAGAAACACCCGCTGCCTTACCTTATGTCATGTGATTGATGGCTCTGCTCACCATTTTGCCCTCAATTGATAGCCACGGTCCAGCCACAGGTTCTAAGGAATACACAAGTCTCCTGTCCCAGTCAAATTCTATGTTTAATAAACAATTATAGTGCTTCCTCCAAGCCTTTTTTTATATTGTCCTGCCCAACCACAACTCTACCATCATAATTTTTAATGCACAGTTCACCCGCTATATCACTATTTACCTTTTTCATCTGCCTAGCTAATTTAAACACCCTTTTCCTGCCCTCAGCACCATTGAGGCTCTCAAGAAGAGATTTTGGGCCTCTGACTTATCGCTATACACTTCCTAACTTGCCCTTTTTTGCTGCCAAGTATACTTCCTTACTCCCACCCTGCTTCCATGCCATAAATGATCTTCTTTTCTCCTTCACTGCAGCCTCAATTTCGTCATCCACTACCAAGATGCCTTGTGTCGAGGTGGACCTCTTGACCATCCACAAACCTGTTCAGTGGCTTTTAGAAGGTTATCTTTGTCTCCCATACTGCTTACTCACACTTCCATCAGTCACTCTATTCTCTGCCTCTAGTGTACCCAACTCCTTGTAAAAAGCCTCCCTCACTTCCTGATTTTTAACCTTCCACACCTTCCTCCCAGGCACAAACACCCTCCTCCTGGCCTGTAATTTCCCTAACCAAAGGTCACACACCAGTAACTTATGTTGCTGTGCACACTCTTCATTGGGTATCTCTTTAACTCTATCTCCCTTTCTAGTTTCATTTACACTAACAGTCACTCCACTTCCATCTCCTTCCTCACTTTCAATCATATCACTTGCAGTTACTTTCTCTCTTACGGCACTGAATCTATTAGCTAAGCTAAGAGGTTCTGTGGTCTTACACACCTAACCTGTACTGCCCTATCCATACTCTGTACATTCACTCACAATTCACATTCATTTGTCTCTTCTCCAGGCTACACTAGGCCTACCCCTCCTAACTACTTCCCACTATCTTCTCCCTTTGCTCTACTTATAGCTAATACAAATGGGCTAATCCCACACGTTCTATAATTATTCTTACCTACATCTGACACATCTACTTAGCCTACCCCAATATCTACCTTGTTCCCTAACCTAGACTCTTGCACTAACCTCCTTCTTGACCTCAGAAACTAGCCCCTTGAGCCTACATATCCTTTCCAAATCTTGAGCTCTTATCCTCTCTAAATCAATAATGCACTCATGCAATCCACATACAACATATGTATTCTCATCTGCTATCGCACCACTAACAATTGCAAACATCCACAGATTCATATTCAGACAACAATTCCATGCATTCAGCCATTTTGCACAAAAACAACTGTAAATAGAAAATCTAATTAAAAAAACAAAAACAGAACTTAAATCCTTTATTCGTAATTCAATTTAAGTGAAGAGAGAAAAATCTTCAAAACCCTTTAATTAACCAATCAGGAAAATTGTAGAGAAGAGAGGCATTAATTAGGCGGTTCTTAAATGTCAATTTTTTTATAGTGACACTAATAATTATGTTAAACCTGTATTTAATAACTATTGGCACTGATTTTTTTAGGATACACTTGTTAACTATATTGCAAAACATAAATTGTTTTATTGTTAATTACTACACAAAATATACAAAATACAAAGAATGTGGATTATCAACAGAGTTCACAGAAATATGTCCACCTCTGACACATGGATAGGTTGAGGGCACTTATGTTTTCATTTGTAAAGAGGTGCTGAAGCGGTAATATGATCCAGCGTTTCAAAATTTTGAACAGGATTGGTAAATTAGAAGTAGGCTGGACATGAGGAAATAATATATCAGTAATAGAGTTGTGGATTTTTTTTAATGCATCATTGCCTTGAGATTAGAGATGGGACGATTCCAAAAATTTGTGCGATTCTGATTCAGAGTCCAATTCCAGTTATAAGTTACGATTCCAATTCCTTCACAAAATAGAATATTGATTATATGATATAACAAATTAAGAATTTGGCCATAATGTACGAAAGATTAAAAATAGAAGCAAATTAGGATTATTTATTTATCCAAACAACTCCATTTATTATTTGATATAACTAAAATGTATTTGAAATGAAACTTTCCTTTTTAACACTGGGATTATAATAATTAATACTCCAATTTGAAACTATGAAATTAAATTAATTTTAAAATAAACTAATTCAACTGAACTGTAATAAGTGCAATACATATTAAGTTATTATTAAAAGTTTAAGAATAATTAACTGAACAACAGGGCTGTCTGCTGCCGAAAGAATTTTAGCAATAGTAACAAAACTTACTCTGAAAATGTAACAAATTTTGTAAAATCGTACCAAATCTAATTAAAACATAAAACAAAAGTAAAATGGCATCAAAAAGTGTTTCTTTGCACCAAAAGGTACCAAATTTGTATGAGTGGTCCAACTTTGGCAGCACTGCTCAATAAAGCTTTAACCTCTTAGAATTGTATCAGCTCTTGTAAATGACACCTGAGCCCTCAGCAGGCCTTCATTTCACACATATAGACAATCAAAAAGAACTAAGGGGCATTGAACCAAGTTTCCCCATTTTCTGAAAAAAAAATGCAATTACTACTTAAACATGAAAAGTATTTAAAAAATCAAATACCTTAATTAGTTTAACATAGCCTTTTTAGTTTTTTGTTTTTTTTAAATATGCCATTATTATGTTAGCTTGATACAGTTTGGAAAAGTTACAATCATAAAAGTGACAGTACAGTGGAACCTCGCTTGACAAACATAATTCATTCCCGAATCTTACTCATAATGCGAAACACTCATTAAGTGAAATAATTTTTCCCATAGGAATCAATGTAAAATACGATAATGCATCCCATGCCTAAAAAAATACCCCCAAATGATTTGTAATAATATCTAAAATCATTTTTTAAATTATTAACACATAAAATAAAAAGATTATTAAAATAAATGCTGTTGCAAATTACAAAAAAAGAAGATAGCTCCTGGTGCAAGGGAGATGGGGGGGGGGAGATTATTGGCATGAAGGAAGATGCTGGTTCTTCTTTTAAACTTCTCAAACCACCCACAGCTTGCCCAGAATGCTTCTTTGTCCATTGATAGTCCTGGCATTTTCTTAACAAGGTTGGCAAAAATTACTTTCACTTTCTCACAAATGATGCTCTTTAATATTGTCGCTTTGCATTTGCTTCTCATTGATCCATATGAGAAGCAACCTTTCAAGAATATATATCCGTTGCATAGATATTCTTGTCACTCCTTTAAGCATTTATCTCCTTAATATTTTCCTTATTCTTGAGGATAGTGCAAATTGTTGATGTAGCCTGATTTTAGGTGCGTGTTAGGTCAGCTTCTCAATGATTACACATTTCACTTCTACGGTAATTCTTCTCTTATTGATGTTTTTTTGCAGCATTTTGGGGGGGAATGTTATTGCAAGGGTTATTAAACTTTGCACTAACCCTCCCCCCTCCAAATAATATGTCTCCACATGAGCCGTGGCTTGCTAAGTAGAAAGGATCATTCACATCGGGCATATGAATCACTGTAAAAAGGCACACTGTCAATTTTAACTTTGCTTATTATGCGAAACATCAATCGTTAAGCGAGTCAATTAAAAAAAAAAAAATTGCTCATTTAGTGAGGTTTGACTGTATTGGCAATTCATCATTTTAAGCAGATTGTAGGGGAAGCCCTGTTCTACATGTGTATTGGAACTTAAAACAAAGAGTTTTCTATTATTCTATTAGAGTATATAAAATGGATAAAGACAAAAGTAAACCAGAAATCTATATAGTTATAATTTGGGTAACACTAGGTTCACTAGTGTAATGTTGAATATTTTATATATCTTATATTTCATTCATGCATCTATATAATGGATTTGTCAATTCTAAGATAAAATAATCAATATCTATTCTGTAAAACCTTCTATATACTCTTTTCTGAAAATTTTCTATTCATGTTACTCCTGAGGTAACCATAATGGTTTCTAGATTTTTCTTACTCTTCCTCCCAGTGTATGAGATTTAATATTTGCAAAGTTTCTCATTTAATAAGATTGAATTATGTACAGAAAACATATCTTGATTTTTTTTCTATTAACTTTCAGAATATATAATGGAAGTTAGCCCTCTTGCAATATTTTTTGTTAAAAATGGAAGCAATGCAGATAAGATGTTATTTAAATATCCATTTACTGTTGATGCTGATCAGAATACACCAGCTAAAAGTAAGTCTTAGCCTTTTTATCCTCCAAGAGAGATTAAATGTGTTTTTTGTTGCAACTTTTTTCTGTAGATTTATAATATACTCTAGAGATTGAAAACTAATCTTGGAGGGGAGTAACAGTAACAACAAGGAGTAACAACAAGGAAAGAAGGTACCCTAGGAGACCTTATGGTCCATTCAAAGAGGGTACTTTTGGACTAGCAATCGAACAGACACATGGCTGCTCAATTGTTTTGCGTCCCTAAACGGCCACTTTTCAAGACCTTGTCTAGTCTTGACTTGAACTGGTCAACAGATTCACTGTTGACAACTTCCACTGGAAGTGCGTTCCACATACAGCAGATACTGTAAGTGAAAAAATTTCCACACAGATTGCGGTTGTAACGCTTCAGTTCAAGTTTGAAGCCGTGATTGCGCGTTCTGTTCTCACTCAGTGTGAAAATATCCCGGTAGTCAACATTGTCGAACCCTCAAAGTATTTTGAAAACTTCGATGAGCTGACCACGCAGTCTATGGGTTTCCAACGAGAACAGATCTAATTCCCTTAGTCTATCCTCATAACTTTTATGTCGGATAGAGGGAATCAGCTTGGTTGCCCTGGCTTGTACGCGTTCCAATCTCGTGATGTCCTTTCGCAATGAAGGACTCTAAAATTGTACGGCATACTCCAGGTGCGATCGGACAAGTGAGTTGTACAGGCACAGTACAATCTCCTGGTTCCGATAACCAAACTGGCGCTTAATATAGCCTAGCATCCTTTGTGCCTTTTTCTCCACCTCAATGCACTATTTCGAGAACTTGAGGTCACTAGTGATTGTTACACCCAAGTCCTTCTCAGTGTTGGTGGATTCAATAGCAGTGCCCTTAAGGATATACTGAGATTGGGGGTTTCTGTGGCCGATATGCATCACTTTGCATTTGTTCACGTTAAAAGGCATTTGCCACGTGTCCGACCACTACCCAATCTTCCCAAGATCTTCCTGCAGGCGGGCAGTATTTCCATCCTTTGCAACGTTCATACCAAGCTTGGTATCATCGGCAAATTTGGAAATCTTGGCAACCATGTCACCGTCCATGTCGTTGATGTAGATGATGAATAGTAGTGGTCCCAGGACAGAACCTTGAGGCACCCCACTAGTAACGGGCACCCACTCAGAAGACTGTCCATTCACGACCACTGGTTGCCATCTGCCACTTAGCCAGTTCTCGATCCAGCCGGCTACCTTTCCGTCTATGCCAAGCACTCGCACTTTCCGGAGAAGGCGGCGGTGTGGTACCTTATCAAAGGCTTTCTGAAGTTCTAGGTAGACCACATCCACCGCCTTGTCCCGATCGTGCTCACTGAAAACGAAGTGGAATAATTCTACAAGGTTCATCAGGCATGACTGTTGCCTTCGGAAGCCGTGCTGGGAACTCCTCAGTAGCAAGTTTGACTCTAAATACGACGTCACTTTGTCCACCATGATGCTTTCCATGAGTTTACCGACTATCGAAGTCAGACTGATAGGTTGGTAGTTCGACTGTTGGTTACGATCTCCTTTCTCGAAGATAGGAGTCACCTCCGCCTCACGCCAGTCTCTAGGAACGCATTTGGTCCGGATTGACATGTTGAAGATTGCGCTCAGGTGTCGTGACACTTGATCGCGCACTTCTTTCAACACTTTAGGTAGAAACCCATCCGGGCCAGGTGACTTATTCGTCATTAGGTCACTGATCTTCTTTTTGATTTCAACTTCGGTGAAGTCCATATCCTCCAGCTTTTCCCCCGAGTAGGAATCCGTCGGCTGGGGGATGGGACCACATTCTTCAGTAAACACTGAAGAGTAGTCGTCGTTGAGGTTAGCATTTTCTGCATCTGAATGCTTTAATGTCCCCTCCTCGTTCCTCAAAGGGCCAATCGTTCGACGGATTGGTTTACGGCTGTTTACATATCCAAAGAACTCCTTGGGATTCTCTTTACAGAGTCTCACCACTCGGAGTTCCTCAGACCGCTTAGCCGTCCTTATGCTGGACTTCACTCTCTTGGCTAGCCTCCAGGATTCATCAAAGTCACCCGAGATCTTCGAGTGCCGGTATACAGTTCTCTTCTCCCTAAGCAGTTGGCTGATTTCTCGATTAAACCACTTAGGTTGAACAGAAGACAGACGGGGGCATTTCAGAGGGATGAAACGCGATTGAAGACTCATGAATGGGGTTTTGAAACTATTCCACGAGTCTTCAACAGCATCGCACACTTCTAGCCTCACATCAGTCAGTCCAGCTCGAAGGCTTGCAAAGTCTGCTCTTATCAAGTCAAGTTTCTTTGATTGACTGGCAACAGACCTTACCTTCGGGATCTTGAATAGTGTTCTGCAGAGGTCAAGATAGTTTTTGTGGGTGCAATCTTTTGCAGCCAGAAGAGAATAAGAAATTCACTTTTTAAAAAGATATGATTACTATCCCATTTTCAGGCTATAAGATGCATCTGTATTTTATTTTGAAGAAAAAAGTGGTCTAAAAAAACTTGTCTTAGCCTTGCTAAGTAAGCATTTTTGGCAGCCTGCAGTCAATTAATTAGTCAATGTGCAGGATTGTAAACAAGTTATGCTAGAGATGTCTCACTGTTTGTGATGCCACTGTGAATTAATAGAAGTACCAAGCTGTCTTGAGAAATTACATGCAGACTACGACCTCCAAAAATACCTGGAATGAGATTTTCCTGAAGAACAATGCCCCATTTCACAACTCTCCATCCACCATACCTTTGGTTCTGGGACAATAATATCATGGTGATGGCTAAATACTTCACTCATTATTTCCTTCCTAAAGTCATCCACACTATCGGGCACTCTCACATCTACTCCATCACTCTTCAAATCCTGCAAACCATTCCATACACTCTTAAACAAGGAATCACCACCACCCTTACTCTCCTTTCCATTCATAATCCCTTTCGGCAAATACTCAGGATCACTCACTCCACACACATTTTCTTCATTTGTACCAGGATACCTTGACATCAAATCAGCCACTCCATTCCATTCACCAGGCATATACTCAATCACATAGTCAAAATCACTCAAATCTTCCAAAGTCCTTGCAATCCTACTATCAGCTCATTTCATACATTGCAAATACACAGAGGTTGGTGATCTGTTTTGATCACAAACCTCACACCATACAAAAATGGATGAAACACTTTCAAACAATCCCTTATCGCAGCCAACTCTCGCTCCACAGTCGAATACTTTTGCTCTGCCACATTCATAGCCTTAGATACATACTCAATCACACCATACTCATTACTCACCTTATCAATCACAGAGAATTCACACTCATTTATCAACATACAATGCATTCGAACAGCTGACCTTATCATTCCAATCACAGGCACTCTCATACTACCAATCCCTACCAAACTACCTTTACACTCAGACAGGAGGTCTTTTTCACTCAACTTGCATCCAGAATCTATCAAAGCCAAACACTCAATCCCATTCAATTCAACCTTCACACTCAGACACTCATACTTCCTACCAAACAGCACTTTCACACTAGACAGACTTACCAACACATTACTCACACTCATGCACCCAGAGGATACTTCACCAGGTACCGTCTTACAATTCATTTTTCCATTTCAGACTTTCCATTCACACCTTGTGCTCTCAGTCTAATCATACACTTTTCACTCGAATGTCTTTCCATCGCACAATAGCTACATACATTCTCTGGTCATGACACATCCTTGCATAATGACCAGCCTTTCTGCAATTACCACAAGCATACTTCATACTTCCCCCAGCAATCGCTCCACCATTCAACTTCTGACAATCTTTCTTCAAATAGCCTCTTTCTTTACATTTGAAGCACTCTTTCACACTTTCCTGGCAACCTTTATCATATGCCCCTTCTTACCACACCCAAAACACTCACCAGACATCCACCTACATTCCGCCAACATATGACCCTTCCTTCCACACCTACGACATTTGCGACATTTGCTGGGACATACCTCGGTTGCTCCCTCATATACCCATTCATGCACTTACCACTCATCTGTCCCCTTCCATTTGTCCATCCTCCTTTCGCCCATCCAGCCTGCTGGCCCAGGAAGCTCAACATCACCCCAGCTGGTGCAGCCCTCAGGGCATCCTGATAACTAACAAACTGCTAGGGTGGAGGAAAGCTCTAGGGCTTCTTACCCCCAACATTTACACTATATCATCCATCCTCGTCTAAATCACTTTCCTCATCAAATCACCCATCTTCCAACAGTTCCAACACATCCTCCCACACCAATCGTTCACCTATCAGCCTCATTCTCTCCTTTCTTTTCCCATTCATCCATTCACTTACCTTTTGCGGAACTGTATCCAGGAATTTTCTCATCAATTGTTTACATTCATTCACATCATCATCACCATACCTCTTTCTCGCCATACTCTCAAGCCTATGTGCATACATGTTCACACTTTCACTCTTCCCCATTCGAGCCTTCTCAAATTCATTCACCCTTTTATACTTCACACTCTCTTTCATTCGTTTCACCTGACCAATCAATCTCTCATTCACCACATCATACCTTGGTTTCCCCACACTTGTGATCACACGGAAAAACTCTTAATACTTTTCCATCAAAACATTCATCGAGTATCCCTTATTCTCCGGGCACTTGAGCTTGCAATACCGCTCAAATTCCCTGAAGAATTCTTCCACACTTTTCCCACCATGCAACCTAAACTTATCCACCTTTGGCAGTTCTCTTATCAAAATACCCTTCCCCACATTCACTTCACTCTCACTTGAGCTGCCCTCACTCTCACTCATACCAATCATACCATCACTCTCTCCTTCATCCGAGTACAATGAGTCCATACTCTTCCCTCTCACCTTCCGATCCTTCCCCTTTGACCCAGTCTTCCTTCTTCTCCCTCATTCCACTCTCTTCCATTCTCCATCCTTCCTATCACTCACAATCATCCTATCCTCTCTAGACTCACACACACTCCCATTGATCCCATTAGTCTTATCCCCTTCAGTCGGAGCAGGGGTCAGGGTTGATTGTCCTGGGGCCGGTCCCGACCCCTTCATCATGTCATACAGGTCCTTCATTCATTGGTCAACCTGCTTCTGTCTCTCATCCTGTCTGTCTTCTCAACCATACTCATCATATCACTCTTCAATCCCTCAATCATGCTCCTCAACATCATACATTTCTCTTTCTGCCTCAACTCCAGCCTCAATCTCACAATCTCATCATGGAGGCCCTGTTCCACAGAAGCCATCCTCCCAGGTTAGTAATAAAGATAGAAAAATGGGAAAAACAACCAACTACCTGTCATTCTAATTGGGTGTGGACTGCAATTCAATCATGTCACGCTCCCGGTTTCAAGATCTCACATCCCTGTTTGGGTGGCAAATGTAGCGGGTTGAAAATCTATACTCTATCCCCAATCGATCCAACCTGCTTCCTACACTAATTCGGATGTGAGAAGTCGAGGGAGAAATGAAACGGATTGTATGTACAGTCCTTTACTTACAAAAAATATGAGGTAAATATGCACACAAAAATATAGATAGTTAATTTTCCTATATACACAATATTATCTGATGAATACCAATAAAAATTTATACAAAAAACAACATTCAATTAGACTATATATACTAAATGAAGATACACTTAGTCAAACAAATATATCTTCCAGGGCAATATCAACCAACCGATAACACAGTAGACAAGAAGTCAAAAACAGGAGGCCTAAAGCAAACAAGAGAACCAAAAAAAAGAAGAAAGGGCTTACGTGTTACCCAGGTGGGTATTGGTGTCTCAAGCGTTTTACCCCCCAAAAACTGGCGCCTTTGAGCTCTTACAATATTGTAATCTGGTCACATCTTGAAGATATCAAAGCCCTCTCTGTCCTGGCAGAACTTACAATCTCTCCTTGGTTAGCTGAACCCTACAGTCTCTGCCACTCATTACAAATGGTGGTGATTAAGTTTACTGGAGTGGTCTTTTGAAAAACTATTTAACATTTAGCTGAGGAAGAGAAAAAACTTTTTATATAAAACATCAAAATCAATTTATATTATATGACTTCCCCCCCCCCCCCCTATTCCCATTCACATACACATTCTTACAGAGGGAGGGAGAGGGTATTGGGAAAAGGGTGGGAGAATGGCCCTTCACACACACTCACATTCGCTCCACCACATTGTGATGTTGCAGAAGGCCGCCGGCTGGACTTTACCTCCAGAGGTGGAGAACCCTTCAATGATAGGTTTACTGTGAGTGAGTTGCATTCTGCTCCTGCCTTGTGCGCAGACACCGCCCATGGTCTGGACAATGTCCCGTATGCCATGCTTCGACACCTGGGTGAGCGAGGCATGGCCTTTCTGTTAGATTTGTTAAACAGGATCTGAGTGGAGGGTCTCCTCCCGGATTCCCAGCGAATCGCCACTGTGCTTGCCTTTCACAAACTGAAGAGAGATCACTCTACTCTGGCCAGTTTGGGCCCAATCTCGCTAACCTCTTGCATGTGCAAGTTGATGGAGAAATTGGTAAATGTTAGATTAGCCTTTTTTTCTGGACAGCGGAGGCCATCTGTCTTCTGCACAGTGTGGCTTCCACAAGTTCCACTCCACGTCGGATGCTCTGCTCTGACTTGAAAATGCTGTCTGCGAGGCCTTCCTTCATAGACAGCATTATGCTACAGTGTTTTTTGATCTGGAGAAGGCCTATGATACTGCATGATGATACAGTATCATGGAGACTCTCCACACGATGAGGGGCAAGGGGATGCCTCCCAATGTTTATATCTGAATCTTTGCGAGATCATCGATTCTGCGTACGGGTGAAGGGAGCCCTCTCTGGTCCAATGGAGCCGGAAGAGGGTGTCCTGCAGGAAAGTGTCCTCAGTGTCACACCTCCCCCGATGCTGGAACTTCTTTCTGCCTCTTGCCTTCTTCATTTTTTATTTTGTTTTCTTTGTTCTTTTTCATTTTACTATATTAAAGTAACCTAGTACTAGGCTGGTGATAAGTATGGCGACTTATGCCCAAGGAGGCAGTAGCCAGATGAATTCTTAAAATTAAAATAAAAAGAAACCCTTATGACAAAGCTAATCATGTCTACCAGTAGGTTGCTAGTTCCCTCTTTTTGTGTCCATTCTTGCTGGGATTGAGCCTGATAACCAGGTGTTAAAATTTCCACACCTTATCCACTTGTCTAACAAGAACTTATTTTCCACAGTTAAAATGCAAATGGCAACATTCCTCCCACAAATCTCAGATGACGAGACAAAATAAATAAAATAAAATTAGTCCTGCCATTAAAAGTGTAAGAAATTTTTCTAGCTCTCTCATTATTCTGCCCTAATGGTTTCCTACATTTCTTCCTAGTGACCTTCATTGAGATATACTGCTCTTAGACAACATTTAATATAGTCGTTAAAAGTATTCCATATCTCACATATATTCTTACCACTGAGTTCTGCATCCCAGTTAACCTGATTCAGCAAGTTTCTTAAGGTTTTCATAATCCCTGGTGTTGTAAGAGAGGTTCTTTTACTGGAGCAATGTCTGGTGAAATGAAATTTATAAAAGGGCTAAGAGGTAAACTTGCAGGTGCTTAATAGTGCATATCAGCATGTTAAGGTAGGGATAATGAATGCATACAAGGTGAAAAGAGCAGTAAGAAAGCAGCAAATGATGCATTTTATTGGAGGATGAATGCCATTCAAAAATAGGAAGTTATGAAAGTGTCCTCACTGGGACTCAAACCTGGTACCCAAGAGTGTAAATCCATTGCTTTTTCCACTAGGGTCATGAGAGCTCCTAATATTAGAGTCTGTGATGTATGGTTGAATGAGTGGGATGTTTTTTAGTATCTTGGATGTGTCCTGAATGATAGTGGTATGGCTAAAGCAAAATGTATGACAATGTTGTTTTGAATGGTAGCAAAGTCTCAGGAGCAATAAGAGAATTAATGGAGGCATGATATGAGAGCAAGAGATAGAGGATAGATAGAATAAGTAATAGATGGGTAAAAGCTATGGTGTGAAGAAAGAGATCGGACATTGTCTAAGAATGTTCAGAAGTGATGTAGCCTATGTAAGAAATATGGTTGAGTATAGATTTTTTAGATAAGTTCATATTTTCATGTAATCGCTACTTCATTGTTCCTTTAATTTCTTATCCATTTATTATAAGGGCTATGTTATGGTGTACTTAGGGTTGGGAGACCACTTAAGAGTTGGGTTGATTAAATTTTTTGAACTAAGGGATTTTTATAATTCTAAGGTCTCCCCTTATGATCATCAGCAAGGGGAATAAGTGAAAAGTGGATGGTAAGTGTGCATAGAGGTATGTGCTTGGAGCATTCCTCCCACGGATAAAACTAAAGTGGATAAGATGTTACAGTACTAAGCATCTCATTTGTATAAAGGGCCAATGGCATGGAAAAATGATGGCTGGTTTTGTGCTTGATGGGCATAAAAAGGTGGGAGAAGATATATATCTTTTAGTAGCACTAATATATGCTGTCTCTACTTTGTGGATAAGCAGAGTTGAAGGAAGATTTATTAGTTTTCTCAAAATTTCTATAGCTGTTTTATTTTTATTTTTTCAAGGTAGTAAAAGAAATCCATATTCCCTTGGGCACAGTGATAACTCTATATCTAAAAAAGCACCATTTTCAAGAGATGATTATACAATGGGGAAACTAAGTCAATTTTTAGATAAGGTATGTATATAATTATTTATTTTTAGCCTTAAGTAGTTCTGCTTTGAAGACATTTTCTCTATAAGGTTATACAGTATTTAGCAATTTTCCAGTTAATGAGCATATCATAAAATAATTTGGTAGGTGTTTTACCACCAATCTGCACTTATTCTGAGACCTTTTATTTCTCACTGTAAATCTATATTTTAATATGACATCTGAACCACAGGTATCTACAGTGTACAGGTATCCCTAGATATATGCTGTTTTGAATAGGACGAATAGTAGATTACTGCCCCCAAATTTATTGTGACCATACCGTGATGTTAAGCGGCCTAAAATTGAACTAGAGCAGTTCAAAAAGCATGCATAAATAACCATTGTACACAAAAGGTGCGTAAAAATAATTGATGCACAGCTACAACTAGGCCGCAGCTTCAGTTTCTGCAAACACACAAGTATATAGTATTTATCGAGTTATTTCATTCAATTATTATTACTTATACATAACCTTGTCTCTAAAAAGTGTTTAAACTAAATATAGTAAATGCAAGAATATTACAGAGAACCAAACTTGAAATTGCTAAAAGGTTTGATAATGGAGCAACAAAACAAGCATTGGAAGATTGCTTGGTATTCCAAATACATATTACAAACTATTTTGAGCAAAGTGCATGAGTATCGTGATAAAGGTAAAGTGACATCTTCATCTTTAACCATGTAGTGCACTAGAATTAGAGAAGAAATAAGGATTGAAATGGAAGACTTATTATTTGGGGCCTGGAGGATAGCAATCAAAAGCAAATTCCTATCGGCACAATATTATGCTTGACACTTTGAATTTGTTTTTGATAGTTAAAGGAAGCAAGTATCAAGGGGAGACAACATTTTCACTGAGTGATAGTTGGGTGGATAATTTCAACAAACCAACTAACATAAAAACTGTAAAAGTAGCAGGAGAAGCGGCGCATGCTAATAAGGATGCTGTCACTAAATTTCCTGCTGAATTGAAGAAAATAATTACGATAATCGGCAAATATTCAATATTAATGAAGCAGGGTATTATTTGGAAACAAATACCATTAAAAACCAGAGGTGGGCACTAAATACATTTAAAGTATTTAAATACTAAATGTTAAATACAAGAGAAAAATTTATTTAGATACTAAATGCATTTTGAAAATGTATTTAATATTTAAATACTAAATACATTAAATGTATTTAGATACATTTTTAAATCCATTCAAATATATGATATATAATGACAATTGATAAGGACCATTGCTTTCACAACAAAAAAATATCCATTAAAATAATTGTATATTATAATTACTAATGTAGGATTTGATGACAATTGGACTTAGGTACTACAAAAAAATAGAAAGTTCCATAGAATGAAATTTCAGTTAGCTACTTATATCAGCATTACATTTAATTAATAGTAATATCAGTTGCTAAAATGTTTTGTCAGATAAAGAACTCCATTTTGGAGAGAAGGTCAATCCTCCTAAAGAGAAGAGCCATTCCACAGGAGCTGACAACGGAATGGTGGTATTGTATTTAATAAATAACCTTTTATGTTTGGATATCTATCTAAACTTTGAAGTGTTTTATTTGAATCCTGAATGTAACTGATAAATTCTAAATCTGCGGTTGATCGTGTTTGAGTGGGCTTTGTAAATCCAAAATAATCATTACTCTCCGATACACCACTGGATGATTCAGCTTCAGGTCTGTCTGCTAAATTCTCAATCACTTGAATCATAATATTTTTAACAGTCTTGGTGGCTAGAACCGTCTCCATGAAATACTGATATCTAACCAGTGAAGTTTGAAGTATGGATGGCTTGTTGATGCAATAATGGCATCTGTAATGCTGGCTTCATTTGCCAAGGTCAAATAAGATTGGTAGCGCTTTCCAAAGCCCTTAGTTACTGCACTTAGAAGAGGTTGGCAAAATTTTAGAGACTGTGACTGAAGGCTCTTCAGCTTTTTCTCCACAATGAGCAAGGTAGGGAGCAATTCTCCATAAAAAAGTTTTGTTCTCTCTGTAGGCCATCAATTGCCACTGCACTAGTTGCCAAAGCTGAGACATACTCCCCAAGAAATTCAATTTTGTGACTTCTGAACACTGGAAGTTCAAGGGACATCATGAGTTGATGTAATATGTCCTTGTGTTTTAAAAGTAATGACAATGCATCAAACAGAGAGTTCCACCTTGTAATGCAAGGCACCTTTAATAAACAGTTGATAACAGTTTTGATAATCTCTGCTGATTTTGGACAACCGCTTTTGTTCCATAATGCTGAGCATTTTCCCATTGCAGCATGATTTATATTTGCAAAAAAAGATATTTTCAGTGCCTGTTTTGCATCATTTGTGGCCATGAGACTGAGTGTGTGTGTGTGTGAAGCACAGCACACATGCTTAGGTAGACTGAAGCTGCATGGGTCAGACGAAAGGTCTTCTTCCTCATCTAAGGCACTTCTCATTAAGAAACTATCCTCCAGCTTGTGCTCACCCTGATCTTCTTCACCTACCTGTATTCCATCATCTGAATCTGTGGACACATTTGCAGCAGTGACTGCAAATTTCTTAAACGCTTTAACAAAATTAGAGTCGTTATCAGTGACAGTGCTCGTGATTTTCTGCAGGGGGATATCGTATTCATTGATATTCTCCATATGTCAGGCAATCTTAATGTAGTTATGTTCTCCTTTGAAGCAATAGCATGTTAATACTCCACTGTGATGGACAAGAGCAGCTTTCTCAAGCTGAAAAAATGAAATAACAGTCCAATTTTTGTCTCATAAATGTTTTTATAAATTTTACATATTAATATAATCAAGATAAATTCCACCAACAAATAGGTCTGCTTTCAGCCAAGAGCTGATAACTCCCTAACTGTAAAGACATTTTCAATTTCATATTTCATAAAGAACAGAATCTTAACATACCCAATGAACTGTAATGCCTAAAAAACTACGGCGATGAGTTGACCAAATATCTGCAGTAAGACATAAGTAAGTGGTGCTGTCTAGTTTATTCTTCAGTATAACTCTTGTCACTTTCTCTTCTATAAGATTTCAGCCTAGCATCCGCCTTGAAATGACGTTGACTGAAGAATTTAGACCTGCTGTAGTGGAATGTACAATTATTTTGAGTGAAATTAATTTTTACAGTGAAATGAGAGTATATGGTTGCATATAAAATTTTATATATATAAAATGTAGCTATATGAATATCCTATAACTATATAGGACTGGTACATTAATTCATAAATATTCAGAATTACATAGTAAAATATTGACTTTCAGTATTGTTAGGAATATATACATTATCAAGCTTTATTTCCTACATTTTTGATGGATGGGCTTGCTAGTTTTGACATAATGATATACAGGTATTGCTACTATAACAAAATACATTGTTATAGGAATTCATCTAATAACTACATATAATTGATCAATAATTGTACTAATTATTCCTGAAAAGTTTTTATTCAATGATATCTTATTTCCAACCTGACGACTACAAATTTGTCCAATGCTATATCTGATCACTTCCTTATCAACTTCAACTTCTCTATCCCATTCCATATACCTCCCCAGCTGTCTCATAATCCTAAGCCTTTCTGTCGACTTGCCTCCATTGATATTCCCTGCCTATCTAATGATGTGGCCTCCAAACTTCCTCCCATTGATGCTTCTGCCTCTCCTGACCAGATTCTCTCTTCTTTGGAGCAACTCCTTCTCACTTGTCTTGATGCCCACTCTCCCCCCGTGTCACCCCTTCAAACTCCCGCTGTCACCGTGCGCCTTGGTACTCTATGGAACTCTTCCGTGCTAGGCAGTCCATGCGTGGCCATGAAAGAGTCCTTAGAAAGGCTCGCACCTGTGGGCACGACATGACCCATCTCTTGCTGGCGTTCCAACTTGCAACAGCTTCCTACGTGGCGAAATTAAAATGTGCTCGTGAAGCCTACTCACGTAATCTGCTTACTGATAATAGGAATGATCCCCGTACCGTCTTCCGTCTGCTCTCCCGTCTTACTTCCCCAGCCCAGGTCTCCCCACCCATTAGCCCTGCTACTCTCTTGAATTTCTTCGCAGATAAGGTCACTAACCTCCGTGCCTGCCTCCCTCAGCCTTCTGTCCCGGCTCCTGCCATTCTCTCTGACTTCCCGCCTCAGCTGCTTATCATTTTCCCCGCTGTGACCGCGTTGGAGCTTAAGCCCTTCTCTTGCGTTCTAAGAAATCGGGCCCCCTAAAGGACATTTTTCCGCCTAAACTGTTATGTAAAATTCTGCCTGCTATCCTCCCAATGCTTTTTCACTTGTTCAACACTTCATTTGCAACTGGTCTTGTTCCCTCTTCCTTCAAACGTGCCCACACCCGTCCGATTCTTAAAAAGCTTCAACTGAACCCCACTGACCCTTCCAATTATCGCCCGATTTCGCAACTTCCTTTCCTCTCTAAAGTCTGGAGAGAGCGGTTGCTTCATGCATCAACATTCACATGGTGGCCTGTAACATTCATGAAACCTATCAATCTGGTTTCAAGTCAGGTCACTCCACAGAAACTGCCCTTCTCAATGTGTCCGATTGCTTACAAAGAGCCACGGACAGGGGGTTGTGTCTCCATCCTCATTCTACTCGACCTCTCCTCTGCCTTTGATACTATTGACCATACCGTCCTACTTGATCGTCTCCACTCTTTCCTCGGCATATCAGGCACCGTGCTTGACTGGTTCCGCTCTTACCTCTCGTCTCATAGCCAATCCGTTGTGATTGACGACGTTTCATCCGACTCTACCCCCATTCGCTTTGGAGTGCCACAAGGCTCTGTCCTTGGTCCTCTACTATTTCGTATCTACCTCTTTTGAATATTCCTCGTTCATCCCTCTGCTCAATAAGGGACTGCTCCTTCTCAACCTGCGCCCCTAAGTTGTGGAATGCTCTTCTTGCTGAAATCAGGTCTTGTCCCTCTCTTACCACATTTAAGCTTCTCCTAAAAATGCATCTTTTCACTATTGCCTTCTCCCCCCTCTTGAATTTCCATTGAATTTCCATTCTCATCTCAGTACAATGTGCGCTCTGGGAAGGCCTCAGGCCTTGAAGAGCGCATTATTATTATTATTATTATATGTATGTGGATTCTCATGAAATTATTGCAATATATTAACCTCTGTTGCTTGTATATGTCTTCCTTTATTTAACTTCGTTATATAGCCTAGGTAGTGACCAATGATCCTAACGCTTTAGTATTCGGTTGTTATAAGAGCTTAACCTGTACTACTAATATTATAATTGTAAAAAACATTTGTAACTCAGAACTCACCTTTAATTAATCTCACAAAAGTTGGTTGCTCCGTGGTTGATAGGAGATGCACACCTTGTCTGATAAAATCTGTAATCAGCTTATAAACAACAGTATTCACTACAAAACACTCCGGTAATGTCTTTACTTTAACACCCCTGCATGAGGGACCATTGTCTAATACTGAACGTTTCTTTTGGAATCTTTCCTTTGAGCTGTCACGTAGTTATCTGCTTTTTGCACCAAAGGAGAATGCTTTCTGTTGATAAATGTACATGATCAGATAATTGAATGACATTTATTTCACTTTGCCATAATTCACATTAAATTGATCAGCATATAGGTACTATAAATAATGGTGGTGCAAAAGTAAGCGGGTAGGTTCATGCATGGTAAACCTACGCTACTTGACATTATCGTTAGCTACTAGCAATTTTGCTATTTTTTAAAAAAATAAGAAATAGTGAAACTTGTCAGTTCAATTAAGTATCATATTATATAATTAGCTTTAATAAATTCTCACCTTCAAATGAATGTGTAGATTGGAAGTAACATTGCTCGCCACAGAGATTTCGCCATTGCATGATGTACATACACACTTTACATTTTTTCCATTGGAAGATTTCACTCTAAAAAATTTACCAACTAGTAAAGGATGACTATAATTACATGATTCTTTATCTTCATGTTTATTATTGTCTAATCTCTCCATTTCACACTTTCAAAGAAGCTGAAGTTGCCATACAGCAGTTGAAATAATGCTGAGTGCTCTCACTATATAACCTAACACAACTGTGACCATCTGTTAACTGAATTTGAACTGATGCAAGCAATCTTCCCTCACCGGCTCACACAGTCAACCATTTGTGTCATGCAAGTTGCAACAAGCTAAAACATGCATTACACATTCTTAACAGCTATATAAACCTATTAATAGTAAAGTTTTGCAAAAAGTATTTGAATACATTGTATTTAAATACTTTCAAAAGTATTTAAATACATGATTTCAAATGTATTTAAATACAAAGTATATAAATACTTGCCCACTTCTGTTAAGAGCATTTTTGGACCAAAAAGAAGCAACTATATCTGGATATGGAGTAGCTAAAGCTTGCCTAACTCTTTTACTAGCAGGCAGTTCTGAAGGGGATTTTAAATTCTTGGACAATGAACCACAGGCCTTTTAAAGGCTACAACAATCAATCTTTCCCAGTAATTTGGCGACCCAATAAAATGGCATAGGTAATCAAAACATTGTTTGAAGATTGGTTCACTGCACATTTTTGTCTGGAAATTAAAAAATATTGCAGTTAGAACAATTTGGATCACAAAGTTTTTCTGATTTTAGATAATGCTCCTGGCCACCCCACCAAGCTTATATTTTTGCCGAATACAAGCTCACTGATACAGCCCATGTATCAGGGAATAATATCAACCTACAAGGCATATTATTTTCAAAGAACTTTTGCCATGGCGATTCCAAATCAACTGGAAAATTGCAGAGTACAAGAATTTCAGAAACAATTTTATATCAAACAAGCAGTTGTAAATACTCATGAGCCATGGAAAAAAATGATAGCCAACTGTATGATATGCACATTGCCTGAATGCGCAAAGGATTTTGGCTATTTTATAAATCCAGTCAATGAAGTCATTGATGATATTGCTATAAATGCACAAGACCTTGACTTTAAGGATGTTAATTCAGGAAATGTTTGTGAATTATTGGTTTCATTCAAATGAACTAAGTGACAAAGATCTTCTTGCACTCAAGCATCAAATGGCATATGAAGCAGGGAAAACAGAAACTAAAGAAATGGAAAACACTTCTGAAGATCTCACACTGAAAGAACTTAAAGAATTGATGCGAAAAGTTGCATATCAAAGATTTTTTACTTGAATTTATTCAAATGTAGAGACAAGCATGTATGATCTTTGCTGTGGTTTATATAGGAAAATTGAATATTATCACAAAATGTTATCAAATAAGGAAAATGATAAATCAAATAAGGAAAACTGTTAAATTGGTGTTAGATTTTTTTTTTTTTTTTGTAAAAAGTAACTATTTTGATAGCCCAATATAAACTTGCAAGTTCACTTTCTGTAGTTGGATATTATTTCTGTTCATCAGAGAAGGTGCAGGAAATTAAAATAACAGGAAAGTTCGCACAGTCCTGCAATATAAGTAAGTTTAAAAAGGCATTATTGATCGACTCTTCCTATTATAGTGACCATTGGATAGTAAAGTCCACCTAAATTATGACAATTGGCTACAGCAATCCAATGGGTTTTTTGATGTACCCCTCTCCCTGACTTGATCATTATAGTGAGAGTTTACTCTATTTTATTTAAATATATATAATATGTGATGGTTATTTTTTAATAATTCCTCTTATTCTGAAAAATAGCTGGTTATTTTATGAATATAATGCATGTAAAGTATTATAATGGGGAAAGAAATTGACTAAAAATCATCTCTAGTATTTGTACAAAGATCCATATTTACTTTTGTAGATTGGTATAGTTTTTATAAATGTAACTATGTTTGTATAAGTTTTATTTTTGATTAACAGGTTATTTCTATTTTGTTTTTCAGTGGGCTATGGCTTATGAATGAAAACATTACTTCCAATTAAAGCAAAGTTAAGCAACATCAAGTATGGCAAGTTTCTAGATGATAGCCTATTTTTGGTTTCTTTACAGTGACTGTCATGCATTGTACATACCCAGGGTTTGGGTCGCACATTAAACTCTAGGTATCCACTGATAAAAAAAATAAGCCATTTTTAAATGAGTCCAGATATATGATGAAAGCCTACCAAATTCTTCTTATTTTTCAGGATCTGTCTTATCTTTTAGCTGTGAATAAGAAACTATGTGGAAATAAATTTGAATTAAAAGTCAATGACATCAGATTTGTTGGCCATCCTGTGAATTTAGAAGATTACAGGGACTATTATACCAAAGAAAGTTCTAGGCATCGCTCAGCTGGATCTTCAGTCTTATTATTTAACATTGTATTTGCTCTAAAAGTAAGTGATTTATATTTATCTTTTTTGGAATATTTAAAGTAGTTATTTTATTAATGCCCCAAATATAGGAAGTGCATGAAATAGTAGTTAGGTTCTAGAGCTGACAAACACAAGTGCAACTCTATAAAGACTGACATCAAAACACTCCATGCTGAATTAAATACCAAAATATATACTATTGGCCAATGATCTGATAGATCTTGTTATCTTTATTTACTCACATTAAATTATAGTCATCTTCATCCATTCTAATATAATTTATTACTTTAAAATATTGTAGCACTGCTGATAGTTTAGGATACTCTTATTATATAATGTTTAAATGATGCTAATTGGCTGATTTTCTTTGATCTATTATTGCTCTGAGTAGACAGATACTCATAGTAAACCATGGAATGCGAGGAGTGAGATAGGGGAAATGTAAAAGTGGACATGTCTCTAAGGCCTGCTAGGGCATGCCTAACTGGGACATTAACTAGCTATTAACTATATGGCTTTCTAGCTCTTAACCCCGTAAGGGGTGTGGCGATTTGCCATCCTAGCCACCGTGCTGATGGGATTCAGCACCCCGTCTGACCCCAGCTTAGCCTCTTCTCCTTCCTTCAAAACACTTGTTTCCTCATTTTTCATACAACCTCTCCCACAACTTTCTCTGGTCAGCCTCTAATTTCACAGGGTAGATGCTGACCTTCTTCTCAGCCAACCATCCTGGATTGGGGCTGAGGGGGGAGGGGGCAATGTTCCCTAACCCCTGAGCTCCGGTCTGGGGTGGTTGGTTTTTAACAACCTGCTTCATCCCCACCCATACCTTCCTCACATCCCTTTTCCTCTCCTCTTCACAATCTATCTTTTACGCCGGGTTCAAGGTGGCGCCGCCATGCCGATGGACTGCCAGGCCACTAGGCGGGAGAGGTGGTCCAAAATGGCGGCGCCTGGCTCTGCTAGGCCTGTAAGCACCTCTTGCAGTGCGGGCAACTGCGAGAGGTGATGAGCGGTTGCATCCCGTAATAAAAAGGGGGTCACCATGCCCAATGATGAGTCTAACCCCCTGCCCTTTAATTCTCCCTGTACCAATGATGGAGCCGCTCTCGGGCAGCTCCACAAAAAAAATGGAGGTCCCCACCCCCCTGGGACCCTCCATATTTTTTTAACCAGAGAGGAGGCTTACTCCTCTCCTACACCTACGGGTGTAGGGGACTCCCCTCACCCCCTTCTCTGGAGATGATTTCGAGCACCTCCCTGCTTCCAGTGGCAGTCCCTCCTTTGCTTTCCAAGGGGACTGCCAAGAAAGCCAGCAGGCAGCCCATAGCCAACCGCTCCCCATCAAAGCGGCTCGGTAGGGCAAACCCCCTTAGGGGCGAGAGGGAAGCCAGGCCCCTTTGGTCGCTTTCCTCAAAAGACCTGCTGGCAACAATATTAAACCTTGCCAAGGTCAAGGCCCCTGCCTCCCCACACAAGACTGGTGACGCTGCCAATGGGACCTGTGATGGGATGGCCAACTGGAGGCCCCTCCTGCGATAGACATGGTCCGTGAGGAAACCCAGCCTCAGACCGTAGGGCCCCCGATGGGGGAGGATCCGGGCTTGGTGCCAAGCACCGAACCCGAATCTGCCCCTATGCAAGGTCCTCCACAAACGGCTGGGGCCTCCAAGGCAGTACAAGGAGGGGAGGGATCTCCTCCAACCAGTGCCCCTGTGACCACCAGGACCTTCTCCATTTCAGAGAAAGACCTGGCCTGGGGGCCCCTATCGGCAGAGGTGAGAAGCGGGTTCATTCCCCGCCCTCCTCTCCAAAAAAGAAAGAAAAAAAAAGACTAAGAATAATCGGGGCTCCTTTCCATCCACGGGGCCTGTAGGGATGGATGGGTCTGCTGCCACTTTGGCTAGCGACCAAGCGAAGATCGGCACATCCGGCCCCTCTACCCCCCCATGTGCGGAGCCTGTAACTATGACTAAGACCAAAAGTGCACAGGGCGGAGCCTCACTAACATCGGGGCCCCTCATTCAGAGGTTACCTGGCGTTTTTTAGCCCGCTGGCTTCAAACGCTTCTTCCTTATTCGCCCCACTGATGGCAGAATGTTGGCCAAGGGCAACATGATCCCTCAGAGGAGAGGATTAGCTAGTGCAATTGGTAGAGAGCCGAAGGTGATATGTTTCTCGGATGGGAGTCTTCTTTTGAATGCGGCGAATCCCACCGTGGCAGTCAAGATAAGTGCTCTTTGGACCCTTCATAGCACCTCAGGGAGTGTGATACCGCACTCTACCATGAACTTTGTGAAATGAGTAGTTTATGCGAGGGAACTCGTTGACTACTCCATTGAGGACATCACCCTAGAGCTGGCCGACCATGGGGCAGTCAAGGTCGAACGTGTGATGAGAAAACAGGGAAGGGCCTCCAGACTCACCCCCTACACTCGTCGTCATGTTCGACTGTGACAAGCTCCCTTAATCGGAGCATGCTGGTTGGTACCGCTACCGCGTGAAGGCACTCGTGCCACTGCTGCGGTGGTGCTATTATTGTCACTGCTTCGGCCATACGAATCGTTCTTGTAGATGTGCAAAGTCGGTGTCACCTGAAGTCTGTATAAATTGCTCCAAGGCCACACACGATAAGTCTAAATCGTGTGTAGCCAAGTGTGTCAATTCCGGAGAGCCGCACCTAACTTCTTTGAAGTAATGTGGTGCATATCTCCTTGAGAAAGAAATCCTGGCCGTTTAGGCCCAGGATCGACTCTCATTCTGTGAGGCTAAGGACTTGGTCCTGGCGCGCCTGACTCTGCCTGGGACGTCATATGCCTCAATAGTTAGAAAGGTACCCTCTGCTTCTGGCCCATCCAGGCCAACGAGCACGGTTGTTTCTGCGCCCATTCAGAGCCCTTCTGCGGGCTCTACTCAACCTGGGCACTTCCCTGGTAAAGCTGGCGGCAAAAAGGGTTCATACCCAACCCCGGCTAAAACCAGGGCTCCCCTCTCTTCCCCCAGCGTGACCGTTTCCCGTAAGGCGAAACGGCCACGCGCCTCCACCGGGAAGCGTACGGCCATTCCTGTGAGGGTCTTCTCTTCGAGGAGGGCCCCCGCGTCTCCTCTGAGCTAGGCCTGGAGGGCCCCCCCGTCTCCTCTGAGCTAGGAATGGAGGGCATATTTCTTCAATAGAATTACCGTGGACTCCGGGCACTCTGGGAGGAGATGCGGGTGCTCGTCTCGTCCTGTTCCCAGTTAGCTATTTTTCTGTAGAAGACTATGCTAGGCGCGGTTTCCCTGCCCGCCCTTCTGGGGTATAAAGGTCTTGCGACCCCACCACCCTGGGATGGCCGGGCTGGGGGATACGCGGTTTACACCGGCATGACGTCTCAGTTCTTCCTTTCTCTTTAGTTACCATCTTTCAGGCAGTGGTTGTGTAGCTGCACCTGGATAGGAGGTATACTATCATTTCTGCGTACATTCCACCATCAGCTGACTATGATGCGGGGGACTTCCACCGGTCATGGCATGGTTGCCGAGGCCCTTTGTCTTTCTTGGAGATCTGAACCTCAGGCATCCTCTCTGGGGAAATTACTCAATAATTGCCAGGGGACATCTCCTTGCCGATCTGATCGAAGAGCTTGAGATGGGTGTCCTAAATGTGGATGAGTTTATGCATCACTGTCCGAGAACCGCTTCATTTTCTTGCCTTGACCTATCTTTGTGCTCTTCGGATGCACAGCCTGATTTTGATTGGGGGGTGGTCGATGACCTCCATGTTAGTGATCACTTTCCCATTCAAATATAATTTTTAGGGCAAGTCTCGCCTGAGAGCCCACCTGGGTGGTGCTTGGCTTGGGCGCGGTGGCCTGGATTTCAGGAAATGACTGAATTCTCTATCTCAGTCGAGGAGTTTAGGTCGGTAGATGAGGCCGTTGAGTTCTTCTCCGGCAACCTCATCGCCGCGGGCCTGACTACTATTCCTAGAACGTCTGGCTGTTTTGCATGCTGACCACTCCCATGGTGGTCGGCCGAGTGTGAGACGGCCCTCAAACAGAAGCGTTATGCCTAAATGCGCTATAAGCGCCGCCCGAATGATTTCACTGTCGCTGAATTTCCTCAGGCTAGGGCTAGGTTCCGGTATATTTCGAAGCACGCCCGCCGCTCTTCTTGGCGGGCATACGTGTCTTCACTTAATGGGAAGACACCTCTAGCAGAGGTGTGGAAGCGACTCAAAAGGATTTGGGGCAAGTTCTCGCACAGGTTTCGGTTTTCCTTGGCCAAGACTAAGGTGGTGCACTTCTGCTGCCATCCATGGCTCCACCCCGACCCAGACTTGTTTCTTAATGGAGTACCCCTGGAAGTGGTTGAATCGCACTGTTTCCTTGGTCTTGTATTTGACCGACGCCTCACCTGGCAGGCTCATATTCACAGCCTTAGGGTCTCTTGTACCCGCGCCATGGATATTCTCCGTTTCGTGACGTTCAGCGCTTGGGGTGCTGATAGGGCTACTGTCTTACTTTTTTATCGATCCTTTGTTCGTTCAAAGCTCGACTACGGATGCGAGTTTTATGCATCCGCAGCCGAGCGTATATTCCGGAGGGTGGACTCGATCCACCACACCGGCCTTCGCCTTGCGTCCGGTGCCTTCCCCACTTCCCCCATTGAGAGCCTGTTGGTCGATGCTGTGGAGATGCCACTTGCTCTACGCCGCGTGCAGTGCATTACCCCCTGTACGCGCGAGCCCGGCGCCCTCAGTCGCTAACAGCTCTCACTGCATCCGCAGCTGATCTCGATGGTGCCTATGCCGCCGAGAGACGCCAGTCATACCCTAAGCCCTTTGGGTTTAGGGCCAGGAAACTCCTTCGAGAGCTAGATATAGCTCTCGGGCCGCTGGTGTCCCTGGTTCTGCCCAGGACGTCACCCTGGAGGGTACCACATTTGGCTATTTGTCGCCACGCCTCTGCTCCCAAAGCTTGTACGTCGCCGGGATTATTGCGTTCGACATTTTTGGAGCACACCTCGTGTCACGCTGGAACCGTGCCAGTGTATACAGATGGCTCCAAGTTCCAAGAGGGGGTCGGCTTCCACGCCTTATCCCCTCTGTTTGAAGTCAGCGGGGCTCTGCCAGGCGCTGCGTCTGTCTTCACGGCCGAGCTGGTGGCAATACACCACTCGGTACGGGAGATTACGCGACGTCCCCGGTTCGGAGACCGGATTGTGTTCTATAGCGACTCACAAAGCGCCCTGAGTGCTCTCAGGGCATTGGAATCTCCGCATCCCCTGGTTCGCGTTATCCATGACGCCACGGTTTTGGCGAGCCGAGCAGATGTCGAGATTATCTTCTGCTGGGTTCCTGGACATATAGGAATTGCGGGGAATGAGCGCGCCGATGAGGGCGCCAAAGAGTCCGCGAGGTCTCTGTGACCGGATCAGCGTTTCGCTCTTCCTCACACCGACTACATGGCAGGAATACAGGCAGCACTTCGGACTGCTTGGCAAAGAAGATGGGAGACGGTCGAAGGGAACTTAAAGTTGCGTGCTATTGCGCCACGACTGTTCCCATGGACCTATCCCCCAATGCCGTGACGGTTTCAGGTCGCTTTCTGTCGTCTCCGAATCAGACACACTCGTGTGATGTATCGCTATTTTATGGAGCGCTCGCCTGCGCCCTATTGCAACGACTGCGTCGTCCCCCAGACTGTTCGGCACATTCTTGTCGAATGTCCCAGTCTGGGTGATCTTCGCGCATGTTGCCTGTCCCGGTACCCGGATGGGCGGGGTTGCTACCGCCTGTCCCTTGTACTCGGGACAAGTGCGTGCACTTTGACTGGTGGACTTGTTGACTTTTTGGGGGATGCCGGCCTTCTCCCCATTATTTAAGTAGGTTTTTGTTTTGTTTTGTTTTTTTTCCTTATAGGTTGCACCCTCCTGCGCTGGGGGCCCTTCCCCTGATGCAGGAGCTTGCTTACTACTCGTTTTCTTTTGCCCTTTTTTTTAGTTTCTGTTGCTGTTTGAGTTGGGTTTTTTTTTTTGTGTGTGTGTTATTGCATTAAATTTAAAAGTAGCCTACTTCTAGGCAGTTTCTAATACAACGACTAATGCCCAAGTAGGCAGTCGCCAGATGAGCTCTATAAATTAAATAAAAATCTAGCTCTTAAGATGTTGGTAACATTTGTCTATTCTAGTTGTGAACTGTATGAATGGCTGTGTAATTATTTTGTATTATATATATATCTATTTTAATGAGAGGATCATGCAGTACAGGACATCTAGCCATATTGTGATTACAATAATGAAACAATGTACACTAATGCTGAATTAATGAATTCAAGACAAAATATATTTGCATTATAGGAATAGGATAAGTAATCACCATGAGTATCAAAAATAAAAAAATGCATATTTCAGAAATCAGAATTAGAATTGGTTATATTTTTTCAAATGCTTCTCTGATGCCTGGCTTGGCTATTGAGGCATATATAAATGATTTAATTTTTAGGTAGGATCCTTGTTGGCTGTTTAAACACACCATGTTCTTTATAGCATTAATATACAATGATAATATTCCTGCTCTTGTGAAGGGGAGTGTGCAAGGAGATAGTGCATGCAACATATGTCAAGGTCACAGCCAGAGAGAGAGTGCCTATCTGCAGATTGAAGACTTTGCATTTAATGATGATGAGTGCTAATGAGTGCATTTGTATATATGGATAGACTATGTGCATGTAGTGGTCTAAAGAGTCACTTATTCTACTGACTATTTATGAATCATATGACATTCCTAGCAAAGAAATTGGAGTCAGATTATAATTAAATAAAACTAGAAAGATGCCTGATTATTAAAATTATTTACATTTATATAATACAGATTATATTCATCATTAAACATATACATATTTGAATATATACCTAAACAAAAATAGACAGGTAAAGTTTCAGTTACACCTACACTCATTTCTTGGCTATGAATGGTATTGTGTTACCTTTGTTTGCCTTTTCAGAGAGAAGCTGTGTGAATATATAGGGAGTAGTTTTGTGTATACTGTGAAGTTGAGAAAGTTTCACTCTTCTCATAGGAGAAAACAGACATTCTTTTTTAAATTAGCCTGATTTTTATTTCAAATGAAAGGTAAACTTAGTCATATTAAGATTTCAGATATCGTTCAAAGAAAATTAGTAGAGATTTGACCAATAAAAGGGTGTTGCCTCTTAACTGAGAGATCCATATGTGAAATAGTATGAATGGATTCTACTGCAGATAGATTTTGGACAAGTTTAGTTTATATTCACTTGGTGATTATATCAAGGATAGATAAGATATTAAAGTCAATAAATTAAGGATAATGACTTGAAATCTCTATATACTAGGTACAGTGGGTGATTTGCACCCAACTTCAGTATAAAAGAAAATAAACAGAGTTCATTTTACAGATATATTTAGCAAAGTTACATGTTAAAGAGTTGAAGAACCTAACCTAACCCTAAGTATTTATCAAAGGTTTAATTTGCAGGTTACAATTAGTCATGATGTAGTGAACTGTTATCATGATTTAAGTAAAAGGCTTGGGATTGCTCTCTGTTCTGAAGAACAACGGTGTAATTTCGTATCAAAAGAAGCGAAATTAATACTCGCTAATCTTGATGAGGTAAGTATCATTATTCTTTATTTAGGTATGGCATGCCACATTACAAGTCATTCATCTTTCTCAAGTTTTTGCTATATTTTTCTAGTTAATGATAAATCTTAAATAAACTCCAATTCCACTCTCTCCATATTTAGTATGCTGTTAATCCTTCAGTCTAACCAAATCTATTTACTTTCTCTATCCTTTCATTGCAAGTTTTAAGTTGTAAAGGAAATTCAACAAACTAATATAAAGTATTTATATAGAGTTTAATTTTCAGGTTACAATTTAAGATCTTTATAAATATTAGAGAATGGAGAAATAAGTAATTCTATCATGGTTGGAGAATGAGTAGCTTTGAGAGTGAAAAAACTTTGAAATGGTTTGGTGAAGGATGCAAACAAAGCATTAGGTGAATTGGTGCAATTTGTGATATGGAAGAGAATTGGGGTAGTGATAATAAAATTATTTTTATTTAATTCAAGGTCATCTCCGCTAGTCATTGCCAACAAGGGCATAGCCACTGAAAAGCATAATAAAAGAGACCCTGCATGTTGAGGGTATTTTCCAAAGTAATCTTCCTGAAAGAGAGTTAAACCTGCCTTTTGTGTCCAACTTCATGGATGTTATAATAAGCCCTCTCAGTTTCAGATATGCTAATGAAGTCTTTGTTATAGTTCTTTTTCTTGTTTCTTCCTCCTCTGTCTTTTGCTTCATTATCATCACCTCTTTCAGTTTGAATTTAAGAACATAAGAAAAAAAGAAGTCTGCAAAAGGCTAATCAATAGCCTATACGAGACAGCTCCTGTTCCCATCACCCAGTTCAGGACCACTTAGCATCCTCATGCTTAAAACTATCCAATCTGTTCTTAAAACTCCCACAGGCAGGATGATTCTAACATAGTTCTAGTGAGTCTATTCCATTCATCTACCACTTGATTTGTAAATCAATTTCTACCAATCTCTTTTCTAAACCTGAACTTGTCCAGCTTAAACCCATCGCTACATGTCCTATCCTGTTTGCTAAAATTAAGAATCTCACCTATGTGTCTCCTATTATAACCTTTTACCCACTTGAAGACTTCAATCAAGTCCCCTCAGACTCTTATCCTTTCTAAAGTATGTAGATTTAGCCTCTTAAGCCTTTCACTATAACGTAAGCTCCTCAACCCTTGAATCCTTTTAGTCATCCTTCTTTGCACAGACTTGAGCAAACCAATATCCATCCTATAATATGGTACATTTAAAGATGATGCCTAGCTAATGCCAGCTACAGATTTAAAATGACATCAGCCATAGGTGAAAAAAAATAGTAGTAGTTAATAAGCTAGATAGAATCAGGAAACTACCATCAATCTCGCAGTTACACTTGCTACAGACCCACTTGCTATGGTCAAGCAACTACAGACAGAGTTAGTGAGTGATAGTGACACAATGGCTAGGATGTTAAATAAGTATTTTCTCAGTATTTAGACTCAAAGATAATTAATAGTACCTGAGGGGATGTTAGTCTTTAAGGGTGAGAAGGAGAAATTAGAGGGTATTTAATTATCAGATAGTCTCAAAAGAAATTGATAAAATCAAATCTAGTAAAGCACTTGGCCCTAGGATTTTAAGGGAATGTAAAGTTGATTAAACAATCTCAACATGCTTTTACTTGAGGCAAATCATCATCATCATCATCTTCATCTTCATTTTTCATCCTCTTGGTCCTGCTTGTGCAAGGTTGGATGGATGTATGGCTTTTCTCTACCAACTTCAGTCTTGAGGCAAATCATGTTTGACTAATTTACTGTCTTTTTATAGAAAGGTGTACAATGCTGCCATTAGAGATGAGAATTACAACAGGATGCAACACCGCCTTTTGAATAAAATTAAAGTGCATGGGATTGATGGAAAGATTTTTAGGTCGATTCAGTCATGGCTTAATGAGAGACAACATAGAGTTAGTATAGATGGGTTTAAACCTGAGTGGGGGAATGTTACCAGTGGGCTACTTACGGGTTGGTATTGGGGTCATTAGCTACCTGAGCAAGTTTGCTGATGACAGTTAGGAGTATAAGGTCTGACTATGATGCTGAGGTATTACGAGAAGAATTCACCATACTATCCCAATGGGCAGAGAAATGGCAAATGGAGTTTAACATAAGCAAGTGTAGTGTACTTAATATAGGTAGGTGTAATCTACTGAATAATATAAATTGAATGAGATAGTTTTAGAAAGGTCAGAATGCATAAGAGACATAGCTGTCCATGTAAGTTCCAACCTCCAACCTAGAAATCAGTGCTTACATGCTACAAATAGATAATAGGCTGTATTGGGAGGAGTGTAAGAAATAGTTGTGTTGATGTCATTATGAAATTGTACCTGGCATTAGTTGGCCCTCATCCTTGACTATGTGGTGTAATCTTGGTCACTGTATTATAGGATAGTATTGGTTTACTTGAGTATGTGCGAAGAAGGATGATTCATAGGTTGAGAAGCTGACCTTTTGGTGAAAGGCTTAGGAAGCTAAATTTATATATGTTAGAAATGAAAGAGTTTGAGAGGATGTGATTGAGGTCTTGAAGTTAAAAGGTTATAATAAGGGGTACATAGGTAAGGTTCTTACTTTTAGTGAACAGGATATGACACATAACAATGGTTAAACTGGACAAGTTTTGGTTTAGAAAAGAAATTAGTTTACAAATTGAGTGATAGATAAATGGAAAAGGCTCGGTAATCATGTAATAGAATCGTCCTTCCTGGGGAGTTTTAAGAATCGATTGGATAGATTTATGGATGAGGATGCTAGGTGGAACTGGACATGGTGATGGGAACAGGAGCTGCCTCATATAGGCTATTGATTAGACTTTTGAAGACTCCTTATATTCTTCTCATATCAAGGGCTCATCCACAAACCTAGAGTATTTCGAAGCACATTCTCTTATAGATTGTCTGGATTCCTGCAGAATGTTTATTTCTTGGGAAAGACATTTACCTAGGTTTATTTTGTTTTTGTTTTATTCCTTCTGTTTGCATATTTTGTATTTACACACATATCAATAGGTATACAAGCTAATAACCTAGGTATTAGATATTTGGGTAATTATGCCATCATTAATTGCACCATGGTATTTTTTTTTATCATCTCCAAGCTCTTTTTTATACACAATTCTAATTCTCTCTTTTTGCTCAGGTGATATAACTTTCATGCTTACATTCTCATATAGCTATCCATTGTTTTCTCACTGACCCAC